>OX422208.1:552830813-554030813 GCA_949130495.1 Sambucus nigra
CCTCTAGACTTAATTAGTTTAAGTCCAATGATCCCTCAACTTAATTAGATATGAAATTGGCCTTATGCCCTATATGGACCTCAACCCAATGAGCCCAAATACTACTCCAATTGGCCCAAAATACTAACCAAACCATATGCCAACCCATAGGATTTTATACTCATTATTCTAAGTCACAAATGGAGATTCTAAATGTCTCAAAAATCAACCCAAATTATGAGAAAAAACAAACAAATATTTTTTCGATACGAGTCCAAAATCAATTATTTAATTATTTATTAATTAGCGTGACACGGCATTACAGGCAACTACTTCAGATCGATGAAACTCGACACCGAGGGGATAATCCAGACAAGAAAACTCTCGATACTAACTTCCTGATCGAACCATAGTTGCCCGAGGCACTTGTAAATATTTAATTAATGAATTACCGTGTATTAAGTTCGATTTTTAATTCGATTTACGTAACACATATAACACACATGTAGAATTTAACTAGTGACATCACATGTCACTTTAGGCAATTAAAATAATTTTACATTTTATGTTAGTGTACATAAAAATACTGGGTATTACAACAGGGGAAAACTTTCCAAACACCGTGTTTGTTAAATTGAAGCAACTCCATTTGTATTTCAAGGATTAAATGTTCATCTTCAAAGGCTTCCTTCACATTATTAGATTCAATTTGGGAGATGTAGAACAAGTAACTAATCTCATTCATGAATTTAGAATGTGTCATGATAGAGTCCCTAAGATCTCAAATAATATTATAGGCATCATGATTATTGTTAACCCGTGATGATGGATCTTCCTCCCTACTCAAATTCGACTCCACTTCTCCTAGATATCTTCTAGGATTAATGGGATCATCATTGGAAGGTTCATTACTTTCATGGATTTGGTCATCTTTATCAATAAGTGAGGCGAGAGACTCATTCTTGACCACCACATTTTATGATTCCATGACCTTGCAACTTTTAAGGTTGTACACCCTATAAGCTGTCTTATTTAATTGATATAAAAAAAAATATCCCTTCATCTCTTTGTTAATCAAACTTTCCTAAATTCTCTATATCTCGCAAAATGTATTAAGGACTCCCACAAACTTAAAAATACTTTAGGTTGGGTTTACGTCCAGTCCACAACTTATAACATGTCATGTAAGTTCGTTAAATAATCATATACTTGCTTAATCGTGTGGCATGGGGTATTCACCACCTCGTTTAAAAACCCCAAAGGTATATTTCTCCCTTCTATTGTGAAATGTGTCCATTTTGTCGAGGGGTAATAATGAAAAAAAATTCTTGTTTGTGTAAAACCTCGTATTTTTAATGATTTTTAAAATGGAATTAATTATGGGATAATTAATAAATCGGATTTAAATATTACTCGGGAAGAAAGTAATATGTGATTTATGTTGAATATTACTTAGTGATTACAAATTATATATGATTATGACTTTACATAAGATTATGATTTAATGAAATTATCGCGAGTGATAAATACGAAAAATACGGTAATTAACTTGGGATGTGCGTGTGAGTCGTGTCGGGACTAAATTTAAATGAAATGAAAAGTAAATTACTTTTATGTTATCCAAATTGTCATTTTGACTGTGACAAAGTGTCTGGAAGGGTTTAAATATTCAAAAAGTCTACTTGGGGGTTTGATTTAGGTATCAGGGCATTTTGGAACCGAATAGACACCCCGAAGGGGTATTTTGGTCATTTTATAAATAAGGTGAATAGTAGCCACGAAAATTGAGTGTTATTATATAAGTCTAAAGGTGGTAATATTCATAGTCATTCACCAAACTCAGAGGGAAAAACTTAGGGCAGATTGAGAGACTTCTCTCGGGAAAGGAAGAAAGTCTCTAGGAAGCCAAAAGGCCAAAAGCTAACCTGCACAACCACCACCACCAGATTTGGCCGAAAAAGGGAGAGACACCAGTAGAGAATCGTGCCCAACGGTTCAAACCTACAATCTAAAGGCAAGTGATTTAACCTTTGCAAACTTATCATGTATATCGTCCATGTTAGGATAGTTATGAAATTCTGAAAAGTTGCATGATTCAAAGATAAAATATGGTGATTTTAATTGATTCCTTGAAATGAGAATTGTGTAGAATTAATCTCTTTTTGAGTATATAGTTTAATACACGAAATTTGGAATCATTTGGTGAAGAAAATCTGAGATTTATATGCTGTTCTTGGATACATGATAAAATATGAGGTTTTTGAATTTTGAGAGAAAACATCATGATTAATTCATACTTCTTTATGGATTTATGTTGTTTAATGATTGGAGATCACTTATATATCTTGTTATATCATTTGGGATGATTTATAAGAAGTTTGGGATCATATGGTAGAGCTTTTGAGGATGAAAAATGATTAAACCCGTAACTATTAAGGAAAATAATTAATCAATCGATCGATCGACCCAAGAATGGCAATCGATCGACTGATCGATCGATCAACCAAATTAGTTGATCGATTGACTCCCTTGGAAAATGTGTTTTGTTTCTTATTTTTATATTTGGTTAGATCCCAACTTTTAAGAATGCTTAGTGTCAATTAATTTTAGCATAATGGACTTAGGGAAGGTTAGGAGGGTGTGATTAAAGCCCAAAAAATATTTATGTGTGGGATTAATCCTTGAAAATGAAATAATGGGTTAAAAATAAAATTAGATATTATCGAAGAATAAACCTAATTGAGGATAATATTAATTCTTGAATTGGGATGACATGGACTAGTAGGGTATAGAGCTCTACCTACTGAACTTATATGAGAAGAAATTGATAACCTTTGAGCGTTGGAAAATCTCGGGAATATAAAAAAATTAAAGTCATAATCTATAAATACGTAGGATATTAGAGAGAAAAATATACTACGAATGGAATTGTCATATGGGTTGTGTGAATCCCTTAATGATATTATATATATGTGTGTGTGTGGGGGGGGGGGTGAATACCTATATTATAATGTGTATTGTTTATGACATACCTATGCTGCTTGCTATCAGGGTGGAGGTTTCGCGTTATGATCGATCTTATCCTGACAAGCCCATTTGGGGGGATTTTAGATTCGTACCTTGAGCATAGGACCTTGGACACGTTCTATTGGTGAGAATGATAGTTTCGACGGTTGAATAGGAGCATAGGTATGTTCTTGGCCCATTCTACTGGGGAGTATGATCACCTCCAAATATGTGTATTTTGTTATGGCTCGAGAGAGACGCCGATCCAATAGTCCTTTTTACAGCGAAAGATGTAAGTAGACATGATAGCATAGTATGCATGCACCGTAGTTGTGTGTGGGAGGTTCCATATTAGTATATATAATAGTGTGATGAATATATATACTATGATGTGATCTACTGTGTGAATTAGTGGATAAAAATGAATAATGAAATCTGAATTGAATTGAATTAAGTAAGTAAATACTTAATCCTTGAAAGCCTAGTTCATTTTAAAGAGAAATGAACATATTTAATAATTATAAGTATTGCATGGGAAATATGTGGAAATGATAGTGGATAGAATCATATATGAGAACCTAATTAGAGAAAATAATAAGGTACGTTAGGCGTGCACATTAGATGAGAGGTGAAATTCTCAAATGAGAGTCCGATAACTAACTTGTACATAATACCTGCTTAATTACACTTGTTAACCACTTGCTATTTTTAAAATTCTTTTGCAATCGGGTTCTGACCCGTTTCCTTGCATATTCGCTTCTCTATTTTATCTATTATACTAGATGCCCAACATCAGGGATGCCCGGCTTAGAGTATGGATATTTTGAAGTGCTTTTGGAGATGCAGACTTGGATTAGACGTTTTTCATGTCATTGATTCCTATTTCTATAGTACCTATTTCATTTAGGGCATATCGCCTAGGATTCTAGTAGTTCCATTTCTATTTCAGATATTGTATTGGTTTTATGTCGGTACTGTTGTTATCGATTTGTTATGGATGGTGATATTGAGATATTTAAACTGGAGAGTTTATTCGAGTTACATTTATTCTTGTTGACTTTTAATTCAGTTGTGATGTGATGTTACTCATTTTATTCCATATGGTGGAATGGATTTAATTAAATTAAAATTGGAAAAGTTTTGACACTTAGCTTAATTAATTATTAGGTGAATTAATAAGAAATTATTTTTGGAAAGTGATGCTAAGAATGAACCAACTGGATACTCTGATTTAATTTAATAAAGGACTGATCACCCGGTATTTAATTAGGCAGGGTGTTATAGTTTGATGTCGTGATCATCACAATAATGTCTACTCCTTGATCTATAAACTATTTGATATTACCACTTCTCAAATAAATAATGGAGCAATCATGACAATTTTGAAGCAAATGACATTGAGTTTTTATAAATTGCAAAATCTCTTACTTCTCTCTAAAGAACCTAATGATGGCATACCTATAGATGTCATCTACCATCACTATAACGTATTTATTATAACCTATACTCTACGTATAAATAGTCCCCATGATATATATGTCAGTTAGTAATAATACCAAGCTTCATATGTGGGGTTCTTATTTGTCTACCTTTTTGACACATCTGACACACACTCGAGGAAGACTTTACAAGTGATGGTAAAACATGAACTAGGTCCTTCTTGACAAGATGATCAAGTTCCCTATGGTTTATATGACCTAGTCATTGATGTCAAAGATCAAAAGTGGTCACTTTGGCATTGTAACAAATAAACGAGGACAAAGAGGCAAGCCCATAATAGTTGTGGGGTGTCCTCACACCATAATGTATCATCTTTCCTTTCTTATAAGAAACTTCACAACACTTTTTAGAGAAATTTATCTTAATGATTTCGTCACACATTATGATTATGTTCATAAGATTAGCTTTTAAACCTTCCATAGAAAAACATTATCTATCTTAAGAAACCTAAAAATATAATTGATGCCCTTATCCAAAATGCTATATTGACTACTATCTTTCTAATATCCCACTCTGGTAAATTAAATAAATATTATATCGATTATATGATGAGCTATAAAATAGAAAGTAAGAAATATTATAAGGATTATAGAATTCTTAAGTTATAAATTATATAGGCCCTTTATCAGAAGTGGAAATTATCTGGGGCTAATATGGGAAACTAAAAAAGGTTGGAGGTTAAAAGGAATAATTCAAAAATCCCTACATGTCATTCAGATGACATGGGAGTCGTTCAAGCAAGGAGAGTATGTCGCTCAAACGACGACAACAGTCGTTCACACGACCACTTACGAAATTCAGTCCGCCAGTATGCGTTGTCAGCTTCTTAATGGCCAAAACCAATTCAGTCAACCTTGGGCTTGACATTCTGGTCGAAGTTAGATATAAACAAATGAAAACCAGTAGATTTTTTATTAGTTATATCTCATAGAAATAGTCATGGGACATAAAAATTCCACATCAGGTCTGCTAAAATCGTGTCACTATTAGGATTGTCGATCAAGAAGTCATGTTAGCCCCTAGACCTTACGCATTTGAGATGAAATGGATAGGTTAATTTATAAGGTCTTGAGAACCCTTATTCAGAGAGAAAGAAAAATGGATATTTGTGGAATAAGAAATCATCATTTTCCCACCCCTTAAACTCTCTCAAGAGTTCACGGTTTCTTTCCCCTCCAACATTCATGTCCCACCATTTCCAAATGTTATATTAATCACTCACACCAAAACACCTATTCTTCTCCATTGATCATGTAACGATACGAAAAATATTAAGTTGATATAAGGGATTTTTGGTGAGCATTTGAGGAGTTATTTGGGAAGAAGATGATGGTTTTATTGGAGGTATTTGGAGAGGGTTAAATGGAACTCCATGGAGGCTGTTTGGTGGAACTTTTGTGGCTCCCTTTAGGGCCACCTTTGGATATGGGGGAGACTCATCTTCATAACCAACACCATATTTAGCATCATTTAGGTGGGTAACCTACTGTTGATGTAAAAAATTAGATTTCTAATTATTTAATCACAGATAAATATAAATGAGACAAAGAATTTTTAAGTGGTTCAGCCTTATAAGAATGGCCTACGTCCACTGTTTCTGTTATTGCCAAGTGTTTTGGAGTTCTCGATATGTAATTCTATCAAGAAAATCTGGTCCCTTTGAATGAGGGTGATACAATGTATTTATAGCCCTTAGGCTGTACATGTGAAAGGGTAAACAATTAATGCCCTTTAAGAGTATACATATGTATGATAAGCATTCAATGAATAGTTGAACTGTTGATTATCTGGCAATCAATGCTGTGGCCGAGATGAAGCTCGGACTGTATTAATTTCTCGTCGTTCAGGAGTTCCTCAGAATGTTGGAGTTCCTCGGAGTACACTTACTGCTCGGAGTGAGTATGACTTGGTTGGGGAAATAAACTTCCTCGTTGCTATTTTGCCAAGTAGATCGACACGTGTCTTCTTATTATTCGTCTATATCAGCATACTAATTTTGGTATCAACAGAAGCCCCCAATGTTTCATATTTTGAACTTTGAGGAATATGGAACATTCTTTCTCGGTATATGGAAATATTAAATAACCTTCCAAATTCGCAGAATCCGCCTTTTTGAATTTTTATAAGCGCTTCGATCTTCGCGCACTTTTTGTCCTTTTAGCCGCCGGTAGCGTAATAGTTTATTTTTTGTAATCATTTCTTTCGCCGTTTCCCAAGGCAAAGTATTTAAGCTTCATAGGCAATCCCATCGTCCTCTACCTTTTCCAATTTCTGCTTTCGAGTTTTCCATAGTCTTTCTCTCTCTTGTGCGTTCATCCCTTTCTTCATTTGTTGTCAACAGATCTCCTTTTTCCTATAAGATCTTCTTCCTTCTTCTTCATTTCTTTTATTCACCATGGTTTATGTTATTGAATCTCTTGAGAAATTCCGTTCTGATTTTTCTATTCCATCTTGGGTAACTCTGGAGGATCTTTCTGAGCCTTTAGATTATTTTCGTTTGGCTGAGGGACACTGGTTCCCCAGCCTGTTTATTGCTGAATGTGGATTTTCTTTTCCACCAAACCCTTTGTGCTTAGCGTTCTGTCATTATTTCGATGTTTTTCCTGCAAAAATATCCCCCAACACATGGAGAATAGTTAATGGGGTGTTTAGGTTAAATCAAACTCACAGAACCCGTATAGGAATTCCCAAGATTATGTATTGTTATAGATGGGTTGTTCTAGATAATATTTTTTATTTAAAAACTATATTTTTGAATAGGGCCTTAGTAGTCAACCTCCCTGATGCTAATAGGGATTATTTTGAAAATGGGGTAGTTATCAAAAACTGGCAACATGCCCCTTTAATTGGGGATGAAGTATATCAAGGTCCCAGATGCCCTCCATATGGCAATGGGATAGGTCATTTTCATTTTATTTTATTTCTGAAATTATGATTTCATTATGTTTGATAAAATGTGTGACTGATATTTCACTATGTATTTATTTGCAGTTAACAGCAAAAGGAAAATTCCAAAAGAATCAGAAGTTAATATTAAGCATTTGAAACTTATCTGGAATTTGCATCAAGAAGTTACAGACAAACATATTAGGTCTGCTTCATACTTGTTGCAGTACAGGAGCTATACATCATCCTTTACTGCTCGTCCTGTGGTCAGCACTAGTGATCCAGTGTCAGTTCCTGAAGATTCTTCTCCAGAATCTCACATTCCTCTGAGTCGGAAAATGGGCAAAAGAAGAGTTCCTACTATTTTTGAGGAGACTACCTCTGCTGGAGATGGAAAAAGAAACAAGATTGATGTCCCAAAGGGGACAAAGAAAGTAGATGCTTCCCCTTCTGTTGCTCCTTAGAAGGCTGCCGAGAAGCCCCCAGTGGCTCCGAGCAAGAAAGATGAACCTGTGGAAGTGGTCACCATCTCCCCAACCAAAAGTTCTTCTTTGGTTGAAACTGTTGAAATGCCACCGAGGAGACTGAAGAAATCCTCCTCGGTCAATTTGGCTGAAACCATTCCCCAGCTCCAAGTTAGTGGAGCTGGTGTTCCAACTATTATTCCTCCGAGCTCAGCTATGAGCTCGGTGAAGACTTGGACCATTCCTGAAGTCCAAGGAATTGAGGAAAATATGTCTAGGGATATGCTTACAGCCCTAGCTACTCGTCACATTTCTTCAGTAAGTTTCTCATATTCTGAATTTTCTTTCTTTCCATCAATACATGTTTTTCTGTGCTGACTTACCATTATCTCCTTTTTTCAGCTGGTGAGTTGCTTTAACACCATTGTGAAGAAGGATGAAGTGATCAAGGCTTCTAGCTCCTCGTCCGGAGTGGAGGATGCTTTACTAGGTTTGGCCCAATCTTTGAAGGATTCCCGTCAAAAGTATGACGAGGATAGGGCTGATTGGGAGAAGAAGTTGGCTGCAGTTGAGGCAGAGAAGGTGCAGCTCGTTGAAGTTTCCAAGGGTTTGGAGAATAAAGTGAAAGATTTGGAGAGAGAGAACAAGAAGTATACCGAGAAGCTCACGAACTTTGGGGAGCTTGAAAATAAGTTTAAATTGGCTGAGGAAGAGTTAACCCTTCTGCGAGAAGTAAATCGCCAGAAGGAGGAGGTGGAAGTTAAATTGAAAGCCACCGAGGATCTTTTATCTGAGAAGCTCTCCTAGGAGAAAATAAAAAGAAAGATGGCAGTAAAGAAGTCTTTCAACACTGGTTGGGACAAAGGATGGAATAAGGGGGTAGCAGCCATGATGTCCCAAGTGCAATATGTGAGTCTCAAATACTTCCGAGATGGTTGGGTTACTGCATTTCAAGAATTAAAGGTTGACGAGGGCTTTGAGTTGTTTCAACAGCATCTTCTTGGTCCCCCTCCTAAAATTGAAGATGAGGAAGAAGACGAAGCTGCATCCGAGGAGTCTTCAATGGCAGTGGGTGATCAAGTCCTTTCCTCACAACCTATTCAGACAGTCACTGAGGAGCTTTCGTCTTTGCCTGCTCCACCTGAACGAGTTCCAGCTCCTGCAATCCAAATTATTGTTCCCACCGAGCAACCAAGCTCCTAGTCCCAACCTACCGAGAAAGTCTTGGGAGACAAGGAAAAGGTGTGAAATTGTTCAGTTTTCTCTTTATTTTTTTCTTCTTTGTTAAGTGTAACCAAGATCTTTGTAACTCTGCACTATAATCTAATAAAATTTGAGTTCTTTTCTTCCATACGATTGTCTCTTTTCTATCTATATTCTGTCTTGATCTTCTTTTTGATGATTACTTTTTCTTTCTCTGCTAGTTTTTGGCCAGGATGGATCTGCTATCTGCTAATGATACAAAGCTAATGCAGCAATGCCATGAATATTATAAGGCTGGTCACACAGACCTGAGTGCATCAAAAGTTGCCGACATCCTTGGTCATGATGCTTCAGAACAGGCAGTCGAAGCTTATCAGTACCTGAAGTGCTTACTTGACAGAGTTGTGGCCAATAATGTGGCTTATTACGAAATGATTGAAGACTTGCAAGGTACTCTCGATGAACTTCAGCAGTAGTATAAAGAGTCTTCAGCTCTTTTGCACGAAGGATATGAGAAGAAAATCAAACAACTTAGTGCTGAAAAAGGCTATGACAAGATGCTTGCTGGCTATGAAGTGAGAGAGAAAACATTGAAGGAAGATGTCGAAGGGCACAGGCAAATCGCTGAGCTTTTGGAATAAGAAAACAACAATCTGCAAAAAGAACTAGCTCAGCTGAGGTCTGCTGCTTCATCTTTCACTGCCTTGGTACCGGTTACCGATGAAGGATTCTCATTTTTAGAAGTGGAAATGCCAAATTGCGAGAAGAGTTAGAGGCTTTGAGAAGAGCTGGGCCTTCTACTGCTATTCGGGGTCGAGGAAGAGGTTCTCATGGACGAGGAAGAATTGCTCAGAATGTTGTTGAGGAACCAAGTACTCAACCTGCTCGGGAATGATCAAGAGTTCTTTTTTGTACTATTGAAGAAGCTCGTACTCAATCAGCGTTGGAAAACCAAGCATTACAATTGATGGAAAAAAATCAAGCCTTGTCTGAACTGTCTAAGAAAGTCCAAACTTTGGAGGATCAACTTGCTGTGACGAAGTCTGCTTTGGATTATAAGGATATTTTTGCCAGAAACCTTCATGAGCAGTTAGAGAGACTAATTTTCCAATTCCATAAACAACCTCGTGAATTCTGGATGGCAGGCTACAATGAGGCCCTTTTTCACTTGAATGATCGTATTGAAAATGCTAATAATGAAGGCTACAAACAGGGATGGTTGAACGCCCTGGGTGTATTGAAACTAGAGCAAGGTCATTATTTATGGGATTACCATGCTCCTGGGCTGCTTGATCTACCAATTCCTCCCTTCAAGCTTGACATGAGCTGGATCCCTGCTCGGGCCATTCCTCGTTGTTTGATCTCCAAGTATCTTGGTGACTGTACCCTTCATTCACAGGCAGAATTATCTCGTCCTGAGCATTTACTGGATACACCTTCAATAATGAACGTCAGAATGCTTCGAGATCTTAACTTCATTAATTCTCCCCTTTTGCCTGGAAGATCCTCCTGCTGGCGAGGAGCCTATTTCAAAAGCAGAAGGGAAAAAACCAGTAGAATAGGAAATTCTGATGTAATAATTAGTACAGAATTTAATATCAATGTAATAAATTTGTGTAATTCATTTTGAATTCAATGAAAGAGTTTCATTTTTGTTTGCAAATTTGTATTACTATTGTCTTGTATTTTTCAAACACTTTATATTTGTGCTTGCATAACAATATTGTGTGGTTCATCGACCAAAAAAGTTACAAATATTAGTTATGTTGCTCAATCACTTAATAATAAAGTAGTGAATATAAAAATGTTGAAAATTTTTCCAACCAACCAAGGTTGTTAAATTGTGCTTGTCGACCAACTACAGTTAGTGGGTTTTTATCCCCGACCAGCCATACTTGGTACAATTTGGAATATCTTGTTCCTCGAGGAACTTTTGTATTTTTTGTAATAATCTTACCTCCCGACCAACATAAGTTGGCATTTGAGAGCATATCTTGTTTCCTAACCAACCGAGATTGGCATTTTTAGGAGTATTTATGTTGTTCTCGCCCTTTTACCAACCGGAGTTGGTCTGAGTTCAAACTATCATGTCCACTTGCCCTTTTAGAAAAATTGGTCTGAGCCAGTGTCAGCCTCCTAACCAAAGGAGTATGGTTTCCTAACCAACCGGGGCTGGTATTTTTAGGAATGTCGTGTTCTCGCCCTTTTACCAACCGAAATTGGTCTGAGTTCGAACTATCATGTCCACTCCCCCTTTTACCAACCGGAGTTGGTCTGAGCTAGTGTACGCCTCCTAACCAAAGGAGTATGGTTTGTTCTCGCCCTTTTACCAACCGGAATTGGTCTGAGTTCGAACTATCATGTCCACTCGCCCTTTTACCAACTGGAGTTGGTCTGACCTAGTGTACGCCTCCTAACCAAAGGAGTATGGTTTGTTCTCTCCCTTTTACCAACCGGAGTTGATCTGAGCTTGAACTATCGTGTTCTCTCCCTTTTACCAACCGGAGTTGGTCTGAGCTTGAACTATCGTGTTGTTTTTACTGCCGAGCAGCGTAGTGTTACACACTAGTATTCCCCGAAAAAATTTCAACAAAAAGAGAGAAGATGGCGAAATATCGTCGTTTTATTCATATTGATGGAACTGCTTTACATTTTACATCACTGATAATACTTGCGTAGGTGTTCAGCATTCCATGCATTCTTAAATTCCTCTCCTTCTAGAGTTGTTATTCGGTAAGTTCCTGGTCGAACAACTTCTGTAACTCGGTAAGGTCCATGCCAGTTTGCTTCCAACTTATTGTGCTTCTGAATGACCTTCTTTAGCACGTAATCTCCTTCTTTTAAGTCGCATTTCTTCACCCTCTTGTTGTAGAATAGGGTTGTTCGTTGTTAGTAAGCAGCATTCCTAATGGCTGCCTCTTCTCTAACCTCCTCGAGCATGTCCAAATCTAATCTCCTCATTAAGTCGTTGACTGGGGAATTAAAATTCAGCACTCTGTGTGTTGGAAGACCCAACTCGGCAGGTATTATGGCCTCACTTCCAAACGCCAGCATATATGGTGATTCTCCAGTTGTTGCTCGGGGAGTTGTTCGGTAAGCCCACAATACGGACTATAGCTCATTAATCCAATTAGCTTTAGCCTCATTTAGCCTCTTCTTCAAACCATTTAGTAATATTCTATTCATCACTTCAGTCTGTCCATTGCTTTGAGGATGACCTGGTGCTGAATGAACCTTCAAAATGTTTGACTGATGACAATAGGCGGCAAACTCCTCGTTATCAAATTGTGTTCCATGGTCTGTGATGAAGGCATGAGGTAGACCATATCGGCAGATGATGTTCTTCCAAATGAATTGGTACACATTCTCGTATGTCATATCAATAAGTGGCTCAGCTTCTACCCACTTAGTAAAATAATCCACTGCGACGACGAGGTACTTAAATCTTCCTTGGGTCGTTGGCAGTGGTCCAACCAAATCAATTCCCCACATGGCAAATGGCCAAGGGGAAGTTATGGGTGTCAACAATGCTTGTGGAGTTCGTCGGATGGAGGAAAAACGTTGGCATTTATCACATCTCTAAGCACAGGCTATACAATCATCCCTCATTGTTGGCCAGTAGTATCCCTGCGTCATCACCCTTTGCAAAAGTGTCCAACCTGCTACATGGGCTCCACAGGACCCTTCATGGATCTCTTCAATCAATTCTTTCACCTCGGAGGGATGTACACATCTTTGCAAACCTGCCATAATTCCTCGTCTATACAAAACACCATTAGTTAGTACATACCGAACAGCTTTAAACTTCAAATTCTTGGCAGCGAGCTTATCCTCCGGTAATCCTCCCTCCTCAATATATGCCCTGATGGGATCCATCCAAGATGGTCCTAAATCAAGGGTAATAATATTCATCGTCAGGTCTTCATCTATGCTCCGACTTTCCAATACTTCAATTGGTATCGTTCTTCGCAGCTCGGTACGAATAGCTGATGCTAGTCGGGCCAGTGCGTATGCTCGTGCATTCTCCATTCTTAGTATTCTGATCAACTGAATGGCATCAAATTCTGCCAACAAATCCATCACCTTTGCATGATACTTGACCATTAATTCTCCTTTAACTGCATATGTTCCCATCATCTGATTCACAATTAATTGAGAATCACTGAATACCATCACTTGTTGCGCTTCCATAACCTTTGCTAAATTAAGACCTTCTATCATGGCCTCATACTCAGTCTCATTATTGGAAGCTTTGAATTGGAATCATAAGGCATATTCCATGTCAATCTCGTCTGGGGTGTTCAAAATAATCCCTGCTCCACAACCTGTTGTGCAAGATGACCCATCTACATATAATCTCCATGTAGGTAACTCGTCTTCAAATTTCTTATCTGACAGAGTTCCTCGGTGAAATATTTACTGTTTCCTTTCATCCTCCCCTGGTATTTCTCACTCTTCGTCGACCATCTCTTTTCGCCCTTTTACCAACCGGAGTTGGTCTGAGCTCGAATTTGATGATCATGTAACATCCACAAGTTGATCAGCGAGCAACTTTTGTTCTTCGGGGGTATCAGGATAAGTAAACTCTGCTATAAAATCTGCTACAGCTTCCCCTTTTAATGATGATCTGGGTTCATACACAATATCATATTTACCGAGCTCTATTGCCCAGTACATCAGTCTCCCTGATTTTTTTGGCTTATGAAGGGCTTGTCTCAATGGCATGTCGGTATACGCGACGATGGTATGGGCCTAGAAATATGGCCTCATTCTTCTACTTGCCTAAATTAATGCCAATGCCAATTTTTCCAGCTTTGGGTACCTGATCTCTGCACCTCGAAAAGCCTTACTTGTGTAATAAATTGGCTTCTGGACTCCATTCTCCATTCTAATCAATGCCGAGCTGACTGCATTCTCTGATACTGCCAGGTACAAGTACAACTTTTATCCCATTACTGGCCTGGACAACAGTGGAGGTGCTCCCAAATATTTCTTCAAGTCTTCAAAAGCTTTTTCACATTCATCATTCCACTCGAAAGTTTTTCGAAGTGTTTTGAAGAATGGGAGGCATCTATCGGTTGCTCGGGATACAAATCTGTTGAGCGCTGCAACTCTTCCTGTAAGACTCTGCACTTCTTTCTTCGTCGTTGGAGATCGCAACCCTAAAAGAGCTTTGATCTTTTCTGGATTTGCCTCAATGCCTCGCTGGTTGACGATGTACCCGAGGAACATTCCTTCTCGTACTCCAAATGTGCACTTCATCGGGTTGAGCTTCATTTGGTATATATCAAGTTGATCAAAGGTCTGACCTAAGTCAACTAGATGATCAGCAGCTTTCTTGCTCTTTGTCAGCATATCATCGACGTAGACTTCCATATTGCAACTGATTTGTTCGGCAAAAACCTTGTTCATCAGCCGCTAGTATGTTGCTCCTGCATTTTTCAAGCCAAAATGCATAACATTATAACAATAAGTTCCCCTAGGGGTAATAAAAGAAGTACTTTCCCTGTCTTCAGGTTTCATTTTGATCTGGTTGTAGCCAGAGTAAGCATCCGTGAAGCTGAGCAGCTCGTGTCCCGAGGTAGCATCCACTAGTTGATCAATTCTGGGCAATGGGCATGCCTTGTTGAGATCAGTGAAATCAACACACATTCTCCATTTATTATTTTTCTTCTTTACCATAACCACATTTGCTAACCAGTCTGGATATTTCACATCTTCAATGAATTGGGCTTTTTGGATCTTCTCGACCTCCTCTTGTATAGCTTGATTCTTCTCGAGACTAAATACTCTTCTTCTCTGCTTTACAGGCTTGATCTCCTTATTCGCATTGAGTTCATGACATAAGAAGTTTGGATCTATTCCTGGCATGTCTTCATGACTCCATGCAAAAGTTTTCTTTCTATTTCTCAAGAAAGTTATCAACTCCTGTTTTATTGAAGCATCCAACGTCGAACCTATCTGGGTTATTCGTTCAGGGTGCTCGTCGTCCAGAATAACATTTTCTGTAGATTCCACCACCTGTCCTTTTACAAGTTGGGACTCATCTCTGGGATCCAGTGTTTCAATTTCTGTACCTTCATCCACCTGGTAGGTAGTAGTCTTTTTCCTTGACTCTTCAAGCTCCTCTTGCTCGACAGATGAATAATAGAATTCCCGAGCTACTTTTTGATCACCTTTCATAACTCCTACTCCGAAATTTGTTGGGAATTTTAAGCATTGATGTACTGTAGATGGAACTGCTTCGAACTTCTTCAAACCAACTCTTCCCATAATGATGTTGTAAGCTGATTGCACATTCTTATCCATCACAAAGAAGTGTATTCTTTCTATTCGACTAGCAGGCCAAGTTCCAATGAATATATCCAACTTGATCGTCCCAAGTGGAAAAACTTTCTCGCCAGCAAAACCCAACAGAGGTCTGTGATAAGGTTTCAATTGAGATAATTTTAAATTTAAACTGTCAAAGCATGAGTAGAACATGATGTCTACCGAACTACCATTATCTACCAGAACCCTTGAAATCACTACTTCTTTCATCCTCATTTTGATCACCAAAGGGTCGTCGTGAGGGTAAAGAACACCTGCAAGGTCGTTTTTTGAAAAACCAATGACCAGCTTCTCTTTGTTTATCTTCCTCGGGCGATCTTCCTCAGCCAAATTTATTCGCTGAATATACGAGCAAGCTTGAGCCTCTCCAAGGTAAGCTTTTCTTTCTTCATTAAGGTCTCTTCCTCCTGCATCTCCTCCTGTAATGACATTACAATCAAATGACCCAAAGCGTATTGAAAATACCTCTCGTTCTGGCTGCCTTGGTTTCTTGGGAAGATCGGGGTCATCATCTGGATCATCTTCATGGTTTCTCTTCTTTTTCTCCTCTGCTCGATGAGGAGATCTGGACTTTTCTCTGGTTCTGTCATTATTTCTTCTTTCACCTCCCCGATCAACATACTTTGCTAGCTTCCCTCTTCGGATGAGTGTTTCAATCTCGTTCTGAAGAGCTATGCAATTTTTGGTCATATGGGCATGATCCTTATGGAACTCGCAATATTTCTCCCTATTCCTCGTGTCAGGGTCTGACCTCAGTTTCTTTGGCCACCTTACTTCCTCGTTATTCTTGATTTCTTCCAAGACATGATTAATACCCATTTTCAAAGTAGTATAATTATCGAATTTCTTCAGGACTTCCCAGGACGACTTATTATTCTTGGAATGCTTGTCACCGCCATTGCCCTTATGCTCTTTCTTCTTAGATTTGTCGTCTTCCACCTTGGTTTTCGCAGCCATAGCCTCCTCGGAATTCATGATTTTGGCCTCTTTTGCCATCAACTCTGACATAGTTGTAGGTGGATCTTTGGCCAAAGTGTAATACAACTTGTTAGGCAACAACCCACTCATCAAGGCGGTGATTGCTGTCTTTTCTTCATAATCTATAACTTCCAGCTTCTCATTATTGAAACGAGTTATGTAATCTTTAGTACTCTCACCAGATTTTTGTCTTACACTTAACAAGTGTGCTACTCGCTTTACTGGCTTTGCTCCAAAACAGAAATTACCGATGAACAACTCGGCCAGTTGAAAGAAAGTTGAAATCTTACCCCGAGGATGATTATTGTACCATATCTGGGCAGATCCGGTAAGAGTTCCTGAGAATGCTCTCAATCTCATCTCGTCGAGGACAGCATAGATGTCGGCAGCAGCTTGATATTGTTCTATGTGGAGAACAGGATCTGTCTTTCCATCATATTTGGGGGTCACCACAGGGGCTTTAAACTTTAACGGTGTAGGAAAATTCATAATGGCCTGGACAAAAGGTGTCCCTTGAACAAAAGTTCATTGTAGGGGATTCTTCGCCTTAGCCATTTCTCCCAATCTATCCTCCAACCGCTGAATGGACCCTTTCCACGCATCATTTCCTTCCTCGGACCTATTAGTTCGAGCAATTGATTGTTCTGAAGTGGCCTCCTGAGATCTATCTTGACGAGCAACTGGTCGTGATTGTGCTGATCCTTCTCTTAGATATGATGGTTGTCGAAAACTCCTCGACATAGTTTTAGGTGGACTCCTATTCCTCCTAGGGCCTAATCGACTGAAAGGAGACACCCTGCTCAGTCTTTCCAAGGAACTGGTCCTCTCTGGAGAGAGAGTAATACGTTACTCAGTATCTGTGGCCCGTATTGATGAAGTTCGCCCAGGTTGATAAGAGAAATCATCAGATTCCTCATTACGATACGCATCTGTACGCCTAGATCGTGAAGAAAGTAAATAGGTTTGCCTCTGACCACTTCGTTGTCCCGAATGTGCAGGTGCACCGCCATGAAGGGTTTGTATGAGTTACAGCATTGTTTCTTGCATGGTGGTTTGTCCTTGAGCCAGATTCATCATAATTCCAGCCAGATCTGGAGCAGTTGATGGGGCAGAGGGATTTGGAGGATTCCCAACGTTCCCAACATTTCGATTGCTGGATTTCGGATGATCTTCCATTGATGATGAATGATTTTTGGTGAAAAACGATAACAACAGTCGCTTCCCACAGACGGTGCCAATCTGTTGATGTAAAAAATTAGATTGCTTCTAATTATTTAATCACAGATAAATATAAATGAGACAAAGAATTTTAAAGCGGTTCATCCTTATAAGAATGGCCTACGTCCACTGTTTCTGTTATTGCCAAGTGTTTTGGAGTTCTCGATATGTAATTCTATCAAGAAAATCCGATCCCTTTGAATGAGGGTGATACAATGTATTTATATCCCTTAGGCTGTACATGTGAAAGGGTAAACAATTAATGCCCTTTAAGAGTATACATCTGTATGATAAGCATTCAATGAATAGTTGAACTGTTGATTATCTGGCAATCAATGCTGTGGACGAGATGCAGCTCGGACCGTTTTAATTGCTCGTCGTTCAGGAGTTCCTTGGAGTGTTGGAGTTCCTCGGAGTACACTTGCTACTCAGAGTGAGTATGACTTGGTTGGGGAAATAAACTTCCTCGTTGCTATTGTGCCAAGTAGATCGACATGTGTCTTCTTATTATTCGTCTATATCAGCATACTAATTTTGGTATCAACACCTACTCTATTGCATTTGATACTCCATATGATAAATGTGTAGTAGTATTGTTGTGTATGATTAAGAGTAGGGATATAAAAGGATTGATGTATTTTTAGTAACTATGTATTAGACATTTTTATGGAATAAAAATGCTAGAAATAATATTGTTATGTATTTTCTAATAAATCTGAAATTAGACATTTTTATGGAGATAAAAATGTTAGAAAATAATATTTTGGTGTGTTTCCAAAACATCTGAAAATAGACATTTTTTATGGAATAAAAATGCTAAGAAATGCTATTTTTGGGTATGTTAAAAGAAATAATGAACATTTTCATGGAATAAAAATGTTGGAAAATGTTATTTTAGATGAAAATAAAAAGTGAATAAATATTTCAAGGTTTTGAAATAATGAAAGTTGATGTTTTATGAAAATAGTGAGTTTTCTAGGAATTTTGATGAAAAATATTTTATGGGATAAAATGTTGGCAAACAATGTGTTTTTGTGAAAAAATGATATTTTTATGAAAACTAAAGAGTAAGTAAATATTTCAAAGTTTTGAAATATTGAAATATGATATATTTTTTGCGAAAAAGGCATTTTAGAAATATTGGTGTTAAACATTTTTTGGGAATAAAATGCTTGGAAATAAATCTTTATTTAACAAATATTTGGCAAAAAATAGGTTCAAACCTCGAAGTAGGATTTTGGATTTAAAATCCATCTTCTCGTGCATATAAACTTGTAGTATTTTGATGTTGAATGTAAGTTTAAAGAAGAATTATGGGGTTTAAAAAAGAAATAATAAAATTTGGGATTTTAGTCTTCAAAGTATGTGTAATTGGGACCAAACGACATAGTAGGTATGAAGTTAAAAGACTAAATGTTAATAAAAGAAATGGTATTTATGAATGTCGGTGAAAAGTATTAATTAAGTGTTAGTGGGTACACATGATTTGATTAATAAGTGTAACATACTAAAAATGTGAAATATTAACACTTATGGGATTATGAAAGGATTAAAGGTGTAAAAGTGTTTCCAATCAATATGAATGTACTCTAAGTGTAAAAAGGTGTTAAATGGTTAAAACACTTAAGAAGTTGGTCCGTATAAATTAATAGTGTTTTGGGTGAAATTAACACTTGTGAAAATGAGTAAAAGTGTGATTTGGAACCAAATGGGAAAAATGGTAATTTCACTTAAAGTGGAATATTTTTATGAAATAAAAATATTATAAAGGGTGTTACACAACGTGGTCCTAAATGAATATGATTTTGGAATAAAAATCAACGTTAAGGTGTAAAGGACACAAAACGATAATTTTCAAGTGTGACACAAATTGAGGCGACAAAGTCGCGGTTTGTGGCTTCTGTCAGGTAAAAAGAAAAGGAAGTAATGTGGACATTTAATTTCAAAACACATGAAAGGCACTCGGATAACACCGGGATAAAGAAAGAAGATCCCTAAGCCCTAGGGTGAAAATCCCTAAACCACTGGCCAGAGCATATTGTGCGCATAGTCGTCGGTGTAGACCCATGCAAGTATGCTGTATAGAAAGATTCAAAGAAAAGATCAACGAAATGTGGAGCATATCAATAAATGGGTTATGTAGTGAATTTTTTTAAACAACCCAACTTGAACGAATGTAATAAATGTTCTGGTAAAGGTGAAATGGACAAGTAAATGCATAAATCTAGTAATGTCAATAAATGAATGAAAAATTGTTAAAGAAAGTGTATAAATGGGTGGTTAAGCAACCTAAATGGTTAAACCCATATTTAATACAAAAGTGTGCTGCAAAGAGAAATTTTGAAAGTAAATAAGTATTTTCTAACACAAAGAATGCGTGTGTTGAATTGGTGATTTTCAAGGAAAATACTAGAGTAAGTTTAAATGAATAAAATGGTAAAATTCCGGTATAAAAATGGTTTTAGGAAAATTAAGTGTAATGGTTTCAAAGAGTTGAACCAGGTGTGTTAAACAAGGTGAAATTGCTAAGTATGAGTAAAGGAAGTTTTTACTAGATTAAGGTAAATTAATCTGGACAAGTAAGACTTTTGAAAGAAAAATGGTTGATTCAATGGCATGTGTATTTTCCAAAGATATACAATTTAGATATATACATATTTTTGCATACATGTGGTGGTAGCGTGTGAGTATTCCTTTCCGCCGTTCGTTTCTATACTTCTTGTATAAATCCCATTAGGCATAGGCTCACATCACCACTTTGTTATGGCAGGTTGGGAGCAATCCCGTAATTTGAGGGCATTATACAGTTAAGTATATTTTGTTTATCTTTATGTTAGTAGCTCTGTTTACTCGGACTTTGGGGTGCTCCCCATGGATCCCGCACATAGTTTATCTTGAGATTGGATTCGCATGCTAACAAGTGAAACGTAATTAAAATAAAACTGTATTAGAAACAATATATAGGTTGTTCCATTGCACTTCAAACCTAATGAATCGATTCGGATGGGGTTGAATCATGGGTAACCCATAAATTTGGGTCGGGACATTACAATCTTCGAACTTAACTTTACCATCCTTTAATCTTTAAGGTGGCCAAAAATAGATTTGTAACCGGTCATGTGTCTTGATCAACCACTGTCAAAGTACCATTGAGAGGTCCATTATTACTTTAAGATAGTGTGAGCAATCATGTTCTTCTCCCTCGTAATATAATAATCTTGAGGAAACTCAAGTTTCGACTCTACATTATCATCCTCAACCTTGCCTTCAATAAGGGAAAATGGGGAACTAAAGAGATCCATAATAACGGTGAGAGCATTAGTAGTGATCTTAACAAAAAAACTCAATTCCATTAGAGTCCGACTCACTTTCACTAAGGGTGGAATTTTAACGTTTTTCCCCTTTTCCTCTCTTCCTTAGTCGAGTGGGGAAGTTATAAGCTTGATGTCCAAACCCTTCACAATCAAAACATTTTCACATTCCCTTGACATCTCGAGACCTACGATTATGTCTCCCAGAAGACCTCTCGGCCCCATTAATCTTATAGTTCTCTCCTTCTTTCTTGTTAGTCTTGAACCCTTGTGAATTAGATTTGAGATAAGGCTTGAATTTCTTGGTCAACAATGAAATTTGAGCCGTATTCTCATAGACATCGTCATCCGAGATTGAGGGAGCACTATTTTGTGCCTTGAATGTGATGCCTTTCTCTTTATTGGGTTGTTGATAGTTTTCACACTCTAATGTTTGGATGTATCCTATTGGCTCTTCTACCATCATATTATTAATTTCATCTATGATATTAACGGCTAAGATATGGGGAAGGAACCTAGGTTGTAGTGAACTGATAACTTTCATAACGACCCTTGAGTCCCTAATATTCTCACCTAAATAAAGGTGAGAGTTCACGATGTCTAGTAGCTTTGCGTAGAACTCATCAAAGGTCTCATTTTCTTTCATGTTTAACAACTCAAACCAAGTGAAAAGATATTGGGGATTTGAGACTCGAACGGTATTGGTATCCTTGTGGGTGAGCTAGAAAATGTCCCTTGCCTACTTAGACGTACTACATATAGAGATCCAATAAAACTCTCTTCTTGGGTGACATAAAAAAAATGGCATTAATCCCCCTAGAGTTGTAGTTATTAACCATAAGTTCATGCTCAGACCATAACTCTCAGGTTGAGGGATAAAAGTATCTCCTAGAAATGTCATTGGGAATTTCCACCCCTCAACTACATTTAATCACACCCTATCATATTGATACTTAAAGAGAAAATTCGTATGTACCTTCCAGCGTGCATATTTACTATCATAAAAAATAGGTTGACGTGTGACCGACCAACCCTCAACGAGGATACCCCCAAATTAATTTTAAAAACCCTCTCTAATACAAGGTTGAAATAAGTATTTGAAGGGTCCATTTTCAATTAATTAGTTACCACGTCAAGAAAATTAATCATTTTTAATTTAAACGAAATTAATTTTACCGAATAAAATTAATTAGTCCAAATTACACGCAAGTGGTAGTTAACAATGAAAGTAATAAAATAAATACCAAAAACACACAAGGATTTTAGAGTGGAAACCCTCGTGACAAAAACCATTATTGCTCTAACCCACTCACCAGTTTACTAGTAATAATATGAAGTTTTTAAGAGTTAGAAGGAATTGGACACAACTTACAAATTTGACAACAATAACCGCTACTATGACACTCCCTTGAATTTTTCTCCTTTTCCTCTTCCCATACTAGTGAGTGTGGCTCTAGTATTATAATTAGTTATATAACCTCTAAGGCCTTTATCTGTTGTAAATGATTAGCCCACACATAATCCAATGTGTTATCTTCTTGGAATTAGAAGATTTCGGGGGAATATGTGAACTTAGAGTCTACTTTGATTTCATGGAGTTGACATGATCTCACGAGAACTGTAGACACCCCATTATAATACTCCTCGCAATCTTTCATAGGGTCCAAACAAAGTCCCTTTGAATATATAGGTCCCCCGATCTGCCTTCAAACCCTAACGGGAGAATGATTGCATACTCTCCAATCCCCATTTGACTTTGTTCAACTTTTGGACTTGAGAGTATCTTAACACAACTTCATAGAGCTCTCAATCCTCTTTCCAACCATCCTGGTAGTGCGTTAATTGGAGTTACAGTTTGTTTTTTACAATCGTTTTATCGAAAAAATAAATTTAGCCTTCAATTAGCACCATCACCTCACATACTAGCTGGAAGGTAGGACATTAGTTAGCCACCAAGTTTGGCCACCATGTCGACTGGCAGGGCAACTCATGTTTTGGTCGGTACCCTCTAGGGGCAGCATGGTCATTTTATTCTTTTAGGGTTTCCTATTTAAGGAAATCCTTACCTCAAAATTATGGATCTTCGGCCTCGTTATTCGAGTGGCAGCATATATTACCTAACCCTAAAATAAATTCTCCTTACATTCCCAAAACATTATCCTACACCACCTCTCAACTCACCACTTGCCACCATTACACCACCATTATTTACACCTAAAAAATCAAATTACAAAACCTCCTAAAATCAAAATTCAAACTACTTAGAAGGTCCAAATTCTCTTCACTTCATTTTTCTAAATCGTTACTATTTTATACACCTATTTAATTTTAGCATATTTCATAGTTAATTATTGTTTTACCCACCATTAACTTCAATTTTTAATATATATAGTTTCAAATCTAATGAAAAGGGGCTTTATTATATTTTTTATATATAGATTCAAGTCTATTATTCTAAAATTAGAGTTTCTTCACTTTTTTCACACTTTCATCACTCTTTTCACACACTTTTTTTTTATAAATAAAAGGAGAACTCTAATTTCGGATTATGCATTAAACCCCACCTCAATCCCCACACAAAATACGTGGACTTTGATGCCATTTTGGCTACGTAGAATCCTATTTATGCGTTCATCTTTATGTTTATATACCCTTTAGTTCATTCTTTAGCTTGTACTTATTTATCACTATCTAGCGGTCCCATTGACATGCGCTCTAACTTTTCCATAGTGACGTCACGATCTGGTGCATCACATATATTTTAGTAGTTTTCACTTATTTTGACTATACAACGAAACCTCTTTTTCTTTATTATTTTCTTTTAGTGGTCCCGTTGACATACGTACTCACTTTTCCACAGTGTTGTCACAATCCGGTGCATGGCTCATATTTCATTTATTTTTTGTTTTTTCCATAATCTTAATTTTTCTAATATTTACTATCTTTTAGCTATCTCGTTGACATGTGTACTCACTTTCCCATAGAGATTTCACGATCCGGCGGATCGCTCATATTGTAGTCACCTTCACAAATTTTTCCTTTAGTCTTACTCCTTAGAATGATTCATTCTCGTCTTCCTATGATGCGAATACGATGATTTCTCTCCTTATTTATGAACTTTTATACATACATGATATACACTTCATCACTCTATGCACATATGCACGCACCTCGGGAGAAGGAGAATATTATGCCACCCATGAGAGACCAAAAGGGAGGAATGGTTGCCTAAAATATTCCCATTCCATAACATAGTCTACGATTCCATATATTTTTGGTTTCGCACGCAGTAGTAGTCGTTTATGTCGTCTCCTTAGGGTGGTTATTTTCTTTTTTTTTTGTTTTGAGTAAGCAGTCTGGTGACTCTAATATCTACACATTCACACACCTCATGTCACTGGCAATGGCTGTTTTATGTCATTTAAGTCAGTGAGGGGGGAGAGACTCTCCCCTACACCATCACCATAGGGAGAGAGGATGGACATAATGGAGACTCTGATGGGGATTATATTTTAGGACTAGACTCTATTTACATGGGTTTTTATCTCCTTTCCCATTCATCATTTTCCACACATGTCTTCTCACTTGTATATTCTTCTCATGCTCACATGTTATATATGTCATACTCATATTAAATTATATATGTATGTCTTCTTCCACCATGATTATCTTTTCCTCATATGTATATACCGCATTTTCTATCACGTGTTCCATATCACTTGCGTATATGCCCATATATTGTTTACCTTGTATACGTGATACATTTCACTTGTGTATATCCACATGTTTTATATCACTTTTACACATTCTCCTGCCTTTTCTACCTAGTATCCATGCTACATTTCTCTTGTACATGTCCACATATTTTATATCACTTGTAGACATTTCCATGCTATATTTCACTTGTATAAACTTCATACCCTTCTTTTCTCTCACATTCTTCATAAATATTAACTGGATTTTACCCCACTTATGTAGATTAGTTCTTTTTATCACATACCCCTTATGTATGTTCCCATGATTTACTCCATGCTTAGTAGTTGCACATATACCTTTTAGAATACATAATACTTTGTATAAAGATACTAACTAAAACTCATATATTTGCACACTACATCACATGAGCATTGAATATTGACCCTATTTATGTCCCGTAATGGGGAGTCACATTGTGATGGATTGATGGTTATACGAGGCATGGTTAACCTAAGCAATATGACTCCCACCCTCCATTGACCAAGTAACCTCGACGTATTTTGAACGGTTACCTAGCATCATACCACTTGATTTGATGAAAACATTTTTGGATGTCATTGTGGTATAGCCTCTTCAATCAAGATCCCTTAAACCTACAAAATACACTAATAACATATATAGTGGCATGTAAGGGGTATCAATACATTTTCTTAATATGGAAAGGAACAAATGAAGACTAATAAAAAAACAATTGAATAATTTTTAAGGGATAATATTCTAACTAATGGGATGAAATTTAAACTACACTAACAAATAAATGAAAAGATAAAGTGTGATGGATATGAGAAGTAGACAAATATGAGATAATTCAAGGGATGAGAGTTTACCACCTAGATTTTTTTTATTTTAATTAGTTAGTTTATCTCTTTGAAATACCACAAGACATATTTAAATCCACAAAATTTACGCGTGTTACAAATGTGAAGTTAAACATAGTCTTCTTAGAAGATTAATGTTAAAATTTCACAAACTCAATAAAAAACAAATTTAAACATTTTTTAATAAATCACTCGCTAGTAAAAATTCACTAAAAGTATTTTAAACCCTTAAAATGAAGCTTTGTAATTGAGAAATTATAAACTATAATATCATTTAAAAATTGTCAATCTCTAGTTTAATTAATAAATAAATATTTTAATTCAAATCTACAATTTTCTCTCGAAAATTATTTACCTTATCTCAATGTGTAAATATAAATTATAAAATTTCAATACTAATATTCAAAGGGAAATAATAAATAAATAAATAAACTGAAAATAAAAATAATTAAGTTAAGGGTTTCATCTCACCCCCTAAATGGGGTATTTAGCCTCTCATTTAGGTAGTGCGACTGACATGGCTAAAGAGAGAGATGGGGAAGAAAATTTGGTTTTAGGATTAGGTTTGAGAGGTGTAGGGGTAAGCTACAATAATTTGTAAAATCATTGAGCTTATCCCAGGTAAAAGAGAGGAAAGAGAGCATAGGGCTATTTGGGTTTAGAACGAGAGGTGGGGGATAGTACGTTGTTGGGTAGGTACGACTGGGTGAGGTTAGGATATGTGTTTGTATGTATGTATAGGTATATACATTTATATATATAGATAAATGTAAGTCTAGACATACAAACATATATAATATCAAATAAAAAAAATACATACTATATACATCTTAATTAAAAATTACATACATATATATAAATATATAGATATATTTATATAAAATACATACTCATAATATTAAACACACAAATACATAAATAGTAATATTAATAATAAGAAGAACACATATATAATAATAAATATACTAAACATACCCATACATACATAAATAAAATTACAAACATATAATAATAATAATAATAATAATAATAATAATAATAATAATAATAATAATAATAATAATAATAATAATAATAATAATAATAATAATAATAGTAGTAGTAGTAGTAGTAGTAGTAGTAGTAGTAGCAGTAGCAGTAGCAGTAGCAGTAGCAGTAGCAGTAGCAGTAGCAGTAGCAGTAATAGTAATAGTAGTAATAAACACAAATATGTAAACAAACATATTTAGAAATAGATATTTTTTTAGGAAAAGGTATGAACCCCTAGTTTATTGGATTCTTCCATTGTGGCATAAAAAAATAGAATTAATAACAAAAGTTGGTTTTATGAAGAACTAACAATACAACAAAGCAAACTCAAGAAAAAAAAAAAATTAATGGCAACATCAAAATCTAAACTAAAATATGATCTCATCTCACTCTAATAGAGGAGACACTCCATTTGTCAAGATTGATCAATCCCATACTTTTAAGTGGAAGGTCTTCAAATATGTTGAAAAGGCTAGAAATTCGACTTGCCACTCCATAATTAGCCATAGAATCAGCTACGCAATTTGCTTCTCTCTCTCTCTCTCTCTATATATATATATATATATATATATATATATATATAGGCATAGGGTCAAATGAGGTCCTTATATGAGGTCTATAATAAGACAAGAGTAAGACCTTTAGTAATATTCTATTTTAGACCCCAATACCTTTAGAAAATAATTTTGCATTTTATGCTTTAAGACCTTAGAAATAAAAAAGCGCCAAATTCCGACCAAACCCCAATTCTGGTATCAGAGCCATAAGACGCTCCTTTTAGACCTATAGTAAAAATATTTAAATGCCCTTGGGATTTATCCCTCACATTTACCAAGATATGTTTGGAACCAACCCAGACTACCATCCCATACCGATAACTGATTTAGACTCAGTAGGTTGTTTAACCACACACATAGACGGTTGTTCACACACTGAACACATCCCATCCAAACATGCAGATAGTAGACAAGTTATTGCTAGTACTATTAATAGCATAATAGACCAAAATAAGTGTATACTCCTTATATTAAGACAATTAATAAAAGATATTCAAACCATAGAAATAGAGATAAAACAATATCTCTAAAAGACTACTAGAAATAGATAACCAAATCCCAATAGACCTAGTACAAGTTTTACAAGAAATAAATATTAAGACTAATCATATAGAAGTCCTTAACAAAGACATTTTATAAATTAAAACCTTAACTAAAAATCAAGACAGTGAGTTAATTAAACTTACTAAAGAACAAGCCAAGCTTATCCCTAGATTAGATAGTTATCTTCCAAATGGAGATAGTTAGATTAGACTGGAATGAGGTACCAAAAGACCACTCCATTCAGACCTTATCAGACTTTTATCAAAGAATTCTAGAAAAGATAAACGATGATAGATTTTATTATAAGATAAATGAAAATGAGATTGCCAATGTTGCTAAAGCAACTGGACTCATATTAGCAAGACTAAATTTAATTTCTACATCCATAGCATCTACCCAAGACTATAACAGTAGCTTTGTTAAAGACTTGCATTTAGATTTAAAGCGAAGACAGAAGGATTAACCACCTTCTACACAGACTTTGTTAAATTCAAATAAAATTTAGCAAATTATCTTAATAATATGGAAAGCCATAACCTATCCAAAATGGATAGTATTATTAATGAACTTACACTAGATATGGCCCAAGTAGAAGAAAAATACGAAGAAATTATAAATGGAATTAAGGTTGTATATAATAAGCCTTCCTAAGTAGAAATAGACTCACCTTTTATTCTAACTCGTTTAGATAAAATAGAAAGAACTGTAGAATCTATAGAAGCTAGATCTGTGAAACAACAAGAAAAAGATAATAAAGTAAAAGACTATATTATAAATGTTGCCAAATCCCTAGTTAATTCTCTAACTAGACATAGCGAAGAAATTTTTGAAAAGACAAGAAAAGAGAATAAGAATTTTAAAGAAGAAATCCTTAGTCAAATAAAAAGACAAAAAGATTATTCAGACTTCTTAGAAAGAATTGAAAAAAGGCTTGAACAAAAACAAGTAACCACCAGTAAATTTAGAGAATCCCCTCCCATAAAAACTAGAGAAAAGAATACCATAAGTAGACTAGTCATAAACGACGGATTAGATAAGACTAGTAAGATAGTTAGCTCTATCCCAAATATTGGGCAAAGTAATCATATGCTCCAAAGACTTAAGGATTCATCCTCCAATGTTAGGACATGGTGGAAAGAGGGAAATTTCACCAATCCTCTCCAATGGAAGTAATGGGGTGAAGTTGACTGGAAGATTGTTGAAGATTCCATTCATAATGGACAACTTCTAGCCATTAGATACATAGACTTGTTTAAAGAAGGTTCCACTCCTAAGACTCCTAATTATAACATGACTTGCCATTACAGGAATCATGTGTTAGACAAATCCTATACTGAGCTCCAAGTGTTTGACTCAGAATGGCTTAGATCTAGAGGAACTGATAGGGAGTTCCAATTCCTAACCTTTGGACTCTTTCAAGCAAGAATCCAAGGATTACATAGACCTCATAATAATATCAACATATTATGTTGTTTAGTAGACAAAAGATGGAAAGATTTTGAGAAAATCCTTATTGGGATAGCCCAATTAGAAATGTTAGGCAACATAGGATACTTTAATGTCATTCCAGCATTTACAGTAACCGTAGACACAGCCAAACATTTTAAGTTAATCTTATATGCTAGTGGCTATGAAGACAATATTATCCCAGACGCTAATATAAATATAGAATTCCAAAGCTTTGTGAAGTTCTCTCAATTTCCTTATGAAGGAATGCAATCGGGAATTCCTAGCGATAGACTTAATGAAGAAATTTTAATTAGAACTAATATTTTAGACTATAATCATACTTACAGTATTAGGAATATTGTACCTATGAAAGAAAAAGCTAAGACCCTTTGGCAATTGCCATAATTCCAAGAAACTAAGACTATACAGAATAAACCGTTATTTATTAATCAAGACAATGTCACTGGAAATATTACCATCTAGTCTGGTCCTCCTAAGATTGTCAATAAGAATATCCTGATCGAAGAAATTAGATTTAGGAATATGGGAGAAGCTATAATCAATGATCCTTCAGAAGGAGAATGTAGTAGTAAGACTAGTGCTAGTTTACTAAGACAAGCCCCGATAATTAGGCCTAGAAGATCATTTGAACAAAAAGACTTAATTAAAGAAAAAGCTAGGATCCAAAACTTTGGACAAGAACCCTCAGAATTGGACATAAAGACATTAAAGATCACCTTAAGAAAAGTCATTCTGTTAGATTTCAAGAAAGAGAAAGATTTAATACGATAGCCCAAGACTGCATATTAAAAGTAAAAGAATCTAAGAATAAAAAGGAACTTCTTAGAAACTTAAGACTAATAGAAGAAGGAGAAGAAAGATTAATGCCAGCTACACAAGTAAATCCTAATAAATAAGAAATAGAAAGTAATAGTAGGATGGAAGATACTCCTAGACTTTTTAGTAAACCAGTAGGAATAAATATTCCTATATACTCTAGTAGTGTGGTCAAGACTAAACCAGACTATATAGAAGACTTTCCAACTAGTGACAAGAGTTTCACTCCTGTTAAGACCCTGACAAGTCAAGCCATAAATCTAGTAGGTATATACCTTAACCTAGATAATGTTCAAGATAGGAAGAAAGCCTTAGATGAATGGAATAATCAGATGAACATGTGTTTTGCATCTAATGAATAATGGGATGAAAGTTCATGTAAACAATACGCTGAGCAATCCATTAGAGGTATTGCAAAAGATTATTTAGATAGTTTAAGAAAGGCTACAGATGAAGACTCCTTATCTGAGATTGAGAAGATGAAAGAAAACTTAGAAGAAAGATCAATTGAAGAATATACTCAATTATTCACATCAGAATTCATTAGAGCTGTACATCTAGCTCAAATAATTAAACAAGACCTAGAAAAAACTAAGTTAGCCCTCCTTAGCATTTGCACACTATATCAGATAAATGAATATAACAATAATTATGAGCAGCTATATTACCAAATTAAAGAATTTGGAGAGACCTTAAAAGATGAATACTTTAGAAAGATACCAGCCATAGGACAAATCCTAATTAATGAATATAGGAATTGGCCAGGAGTAGCTGGAGTTAAGAATAACTCCCTTGGTGAAAGAATTAATTTCACCAAAGACTATATCATATCTAAGAGATGGGATATAACTCAAGGAAAGTTTATGGAAGAAACTTTCAAACAGATCCCTCCAATTAAAGACGAAAGAGACATTGATCCAATCCAATGGGGATGTGGTAGCGAATCTAAGAAATTTAAAAAGAAATTAGAATGGAAACATAAGAAGTTTAAGACTAGACCTTTAGGATTCTCGAAGTATAAATTTAGACCATCTACTACCTTTAGAGAAAAGAACTCTAAGACTAAGAAAAATAAATTTAACCAAAGAAGATATTTTAAGAAAAACATTAGTAAGTATAAGAAATTTCCTAATTATAGGAAAGAAAAAGATGTAGCTCAATCTAAGACTGCCACTAAAGAATGTTGGACTTGCGACAAAGAAGAATACTTTGCTAAAGACTGACCTAATAAGAAACATAAAGAAGGTATTAAGATTATTAATACAATATTAGACTATGCAAATCAAGAAGAATTAGATATCCAATATGCTATAGAAATATCAGACACAGAAGATGATGATTATACTAGTATCTATAGTGCCTATACAGATAGTGATTCAGAAGACTATAATAGTGATACTGATGAGTATGAAGACTCTCAGGATACTTTAGATTTATATATGATGCAAGTTAATCAAGACGATGACGAATATACAGACTTTGAAGAAGCTTGGTATAAGTGTATATTAAGCCCATTTTTAAAGAAAAGATGGACAATTAGTAATCCTGAGTTACTAACCTATATACCTAGATGCTACCTTGATGAAAGACATTAACATAATTGTTTATGGTCTGTGTTATTTGTCAATTACACTACCATGAAACTTATTGGAGAACTAGATTTAGAGTAATTTATACTAGCCAGTATGACGCTAAAATAGACTTAGATATTAAAACATATTATCAAGACATTGATAAAAATATAGCCAAAAGATTGCAAGAAAATGAAGACTTCAAAGGAAAGGGAATTTCCTATGATTTAGAAGGATATCATTTTGATAGTAGTTCAGAAGACCAAATACCCTTAGATTTTATAGATAAACCTCAGAAAGGAATATCTATTTTATAAAAGAACAATTTAGGAATTTCTACTAAACCACATGCTTGTTTTGTAAAATTATTTGTTCAACACAAAGACTATCCTAAAAGACTTTCAACTTTTATAGATATAGGATGCTCTCAGAGTATTTCCAAGGCTAATGCCTTCCCTGAAGACCATTTTTTAGAAAGTACTCAAGAAATCTATGGTAAAGTGGCTAATGGAGATCCATTTACCTTATATTTCTAGATTATTCCTATTTATTTTAAATTAGGAAATCAGACCAACAAAATCGTTAATCATCGGTTTTGGATAATGGATCCTCGTCTTAGTTTCACAGGAAACATTATTTTAGGATAAGATTCTATTAGTAAATATAATTCTTATACTCAGTATAACGATAAGATATTAATTAGTGATACAGAGGAATTTAATATTAAAGCCCCACTAATCGATCACAAGACTGCCTCTGACCTTATGCAGGTCAAACCAAATTATAGACCCATAAAACATTAGAGTTCTTCAGCTGAGCATGGTGGACCTAGACCTACAACCCATTAAGAAGCCTTAGAAATAACCAAACCCTTAAAAAAGGATTGTAAGTGTCCAGACCAAAAGTGTTATAAGCAAATAGCGCTTATACAACAAGACATTTTAGATCAAGCCCGTCATACCTTATTACAGGTTCAAGCTATATCCAAACATAAGAAAGTGGATATAAAAGTAGAAAAGGAAAATATTAGGAAACTAGCAGAGCCTACTTTAGGAGAAAATCCCATCGCTAAGTGGGATAAAGACCAAAGTTATTGTGAAATCATCTCTATTAACCCAGACGCCACTATTATTGGTGGAACCTATAAGAAGGAATATTCACAAGAAGACAGAGAAGAATTCTAAAAAGACACAGATGAAATACTTAAGTTAGGCATTATTATAGAAAGTAAAAGTAGGCATAATAGCCTTGCCTTCTATGTTCAAAGTGAATCTGAACGTAAAAGAGGAAAAAGACGTATGGCTATAGACTATAGACAATTAATTAAGAATTAAGAATTTTATTCTTATAAGATACCAGACAAGAATAATTTAATCAATCTAATTGAAGATAGAATTATATTCAGCAAGTTTGATTGCAAATCAGGCTTCTAGAAAATTAAGATGCACCTAGACAGTATTACTTGGACAACTTTATTGTTCCCCAAGTAAAATACGAATGTCTAGTAATGACATTTGGATACTTGAATGCTCCTCAAGTATTCCAAATAAGAATGGATAATATATTTAGACCTTGTTCAGAATTTTGTCTTGTTTACATAGATGATATTCTTGTAGCCAGTAAGAATGCGATAGAGCATGTAGACCATCTTAAAAAGATTATTTTAGAATTAGACAAACATGGTATTGTTATTTCCGAAAGGAAAATGCAATTATTTCAGACTGAGATAGACTTTGTGGGAATGCATATTAATAAAGGAAAATTATCCTTGGCAGAACACATAACCAAAAAGATTCTTGAGTTTCCAGACCAACTTAAAGATAGAAAACAATTACAATCATTTTTAGGATCACTTAATTGTGCTGCAGTTTTTATTAAAGACCTTGACTAAAAAAGACAAAGCTTAACTGCCAAATTAAAAGTAACAGACAAAACTAATCCTTTTTACTCGACTAAAGATGATTTTGAAGTCATAAGACAAATTAAAAATGCAGTCAAGAATATTCCTTTACTTGAACTGCCTAATGTAGAAGACCAGTTTATAGTAGAAACAGATGCCTCTGATAAACAATGGGGAGCAATATACTTTGCCATTGATTATCAGATAAAAAAGAAGAAACTTTGTAGATATAGTTTTGGAACCTTTACAGACCCATAAATAAGATACACTGCCCATGAAAAATAAGATTTAGCTATAGTAAGGGCAATAGAAAAATATATGCTTTTTCTTAGACCTAAACATTTTACTATTTATACCGACTCTTCTTATGTAGTAAAATTCAGAGACTTAGACTTGTCCAAATCAAGAACTAATAGACTTATTAGATGGAAACAATTGCTTAATGGATATGACTTCTCTGTTATACATATTAAGGGAAGTAAAAATACCATTCCAGACATTATATCAAGAAAGACAATGTTTGCTAACACTAATATAATTTCATGTTTTATACTACAAACAGAAGACCTAGACAACATGAGTTCCTATGGGATGAATATACTAAACAAAGAAGATGTTGCAGACTATCTTAGACGCGTAAGGCCAAATGATGGTATAACACAAAGACAAACTCATATTCAAGACTCTCAAGAAAGACCAATCCTAGATAACTTTGATGATATACTAGTTCCTCCTGAAAAATTTAGACATGAGATTGTTTCTCAAAATAGACTCACTGGGAAGATGTATTTTCCCCAATATAGACCTGATCAAAGACATCCAGACTTAATAAAATTTAGATGAGAATTTTCAGATGATGAAAATACTCTCATATACGCTATATGGTGGAACGTGAAGAGTAGACTACGGATTGAGTTCAAATAAAATTTGGTAGCCATTGCCAGATTCAAGAGGACTCAAAGACTTAAAGTTACCCAACTCAGTGGCATTGCTATGCCTAGACCTCAAACTCAGATTTATGCTCAGACTCTTGGAGAATCCTCCAAAACTAGACATACTAATTTTTGTTATCAGAAAAAGACTTTTAAGACTAAGATCGTTATACCGTTTGGTCATAATAATCTCCCATTAGAAGAAGACTTTATAAAAGAAACTAATAACATTATTGATCATTTTAATATGTTATTAGTATATATAAATGGAGATGCTTTAATGATTAAAGTTTTCTTCAAAGACATTTCAAAAATATATCTTTTTAGAAAATCAGATATTGCGCATATAACTCTTGCAGACCACAGGTTCATTGGACTCGTTCAAATAAAGGATATTGAAGACTCTATTGCTCTTGAAAAATAGTCCATGAGTATGTTAAGAAGGTAGAAGAATCCCTTCCTCTATTTTCTAGAATCTATCAGATTTCTCCAAGTTCATGTAGAGGACTATTGTGTGGAACCTCTTGTGTAGCACTCATGGTGTTATACTGTTGAACCGCTGTCAGGTGCTGATTAACTGCGAGTCGTTATCCAGGTGGGCATTAGGCATGAAGGCGTATAGGCAGGAAACAGGTACAACACCAAAATAGTGGATTGAGGTGCGACACACAAAGAGAGATTTGTAGGAGGCCGAGACTGGAGAAGAATAGTAACAAAGCTGAAGAGAAGAAGGAAGGAAGATAAAGATATTGCAGACCAGAAGGAAGGTATAACTCGAACCAAACCCTTAACTATTTAAAATATTATTATTTTAAAAGAATCTTGCATGAACCTACAAATCACTATAGACATTTTAGAATTTGTTAATCAAACAAATTTAGACTTAAATAGAGAAATCCAAGATTGGATCCTTACAGACCCTAAAGATAAAAAAAAAACTTATACAAAATGCTTTAATATATGTAGGTGGTACTTTCAAATATATACACCAGGTTATTGAGTGGTTAGCTCGTGAAGTACCCAGAATAAAAATAATTAGAACAGGAATCTGAGATCTCTTTAGACAAAAGATAAGAAAAGAAGAATTCACTGAAGAACTTTCAAGACCGAAAAAGTATCAAGAATACACTAGAATACTTGAAGATAGTATAGACGTATTAAAATATATTAGACGTAAAAGGTTAGCTGAAATAAAAGTTATTTTAATTAGAGCCGGAGGAATCCGCACTCTCCTTAAAAAGGTAGAAATATCTGCCCCTAGAACATATCGAAGATTTTTGTCATCTTACGGAGATAACGAATTAGACAAATTTATAGAAAACGATATAATTGATATTGTTAATCAGATATATAAAGAAACTAGACTGTTAAAACCACAATACCGTATAAGGTATTTAATACTAAAATATTTCCTTGCAAAACCGCTTGCAATTTCTAGACTCCCTAAAGAAACCATTTATATGGACAATCCTCGCTATTCAGAATCCTAGTATGATAGTGATGGAAGAAGCTTGAGAAGTCGCAGTAGCCCTGAAACTTCTACACTTAGACTTCCAGATTAATTAGGCCTTAGAATAAGCTTAAAATACTTTAGAAATCATTGGGGTAGAAATTTCTATTCCCTAAAACTTTAGAAAAAGACAAAGGCACATAAAAACAAGGTGGTCCCTTGGGAAATTTTGGACTGTAGCTAGTCCGCATACTTAGTCTGCAAACTAGATCCATTCTCTCTCTCTCTCTCTCTCTCTCTCTCTCTCTCTCTCTCTATATATATATATATATATATATATATATATATATATATATATATATATATATATATATATATTTTTGTGTGTGTGTGTGTGTGTGTGTGGTGACAAATATATTCAACACAAATAAATAAGAGAAGCGCAATCACCAAGAAAAATAAGGAAAGTAAAATGCCAATCACATAATAGGAGATATACATCGTTCAACAAGAATGCCTACGTCCATGGTGGTGCAGCTAGTATTATTTCTATATATTCCGGGGGGAGTTTACAGAGAATACAGTGCGTGTCTTTTGCCCCAGACCTAGGGTTTATTATATACATGTCTGTCTTCGGGGAGTGGGGGTGTTGGACTCCCCCACATTTACCATCTTCTCCTGGAACATCTCTATACGAGGACATGGGAGAATACTAAGTCATAACTGAATTAATGTTAAGGTGAGAAGGGTTTGGACTTTGGGCTACTCGTTCAAACCCTTCTCACCTTAAGGAAAGTAAAATGCCATGGTGGTGCAGCTAGTATTATTTCTATCTGGGTCCTCGTTCGGGCCCATAATGCACAATCTGGGTACCCACAATTTCCCCTAAATTTGTTGGGCCACAAGCTGGGCTCAATAAATTTAAATGATTTGCCATAATGGTTCTTTTGCATATCACGTAAATATTCCCAAAGTTTGATGACTGTTTTAGGTGGCAGTTGCTTCGTGTCCTGTGCGCGATGATTAGCAACATTTAAAAGCCATTTTGAGCAGCGTTTCATAGTTACCGTTTCAATCTTCTTAGTGTTCTTCCATCGTTTGTGAGTTTTAGCAATCTGTGCCCTCTTCTCCAGGTCTTCATTTTCTTCGCTTTTGATCTCCCTCTTTATTTGTGCTTGTGATATTGCATTGTCCAAGTCAAACTTTCATCTCGTAAATATCTTCTGCTTTCTCTCTGTACTTTCTTTGAATTTTTAGTTTAGGTTTTACAAGTGGTAAAGATAGTTAATAGATCAGTGTCCGAGTTTAAAAAGTTTTACTACATCCCAGAGTAGGTAGAAATTGAGTGCGCCTCTCTTCCTAAAAATGTTAGAGAGATAGAGGGCGCTCATTGGATTCACATCTTATTGCTTTACTAAGGGGGGCTTACTTTTCCTCCAAATGATTTATTCTTGCATTTCCTTGGTTATTTCAACATTATTCCTGCATAGTGTTCGCCCAATGTGTGGAAGATAATAAATAGCATTTATAGAATAAATCAACTTTATGGCACCAAATTAGGGCTCGTAAAAGTCTATTTTTGCTATTCCTTTTCTTGAACTAGCTCTGGTGTTCTTTATCTTAAGGCCAGGAGTCTTGACAGGGTATTGGTAGTAAATCTACCTGATTCCCACAAGGATTACTGGAAAGATGGCTTTCTTGCTAGAAATTGGTAGTTCTCCCCCCAAACTGAGGGGTCGAGGTCTGATAGGTTTACTGTTCCCTTTTATAGAGAAGAGTACATAGGTAGTCTTTGCTCTGTCCTTTCAATTTCCTTTTTTTTATGTGTGATCTTTCTGACTTTTTCTTATTTTCTTTTCAGCGAGGTCAAAGAACTTGGAACCTTCCCTGAGTGAGGTTCGGTTTTCAGAGTTGGTTAAAGCTTGGAATATCAGGGAGCCCTTAGCTAACGGTGAATATCCCCGATCTGCTGCTTACTTGCTCGAGTACAAAAACGTTGGGTCTAACTTTATAGCGAGGCCGGTGGATAGCATTCCCGAGGTTGATACCTTTGAAGAAGCTGCTGCTGATCCTATTTAGTTGGAAGAGGAGGAGAGTAGTTCTGACAGTGACATCAGGGGAGGTGTTGAAGGAGGTCCCAACGAGGAGAGCTCTAGCAGTGACATCTCTTCCAGCTTAGAAGAGGTTTCTGAAGCCCAAGATCTTTCAAGTACGTCTAGCAGCTCTATCGAAGAGATGGTTCCTCCAAGGCAAAACCTGATTCGTGATGATGATGATGATGATGATGATATGCTCCTTGCCCAAAGGTCAAAGATGCAGACGTCTAGCAGTGGGGATGTTGCTACTGGTTCTCGGTCTACTGCTCATGAGGAGGAGAAGAAGAGGAAGGAAGAAGAGCAGGTGAGAGAGAGAGAGGAAGAGGGAAGAAGAGAGAAGAAGATTAAGGAGAATAAGAAGGTCGAGGAGAGGAGGAGGATAGAGAAAGAGAAGGAAAAAGAAGAGGAGAGGAGAAAACTGAAGGCGAGGGCAAAGGCTGGGCAGGCCTTAATGCCTGTGTCCGCATTGCCGGAGGGGGCCTCGGTTGCCACTTCTCCTCAGTTGGCCCCTGCACTACTCGAGTGAGCCATCCCTCCTGCTAATCGCCAAAGGGAGGTGGGGACTGACCAATTAGCTATGCAAGAGAGACAGAGGCTAGCCTTGGTAAGCCTATTTCTCTTCTCTAATGCTTCCCAATTTCTATATGTTTCCTTCTTGTAATATCTTTTTTTACTTGCAGTTTGTGAATGATTTTGTCGTGCTCTATCGTTTTCTCGATGAGCTGATTAATAAGAACGACGAGCAGGATAAGCAAAATGATTCTTTGAGGGTGAAGGGTACAGAGCTCGAGGCTAGTTTGAAGGCCGCTGAGGTTGCTCGGACGTCTTTCGATCCGTCTCTTGCTAAAGCTAATCGAGAGTGGGAGGCAGCAGTTAAAGAACTGAATGAACTGCAGCAAGCCTACGATCTGGTCTCCTCGAGCAAGCTGGCTATTATGGAGGAGAACAAAGTGCTGACCGATCAGCTGAAGGAGAAAGAGTCTCAGGAAGCCATCATTAAGGAGGACTCATATAACTCCGGGTGGGCTGCTGCGTATGAAGACGCTGAGGTTCAGATAGGCTACATCAGCCGTCTGAACTTCAAGAAGGGCTGGAAAAAGGCCCTTCTAGCTGCTGGTGTGGATGTTGCCTCTTCTCTATTTGATGAGCACGATCCAGGCCCAAAGCCTATCGTGGATGAAGTTCCTTCCCTAGCCATCAAAGGTGTTGGCTCTGTTCCTCAGTCAACTCTTGTTGTTGCCCTTCCTACTCGAGCGGCAGATGATGTCCCTGCTGAGGGTGATGCTCCCACCACTGCTGATAAGGGGAAGCAGCCAGCTTATTCTGAGCAACCCGAGGTCTCCAGTTGATCTATCCTTAGGATTTTTTTGTATTTTTGTTTGTAATATTCCCTTCTGATTCTTCAATGTACTCTGATCTTTCTCGTATGAATGAAATGAGAAGACTTTTTCCTTTAGTGTACTGAATAACTCTATCTTTCATTGCTCTTTTATTGCTTGTAGTTGGTTGATGTTGATGATTATATACCAGCCACTTCTCAATTGTGAAGAATGCTTGGTCTTGATGTAAGTTCCAAAGTTCGTCATACCTTTGTGAGGATTTACAAATCACTGCGATTGAGGAACAAGCATTTTATAGAGCAGACTGAGCTCGTTGTTAAACTAAAAGACAGGTTCCAAGAGAAGAAATTGGTGCCTCAGTCCAAGAAGAGGTGAATACTCTGAGAGCAAGGCTTCCAAATGCTTCTGAGATTAACTAGGTTGGAGAAATTCTTCAGCAGGAGAATGAGTCTTTGAGGAGGTAAGTCTTGAGACTCAGGGAGTAAGCGCCGAGCATCACTCCTGTAGTATTATGAGGTTCCTCCTCATCATGAGATGGAGTTGGACCAAGCGATGTTTCTTCGGTGCTACAAGGTTCTACTCCGTCGACTGTTCTGCGAGCTGGTACAAATGCAAGAAGTCCAGCTAGGAGAATGGAAGAGCTCCGTGGTGATGTCTAACAAGCATATGTGATTATTGTTGGGCTTCAAAGGGACATCACTCGGCTGAGGCATCTGTTTAAGAGAGGATCTCGGCGAGTATGGGCCGATGGTTACGACCAAGGTTGGCTAGATTCTTCGACGAGGCTAACAGAGTTTGAAGAGCTCACCTTTATGAGGGGATGGTTGAGTGCCCTGAAGGAGCTACAAGTCCCAAGGAACTCAATGCTCTGGTATCGTCATGAGATCTCTCATTCCACTCTAATGCCTAATCCCTTCCGGAGAGATGATCAGTGGATCCCTATTGATGCCATCCCTCAGCAGCTATTGGAGTTGGATGCGAATAAAGTCGACGAGGATCTAGTTCCCCATCCCGACGACGGTCGAAGAGCCCAAGTGGATGATTATCTCATTCAGAGGCCTCGACCTCATTGAGATTTTGCCAGTAGTAACTCTGTATACTTTGTAATGAAGTAATGTAATGTTGATGTTTTGGGCGAGCTCGCCGACTAAACATGGGTTGTATTTGTTATAAATGTGATGAAGTAATATAAATTTTATGTTCTGGGCGAATTTGCTGATTGAACAAGTGTTGTATATTTTCCATATCTTTTAGACTTTGCTCAATAATCTTGGGCCTCTCTTGGCTGACTAGATTTGTAAGTTTGCATTGTCAAGTGAGTGTCCCTCCAGTCCAGTATTCTTATGGGATACCATTCTTCCTCACTTTACCTTTTAGGTCGTGTCGTCACACTCCCTTAGGCCTAAGTGTGGCAATTGGCGAGTACACACCTAGTGTTGGATGCTCTATCCGATCAGCATTTTGTTAACCAAACATTTTTTGGCGACCAATTTTGACTTGGCCATATTTCCTAAGGATCTCCTGTAGGGCTTCATATATTGCTAAGGGCAATGCTAAGAGGTTTTTCTTGTTTCATAACGAAAACCCGAGGAGGGTGATTTCCCTGCTATAGTGTAATGATTAGTGTGCCTGTCACTTGGAAAAGGTGTGTGAGTTATAAAGTTCATATACTAGTTAATTGACACTTCGTAGAATGCAACTGCTAAATAACTTTTATTAATGATACGTAAATGAGCTTTCAGTCTCATAAGTACAATGCAAAAGAAGAATTTAGAAATAGAATTTCTTAAGATTGGATTCATTCCATGCTCGAGGTATCTCTCTGCCTTCCAGTGTTTCTAAGTGATAAGCTCCTCGCAGATCATCTCTTGTTATCTTGAATGGTCCTTCCCAGTTTGACCCTAACTTGCCGTCTGATGGTTTTACTGTGTTGCCCAAGACTTTCCTTAGAACATAGTCCCCAACTCGGAACGCCCTTGGATTGACCTTCTTATTATAGTGCTTTGCGAGCTGTTATTGATAGCTCGCTAGTTTCACCAAGGCAAGCTCTCAACGCTCATTGGCTAGGTTAAGCTCAGCGAGCAATGCTGTATCATTCTGGCCCTGGTCGACAAGGGTGGACCTCATAGTGGGTAAGCCTGCCTCCAATGGGATGACTGCTTAAATTCCATATATTAGAGAGAATGGAGTTTCCCCCGTTGCTCGATGTGGGGTAGTACGGTAGGCCCACAGAATATGTGGTAGTTCATTCACTCACGCGCCTTTGGCTTGTTCTAGTCATTTCTTTAGCCCATCAATCACCGTTTTATTGGAAGCCTCGGCTTGGCCATTACTCTGAGGATAGGCCACCGAGCTGAAATAGTGTCTGATTTCATGGTCATTACAAAAATTCTGAAAGGAGATGCTCTCGAACTGCGTTCCATTGTCAGTGATGATGGTCCTAGGGATACCAAAATGGGTGACTATATTTTTCCATATGAATCTTATCATATTTGTGTGCCGGATGTTCGCCAGTGGCTCTACCTTGATCCCTTTGGTGAAGTAGTAGGTTTCGACCAACAGATACTTACGATTGCCGGCAGCGGTAGGAAGAGGTCCTACGATGTCCATTCCCCATTGGGTGAATGGACATGGGCTGGAAAGTGATTTTAGCTCGCTGGTGGGTTGATGGACCATGGGAGCATAAAGTTGGCATTTCTCGCATTTGCGAACATACATTGCAGAGTCTCTTTGCATATATGGCCACCAATAGCCTTTCTTCATTGCTCGGAAGGCCAATGACCTTCCTCCAATATGGCCTCCACAGATTCCCTCGTGGATTTCATATAGAATTCGTTCAACATCCCTCGGGTGAACACACTGAAGGTAAGGATCGGAGAACGATCTCTTATATAGCTTGTCCTTAGGAGATAAGTGAAAGCGAGCAACTTTGACTCTTATCTGGTGAGCGGTCTTCTTATCATTTGGGAGTGCGCCATCCTTCAAGTAGTCCCTTAGAGGGTCCATCCAACTGGGTACTGACTCAATGTGGAGCACATGCTCCATGCTTGGCAGCTCACTGCTACGGTTTATGCTCGGATGAGCGAGGAAATAAACGGGGATTGTTCTTTGTAAGTCAAAATTAATGTCTGAACTTAGGGCTGATAGGGCGTCAGCATGGCTGTTCTGTCCTCTGGGAAACTGCTGGATGTGGACCTCCTCAAAGATGGCCATTAGTCTCTTTGACAATGCGAGGTAGGCTGCCATTCTTTCATTTTTCGCATTGTAGTCCACACTTATCTGATTGGAGACTAATTGTGAGTCGCCGAACACCTGTAACTACTTTGGCCCCAAAGTATGTGCATTCTGGACGCCGGCTATTAAAGCCTCATATTTTGCTTCGTTGTTGGAGGCTTCAAATCCAAGCCTAATTCCTTGTTCGAGGATTGTATCCTCTGGGGTGACAAGCACAATGCCTACTCCTGCCCCCTTTGAATTGGAGGCTCCATCAATAAACAATTTCCAGACTCCCTCTATTGTGTGATTCTCTCTTTGCTTCACGGGTTGAAGTTGGTCGAGAGGTTGTTCGCTCATGAATTCGGCTATGAAATTAGTAAGGACCTGCCCTTTGATTACGTTCCTTAGTTGAAATTGGATGTCAAATCATCCGAGCTCGAATGACCATTTAAACAGTCTGCCCGATAAATTCGCTTTCCTTAGGATTTCTTTAAGGGGGTGTGATGTAAGGACGATGATAGTGTGAGATTCAAAGTAGTGCTTCAACTTCCTCGAAGCCACTATAAGTGCAAAGGCGAGCTTCTCTAGTGGTAGGTACCGCTGTTCGGCGTCCAATAAGGTTTTTCTCGTGTAATAAACGGGGTGATGGATTCCTTCTTTTTTGCACATAAAGGCAGAACTGACAGTGTGATTGGAAACGGCGAGGTATAAGTACAAGGAATCTGTTTCACGGGGTATGACGAGCAGTGGTGGTGAGCTAAGGTAGGCATTGAGCTCGTCCAATGCCCGCGAGCAATCTTGATTCCATTTTACTGTTTTGTTTCCCTTTAGGAGATGGAAGAATGATTTTCACTTCTCAGAGGATTTTGAGATGAAAGGGTTCAAGGTAGCGAGCACGCCGGTGAGCTTCTGTACGTCCCGAATTGTAGGAGGAGGTTGTACCTTGTTTACTGCATCGATTTGGTCTGGGTTAGCCTCGATGCCTCTCTTACTGACCAAATACCCAAGAAATTTTCCAGACTGGACATCGAAAGAACACTTGCTTGCATGAAGTTTCATTCGGTACTTCTTGAGGATTTTGAAGGTTCTTGATAGGTCTGAGAGGTGGTCTTCTTCCATCCTTCTTTTGACGAGCATATCGTTGATGTAGACTTCCATAGTGTCTCCCATTTGGTCCTTAAACATCTTGGTGACCAGCCGTTGGTAAGTTACCCCTGCATTTTTTAGTCCGAAGGTCATGACCTTGTAACAGTACAATGCAACGGTGGTGATGAATGATGTATTGTCCTGGTCTGGAGAGTATAGAGGGATATGATGTTACCATGAGTATGCGTCCAGAAAACTCATTCTCTCGTGAGCTGCTGTGGCGTCTACTAGTTGATCGATTTTCGAAAGAGGGAAACTGTCTTTAGGTCACGCCTTGTTAAGGTCAGTGAAGTCGATGGAGACTCTCCATTTCTCGTTGCTCTTTGGAACTACTACTGGGTTGGATAACCATTTGGGGACTTAGAACTCCCGTATAGATCCTGCATCCAGTAGTTTTTCAACTTCTTTTTCCATGGCTTTTGCCTTCTCGGGTGCAGCTTTCCGCGCCTTCTGCGTGATTGGTTTGAAGGTGGGGTCGACATGCAGCTGATGACAAACCATACTACGATCAATTGCAGGCAGTTCGTATAGTTCCCATGCGAAAACGTCTACATTGCTTCTTAGCAGAATCGTCAACTCCTTTTTTTCCTGATCTGTGAGAGAAGCTCCAATCAAGAAGATCCTGTCATCATCGCTATCTCCAACTGTAACTTCCTCCAGGTCCTCGACGACCCATTCAGAGGGGAGGAGCCTGGTCTCCTCCACTCTGGGCCTCCCGTATTTTAACCTCTATTTCGAATGTATCAGACCTTCTTGTTCTTCAACTTTCTCGTTGGGCTTGTCGGCCTTCTTCTCTGGTCTTGGGCATATGGCTGCTATGAAGCACCTTCTTTCCATTGCTTGATTTCCATGGATCTCCATTACACCTCGCTCGATCACATATTTGAGTTTTTGATGGTAGGTTGAGGAGACTTCCTTCACTGCGTGCAGCCATCCTCTGTCGAGGATTGCCTGGTATGGTGAGTTAATGTCAACTACCAGAAATTCAATCATCTTAGAGACATTTCATGCCCTTACTGGCAGCACGATCTTTCCCAAGGGCATAGTCACTTTTCCAGCGAAGCCAACTAAAGGGACAGTGGCTTCCTTTAGGTCAACGATGCTTAACTTCAATTTTATAAACAGGATGAGATACATTACCTCGGACGAGCTTCCTTGGTCGACGAGCAACTTGTCGACGTCATAGTTAGCTATCTTGAGAGTAATGATCAAAGAATCATGATGTGGGGTTCTCACTCCCACCAGATCTTCATCCGTGAATACGATATGCTTACTATAGTCGACGTCATCTGCTCGCCGACACTTTCCTGATTGTGTCTTTGCTGGATCGATCTGAAAATCTTGCATCACCGATGTAAGATTTTTTACCTCCATTCGAGCTGAATTTCCTTGAATCTGCTTCACATTAGATACCCCATGAATTACTGCGAATTCATGGCTGGCATCGTCTTCGAGTACATTGTCAGGTCTTGCTTCTCCATTGGCAGCAACTTTCTCTGCCTTCTTTTCCACGAATTCGTTCAGATGCCCGGACCGGGCCAGCTCTTCGAGGTGGGACTTAAGAGCCTTGCAATGCTCAATCTTGTGTCCTCCTTCTTTATGAAAAGCGCATCTCAGCGCGTTATTTCTCTTTGAGGGATCTCCTACCATCTTTCTGGGCCACTTAATAAATGGCTCGTCTTTAATTTTTGCGAGAATCTTGTAAATAGGTTCTCTGAAGACAGTGTTGACTGCCTGAAATTCTTTTGCCACATCATTCCTGGCTCCGTTCTTAGAGCCATTCTTGCCCCCATTCTTTCCTCCTTTCTTCTGGTTCTCCGTTTTATCGCTGCCTTTGGTGGCGGGCTTAGCTCGACCATCCTCCTCTATGCTGAGGTGGGTCACATCTTCCACCTTGGCGTATTTCTCGATGCGAGCCATCAGGTCCTCGATGGTCGTGGCCTTTTTTTTTGTCAGGGACTAGTACAGGAGGTAAGAGTTAGGTAGCCCACTTTTGAAGGAGGCCACTGCTACCTGCTCTAAGCAGTCTTCGAGCTCATTGAATAATTCCCAGTACCTCTTCGCGTAGTCTCAGAGGGTCTCTTGAGATGTCTTTTTTATTGTTAGAAAGGCATCCATCCTTTTGGGATGGGAGTTGCTAGTAATAAAGTGGGCCATAAAAAGTTCGACCAGGGACTCAAAGCTCATGATGGACCTATAAGGGAGCCTTTCGAACCATTTTTGTGCCACTTCATGCAGGCTTGAGGGAAAAATTCGGCACATTAGCGCATCTCGATGGTTCCAGTGGGCCATGGCTTGCCGGTACTGTCTAACATGATCAATAGGATCAGTTTTTCCATCATAAATCTTGAATCTTGGAATAGCGAACTTCTTGGGGGCTTCCTCTTCTTATATTTCCCTCGAGAAGGGGGATTTCATCTGGGTCTTGAGAGCTCGTCTAGCGATCTCCCTGGTTGATCTTGCGCCGCGATGTGCTGGGTGTTGGTCCATCTCCCTTAGGAACAAATCTCGTATGTTCTCATTACTGCGAGCTGGGCTCCTGTAATGGTGGGTCAGTCGCTAGTGCTTGAGTGATTCATTACTTAACTTGTGTCTCTCACTCCATTGGGATCCACGCCCAGGGCTCCTTCCTCTACTACGAGACTTGGTCGCCTGAGGGCTAGGAGTACGGTACGGATATCGCCTAGTTCTGCGATGGAGTTCTTTCTCCATCCTCTCTAATTTCCTTTTGAGGCGAGCATTCTCAGCCTCCTTCTTGCGAGAAGACTCCCTTTGCTCTTGGAGCCTCGCCTCGTAGGCAGCAATCAGCCTAGAGATTTGCATGGACTTTGCTGGTACTTGGCTTTCCTTTGAGGCTGGCCTTTCCGGGCGAGCCCTCTGATCTGAACCCCGAACTTCAGATCTGATCCTGCGAGGAGCAAGTTGTTCTTGGAGGTCTCCTGCCTGAGGAGCTTTATTGCTGTGACCAGATATTTTGAACTTCTTTGTTGGTGTGGGCTTTCTAGAGGAAGACAAACGTTCCCCCAGACGGCGCCAATTACGGTGACAAATATATTCAACACAAATAAATGAGAGAAGCGCAATCACCAAGAAAAATAAGGAAAGTAAAATTCCAATCACACAACAAGAGATATACGTGGTTCAGCAAGAATGCCTACGTCCACGGTAGTGCAGTTAGTATTATTTCTATATACTCTGGGGAGCGTTTACAGAGAATACAGTGCGTGTCTTTTGCCCCAGACCTAGGGTTTATTATATACATATCTGTCTTCGGGGAGTGGGGGTGTTGGACTCCTCCACATTTACCATCTTCTCCTGGAACATCTCTATACGACGACATGGGAGAAGACTAAGTCATAACTGAATTAATGTTAAGGTGCGAAGGGTTTGGACTTTGGGCCGTTTTGATTAGGCTACTCGTTCGGGCCCGTAATGCACAATCCGGGTACCCACAATATATATATATATATATATATATATATATATATATATATATATATATATATATATATATATATATATATATATATATATATAAATAATAATACACACACACACAAACACGGGATAACAAAGGTGAAAATAGGAGAAGGCTCGGAAATGGCAACGAATTGGTTTCATTAGGAAGTCCGTGTCTTGGGTCATGAAAATTTTGAATTGACATATTTGACCGCATATTTGTTGCAATTGCCTTGAATTATTCCTATAAGTCACAATTGCGCATATTAACCTACAAGATAAACAAAATGAATATAAGGACAGTAATAACGAGAACAAACAATTAAAATGAGTCTATTTAGGATATAATTATAACACTTTTGGGTGCTTATCACACCACCCTCAAACAAAAAAAATCTAGTCCTCAAGCAAAAATAGAGACAAATCAAGATAAGTAACCAAAAATGTGCCACTTTCGCATGCACTTGCGATTGTACTTAGCATGTACAATAATCCGTTAAGCCTATAAGTTACCCTACATGACGAGTGTCGTCTCATGAGGGTTTGCAGTGAATATATCCACAAAATTTCAAAAAGTATTTATTGAAAAATATTTATTCAAAGGCAGTGAGTCTCTTATTTGACGTTAGAAATATCACACAACCTATTAGTAAAGAATTCAAGGAATAGGTATGTTGAACTAGGAAGTGTTATGAAAAGATAACCTTACTTAATACTAAAGTAAAAATCCTTCCTAAAGCTTTACGTGTGTTGTGTGAAATCATTCAAAATAGTCTCAAATATCATAAGAGTAATTTCTAAATTGTCTTTTAGGTACTATGCTTTGACTTCAAATATCACTATATCTCTCTCTTAAAAGAACTCTCGAAGATTTGACTAAGTTTATCTCTCTTGTGTGTGAGGAAGGGAGTAAATATAAACAAGTTCAAATGTCTCACACACATATAAGAAATAAAGGATACTTGAAAAAATTCTATCTCATAAAAGGAATGTTAACAACTATTTTGAGAATGTCGAGTTATTAACCATATCGACTTCTCATTTTCCAGAAAACCATATTGTAGAGACCACATTCTAGGGCCCCATAAGTCTCTCCTTAGGTCCCTAGCACTTCCCACATTTCACTACAAACCCTAGGTCATACTCCGAGTACCTATATAGAGGCCATCGGGCGCTCCTGAGATCCGTTTGAATCCGTTCAACTCTATCATTAAAGAGAAATCTCTTTATATCTTATAAGGGATTTGAATCCCATTTCCAATGGTCCATCCCATGAACGAATCGTCATAACAGTTTGAACGAACGAACCATTTTACCATCAAAAATTGATCTGGAGACCACCGAGTGTTCCCGGGACCCGATTTGACCCCAATCAACTTCATGGTCAGAGAAAAAGGTCTTTGAATACTTGAAGAGAATTGAAACCCCTTTCCAATGGTCTGCCTACTGCACAAAATGGCATTATTTTTAGGACGAACGATCCATTTTTCTCCAAAAATTGATCCGGAGGCCATCAGGCGCTCCCGGGCTCCGTTTGACCAAGGTAAACTATCTAGATTGAACGAAACCGAATGAATCTTTAAAGGTCATTTAATACCCTTTCCAACGGTCCACCCCATGCACGAATCAACCTTACGATACGGAGAAATGACCCGTTTTACTCTTAAAGGTCACTGGGCGCTTCTGGGCCCCGGTTGACCAAGGTCAACTTTCCTAACCAAGAGAAGCTCTTTCTAATGTCAAAGTACCTTGAAAATTTCCAACGATCCACCTCGTTCGTGATTCTGACTTATTGTTTGGACAAGCGATTTGTTTCTGTCCGACGATATCCCATCCAAAGGATTGACGAGTGCTTCTGAGCTTCGTTTAACCCAAAGTCAACTGCCAGACTCGGGAGCGTCCCCAAGAACTATTGAAGGTCTCCGAAATAACATTCTAATGGTATGCCCCTAGTTGATTTGGATCAATGAATTTCATTTTACGACCATTTTTCCAAAAAAAAAATCTCCGTGAAACTTCCGATTGGGAGGTCCATTTCCCTGCCTATCGGCAGTGTGCCTAGGGTTACCTGCCAATTGGCAGGTCTATGGATATGCTAATCGAAACCCCCTTACCCTATAAATAGAGGGCAGGACCTCACTCCCAAAGTAAACCTCAGATCCATTAATATCAGTGATCTCAGCAACATTCTCTTGCAATCAGCGAAGTTTCCTTATGTGAAATTCCTTTCAATCTTTCACTCCCTACCTTTTCATACTCAATTTAGCACAATCTCATTCTCTATCATCCAATATTTATCTCAACACTCAAGGGAGTTCATCAAAGATCAAGATCAACCCTCAATTCTCCAAAGAAGGTCCAAAAATCCTTCTCTCTCTTTAATTCTTAATCTAGCTTTTAGTTTAGTTCATACACATTAGTATCTCATCCTTTATTAGTTATAATGCACATACCTTATTATTTATAAAAAAAAGGGTTACACCTATAAATTCTAACGGGATTATCCATCACAATATCTCAATACTAAAATAGATTTTCTACATGCACACACAAATAATAAATTCCAGTTCGAATCCATGGGATAAACCCCAACCTTATGACGCGTATGAACTACGTGGACTTTGATAGGCATTTTGGGCTAAAACTCGAGACTCGAGTGTAATACCCCATAATTTTTTCTGATTTTAATTATGGGGTTAATTGAGAACTAATTGACTTAAAATGGGAAATATTTTTATAATTAATTCGGATTTAATTAAATAATTACTAGCGTGATGAGAGTTAGTATTTATTTATGTGAGTTATGTTTAATATTACTTATTGAGTAAAGTAATATATGATTTTGAAAATATTAAAGTCATCATGGGTGAAAAATACGACAGTTACAGTAAACCTAGTTGGGACATGAGTGTGAGATGTGTCGGGACTTAAATGAGGAATAATAATGTAATTTTATTTTTGGTTATTTGGATAGTTGTTTTGAGTGATCCAATGTGTCCGAAAGGGTCGAGATAGTCAGATAAGCCTACTCGGGTGTTTAGTCTGGAGTCCGGGGAAACTTTAGGCCAACTCGACACCCCGGAGGGGTATTTTTGTCTTTTATTATCCCCTACGTAGTAGAAGTTAGGGTTTTATTCTGCAAAAATAGAGAGTCCAAGAGGAACAAAGAGAAGAGGTTCCTAGGAGTTCCAAGGACAAACCCAGTCACCTTTCACCAAAAACATCATCATCGTGTGGATCGAGAATGAATTTTAAATCGTTGGATTTGAGTTATAATGAATTTTTGAGAAATTTATATGATAAAAGATGGAAAACGCAGGTTCAGAACTGATAGGGATGAACTGTGGTTTGCTCGTTCGAATGACCTGAGTCGTTTGAACGATATCGTTCGAACGACAATTCCAACGACCCATCTAACGATAATTCAGAGTGTAATTCGTTCGAAATTCCATTCAAACGACCTCGTTCGAATGAGAATTCCAACGAGAATTCAGTCCTTAATTCGTTAAAATCTTCGTTCGAACGAGATTCTCCCCACTTCTAATGAGATTTTAGAAATTTTAATTTTTTCCTGGACAAGTTAAAATATTACGAGGTTAATTCAATTGAGAGAAAATCACCTATTACGAGGTTACGAGGTAAAATACTACATTACATAGACTAGTGGTAAGATGATTGTGTAGCAACAACAGGAAATAGGTTGGTATAAGAGGGCCTTATGGAATATATACGATAGAGAGATTGATCATAGGGATATAATAATGTGAGTATTAGAGACAATAATCCTACGTATAAATTCGGGGACTTGGGTTGCTTGAATACCTAATGATTATTATAGGTTGTGTGTATGTACCTATTGGTTGTATTATTGTGTGTATAACATACCTACACTACTTGCTATCGGGGGGACGTTGCGCATTGTGGACGATCATATCTTGAGGATCCTTCACAGGGATTTTGATTCGTATCACTAGAACATAGAATTTTGGTATGGGCTATTAGTGAGAACGATAGTGTTGACGGTCATATGGGTGTGTAGGTATGTGCGTATCATATAGGCTTGGAACTATGTTTGCCTCCAATATGTGTGTTTGTTTTGATGGTTCGCTAGAGATTGAACCTATAGTCCTTCATGCAATTGAAGCACCTTTGTATAAGTGTTCATCTAGTTTGGAAATTGCGACAAAATTATGTCTATCCTAGAAACCAAAGAACCTCAGAGTTTGGATTGCAATTTCATTCCTCTTACTTGATTTATCTAGCTACCTTTGCCAACACTCACACACATTAGAATTTCTTTCATATATTTTATATTGCATATATTTGTGTGTATATATCTTGAGTGTGTTTAAATCCCTAAAATTGATTTTTATTTTTTTTGGGAATTTTATAAACTTTTAAAATAAGGTTTTTATTAATTAAAATTTCGTTTTAAAAAGTTTTGGGTTCATTCTGCAATTATGGTTTGTTGGTTATATTGGCTGAAAGTTCCCTTGGGTAGAATTCGAAAGTGGCAGAGACTTCAGGGTGAATTTGTAATTATTTGTGGACGCGCGTTTGTTAACCTATTTTTGCCCAACATCAGTTCCATCCTTATTGGTTGGATGTGTGTTTTCTCCAAGAGAGTAAACCAGCGATTGTTAACAGCCCTTGGATCATGTTTATCAACGATCTGCATGTACTCTTACATAATCCATGTGAACCTCTTCTGAGACAATAAAGAGTGTTATAATCACCACCTCTGTTTAACCCATTGGATCAAAGTCAATCATACAAGACCAGATCCTATCCCTTGATCTTGGTCTATGTTCTTGAATCTTCTCAGCCTCCTATAAAAGGACCCCTACCCTCATCCATCTGAGACTTTTTGTCACTTTGTTCATTCGAGTGAGAAAGTGAGAAGAGAGAGAAAGAGAGAAGAGTGAGAAAGAGAGAAGAGAGAGGAAGAGAGAGTAGAGAGAAGAGAGGAGTGAGAGAGAAACCAGAGTTAGGAAACCCTAATCCTAATTCGTCCAAAACTATTTTCAAACCTTAACCTCTTTCAAAACCAGTATATACCAAACACAACCATCTGTGTTTAAGAGATTTTGAGTGACTGGTTTGTTAGTTTTGTTGCTGTAACCTCTTCGTTCCCAATCTTGTTATCAACTTAAACATATTTTTAGATCTGCGTTTCTTCTTTTATAGAAACCTTAGTTCTAAGACGTTGCATGTTATATTACACATAGATCTACATTTTTAGTTTCTCATCTTGAGAAAATATTTGTTGATTTGGTTCTGTAAATGGTTTTAACTTCGAAATCAACAAAATCCTTTTATGTTTCTAGTTCTTTTAAAACAAGACCTTTGACCTTGTTTTGAAATGCACTTGGTGATTTTCAATCTCAAAAATATTTTCAAAACCTGAGATTGATTAAGATCTTGATACGTCTTCTGAGAAAGATAGCCATGGATTCTGGGATTATTGTAAAGGTCAAATAAGGTTAAGTTTTGTGAGAAGAGAGAAATAGAAAATCACAGTATATAGATCTTATATGTAATTTGTTAGGACAGTTTGTATGCAATAAGTGTGTGTGTGTGTGTGTGTGCATGCATGTGTTAGAAAGCTCCTCCATAAACACTATCACCCTACCACACTAAAAGTGTTGGTAATAAGATCTCAAGAACAAGAGTCGACATAAAGAACTTGAACAAATTGGAAGTTAGCAAAACTGGGAGAATAACATCAACAATCAGAACTGGAGAGAAGTTATAAGGACACCAGTGGGTACATTCCTAAACTTGTATAGGTCTGAGTTTTATGCATGTTTGTTATATAGTTTGTAACTATTAAAATTTGTTTTAGTGGAAATTTTGTTTTACTCCGTAGAGGGAGTGATGGATGTTTCCTCAGTTGGGTGAGGTTTTACCACGTAAAAAAATCTTGTTCTTAATCTTTCTACATCTCCTCATCTAATTCTTGGTTGTGCTGAGTTTAAAGTTTTTAAACTGATTTATTAAACCTGTTAATAAATCTTGAACAGATCTCTTACATATTTTTATTAAACACATCTTGTTATTAATTAGATTTGATTTTAAAGAAAAGAGTTTCTTCAAAAAACAGTTCGGAGTTACTTAAATAGTTTAATTTTATATTAAACGACTTTAGTAACAGATTTTTAATTGGTATCATAGCTTTGTAAATCTCTTTTAAAAGATCTTGTGTTTCTGAAATTGTTTTCTAGAAAATCTAACATGGACAAGAAAAATGAAAGATTTGGTAACTTGACCAGACCTTCTATCTTTGATGGAACCAATTTTGCTTACTGGAAAGTAAGGATGATGGCTTTCATTCAAGGGACTTTGGGAGATGATGTCTGGGACATTATTGAAAATGGATACATTTTTCCTACTAAACTAGCCACTGTAGGAAGTAATGAGAGGGTTAAGAAAGTATTAATTGAGTTCACACAAGAAGAGAAGCAAATTTCTCGCAACAATAACAAAGGAAAGAATGCCATATTTATGTCCATAAACGAACATGAGTTCAAAAGAATCTCATCAGTACCACTTCTAAGGAAGCTTGGGACACTTGGTTACTGCTCATGAAGGTGACACTAGAGTTAAGGCTGCCAAAACACAAATGCTCATTCAACAATATAACTCTTTAATTATGTTTGAATCTGAGTCATTTGATGACTTCTATATGAACTTGACTGATATTGTGACCAAACTACATGCTAATGAGATAACATATGACAGACATGAAATTATATCTAAAATTCTGAGATCATTACCACATAAATTTGACAACAAAAGATATGCTATTGAGGAAATGTGTGACATAAATCTCACTCCTGAATTACTCAGTAGTAAATTAAGAACTGTGGAAATGGAATTAGAATTTAAGAAATAATTGACCCAATCCCATAGGGAACAGACTAGTTCCCAATGACGACTCTGATGAGGAATGCGATAGAGAGAGTTTGGACAATCAAATTTCCTTAATGTTAAAACAGTTTAAGAAAATTATCAAGTTTAGAAACAACATGGCAAACAAACAAGGAAAGTCCAATTATCCAACTCACTCTAATCACAAACCTCGTGAGAAAGGTCAAGACAAACATCATAAGGAAATTCACACTCGACCTAACAGAGACCTTAAGAAGACTGAATGCTTTAGATGTGGAAAACTAGGACACATTGCAAATTATTGTAGAGTTAACTTGAACACTCAAAATAAGCACACTAGGGCCAACATTTGCAAGACATGGGATGATTCAAGTGACTCTGAAAATGAGGAACCTGAGTCATCTGATGCTTTTGATCTTTGCATGTCTTTCTTTGCCAAGATTATCTATAATGATGATATGCCGGTGCTTGTTAATAAGGATGAATTTAGTAATTCTACTTCTATTATGATAAATCATGTTGTTACTGGTTTAGATGCTTTAATTACTGAGAACATTGTTATTTCTACCACGGGGTGTGTGAGTCAAAGGGAAAGCGATAATGACGATGTCAATGGGTGTGTGAGTCCAAGAAATGAAGCCTTAGAGGTCACTTCACACACTACACTTAGTGACTCAGAGAATGAAGATCTCCCTGATATTTACACACTTTATGAAAAAACTCTCAAGAAAAGCACTAGACTAGAGAAGATTGTGAAAGATCTCACTAAGAATCTAGAAGATCTAAGCCTGATGGTCAAACTTAATGCTGAAGAGTATACTACCCAATGTCTTACTCATGAAAGTGAAATCAAAATGTTTGATCAAAAACTGGAAAATTTGACTGAAACAAATGAAACTCCAGAGAAAAAATACAAAGGTACATTGTTAGAATTGGAACTAAATAAAGAAAAGAAAACAACTATTTTCAAAAAATTTACAAAATTTGAAAATAAATCAAACTGTTTTGATGGATTTGTTGCTGAATCAAAAACCAATTCTGATGATCGAACTGGAATAGGGTTTTGCCCCAATTTGAAGGCACAAACAAAATCTTTTGAACCTATCAAGTTTGTGTCAGGAGGTAAAAGACCTATTAAAACCTGCCCAGACTTTCATTCTCTAAAAACTGAGTTTGACTTAAAACATAAAAATTTTGATATTGGGGAATCAAGTTACTCTAAATGTGAAAGTTCACCAAAGGCTAAATATGTCTGCCCCTCAATTAGGTAAAGTGAATCTACATTCAAAACTACTCTATAAAGGAATAGGGTTCAACCTCATAATTCCTTGAAACCTATGTTTAGAGACTTTCCTAAGGAGACCCCAACTTTGAGCAATCTTTATTGTTCTTACTGCGATATATATGGTCATTCTTTTGATGGATGCTATGCTAGAAGACTAGTCAAACGTGTCTGTAATCCTCCTATTTATCGAAACTTTAACTATTCTAGGAGAAGCCGGAACAATTATGTTCTGCCTAGACAACCAGACAAAAACTCTAATTATAGGAAGAGAAAGACCAAACCTAAAAGAACATTCCCTAGAAGGATTCCTAAACACTTTCCTAAAAAAATGCTCATGTCTTTCATAAAATTCAAAATCATGCGCAAAATATTTTTCAACAAAAATCGAATGCTCGCAAATTTTATCAATTGAGAGCAAATAAGCGCAAAATGAAAATAAGAGCAATTTGGGTTTGTAAAGAGGATTTATTACCCCTGATGAAGTCTAACATTGTTATTACTCCTTTAAAAGATGAACACACATCTTCTGGTTGGTATTTAGACTCTGGATGATCTAAACACATGACTGGGGATGATACAAAACTCTTAAACAAAACCAGTTTTGCTGGAGGAAAAGTTATTTTTCGTGATGGAGTATCATCTCAGATCATAGGTAAAGGAACTCTCCAAGAAGAAGGACTTACTATTCTTGAAAATGTTCTTCTAGTTAAAGGTCTTAAGGCCAACCTACTTAGTATCTCGCAATTTTGTGACTCAGATCATATTGTTACCTTTTCAAAGAACAATTGCAAAATTTTAAATGAAAAGGGTGAATGCATAATTACAGGATTCAGGACTCCTGACAATTGTTATACTGTCATGAATAATTCTGAATTATGTAATGTTGCCAGAATGGATGACAATGAGATATGGCATAACAGGATGGGTCACATAAATTACGATAATCTTAGTAGATTGACTTCTTAAGAAATAGTTAGAGGAGTTCCAAAAATCAAATCCATATCTAATATTGTCTGTGGTTCCTGTCAGGAATGAAAAATTATTAAGGCACCTTATAAGAAAGTCAAAGATATCCTTATCTCTAACCCCTTAGAGCTCATCCATATGGACCTAATGGGTCCTTCCCAAACTGTTAGTCTATGTGGACACAGTTACATTCTTGTTATGGTTGATGACTTCAGTAGATTTACGTGGGTAGCCTTCTTAAAATAAAAGTCTGACACTTTTCAAACTTTCTTAAAAATACTTCTTCGGATTGAAAATAAGAAGGAAACTCAAGTAAATAGAATTCGTAGTGATAGAGGTGGAGAATTCAAAGACACCGGTATAATAGAGTACTGTGACTATAATGGTTACAAACATGAGTTTAGTGCTCCGAAGACTCTTCAACAAAATGGTATCGCTGAGAGAAAGAATCGTAATCTTCAAGAGATGGCACGTGTTATGTTACATGCTAAGAATTTGCCTAAATATTTTTGGGTAGAATCTATTCGTACTGCGTGTCACATTATTAATAGGGTCTATCTTAGAAAGAATTCTAAACAAACTCCTTATGAGCTTTGGTATAACAAAAAGCCCAATCTTAAGTACCTTAGAACCTTTGGTAGTACTTGTTATGTATGCAAAGACAGAGAACACTTGTCCAAATTTGAGAGTCGGGGAGATAAAGCTATTTTTCTAGGATACTCGCCTAACAGTAGAGCCTACCGTGTTTATAATCTTCACACTAAAACCATGATGGAATCCATAAATGTAATTGTAAGTGACACTACTATAGAGAGTAAGACTGGTGAATCAACTATTGTGGAAGAGCCTACAAATGTTTTAGAAAATGACTCTCCAGAAATAGTTGACTCATTACCAATTGAGATACCTGAAGTACCTAACTGGGTTTCTAAATACCATCCCATAGATAACGTTGTTGGTAATCCTAGTGAGCCTGTGTGTATAAGATCTCAATTAAGAAATTATGCTCATTATGCATGTTTTGTTTCCCTTGTGGAACCAAAGAATGTAAATGAGGCATTGAATGACTCTCACTGGATTTCTGCTATGCAGGAAGAACTCCTTCAATTTGTCATTCATGATGTTTGGTATCTTGTACCTAGGACTATTCACAAAAAGGTTATTGGCACTCGTTGGATTTTTAAAAATAAATCTGATGATAGTGGGATAATCATTAGAAACAAAGCTAGATTAGTTGCTCAAGGATATTCTCAAATTGAAGGAATAGATTTTAACGAAACTTTTGCTCATGTTACTCGTTTAGAATCTGTTCGCCTTCTATTTTCCATAGCTTGCCACTTGCACTGTATACTTTACCAAATGGATGTCAAATCTACATTCCTTAACGGAATATTGACCGAGGAGACCTATATAGAACAACCAAAAGGGTTTATTGACCCTCAATATCCAAATCATGTATTTCATCTTAAAAAGGCTTTGTATGGCCTTAAACAAGCGCTTACAGCCTGGTATGAGCGTCTTTCCAGCTTCCTCTTAGATAAAGGTTTTAAAAGAGGTGGAAATGATCAAACCCTATTTATCAAACATTTTGACAAACATATTATTATAGCTCAAGTTTATATTGACGATATCATCTTTGGATCAACTTCTCCCTTAGAAGTAAAATCCTTTTATGAAATTATGCATAAAGAGTTTCAAATTTCTCTTATGGGGGAGTTGCAATTTTTCTTAGGTCTTCAAGTCAAACAAAATTCAGAAGGATTATTTGTCTCGCAATCTAAATACGCTTTAGAGATAGTCAAAAAATTCGGCCTTGAGAGTGCTAAAGATGCCAAAACTCCCATGAGTACTACGGTGAAACTATCTAAAGATGAAACTGGAAAATTTATAGATCCAACTCTATATCATAGTATGATAGGAACCTTTTTATACCTTACTGCCTCGCGTCCTGATATAATGTATGCTGTGTGTGTATGTGCTTGTTATCAAAATAACCCTAAAGAGAGCCATCTATCTTATGTTAAAAGAATTATTAAATATGTAAAAGGCACTATGAACCTAGGACTTTGGTACACTAGGGATACACCTAGCACTATAATTGGATACACTGATGCTGACTGGGCTGGGTGTACTGATGATAGTAAAAGTACATCAGATGCATGTTATTATATAGGTAATAATTTGGTAGGATGGAGTAGTAAGAAAAAAAACTGCACATCGCTCTCAACAGCTGAATCTGAATACATAGCCGCTGGAAGCTTCTGTGCTTAATTACTTTGGCTTAAACAAATGCTAAGTGATTATGGTATTTAACAAAACCAATTGCATCTCTATTGTGATAAACAAAGCGCAGTCAATATCTCTAAAAATCATGTTCAACACTCGCAAGCAAAACACATAAAAATAAGACATCACTTTATACGCGAATTGGTTGAAACTAAGGAATTAGAAATTAATTATATTCCTACTGATTTGCAACTCGCAGATATGTTTACCAAACCTTTAGATTACGATCGATTTATTTCTTTGCGTAAATCAATAGGTATGGTATGTGCTGATTAATCTCTTTGGTCTCTATACATTTTTTCCCTTTGTCTATTTGAGACAAAATGGGGGAGAAATTTGAGTCTAATGAATCTTTTTACATATTCTAAACAGCTTGATCTTAGTAATTCATTGCAGGATTCCGTACAGTTATTCTCAACAGTTGTAATAGGGTTTTCAATTGTAAATAGTTGAGTTACGTACCTTTGCTTTCTAGGCAATGGGTAGATAGAATTTTTTAGGAATATGTTTTCCTTATTTTTGTTGCCCTACGAGTCCTAGATGACTCAAAGGAGATTTTGTCTCATATTTCCAAAGGGGGAGATTGAAGCACCTTATACTATTGACTCACTTGAGTCTGTATTGTATAAGTGTTCATCTAGTTTGGAAATTGTGACAAAATTGTGTCTATCCTAGAAACCAAAGAACCTCAGAGTTTGGATTGCTATTTCATTCCTCTTACTTGAATGATCTAGATACCTTTGCCAACACTCACACACATTAGAACTGCTTTCATATATTTTATATTGCATATACTTGTGTGTATATATGTTGAGTGTGTTTAAATCCCTAAAATTGATTTTTATTTTTTTTGGGAATTTTATAAACTTTTAAAATAAGGTTTTTATTAATTAAAATTTGGTTTTAAAAAGTTTTGGGCTCATTCTGCAATTATGGTATGTTGGTTATATTGGCTGAAAGTTCCCTTGGGTAGAATTCAAAAGCGGCAGAGACTTCAGGGTGAATTTGTAATTATTTTTGGACGCGCATTCGTTAACCTATTTTTGCCCAACATCAGTTCCATCCTTATTGGTTGGATGTGTGTTTTCTCCAAGAGAGTAAACCAGCGATTGTTAACAGCCCTTGGATCATGTTTATCAACGATCTGCATGCGCTTTTACATAATCCATGTGAACCTCTTTTGAGCCAATCAAGAGTGTTATAATCACCGCCTCTGTTTAAACCATTGGATCAAAGTCAATCATACAAGACCAGATCCTATCCCTTGATCTTGGTCTATGTTCTCGAATCTTCTCAGCCTCCTATAAAAGGACCCCTACCCTCAGCCATATGAGACTTTTTGACACTTTGTTCATTCGAGTGAGAAAGAGAGAAGAGAGAAGAGAGAGAAAGATAGAAGAGTGAGAAAGAGATAAGAGAGAGAAATAGAGAGAAGTGATAAGAGAGGAGAGAGAGAGAAACTAGAGTTAGGAAACCCTAACCCTAATTCATCCAAAACTATTTTCAAACCTTAACCTCTTTCAAAACCAGTATATACCAAACACAACCTTCTGTGTTTGAGAGATTTTAAGTGATTGGTTTGTTAGTTTTGTTGTTGTAACCTCTTCGTTCCCAGATCTTGTTATCAACTTAAACATATTTTTAGATCTGTGTTTCTTCTTTTATAGAAAACTTAGATCTAAGACGTTGCATATTATATTACACATAGATCTACATTTTTAGTTTCTCATCTTGAGAAAATATTTATTGATTTGGTTCTGTAAATGTTTTTAACTTCGAAATCAACAAAATCCTTTTCTGTTTCTAGTTCTTTTGAAACAAGACCTTTGACCTAGTTTGGAATCGCACTTGGTGATTTTCAATCTCAAAAATATTTTCAAAACCTGAGATTGATTAAGATCTTGATACGTCTTCTGAGCAAGATAGCCGTGGATTCTGGGATTATTGTAAAGGTCAAATAAGGTTAAGTTTTGTGAGAAGAGAGAAATGGAAAATCATAGCATATAGATCTTACATGTAATTTGTTAGGACAGTTTGTATGAAATAAGTGTGTGTGTGTGCATGCATGTGTTAGAAAGCACCTCCACAAACACTATCACCCTACCACACTAAAAGTGTTGGTAATAAGATCTCAAGAACAAGAGTCGACGTAAAGAACTTAAACAAATTGGAAGTTAGAAAACTGGGAGAAAAACATCAACAATCAGAACTGCAAAGAAGTTATAAGGACACCATTGGGTACATTCCTAAACTTGTATAGGTCTAAGTTGTAAGCATGTTTTTTATATAGTTTGTAACTGTTAAAATTTGTTTTAGTGGAATTTTTGGTTTACTCCGTAGAGGGAGTCGTGGATGTTTCCTCAGTTGGGTGAGGTTTTACCACGTAAAAAATCCTTGTTCTTAATCTTTCTACATCTCCTCATCTAATTCTTGGTTGTGCTGAGTTTAAAGTTTTTAAACTGATTTATTAAACCTGTTCATAATTCTTTAACATATCTCATACATATTTTTGTTAAACACATCTTGTGATTAATTAGATTTGGTTTTAAAGAAAAGAGTTTCTTCAAAAAACAGTTCGGTGTTACTTAAATAGTTTAATTTTATATTAAACGGCTTTAGTAACAGATTTTCAGCAATTAGCGATGCACCGGGACATGATAGCAGGGTATGTATTGCACCAAGGGGGCCTTAACCCAGGGGTGTTGATATAGTATATATAGAGAGAGATAAATATATGTATACCTGCTACTTATTCTACTGTGTGTGATTAGTAGATATGTAAGTAATGATACTTTAGAATATTCTTAGTGAGAAATAAGAATACCTGTGAGAATAACGGTTATGTATATGAATAACTATCCTTAAATATTTGGTAATATGGGATACGAGTGATATGGGTAAACGCACGAGATTATTGGTATGATAATAGTTGTCTTCGGACTAATTAGGCGGGGTAGCATAACTAGGATGGGTTAAGAAAAATACACATTAGGTGTACACATTAAATGAGAGGTGAGTATCTCAAGTGAGAGTATGAGGATATAACATGTGCACTATATGTGCTATTGATTTCATTTAAGCACTTGCTGAATTTTACATTATTTTCAACTCGGGGTGTGAACCGTTTATCGCAAATCTATTTTCTTTTGTCAAATCATTTTTGGTGCCCATCCACAGGTACACCAAGGATAGGAGTTCCACTCATTTGATGAGCTATACCTACTATGGAAGTTAAAGGACTTAGTTGTAGACGCCTCTATGGTTCTCATTTCTCCATTTTCAGTTAGCTACTTTAGTTAGGGCATGTCACCCCTTTTTACTTTTCAAACAGTTAGAGATTTGTGGATTTATTTATTTACTCATTCAGTTGTTGGTTTATTTTGTTGGGTTACTGTATTTGGGATTTAGGCTAGAAGTGTTTACTCCAGTCTCACTTATTACCTTATGCATTTTATTTTATATGAGATTTGTTTGAATGGTGTATGATTAGAATTTGGTTAATTTGAGTTTATGTTAATTAAAAGATAAAATCTTGACATCAACCTTTTTAAATATTAGGTGGTTAGTTTTAATAATAAATTTTTCGACAATGATGCATATTCTGACCCAACTGGATATTCTGAATTAATTTAATAAAGGACTGATCACCCGGTATTTAATTAGGCGGGGCGTCTTAGGTGGTATTAGAGCATCAGGTTCTAGATTACTTTAGGATTCCAGCGTAGGTTTCTTTGATATAGAGCCCTATATTTAGGACTGTTGTATTCATTATTTGCGCATTTTACGTCTTCAGCTATTTGAGATACCTAATGTGGACTTATAAAGCTTTTATATTATTTCAAATGCCTCCCAGATATTAATAGCGAGATCTTGGGGATGCCCAACTCGAGACCCAGCCAGCTCTGGCCCAGGGTATGATGAATGTTGCGGAGGTTGCAGCTATCGTAGCGCAGGTGGTAAATGCAACTTTGGTCGTAGTACAGCAGACCCCACCCCAGGCACTAGTGGTGGCCCTATCATAAGCTCATGCTTTCCCTTCTACTTGGGAGCGAGTCAGAGATGTTTTCCAAAAGGCACATCCTCCGGAGTTCACCGGGAGTTCTGATGTTGTAGTAGCGAGTCAATGGAAGAAAGACATCCAACGGAACTTGAGGATGTATGAGTGTACTGAGGTTCAGAGGCCGATACTAGATAATTTTAAGCTAGTGGGAGCAGCATTGTAGTGGTGGGAGTCTATTACCACTGCTGAGGAGAGAGACAACATGACTATCTAGGACTTCTGGGTGTGGTTCGACCGTAAATATTTCCTTTTCGTTGTTTAGACTGAGATGGGGTGGAAATTACTGGATCTAAACCAGGAGGGGAAGACAGTTGTTGAATATGAAGAAGAGTTTACGAGAGTGATTAATCTAATTCCAGATGAGGTGCCTACTGAGGGGAAGAAAATTCAGATGCTTATGGACGGCTTGACTTGAAGGATTTTCCAACACCTTTTGGGTAATCTTTCATTAGGTACGTATACTGATGTACTTAACGTTGCCCTAATACACCGTCGGGATCACCACCTCCATCAAAAGGGAAGAAAACGAGTGGGGGAGTCCAGCCAATAGGGCAAAACATGAGGTAATGGTGCTAGTGGGGCACAACCAGCTCAGGGGCAGCAGAGATAGGGCGAGCAGAGTTTCCACCAGGGGTACCCTGCTAAGAGGTTCAGATTAGGTGACCACCAGCAGGGAGGCTTTAGGCAGGGGCAGAAGCGATTTCATCAGGGCCAAGGGAGGGGTGGTAATGACCATCAGGGCCAAGGTAGCAGAGGAAGAGGGGAGGACATTTCCCTGGGAGATGCTTCTCTTGTGGAAACACTAACCACAAACGTCGGGATTGTCCTTAAAAGGGTAGAGCCCCGCAACACCAGTAGCAGGGCGCTCGTTAGGAGCCCCAAAGATCGATATTTACATCCGCCCTCCCAGCACCACCACAGGTACTAGCTTTTCTAGCCATTCCAGTAGCTCGGACCCAGTAGGGACAGTTGCAGTATGGGCGTGTCTACATCGTCCACTAGGTCGTAGTTCCCCAAGATCCACCCGCGGTTGAGGGTATGTTTTCTATCCAGGGGACTTTGGGGCGGATATAATTTGACAGGGGGGCTTCACATAGTTTCATTTTCACTAGTTTTGCACGCGCCATGGGGTTATTAGACACAACAGATAGCACAGTTACTAGTGTAGACTAACCATTGGGATACGAGTCTTTGATATTCTTTATATATCGGGGAGTGGGCATAGAGATTAGGAGATTAATCTTACCGGTCGACATGCTTGTCTTAGATATGCACGAGTATGATGCTATTATCGGGATGGATTGGTTAGTTATGTATAGAGAGATGATTGACTGTTATAGTCATAGTATTGTGTTTTCCATACCGGTTCAGGAGATGTTTGGTGGCGATGCCTCGTCCTAATGAAGGTTTGTCCACCCATTTATATTATATAGAGAAGGATACCTCTAAAGAGGTGATGATTCCACTTGATATGATTTTGATTGTTCGTGAGTTCGTCGACGTATTTTAGGATATACCAGGGCTACTGCCTAGCAGAGAAATAGAGTTTGTGATAGACTTAATGCCAGGAACTCGACCGATAGCCAGCGTACCTTATCATATGGCTCTGACGAAGATGAGTGAGTTACGGGATTAGATCAGGTAGTTATTGGGATAGGGCTTCATCCGTAGGAGTACCTATCATTAGGGCGCTCCTGTATTTTTCTTAAAGAAGAGAGATGGGTCACTATTGTTGTGTGTTGACAACTGAGAGTTGAATAAGGTCACCATATGGAATATATATTCGTTGCCCCGAATTGACGACCTATTTGACCAATTGAGGGGTGTTTCCTACTTCTCGAAGATAAAATTAAGGTCGGGGTACAATCAATTACGTATCAGAGAGGAGGATGTGTCTAAGACTGCCTTCTTGATGCGATATGGATCCTATGAGTTCACGGTTATGACATTTGGGATAACCAACGCACCGGCTAAATTTAGGGACTTGATGAGCAGGGTGTTCAGAGAGTTCTTAGATCAGTTTGTCATTATCTTCATTAATGACATCCTGATTTATTCCCGGCCTGAGAAGGAGCATGCCGAACACTTGAGGCTGGTTTTGCAGACACTCCGAGAGAACAAGTTGTATACGAAATATGAGAAGTGTGGGTTCTGCTGAGAGAGTTCAGTTTTTTGGGAAAATTATTTCTGAAGAAGGGATATCTGTAGATCCAGAGAAAGTATCAGCGATGAGGGAGTGGGGAAATCCCACGACGCCGATAAAGATACGTAGTTTCTTGGGGATGTTCGAATAATACAGGCGATTTATTGGAGGATTCTCAAAGATAGTGGGTCCAATGATAAATTTGACTCGCAAAGGGGTGTTGTTTAATTGGGATGATGCCTACCAGTTGGCTTTTAATGTGCTGAAGGACAAGCTGACTTTAACACCAATTCTAGAACTACCCAGATCGGGGGTGGAATACCTGGTTTACACTGGTGCGTCCTTGCTAGGACTTGGGGGTGTGGTTTAGCAGGAGGATAAGGCTATAGCTTATGCTTCCCATAAGCTTAAGCCTCACGAGAGGAGTTACCCCATGCACGACTTGGATTTAGCAGCAGTCATGTTTGCATTTCAGGTATGGAGACATTATTTCTTAGGGGAGAAATTTTGCTTATTCATAGATCATAAGTCATTACAGTATCGATTCATGCAGTGGGAACTGAATATGTGTCACCGAAGGTGGCTTGAATTTGTGAAGGACTATCAGTTTGACATCCAATACCACCCGGGGAAGGAAAACGTGGTAGCAGACGCGTTAAGCTGTAGGCCAGCAGGTAGGGTAGCCGAGGTGTGGAAGTCAAAATGGAAGGAACTGGGACATCAGGATGCGGTTTCCCACTCATTTATGTCAGTGATGGTAATTACACCCGAGATCGTTACTAGGGTGATACAGGCCCAGGCAACAGACTCATTCTATCAGGATCGAATTGTATAACTTCTAGTCGAGGGGGCAAAGTCGTATTCTGTTAGCACAGATGGGGGCTTACGCTTTAATAGCAGACTATTAGTTCCATAGGCGGAGGAGTTATGACATGCAGTAATGGCAGAGTCGCATGGATCACGATTTGAGGTACATTTCGGAGGGGATAAGATGTACCAGGATATGAGGCGACAGTACTGGTGGAGTAGAATTAAGAAGGACATCGCCGAGTTTGTTTCAAAATGTGCCACTTGTTAGATGGTAAAAGTGGACCACCAAAGACCGCTAGGGATCCTATAGCCATTAGAGATCCCTATGTGGAAATAAAAGAGAATTTCCATGGATTTCATCACAGGGTTGCCTACGTCACAGAGGGGTCATGATTCCATATGGGTGATTGTGAATCGGCTGACCAAGCTAGCTCATTTTCTACCAGTCTGGACCGATTATACTATGGGGCAGTACGCTCAAATCTTCATTGCATAGATAGTGAGACTGCACGGGGTGACCCTCAATATTGTGTCTGACTGAGGCAAGATCTTTGTGTCCCAATTCTGGGAGAGCTTCCAAGAGGCCATGGGTACGGAGTTACGATTGAGTTTGACCTATCACGCACAGATGGATGGGCAGTCAGAACGAACAAATCAGATGTTAAATGATATTTATCCTTGATTTTGGTGGGGGTTGGGAGCAGTAACTTCCACTGGTGGAGTTTGCTTATAATAACTTTTACTGGTTTTCTATTGGCATGGCTCCATTTGAGTATTTATATGGTAGGCCTTTTCGTTCTCGAGCGTGTTAGCTAGAGGTGGGGGACAACAAGATACTTGGGCCAGAGGTGATTCAGGATACCTCAAATAGGATTGAGATGATTCGGAGTCGTATTCGGGTTTGTTGAGATAAACAGAAAAGCTATGTTGATGCCAAGAGGTTCTTTAGGGAGTTTAATGTGGGGGACAAGGTGTTGTTACTAGTATCTCCTATGAAGGGGGAAATGCGGTTTGGGAAGAAAGGGAAGTTGGCGGCGAGGTATGTAGGGCCATTCCCAATTATTGAGCGGATTGGGTCAGTAGCTTACAAACTTGGGTTATCGGAGCACTTGCATAGGATTAATGACGTGTTCCATATTTCTTTGATGAGGAGATATCTTTGGAATGACTTGGCCCGCACTCATATTGCTTTAGAGGAGATTGACCTGCAGCCCGACAGTTCTTACGAGGAGGGGCCAATTGCTATCCTAGACCGTATCGAGATGAAGTTGAGGTCAAAGGTAGTGCCGTTAGTACGTGTTCCGTGGCGGCATCATAATGTTGAGGAGTCTACCTAGGAGAGGGAGGATGAGATGCACGACAAGTATACCAAGTTGTTCTTATCAGGTATACCTTTATTTTTCTGAATTTCGGAACGGGGGACGTATGTAATACCCTGTATTTTTTATGAATTTAATTATGGGGTTAATTGAGGATTAATTGACTTAAAAATGGGAAACTTATTTATAATGAATTCGAATTTAATTAAATAATTACTAGCATGACGAGAGTTAGTATTTATTGATGTGAGTTATGTTCAATATTACTTATTGAGTAAATTAATATATGATTACAAAAATTTTAAAGTCGTTGTGAGCGAAAAATACGGCAGTTACGATAAACTTAGTTGGGACGCGTGTGTGAGACGTGTCGGGACTTAAATGAGGAATAATAATGTAATTTTATTTTTCGTTATTGGGTTGACTGTTTTGAGTGTGCCAATGTATCCATAAGGGTCGAGATAGTCAGAAAATCCTACTCGGGTGTTTAGTCTGGAGTCCGGGGCAACTTTAGGCCAACCCGAAACCCCGAAGGGGTACTTTTGTCTTTTGAAAAATTGGGATTAATTAATGGATGATAATTAGATTAATATATCATCCCTTACGTAGTAATAGTTAGGGTTATGTCCTGTAAAAATAGAGAGAGTCCAAGAGGAAGAAGGAGAAGAGGTTCCTAAGAGTTCTAAAGCCAAACCCAATCACCATTCATAAAAACACCATCATCATGTGAATCGGGAAGAGGAGAACGTGCCTATAACAGTTTCATCCAATGAATTAGACCTTCATGAAAAGGCAAGTGTTCATCTTGCTTGATTTTAAAGCATATATTGTCCATGTTAATTTAGTTGATGGTTTAATCATGATATCATGAATTTTGGGACTGAAATTGGGGATTTATTCATAATTGAGGTATAGGTTTTGCATGTAGTTGAATAACCATATTATGGGGATAACATATTTGAGTTTTATATGTTCAATTCACGAAATCAAATCTGGATTTAATGATTGTTCATGTGGATTTATGAATTTAGGGTCTTTTGAAGATTTGAGGAATAAATCTGAATTCGCATTATAATTTTAAGGATTTGATGTTAAAAATATGTTGGCCATCATTCTATTACTAGTAGGTATAGTTTTAAATCATTGGATTTGAGTTAGAATGTATTTTTGAGAAATTTGGATGATAAAAGATGTAAAAATGCAGGTTCAGAACTGATAGGGACGAACTGTGGTTTTCTCGTTCGAACGACCTGAGTCATTCGAACATGAATTCAAACGACCCATCTACCGATAATTCAAAGTGTAATTCGTTCAAAATTTTGTTTGAACGACCTCGTTCGAACGATAATTCTAATGAGAATTCAGTCCTTAAATCGTTCAAAGTTTCGTTCAAACAAGATTCCCCCCACTTCTAACGAGATTTTAAAATTTTTAATTTTTGCCTGGACAAGTTAAAATCTTACGAGGTTAATTAAATTGAGATAAAATTACCTACACTATTCGTGAGTGACTACATTACATGAGATGATTTTGTTTCTACAAAGGGAAATAGGTTGGTATAAGAGGGCCTTATGGAATATATACGATAGAGAGATTAATCGTACGGATAGAATAATGTGAGTATTAAAGATAATAATAATACGTATAAATTCAGGAACTTGGGTTGCGTGAATACCTAATTATTATTATAGGTTGTGTGTATGTACCTATTGGTTATATTATTGTGTGTATAACATACCTACGCTACCTGCTATCAAGGGGAGGTTGCGCATTGTGGAAAATCATATCTTAAGGAGCCTTCGGGGGGATTTTGATTCGCATCACTAGAACATAGAAATTTGGTACGGGCTATCAGTGAGAACGATAGTGTTGACGGTCATACGAGTGCGTAGGTATGTGCGTATCCCATGGGCTTGGAATTATGTTTACCTCCAATATGTGTGATTGTTTTGATGGTTCGCGAGAGATTGAACCTATAGTCCTTCATGCAATGAGCGATACACCGAGACATGATAGCAGAGTATGAATTGCACCAAGGGAGCCTTAACCCAGGGGTGCTGATATAGTATATATAGAGAGAGATAAATATATGTATATCTATTACTTATTCTACTGTGTGTGATTAGTAGATATGGAAGTAATGATACTTTAAAATATTCTTAGTGAGAAATAATAATACCTATGAGAATAATGGTTATGTATATGAATAACTATCCTTAAATATGTGGTAATACGGGATACGGGTGATACGGGTAAACACACGAGATTATTGGTGTGATAACAGTTATCTTCGGACTAGTTAGGCCGGGTAGCATAACTAGGATGGGTTAAGAAAAATACGCATTAGGTGTGCACATTAGATGAGAGGTGAGTATCTCAAGTGAGAGTACGAGGATCTAACATGTACACTATATGTGCTATTATTTCATTTAAGCATTTGCTGAATTTCAAACTATTTTCAACTCAAGGTCTGACCCATTTATTGCAAATATCTTTTCTTTTGTTAAATCATTTTTGGTGCCCATCCACAGGGACACCAAGGATAAGAGTTCCTCTAATTTGACAAGCTGTAGTTGTTGTGAAAGTTATAGGACTTGGTAGTAGATGCCTCTACGATTCTCATTCCTCCATTTTGAGTTAGCTATTTTAGTTAGGATCTGTCTCTCCTTTTTACTTTTCATATAGTCAGAGATTTGTGGATCTATTTATTTACTACTTTCAGTTGTTGGTTTATTTTGTTCGGTTACTATATTTGGGGTTTAGGCTGGAAGTGTTTGCTGTAGTCTCTCTTATTACCTTAGTCATTTTATTTCATATGAGATTTGTTTGAATGGTGTATGATTAAAATTTGGATAATTTGAGTTTATGTTAATTAAAAGATAAAATCTTGACATCAACCTTTTTAAATATTAGGTGGTTAGTGTTAATAATAAAGTTTTCAACAGTGATGCATATTTTAAACCAACTAGATATTCTGAATTAATTTAATAAAGGACTGATCACCCGGTATTTAATTAGGCGAGGTGTCTATTCGAGTCCAATTTTCTCATTTTCGCATTTTTTTGCTTTTCATCTATACATTATTTTAATATATATTATATTTGTGTTCCTGATTGGCATTTTATTCAAACATATATTATCGTTTCATCATAACGATAAATAGCTCGGTAAACGCATACATCGTATTTTCTAGATATTATTTTTGGAACGTTCCTATGGATGACCTCAATCTATCTTTTCCATGCTATGAGTTGGGAGATTTCGATCTTCATTTATATATATATACACACGCACACACTTCACGAAGATATAAAGGAAAATAGTAACACAAGCCCATGACAGATCAAAAGAGCGGGATGGGTGCCTGATACCTTCCCATTCCTTAATTTCACCCCCGAATCTTCGAACTATTGGTTTCGTAAGCATCATTTTGTCTTGGATGCCTCTCTCTCGAGGCTGCGACGTGTTCTTTTACCTGCTTTGTGCAAAATAGGCTGGCGACTTCATCTCTTTACATTCACCTCACACCAATGACGACCTAAGCGCTCGTAGAGAAAGATGGCGCAAGACCTTTTTCTCCCCCTCCCCCCCCCCCCATGGATAGAGAAGAGAGAGAGATATCGGGATGTCCATAGTGGCAACTCCGCTAGGGACTATCATTCATAAGAGGGTTAGACTCTATTTTCATGGGTGTTATTATTTTCTGCTTGTGTGCGTATGCACCTACCTATATGTTCCCTTTTTTCTCCTCGATTATTTCTTGCACATATATACTTCATACTTATATCACATATCACTCACACACTTTTAAATATTTCTCATATACACTTCACACTACTTGCATATAGGATCACTTATATCCACATGCTGCACACACCAATTAGAATATCCAAGCTTAGGTGTCATTAACACACACCTCCACTTATCACACTTGTATATATCAATGCTCACTCACACATGTCACACACTACTTGTAGTTGATGCTTGCTTAGGTTCACTACCACACACTCACTTGTAGATAGCCATGCATCACTCACCCTCACATATCCATGCTTAGTGTAATCTTCATGCTCCATATTAGATTTACTTTTTATACTTGTACATTTTTCCCTATTAGTATAGTGCTCATCATGCCAAATAAACTACTATCTCCATAATATTCTAATCAAGAATCATGCATTTTGCACACTACAACACCAAAGATCTTGGATATTGACCAAATTTTGTCCTATAACTAGGGGGTCACTTTCTGATGGGTGCTGGTCTGGCAGGTCGTAGTTAGCCTAAGCGATATGACTCTCACCTTCCATTAGCCAAGTACATACCGCTTGATCGAAGTCATGACGGGAGGTATATTGCAGGGAACTCGTTCACGTACGTCGAGTATATCGAATTACGGTCCCCACAAGGTATATATTGAGGCAATTCACATACACTCATGTATATCAAATGGCTTGTCCACACCGATTTCCCTCAAAAGAAAGATGTATATCGGGGAAGTCGTGCCAAGGGGAACCCTTCCAATTAACCCAACAACTACATACCCTCGTATAAGCGTCAAACCTAGGGAACTCATATTTAGTTTACCTGTTACTACTCGTAACTCTGCAGAAATAACGGGTCGGCATGCCGCCCAAATTTTTGCACGATTTCATTTTTTAAAACGCAACCCTATCTATGAGCCTGGCAACAAGTCCAACCATGTTTTATAATATTTTTCAAACCTAATTTTTCTAGGCTCGGGTCCTGTCTGGCACTTATTTTTGCATTTAGATAAACCTAATACAAGTGACAACATAATAATAATAATAATAATAATAATAATAATAATAATAATAATAATAATAATAATAATAATAATAATAATAATAATAATAATAATAATAATAATAATAATAATAATAATAATATTGAGACCTTTTTTTCTCTTTTTTTTCTCTTTCTTTACCAAGAGTGTCAAAAACATTTTCCTTCCTTTTACCAAAAATAGTTTTCCTCCTTTTTACCCAAAAACATTTTGTCCTCCTCTTTTCCAAAAATGTCAAAAATATTTCCCCCCTTTCTAAAAACAATACTAATAGTTTTTCCCCTTTCTCTTTCAAAAATAAATTCATTTTTTTTCTCCTTCTCAGGTCAATCGCATACCCAGCCCTTGTCATGGCTCCCTATTGGCTTCGATCTTCCATCAAACCACCCCGAGGCTCCGTCAGTTCACTCGCTACTTCCTCCGAGACCTTCACCCGCATTCCATGGAGAACACGGACGAAGTACAGAATGTGCAACCGAATTTGATGACGATTCTAGCATAACTCACTGTCAAGATTGATAACCTTCAAATCGAGTTTCATAAGATTTAACAAAATCGTGTCCCTATTCCCGAAGATCCCGAGGGTCTTTTCCCTCACGCTATGGTTCCACCCGCACTTGGGCCTATTTGGGTCCCCGAGGAATATCAGCATGCTCCACAGGCCCCTCCGGCTAATGGGCCACCAAGATCTCAACTCCTTATGTTGAATCTTTCTCAGCCAAGGGATAACCTACCCGTGACCATTGATCCAAAGGAAGAAGAGTTGAAAAACGTCAAGGAATACCTCAAGATGTTGACCAAGAAGTTTGACCATGTTAGAATCTCAGGGAACTACATGGATTACACCCATGTCTCCCTATCCTAAAGCAAGACTCTCGAAAAAGTTTAAGATGCCTAACATTGAGAAGTTTTGCTGTAGTGGACCCCCAATTATTCATCTTCGAAGTTACCACCGAGAAAATAATTCCCCAAATGTTCCAACAGACTTTGAAGGACAACGCTTTTCAATAGTTCTTATCTCTCGAGGAGTCCCAAATCTGCAGTTTGGAGGATGTTGCTCGTGAATTCATGTCATGGTACAAGTATAACGAAGAGTTGGAGTTCATTCATCAGGATTGAGAACTTCTCAAACATAATCATGGAGAATCTGTCAGTAACTTCATAGCAAGGTGGAGAGAGAAAGCAGCCACCATAACCAACCGACCTTCCGAAAAGGCGCAAGTCAGTATTGTGAAGAAGAATTTCTTACCCTATGTACAATCAACGATGGGAGGATAGTAATACCCTCATTTTTAGCCCTCCAAGAAGTAGGAGTAGAGATAGAATAAAGTCTTTCGAAGGAAGAATTTGAGCCAAAGAAAGTATCCGAATATTTCACTCCTAGAAAGTGCGAAAAGTCTGCCAGTACCATAGTTTCAACCATTAATAACATCTCTCAGCCTACCACTTCATGGGCACTAGAAATCCACCCTAACCCAGTTAAAAAGGAATACATCGAGCTTCACGCTCCCCTATCTAAAGTTTACCAGGACCTTTTAAGCCGAAATCTTATCAAGCCATTGGACCCTCGTCTATTACCAAACCCACTTACCAAAAATTTCAAACCAGATGCCCATTGCGATTTGCACCAAAGTTCTGACCACACCCCTAATTAGTGTCTCCACCTACGAAATATAATCCAAGTTCTTATTGATCGAGGTATCATCACCCCACCAGCCAATCCTAAGCCAAACACTACCCATAATCCACTACCAAATCATGTAAATGCCATCTTCCTAGGAGAAGACCCAAAATTTGATCCATCTACCTAGATCATACCCATTGAAACACCCATCATACCTATATATTCCCCTAAACCCCTCTAAGTTTGCCCATATTTCATCCTACATCCTACCTATTTTTTCGATCAGGATTTGTCACTCCTTATAAAAGCATGAATTGTTATTTGTACCCGCTCTGGAGAGAAAGATATGGAATTATCAGCAGTGTTGAACCAGGTTCTAGAATTCGGGATGAAATTGCCCTTAGAAATGACCATTGACTACTAGAGATTCAGTACACTATTTTTAGAAGCTCGTAGATACACTCGAGAGTCAGATAATTAGGTGGTACTACTGATGAAGTCAGTTTAGATGATGATGTCCAGATCATGGCAACTGTATTTCGACAAACCGATGAAATTTGTAATATATCCAAGCTACTTGATGCTTTGAAACTAAAAGGGAGCCTGGTCCCTTCACTTATACATCTCCCCGTTGAGTGTGAGGATCTATACGAAGAGGTCGTTGAGGTTAAGGTTAAGGAGTATTGACTTCTTGTGGAAAGATGATGTCGTTGCCACCGGATGGGGAGATGAATTTGATAGTTTAGACAAAGAGAAAATCCTAGACAAGACTAGCCAGTAGTCAGCATATGTAGAATGATATCATTTAAGGAGCTACTAGGAGATATTAACAAGGTGGCTGAACAACCTGAGATAGATGAGGAAACGAGGTTTCTATTTTTCCCCTCTTCTGTGAACCATATGACTAGATCAGAGAGGCATTACCATGTTCCAAACCCATAACCATCAGTATTCGACAAGGGAAAAGGTGTTGAGAAACTTCCTATACCAAAAATAACCCTTAAGGAGGGCAAGATCCTTGATCAGTTGAAGAAAACCCAAGCTAACATTACTCTATGGGGTCTCTTTATGTCTTCCCAATTACACCAGAATGCCTTGATCAAAATTTTTATCGAGCCCATAGTCCCCCTGGTCGGATCCCTAACCTCTACTAGAATGCTCTCCTTCTCCGAAGAAAAAATCCCTAAGATTAGTCCAAATCACAACTAAGCTCCCAATATTCCTGTCGAATTCATGGGAAAGACCGTCCCACTTTCGCTTGTCGATAATGGATGAGCTCTTAATGTTTTCCCGTTGAGAACCCTCAATTTCTTGGGACTGAAAGTGAGCGACCCTGCTCCAACCTCTGTCGCAGTGTGCACTTATGATAATACTCATCGGGAAGTGATGGGATCCATAAATCTTACAATACGGGTTGGCCCTATAAATCCCGTTACTGAATTCCAAGTCATCGACATCCCAACTTATTTCAATTTGTTGCTTGGATGACCATATCTCTATAGTATCAAGGGTGTGTCTTCTTCCCTACAACAGAAACTGAAATTCTTCGCCAATGGGTAGATCATCACCATCTTGGGCGATGATGATAATACTGAGAATGCAAGCACAAGCAATCCAATACTAAAGATACAACATGGGATGAATGATACGCTTCTGTTAGGATTTCGAGTCGAACCACTTCCGCTCCCAGCAGGTGACGATTTCAATGATAAAGTTTATCTAGAACACAACCCTCATGGCAACATTAATGTGATACATATGTTCAAGAACATGCAATTTATGCCTGAACTCGGACTGGGTTGATGACAACAGGGGATACAAGAACCCATAGTGCTTAAGAAAGGCTTTCCTCCTTGCATCTTAGGTTATCCACCATCAACATAGGAACTTAGAATGCTCTGCTAACCTCGATTGAAGAGACTACTAGAAAATGTCAAGACTGTCTCAAGAGATTCCTCGAATGAAGGATTCTTTAAAGAGGGTGAAGACTTCCCCTTTTGTGGATTTCCCGAGCCGTGGTATGATGGACAAAAAGATAAAATTCGGAATGGAAATATTTTTCTAAGACAGATACCCATGGGCCGAAGGATACTAACATCAAGTGCAACCACTCATTGAGAACACCATAGTTGCTACTGGAGATTTTGAGCGAAGTGACTCTGAGGATTCATTCAACTTTCAGACACTAAGGCTAACATTCTACATGATCCACTAAAGCTCTACATCATTGAATCCATCCCGCCTGATCAAAGTTATTAATGCAAATCTCCTCAACTTTAATGCTGTGACGATTCCACCTACTGAAGTGCAACCCAAACCAAATGTTTATCCCATTTCATCTTCTTTTGTTGTTCCTCACTATTCTGATGTAATCGATACCCCCATCGACGAGGTTCTCAACTCTATTTTTCCCAATAATAAAATAAATGAAGAGTTAGAGCATCTTGTTAGGCCTTACATTAATTGTCTTGATTCTAATCAAACTCTTGATAAAGATTATTTTACAAATGAATAATTCTTAACTATCTCAAGGCTATACTGTAATGCACTAGCTTAACCACAAGATTGACTACATCTCTACATAAGTGTTACGAACATTACACACAAAACATATTTCCTCAGTATTTGCCTCCTAATCATGGTATGTCTATAAGCCTCAAATAAATTTCCTTAACCTTGCCCCAACCATTTACTCTCGATGAGAGAAACATTTCAGGGCTTTTCCAAAGTACTTTCGTCTCCATTAGCCCATAATCATCGCATGGCTCTCGGTTTATAGTACTTTCTCCACACTAGATAATTCATCATCAAAACCAACATCCTTGCATCCAAAAACCTCTCTCCACTCCCAACGTTGTTAAGGTTCATGTGTGGAGTGTCTCGCAAGCGAAATCCAAACGAGGAATCCCTTCGATACACTACTACTTAACTTGATCGGTCGTGGAGTTCTGTTAGCTTAAAACATGCAACCAGGATGTTCCCATCCCGTCTACCAACAAAATATGGTCAGAAATCCTACTTCTCTCAAGGAGACATACCACAAAGCGCTTGTACTATCACTAACTCCTTTGCGCGAACAACAACGAGCTTAAACTCATAGCTCAATAATAAATTCTGCATACCTTAAATCAAATCTATAAGGTCGTCACCCATTAAAATCATGATAATGAAACATCTACTCATCGAAGTTCCATCTATACCCATACCAAAGGCGAGCTCAACCGGTATCCAGGTGAGATATCGCAAAAACAACCCGTTCCACTCTAGAATTGTGGATACGATAGCCTTGAAATCACTATCTTAATATCTCTTTAATCATACAAGAACATATTATACTTGAAATAGTACTATACCCGTATAACACACACAAAACGAGAAGTGCAAACCAAATACAAACTCAAAATACCAACACCCGCTTCCGTAGCGAATGAAAAGAACGATAGAGACCCGCTACCGTGAAAAACATATAGATATACACTCTATAATATTATCAATACTACCACTAAACACACAAATTTAGGGCTTAATAAATTACCGTGGCTCAATCTTGTCACACTAAATATACCTCATTCACCCGAGGTGAAACTCATAATAACAACTTTGCCAACCATTCTGGCTGCTCCAAATGGTTCCCAGACATAGTACACTTGTCTTAACCGAACCAAAAATTACCTTAATCAATGCCCCCATCTAGACACCCTACTCTTGTCCTTTAACTCATACTGGGCAAGATCAAGGTGTTCGGTTCTACATCCCACATCACCATATTCCACATCTCTGGCCTACCTGACCATTTTAAGGTTATCAGTATCTTGGACTCTATAGTCTCCATCCTGATAATCACCCTCATAGTTCCTTCAGCTCCTCTCACCAAAAGGAAACACATTACCGGCCTCAACTGCCATGTTTCCAAGAATCCCTATGTGGATACCCACCTGTGGGTTTCACGAACATAATTTCTCCATAAGTGTTAGAAACACTTACTAGTGAGCCTATCATTCCACTAAAGGACTCTCTCTTCATTATACCTACCTCATCAGGTACAAAGTTCACTTAATCATATATCTCTTTGTTCACTGTTGGCCCCTGATCGATCCTCATGTGAAAAATTCAGAAATTGCATTCTCTTCATTTCTAATAAATTAAAGGAACTTGCGTTCAAAGTCATCCATAAGATTCCTCTATGAGCAAAACATTTTTCTCCCCCAAATATGGTGCCCACCATTCCCACCATTTCAACATTGCTCCAACGAGTGAAAAATTTTCCTCAAATTTTTACATCAGGGAATTTCTATACCCCACTCTAAGCCAAGGCTTCTGAGCATTCTACTTCCGTTGGATAATGCTACACTTCCTTCGCACAACTTAATCTTCAATGAATGGTCCTTATCAAAGACCCTTCAAACTTATTGCCAATTTAACTTCACTGGGTAAGTCCAATTTAGCACCACTCTCTACTATAGCGGTACATGGATAATTATGACTACTGCACTTTAGTAGTCTTTACAGCAATACATGTCAATGCCACAAAGGGAGTGACCTCAACTAAGGTCCTCATCCCTGATTTCAAGTTACAGCACCAATTAAGCCCCGCCTCCTACTGCCCTCATAACGGCCTTCCCTGGTCGCCCATCATCAATCAGCACACGAATCTCACACGAGCGCGCTAAAGATTTACTATAATCTTACATAATAGAAGGAGAACGAAATCTCATAATAATAATCAACAATCCTAATAATAAGGCTCTATCTCAAATAGAAAGCAATGTTGAAAGCATAGTACGTCCGCACAGATTCTTAAGGATACTAGAACCTGATGCCCTAATACCATCTGTGACACCCTACCTAATAAAATATCTGGTGATCAATCATATACCAGATTAAAATAGGAATCTCATATGGTTCATTCTTAATATCACGGTCGAAAACCAATTTAATTACTAATAACTTATTAGGTTGGCATCAAAATTATATTTAACTAATATTTTTAACCAAACCAAACACAACAGTTTATATACACAAAACTGAAATAAAATGAAATAACCGAACACTCGTTACAACATAATACAACCAAATCGAATGTCGCACTAAAACACGGTAAAAGAATAAATAAATACAATTAGGTTATCAGCCCAAGTGTTTTTATTGTACCTCCTATCTTGATCACAAGGATAGAGGCGTCTAAAATAATCTTGCATACATCCATAGCTGCTGCAATAATGTTTGACTCGGAAGGATCATCATCCATGCATCACTGTGTCTGGACACCTAATATATATACATATATAGCAAGAGAGGTAAAATAGAGAAACGGGTCAGAGCCCGAGTTTTTAAAATATTTTGCAAGTGCACCAAATGTTATGTTTTAAAATATGAAATATGTCATCCCATGAGATACACCTCACCCCTCCTCTATTAGTGCACACCTATCGTATACATTTTAAACAACCTAGTTAAGCTACCATGCCTAACTAATCTCTGTCACCCATCCTCCGAATTATCATAACTGTCACTTACCCGGCGTGATATAATATAATTTATACCGTAAGCTATTACCTAAGCTTTAGTTGGTATAATCATCAATGTGATATATATAAATATATATATATATATATATATATATATATATGTATAATTCTCACTTTATTATATATAGCATTTTCACTTTAGTATCTAAAATCTCGTATCTATAATTCTCACTTAATATACGATTCTCGTTTGTATTAATCATGATATAAATCGCTTGGAAGAGGAATAGCTCTTATTCATTTTACACTTTACACAAGTCTAAGTTATATGATATCTCATATTCATATACGAGCAATATAATATGCACAACAAGTATATTTACACCTCTTTTACAATCATAAGTAGAATAACCATCCCGTTAAGCTATAACTCGAGGATGCAGTCTCAGAGTGCTATTATCATCCAGGCATGCACTCTTAACTCAAGTACCAAGTCTGACTCACTCAAGATCATGGTATAAATACTAAGCGATGGAGGCGATCATATTCCCTCCTGAAAGTGGACTCATCATCGCACCCATATGCGGGATAACATGACCTGAGGACTATACTCTCCCTGCTCCTCAAGGCAGGGGATCCACCCACATCGTGAAACCTCCCTCGATAACACTAGAGATAAATATATACATAAATATATCATTCACATACCGATATATTTATAATTAAATCATATATATATCGTAACACACCCGTATATATATTACATATCATTTCTCAATATACCCTGGCTATAATTGCCAAACTCACATAGCGATAGCCAAAAATCCCGAATGTACCCATTCATAATAGTATATATGTATTCACACACTTAAAATACTAAGCCTATAAGTATTCTCTTACTTAAGATTTAACTCACACCTTAATCACTTTTAAGGATTTATACATAATCTCGAATATACCAATTCCTAATAATTAAATAAGTATGTGCGTAACTTATTTTACTCCCACATGTATCACATCACCTATGATAATAGTCAATAAAGACATACCGGATAGTAGCTTAATCCTCTCTAGCCCATATCCTAAATTCCAACCTACTCGTATCCTAGGATTCACTCGATTATAATCTGACCATATTTATTCTCTACGCATAAATATATATACACATTTTCCCAAGACTTCTCTCGAATGTTACTCGTCCTAAATATTCATTAAGTCCATACCCCAGATTGGTACACTCAATTAATCCAAGGTTCTCTCTTCCAACCCAAGGTTCACTTACCCTCAGTTCCATTATCTAGGAGTCCTAATATCACATCTAGAATCCTCTACAATAATCTCCAATTTATGATTTAACTCCCCATACACTTAAGGGAGGAAAACTATCAAATCTAGCTAAGGCGAATCGATTCGCCCCAAATGCGAATCGATTCAGTCTCAATCCGAATCGGTTCAGGAAAGGTTCTACAATCAGTTCCTCAAGGATGAATCGATTCGATCTCAATTCGAATCGATTTGGCATGAGACAACTTACAGGTCCCCTTATGAGAATCGATTCGGTCTAGAACCGAATCGATTTACCCTATTCGAAGCTCACTGTTTGGGCGATTTCATCTTCTCCAAAGATTCGTAATATCGTCCCAACCTCCATTTGTGTGGTTTCTAATCTAAGCCAACAACATTATAATCATCCTAACACTAATTTATATCTAACACATCAATTAACTTATGGGATAAACAATTTCTCTTAGGTTTAAACCCTAAAACCAAACAAACTCCCATTTATTATTTTATCCCATTTCTACCCATGTATACACCCCATTAACATGGGTTTAGCACTAGAAGTCATCAAGAGTTAACAATACATCAATTTGTAAAATCAAATTCAATTTTATCAAATTCATTTTAAGGGTCTCAACCCAAAAATCCTATAGTTTACCAACTATAATATGAGATACGCACACTCAATTAAATAAAGTAAGTAAACACTTGCCTCGTCGATAAAATCTGACGGCCTCGAGTTGAATCCCGCGGAGTTTGGCCAGAAATCCCCTTTTCTCTCCTCTTTTCTTTCTTCCTTTATTCTCTTGTTCTTTTCTCTCTTTTATTTCTTTCTTTCTCTTTCTCTCTATCGTGCCTTATAAGAGAGAAATAAGGACTTGTCCCTTATAAAATCCAAAAATGACTCGTTTACTCAATTGCGAGTCCCTACTAGTCCAAAAGTCCCTAGAAACCAAACACTAACTTCGGGTACTCTATTCTGACTATCTTGGCCATTCCGAAACCAACTGTGTACTCGAAATCTCCATCTGAGATACTTAACTAAAATTCACTAATCGGACCCAACACTTCTCAAAACCTATTTTCTCCAACGAGAAATAATTCTCGTCGCTTTACCCAACTGCGACATGACATAAAAATATTCTGACTCATTTACTTAGTCCTAAAAGTAAATGTAACACACACCGGTAATCATCTAACACTCATAAACTCCAAAATAACTATTCATAGAAATTTCTCTAATTATCAAATTACACCCACTTATGTAATTTAAATATCCATAAAAGTATGGGGTATTACAATTGGTTAAATTGGAATATTAAAATTTAATCGGATGAATTGTTGTTATAGGTTGAAAATATGCCTTATGTGATTTATTAATTTTATTAATAACTGACACTGCGGGGATGATGGGATTGTTGAGATAGTTATTGCTCTCACCTTATTTTAGGTTACTTACTAGGTATAGGACTAGTAGGTAGGATGTTGTTATTAGTAAAGCTTTCTAGGTATGGGAGTTGTTAGTGTAGGTTTAATGGATTGTAATTTCGGGATGCGGCTGAATTGTACGTCGTTTCCATTGGATCATTACCCAAGGTACGAGGCTAGGTAGTAGTTATTTGAATGTATTCTTCCTAAATGATAGGTTATGAGATACTTGTGTTTTGGAGACCTCTAGGTATGGGACTAGAGGCGGTTTGAGGATTTATACTCGATAAAAGGGTGGGGCTAATAGAAAATAATGAGAACTTGAGAAAATTGATAATTAATGCCCAAGACAAAGAATGGGTACTTAAGAAAAATGAATATTACAACTCCAAGATGTGAAGGGGTAATGTTAGCGTCACCAATATGTGCAGGGCTGACAGAATATGGGTGAACTAGCTATAGTGACGTGTCGTGCATATAACCTCACCATGTAAGGAAATTGTCCATCACAATTAATTATGTCGTATACCGCTACAAGTTGTCGAAGAATTTCGAAGATAACATCTATAAAAGACGAATCTAAATTTCAAAAAAAATTCAAGATTCAAGCCCAAAAAGGATGAATTTGGTAAAATATGTTTAAGTTCCATTTACATTTTACATTAAAACTGTTGGGATATCTTTGTGAATGTTAAAATATTTTTCTATTTATGAAAAATGGTTTTTGAATTTTTTATGAATGGTTTTTATTTTTCAAAAACATTTTCTTATAAAAGTTTTTGATAAACTTTTTGTGATCCCGTGAACAGTTTTAATTTTTGAAGTTTCCAAGTTATTTAAAAGACTGAAAGTGTTTTAAAAAAGGGACCAGGGACTGTCATTTAAACGACAGCCATCTCGTTCAATCGAGAATCTGTCTCGCTCGAACGATGTCGTATCTCGTTCGAACGACAAGAGTTTTGTACTAACACGTCACCGCCTTAATTTTTATTACATGTTCGATTTTTTTAGGGGGGGAACTGGTTTTCACATAATACATTTTTATACTATTCTCCAACCATTTGAGGGTTCATAAATTTTTTTTTACAACTCACAATCCCAATTGCTTTTGTGTGAGTAGTTTTGTGGAACCCAAAACATAGTTTTCTATTGTTCATCCTTTGTGGGGAGATCTATACAACCGAGAGCTGCGTGCTATTATGGAGGGAGTCTCTGTGGAGTTTTAAGACTACGTGTCCTTATGGTATAGATGCGTGTTAACTACTGTTGATTTCTAGACGTTGCTTTGAAGGTTTGACGAAGGCACCATGCGTTACACTTGTGGGTGATTATCAAGTTGTTTTTAAGTCAATGCTCCTGTAAACTTGTCAAAGTTCTAGAAATAAAAGGTTTTTACCCGAAAGGGGTTTTTTCTGAACTTTGTGTCACATACTTTATTTATGATGGTTTGACACTTACACGTATGTAGCTATATGAGTTTAAGGGCTGAATTGATTTGATTCACAAATTGACACTAATTAAATAAGTTTGTGATTAGAATTTGCTCATATATTCGAATCTTTATCACACATAGGTTTTACAAATTGGTATCAGGCAGGTTACACTACATTATTGTGCTTTCCTATTTTTTCGCAAAATTGTGTGAAATTGATTTTTTTTAGAAAAATCTGTTTTGTGAAAAGTCGCAATGTTTCCAAGTGAAAACTTATATAATCGGTTGCCAATTTTTTATGCGTCTAATTATTCTTAATGGAAAGCCCGAATGAAATACCAATTAAAATCAATCGATGAAAGAGTTTGTTCCATTTGTGAAAGAGGTTGGACTCCTCCCACTGTCACCGCGAATAATGTCATGAATTTAAAATTTGTGTCAGACTGGACTGAGGAGCGAGTTTAGGTGGAGTACTTACAATTCACGAGGGCTTAGTGCAATTTTTTAACATTTCACCCCTGACGAGTTTCAACGTATTATGACGTGAACCACGTCTAAAGAAACTTGTGATATTTTGTAACTCACCCACAAGGTCACTAACGAGGTCAAAGAGTCTAAAATTCAAAATTTGACCACTCAATTTGAAACAATCACTATGTTAGAGACTGAGTGTTTTGACGAATTTTATGCATTTGTCTGATATTTTCAACACTAGTTTTAACCTAGGTGACTCTATACCTGATGCACAAGTGGTTAAAAAGATTTTATGATCGCTGCCTAAACGTTTTATCCCTAAAGTGACTGTTTTGAATACCTTAGGAAATTTGAATCGTCTGAAATTAGAAGAATTGGTAGGAGACCTACAGACGTACAAACTTGACATGTTTCCTGACATTATCAAACCCAAGGATAGAGGGATAGCGCTTAAAGCCCAATCTAAGAAAAAGAAAGTGATTTTTTGTGAGTCTGAGTCTAAGGACGAGTTTGATTTTGACAAGGCCCTACTTGCAAAGAATTTTAAAAAAAATCTCCAGTTTTCAAAACAAAATTCTTCCAATAAAAGATTTTTGGAGAAAAATAAAATGAAAAACAAGGCCAAAGAAAGAGGTGAGAAAGAGATTGAGGGTGAAGAAATTTTTGAAAATGTGAAATGTTTTGAGTGTGAGGGGAGAGGGCACAAGTCATTTGAGTGTCCCACTAGGCATAGGAGAGAGGGAAATAAAGTTGCCATGCCAGTCACCTAGAGTGATAGTGAGGATGAGGTAGATGATACTGGTGATGAAAAATCCCATGGTATGTGTGTTGCCTTTTTATCCAGTCACGAGGGCACACCCACTTTGTCCCACGACGATGAGGACACTTGTGCACGTGATACCCTCGAGGAGGTTTTAAGTTTTTCTAGTGAGTCTGAGAGCGAGTGAACTATTGATGATGGGAGTGAGCTCCAGATTGCGTTTCGAGAGTTGTACGCCGAGACCTTAAAGACTAAAAAGTTGAATAACAAGTTGGATCTCAAGGTGAAAGATTTGGAGAGAGAGATTGAGAGTTTGAAGGAGTTTGAGGTAAAAGCAAGTCAACTCGAGAAAGTGAAGGTTTCTTTGAGTGAGCAGTTGATTTCTTTGAATAGGGAAAAGAGTGAGCTTATAGCCCGCGTGTCACATTTAGAGACAAAATCTTAAGCACACACTGGAGGCTAAAGTCACTTTGGAGAATGAATCTAAGAAGGTTGGAAAGATGGTTCTCAATCCTATCTTGGGAAATGGTGAGAGTTTGGGAATATGTCATGACGGTGCATCTACTTATTTTGTTGCCCCCGAGCCGGTTCCTTCTTTAGAATTATATTCACATGAATCTCGACCCGACCTGTAATACCCCTTACTTTTGTGTATCCATTTTTTTATATTAAACTATCGAGTACAGGTGATTTAATATAATTAAGAATTAAAATAAGGATTTGGAATAAATGTTGATTTGGGTAGTATAGTGAATAATTATGTGAATTGCACACTTACTGGAGTAATGTGGTAAATATAATATTGTTTTATGTAATTTCGTCATATATATGTGTATTGACAGCGGGATTTAGTTAATTATTAACCACGGTTTATTTTAATGAGTTGTCTGAAGTCGAGAGATGGATTTTATATTTCGAGTTTCGAATGAAAATTTGAAGGGCACGGTTGATTCCGGAAGGGCCTAGAAAGTCAAAATGACTGCCCTGGGGGTTTTATTTGGGTTCCAGAAGCTTTTGACTAGTTTGACTTGAATTGGTATATACTAGTTATTATTATGTGTGTATTTTCATTTAAAGATAGGGTTACTTTGGATAAAGGGTTATTAGGCTTAAGTGGGTAAGTAATCTCAATTAAGAGAAAACCCATTTTGAGAGAGATAAAACGCGAGAATAAGAGAAAGAAGAGGAAGTTTGAAGATCTATGAAATCTTGTAGAATCCTTAACCTCGAAGGAGAATTAAACCCTACAATCTTTGAGGCAAGTGAATTAAATTATTAAATGTTTAATTGTGTGACCTATTTCATAATTTGTGGTAAGAAATTAGAAATATTAAAGATATTTGTTAAACCCTAAACCTTTGTATAGCAGTTTTGTGTTTGCTGTTTGTATTTGTATTTGGGTTTGAAGTCACAGAAATGGTAAAATGCATATTTTGGTGGTTATTGAGGATGTAATATTGTGGAAGAAGGATATGTGGCAAAATAATGGAGATTTCGTAGGAAGCAAAACTGTGCAATCCGGATCGGTTCATTTTCTAGGGATACCGGATTGGTCAGAAAGTTATGGGATTTCTGGAAAATTTATGGCACCGGACCGTTTTGTTTTTAAGGGGTATTGAATCGGTCCAGAGGTAAAAATATTCGGTAATATTTAAGGAACCGTAACGATTCATTTTTGGGAACCTCCGGTCCGATCCGATTACCGTAATTGAGGATTTTGATATTATTCTTTCCCTAGTCATTTAAAAACTTAGGAAACTACTCTAGGTTAGTGTGTAAACATATTTATGGGGAAACTTGTGGGTATGATATGGCTTGATGGAGGGGTTACCTTTGGGATATTATCGAGGCATATTTGTGAGGGTATTATATCACTCCCTTTTGTAAATCCTCCATGGAATGGGAATTATTTCGAGAAGAGTTATGAGCTACTCAGTGAGAGTTCGTGGGTCATCACAAGGGTAAATTGGGGACATAATAATAAGTGTGATGTATTATCATGAAAAATTAAGTGACCAAATTATCATATGAACTTGAGATGTTTGTATGGATCATTAGCTAGTGTAAGGTACGACATTCACATATAGCTAGTATGAGTGATATATGTATGTACATTCTAAGGTGTGATTGTTTGTATATATGGCGTGAATGTATATTGAATGTGTAATATATACTATGTGTTGAATACCCCTCTAGTGTTATCGTGGGAAGTTGCACGATGTGGGAAACTCCTCTGGCTCGAGGAGCAGGGAGAGTATGATCCCCAGGTCATAGCGTCCAGTAATTTTTACCACGTGTGAGGCAGGGGTAAGACGTCTTAGGTATGACTCTTCTTACCTTTAGGTGAGGAACTATGGCCGCTTCCTATACGCTTATGAATAGGTTTTATACCAATTAGGTGTGAGAGTCTGACCGCTTGTAACCTAGGATGATAAGTGAGTAATTCCCTGGAAGATGATAGCATCTTAGAGACTGTAAGTAAATTTGTATATTGCGTATCAAGTATTGCATTGTTGATATGTTATGTGAGATTTGTATTCATCCTTTTTATCATGAGATTGTATATGTATGTTTTGATGATTACACTGGAATTTAGGAATATGCTTTATGGGCTCAGGACCGAACGGATTCCTACGACTAGCTATGTTACACTACACCAAAATGGGAGATTTGTGAGTGATTTTAGCAGTCACAATTAACCTTTATAACTGCTATTTACCGTCATAATTTAGGGGGTGATAAAAGTAAAACTGTAACTCCTAACTGTAGTCACAAATTTTTATAACCCCTACAGGGTTATGACTGGTGACCCCAATTTGTAACTGCTCTCAGCAGTTAGGAATATTATATTCGTAACTGCTAACAGTAATCACGAATATTATATTCGTAACTGCTCACAGCAGTTACAAATGTTATATTTGTGACTGCTGATAGCAGTTACAAATCTTATATTTGTGACTGTTGTTAGCAGTTATAAAATTTATAGTAGTGACAAATTTGTGATTGTTATTAGCAGTTACAAAATTGAATTTGTTAAATGTGGTAAGAGCTATTACAAATATCTTTATATTTTCACAAAATGATGAAATAATGAAAGTAAAATAAATATCATGATAACAAGTCTAAAAATTTTGACAACATTTCATTTATATTTCTCATATTCCAAATATCATAAAACTTGTTTAAACTTAATTTAAGATCAAACAACCCCTTCGTGGGCGCCAAGTACAAAATGAACATAGAATAAAAAATAAACTAAAAAAAGAACGACACAACACCTCGATGACATGAAATGTCATGAACATGTAAGAAATCATTCTAAATCTAGACCAGGAGTCACCATGCAGTCGATACGCTTCGTGAAGTCTAGGTATATTAGCCGTGGGGGGTATTGATGTGGTGATAACCTCCCTCGTGTACTCAAAGTATTCCTGTTGACCAAGTTCAATGGACTCAAATTTTGTGAATACGGCGTCTCGGTATCCATTGACTTGTGCTAGTGTTGCTTTCCACGAAGTGTAAACACCTGGATTTAGGCCTTTGAATACTACGTATCCCGGGTATGCCATGTGTGTGCCTGCAAATAATAAAATGTAACTATGTTAGTTATAAAAAATAAACCTTTATTCACATCATTGTAAGAACCCCCTTCTGGAGAAAACTTAGGGACACGTAGAGGTCTCTCCAACAAGGAAAATTCTATTTGTACATGGGATTCATATAGAATCGTATGTACAGACTAAAGTGTCGTGTCCGAATTGGTCCGTGTCTTGAGTTGACCCAAGACACGAACCAATAAGAACATGCCACATCAGTTTATACATAGGACTCTCTGTATGAATCCTATGTACAAATAAAACTACTCTTCCAATAAAATGTGTAGTTAGAGGGGTTTGTACTGGTAATGGTTCAAGGGGGTTCTTGCAGAAACTAAATATTTCAGAGGAATTTTTACATTTTACCCTGGTTACACATCTATTACAGTTTTGAGGATATGCACTTTATCTGTCAATGTACAGAGAGAAGCAAACGGAATTCAGATTACCTGTGAAAGCTGAGGATGACCGACATTTCGAAAATCTTTATCAAAATGAAAATAGTGGATTAAAATATCCACCAACTATTTTGAAGTAGACAAATCTGCCTCAGTAAGGTCAAAAGAAGAATCTCCACAACTTTACAGTTTACTGATAGTCGAGCAATGGGCAGCATAAGTAGAGGCTGTTGAAACAACAAAATTAACAACAGTATTGATCGCATCTCCTACACATGACTTTGACAACGCCATAATCTTAAAGGTCAACTGTAAAAACTGCTTCATCTCGAAAGAAATATCGGATGAAGCAACTTTTAAAGATAATGCTTTCAAGGGGGAAATTGATTCTTCGATTGCCAAGATAGTTGGGTGGGAGGTCTTCAAGGTTTCCCTCCGTAGCACAAACAGAAAGAGCTGTCTAAGTCAACTTTTAGGTTGAACTGGCCCAGATCCTCCGTTGTGTTTCCATATATTACTAAGCTAAGGCTGCGGTAGGTGCCCCTCATAACCAAATGATTAGTTACTACAGCCTGTAAAAAGTTAGAAGTTGATATCAATAAATGTCAACATTAGATATAGTTTTATCAATAAGGCTCCATTAATTGGGTGAAATAATTTTTACCTGGGTGAAAAGTATCTTCACCCATTCAATTTTATTGAATCTTTTGTTAAAAATCACATAAGTAGAGCCTACACATATTTATCAATTTGTCCAAACAAAAATTTGACACCATTACATTACCAGCTTGAACCCTAAAGAGCCTGCACATAATTCTTTGCGTAAGCTTTCTTAGAATTCCTAGGATCATACGCTTTTAATATCAAATCAACCGTAACACTTTTAACCATTATGGATCATACAAATCACAAATGGTTTGAGTAATCAGTTCAACATTTAAAATAGTCCCAATTTGAATTAGTTCTACATATAAATCAGTTCCATAATCATACGTGTTCTATAATCAATCACAAAAGCAGTTGTATAATCATATACAACACATTTATTTATGGTCATGTTAAAGAAAACATTAATTTATGGTCATTTCCCATACTCCGACCCATTGCATCTCCATTTATGATTTTATTCTCCAGATTTTCTCTTTTATTATTCAACTTTTAATCGAGACATGATCTTAACACGTTATCATACAAATCTTAATTTGATCTTAACTGGTCGTATCAAGTTGTATTCATGTCTTATTGGTTTTGTGTCCAAAGTGGGTGACTTAGTTACCAAGTGAGAAAACAACATTCGTTAACGTAAAGGTCTCATCTATAAAATTTTCTATTAGCACACTAAATTATACAACAGTAGGGCATATATATTGTTTACTTAAATCAATGACTGTTGACCGTCAAGGGTTTTAATGGGTATATCGAGTTATCATCAAACCATTCTTTAACTCTCATGTTAGGATAGCCGAGATATGACCCGAAATCATTAATGTTCCACCCATAAACGAATTAGTTTGTTTCATGATAAGTGCACCTAACTAAACAACTAAAATTGAATCGGCTCAAATTGATGTAAAGATGCATAAAATTTCAAGTGATTTCCAATTTGAACAGTTTTTTCACTTCAAATCCTACAAACCCAAAATCAGATCACGCATTGAAATTAAAACAAAACAATGTTTATTTAAAGAACTAACCGTTCTGAAGATTACTACAAACTCAAAAGAGATTTTTAATAATGAACAAAAACTTCACAACGATAATAATGAACAAAAAGTAATAATAATAACTACACAGTCATGAATAAAAACTACGCAACGATGACAAAAGATATGAACAAAAACTCAAAAGCGACGAACAAAAATTATTGTACGAGAGTGATGAATAAAAATTACATCACATTAATTAATGAACGAAAACTACACAGTGAATAATAATAATAACTGCACATCAAAAAAATATGTCCCCAAGGTCACGGCGAATAATAATAATAATAATAATAATAATAATAATAATAATAATAATAATAATAATAATAATAATAATAATAATAATAATAATAATAATAATAATAATAATAATAATAATAATAATGTGATGTGTAATAAAAAAATTACATCTGTGTGAGCACAACGATGCAAAAATTACATCACAACGAATAATGTGATCTGCATAAACCCATCTCCACACAACACGGTGAAATGGGGATTCTTCACATCGAAAAAGAATGAAACGGGAAATGGAGATAATAATAACTCACAGAGGAAATGGAGATTCTTCACATATGAAATGGAGATTCTTCGTAGATTCTTCACACACATATCATAGAGCCAAAAGGAAAACTCATAGGGAAATTAACAGAGAGAGCAAGAGTTGTGATAAGAAAGGAGAGAGAAGGGGGAAATTAAAGGTAGATCAAAAAATTTGTAACCCCTAAAATCAGTCACAAATTAAGTGTTATGTCAGGATTTATAACTCCTAAGAGCGGTAACAAATTTGTGACTGCTAGTAGCAGTCACAAATTATGTTTTAGGCCAAAATTTGTGACTACTAGTAGCAGTCACAAATTTGTGACTACTTATAGCAGTCACAAATTAAGTCCTATGACAAAATTTGTGACTGCTCGCAGCAGTTATAATTTTGTGACTCCTCATAAGAGTCATAACTTATATCTACTGATAAGTTTGTGAGTGATTGTGACAGTTATAAATTTATGACTGCTTATAGGAGTCATAAATTAATTATATGGCAACATTTGCGACTCTCATTAGCAGTGACAAACCAATTGACTTAAATTTTTCATTATCCAATGATTTTATCACCCCTAATGGCAGTTACAAATTATTTTGTGAGTGATCCCAGGAGTCATAAGTTTGTCACCCCTATTAGCAGTCACAAAATGGCAGTCACAAAATTGACATTTTGGTGTAGTGTTAGGTAGTACTGTATCGGGGGGATTCCTTGTTTGGATTTCTCTTGCGAGATATCCCACGAATGAAAGCTAGCACTTTTTTGGAAGTGGGGAAGTGTTTGGTCATCAGTTCATGGGGTATTTTTAATCTACTTAATTATAGAGAGATGTCATTTAACCATTAATTGGTTGTAGTTAAACATTTGGGAGTTTCACATAGGCTTGATATGGTATGGTTCGTAGATTTAGTGGAGTATCTTACTTATATACTTGTATACGCTTAGGTGTACGCTGTAGGTGAAAGGGGAGGTTGAGTATCAAGGGAGTGCGACTCCACATCTGTTATAAAATTTTGTATATTTAATTATTATGCATTTAATTAACTTGCTATAACTATTTTTCAAACCAAGGATCTGACTCGTTTATATTTTTTCCTTGCTATATGTATACCTTGTTTGTTATAGGTGTTCCTCCGCAAGGACGCCAATGATGATTATTTGTTCCAAAGTCTTTGGGAGCTGTAGCATGTGCGGGAAGTTACAAGATTTTTTATTTTAGACGCATTTGTTTTTGTAATCTAGATATGATCTCACAGTTGTAAATCGGATGGTGTACCCATGGGTCTTATATGTGGATCTCTTATATACCTCTCTTTTGATTGTTGTATGGTATGTTTCCTGACAGCATATTCGAGAATATTCTTTTGCATATATACTCTTAGCATCGGGATGTCACATGTGGTATCAGAGCCTCGGGTTCTAGAGTCTTAGGATCTGTGCGGACTCCTACGTTCTGTCATTGAGTTTTTTATATAGCGCCTTATTATTAGGATTATGGTGTTCGTACTATATCCTTGATCTTCTACCCTGATAAATTGTTTGAACTATGTGTTGATACATTTTGTTCTTTCTACAGATGTTGCGAAAGCGAGGTCGCCCTTCTAGGGCAAATAGAGGAGCCGAGAATGAAGAACCGCAGGTGCCTCATGTGACCATGACTTTCGTAGAAGTTGAAAATATTGTGGCACAAGACGTTAATGCAGTGATGATCGCAATGGCACAGTAGTATCCTCAGGCTCCGCAACAGCATGCAGCACCAGTGGTTCAAACCCATCCGGGGCCATCTACGTGGGAGAGGGTGCATGAAGCTTTCCAAAAGGGTTACCCTCCAGAATTTCAAGGAGGAGATGACGTTATCCTTGCCAGTCAGTGGAAAAATGATATCCAAAGGAATTTACGTATGGTTGAATGTAGTGACATTCATAAATATATACTCGCCACTTTTAAATTGGTTGGTGCGGCTCTCCAGTGGTGGGAGTAGGTTACTACTCCTGTGCAAAGAGATACGATGCCCATAGTCAATTTTTGGGTTCTTTTTTATCGTAAGTATTTTCCTTCGATAGTTTAAATAGAGATGACGAGGAGGTTATTGGATGTGGCCCAAGGGGATAGAACTATGGCGGAGTACAAAGAGGAATTTACCCGTTTAGAAAATTTTGTTCCTGATGAAGTCAATACCGAGGAGAAGAGAATCTTAAAGTTCATGGGAGGTCTAAATTGGAGGATTTGACAAAACTTATTGGCAAATCCGTCTCTGATAAATTTTGCAGATGTTCTGAATGCCGCACTATTCCATTGTCAGGATTATCGGTTGTATTTATAGGGGAGCAAGAAATTGTTAGACTTGGGTTCGTCAAGTAAGATGGGAACAAATAGTGCCAGTGGGGTACAGCAGGCACTGCAGCAAGCGAATAAGTAGAAGGAAAGGGATTTCCCTTCGGGGGATTCATAAAAAAGGCAACGCTCTGGAGGCTCAAGATTTAATGGTAGTGGTTTTAGGCAGAATCTTCAAGGGAACAGCAGCAATAATTAAATGTTAGTCATGACCAAGCTTGTCGGGGGAACAACGGAGTTGGTCATTAAGGTCGAGTTCGTCTGGCCCAGCGATAAGGACAACCCAAATTTGGGCAATAGGGCCAAAGGACGGGGAACTTTACAGTCCGTTATTTTTAGTATGGTGAGGCGGGTCACAGGAAGGTAGATTTCCCTCAGCAAAATAGGGTGTAGGTGCAAGGAGCTCAGCATGATCATCAAGCACTTTTACCACCTTTGGTGCCCATTCATATTGCCCTACCTCCCCAGAGTCAGTTGTAATATGGACGAGTGTACAATGTTTAGAATACAGCATTAAGCCTCCACCAGCTATTGAGGGTAATATAACTTTCCATGGGCATATGGGAAAAGTATTATCTGATATTGTATCATCCCATTCCTTTATAGCTATTCATTTCACGCGTACGGCGGGAGTGTTAGAGTCAGCTGAAACTATTTAAATGTGTGTGGAATCTCCCTTGGGAGATGAGTCCCTTATCCATTTTATTTGTAAAGGGGTCGAGATAGACTTTGGGAGATTATGTTTAGTTACCGATTTATTGGTATTAGATATGCATAGGTATGATTTTATATTAGGTATAGACTGGATGGTTAGATATCGAGCTATGGTGAATTGATTTGGTAGGTCGATCGTATTTGATATTCCGGGCCAGTAAATGTTTCTTGTCGCTATGTCTCTTCCGAAGTGAGGTTCAATCACCCATTTATATTATATCGAGAAAGAGACTTCTTATGAAGTGGTTGTTTCCTTAGAATTGATTCCTATGGTTCGTGAATTCGCAGATGTTTTTCGGGAGATTCCACGCTTACCTCCGAGTCGTGAGATTGAGTTTGTTATAGATTTAGCTCTGGGGACTAGGCCAATTGTGAGATATCCATACCGTATGGCTCCTATGGAATTGAAAGAGTTATGAGACCAAACCCTGTATCTTTTGGGATGAGGTTTCATTCATTGAAGTACGTCACCTTGGGAAGCCCCTGTGTTCTTTATAAAGAAGTGGGATGGTTCTTTGTGCTTATGTGTAGATTACCGAGAATTGAATAAGGTGACGATTAGAAATAAGTACCCGTTGCCTCATATTGATGATATCTTTGATCCGTTGAGAGGAACCTCTTACTTTTCAAAAATAGATTTACGTACGGGATATCACCAGCTTCGTAATAGGGAGCAGGATGTCTCTAAAACTACATTTTTGACCCGATATGAATCCTATGAGTTCTTGGTTATGTCGTTTGGGCTATGAATAGGGTATTTCACGATTTCTTAGACCAATTTGTAATCATGTTTATTGACGATATTTTGGTCTATTCTCGAACGGAGGGTGAACATGCTGAACATTTGAGGATGGTTCTATAGACATTATGGAATCGTCAATTGTACACCAAGTTCAAGAAATGTTGATTTTGGTTGCGAGAAGTGCAATTTTTGGGTCATGTAGTGTTGGAGAAGGGAATTTCCATGAAGCCAAGTAAAGTTTCAGTAGTTAAGGAGTGGGGTCAACCCACGACATCGATGGAGATTAGAAGTTTCTTAGGTTTGGCGGGTTACTATCGTCATTTTATAAAAGGCTTTTAAAGATTATCGACCCATTGAAGAATTTAACTCGAAAGGGAGTCCCATTTGTGTGGGATGATTCCTATAAATTAGCCTTTGATGAATTAAATGAGAGGTTGACGTCAACACCCGTTCTCACTTTGCCTAAAGTAGGAGTGGAGTATATAGTCTTTATCGATGCATCTCTCCTGGGTTTAGGAGGCGTGCTTCAACAAGAAGAGAGGGAAATTGCGTATGCATCTCATAAACTCAAACCCCACGAGCGTAATTATCCTACTTGTGACATAGAATTAGCTGTAGTAGTCTTTTCTTTGAGAATTTGAAGGAATTATCTTCTGGGCGAGAAGTTTAGGATTTTCACGGACCGTAAGTCGTTGCAATATTTTTTTACCCGGAATGACATAAACATGAGGCAACGCAGGTGGTTGGAGTTTGTAAAGGATTATCAGTTCGATACCCAGTATCATTCAAGAGAAGCTAACGTTATAGCTAACAAACTAAGTTTTCTTCCCTCTCGACAGTTAGCAGAAGTATGGAAAGACAAATGGAAAGAACTTCGTCAGGATAATGTAATGGCCATTGCTTGTATGGTCATTTTATCAGTCACACCCGAGATGGTAATGAGGGTTATGAAAGCTCAATCTGAAGATGCAAATTGTAAGGCCATAATCCAAAAATTATTGACCTAAGGAGAGGAATCCTACTCCATCAGTTTTGAAGGTGGATTACGATTCAATGGTAGGTTGGTAGTCTCGAATATTCCAATTTACGGCAGGCTGTCATGTCAGAATCTCACGAGTTAAAATATTCTTTTCACCTAGGTGGAGATAATATGTATCAAGATATGCGACGACAATACTGGTGGGAGGGTATAAATAGGGACATAGCTGAATTTCTCTCAAAATGCGCCACTTGTCAGCTAGTAAAAGTGAACCACCAACGACCCTCAGGAACGTTACAGTCGTTGGAAATTCTTGTATGGAAATGGGAAATCATTTCCATGGATTTTATCACGAGGTTACCAATGATGCGACGATGTCGTGATTCCATTTAGATTATCGTGGACTGGTTGACTAAGTTAGCTCACTTTTTGCTGATGAGGACAGATTTTACGACAACACAATATGCTCAACTCTTCATTGCCAAAATTATGAGATTACATGGAGTGTCGATCAATATTTTTTCTGATCGAGACAAGATATTTATCTCCCATTTTTGGAAGAGATTTCAGGAAGTCATCGGGAACGAATTAAGGTTGAGTACGGCATACCATCCCCAGACCGATGGGTGAACAAAATGGGTAAATCATACATTGGAAGATATGCTTCGGATGTGTATACTAGATTTTGGAGGAAGTTGGGAGAAATACCTACCATTGGTGGAATTTGCCTATAATAATTCTTACCAATTTACTATAGGTATGGAAACTTACAAGGCATTATTGGTTTTCGTGTCATTCACCTATGTGTTCGTTTGAAGTTGGTGATAATAAACTCCTTGGCCCAGATTTGATCCAGGATACTTCGGGAAAGATTGAAATGATTCATAACCGCATACGTGTTACTCAGGACCTCCAGAAAATCTAAGTCGATGCAGACTGTAGGCATGTGGACTTTGAAGTATAAGATCAAGTGTTATTAAAAGTGTCTCCAATGAAGGCTATTATGAGGTTTGGCAAGGAAGGAAAACTTTCTCTGAGATATGTAAGGCCCTTCCCAATTATTGAAAGAATTGGTCATGTGGATAATAGACTTTCCTTATAATAACATTTGCCAAGAATTCAAGATGTATTCCATGCTTCGTCCCTGAAGAAGTATAAACGATGTGAGGGAGCTCACTGGCATGTTCCATTGGAATAAATTGAGTCGCAACCTAACATCTCGTACAAGGAATGACCTGTTTCCGCTTTAGATCGCAGTGAGCGTAAGCTACGATCAAAAGTAGTACCTTTAGTCCGAGTTCAATGGGGACACCATAACGTAGATGAGTCAACGTGGGAACGAGAGGATGATATGAGATCCATGTACCCTTTCCTCTTTTCATAAGGTACGTCTAAATTTCGGGGGCGAAATTTCTTTAAGGGGGGAAGTATTGTGTATCCATTTTTTTATATTAAATTATCAGGTATGGGTGATTTAATATAATTAAGAATTAAAAAAAGGATTTGGAATAAATGTTGATTTGGGTAGTATAGTTAATAGTTATGTGAATTGCACATTTATAGGAGTAATGTGGTAAATATAATATTATTTAATGTAATTCCGTCTTATATATGTGTATTGATGGCGGGATTTAGTTAATTCTTAACCACGGCTTATTTTAATGAGTTGTCTGAAGTCGAGAGAAGGCTTTTATATTTCGAGTTTTGAATGAAAATTTGGAGGGCACGGTTGATTCTGGAAGGGCCGAGAAAGTCACAATGACTGCCATGGGGGTTTTATTTGGGATCCGGAATCTTTTGACTGGTTCGACTCGAATTGGGGTATACTAGTTATTATTATGTGTGTATTTTCATTTAAAGAAAGAATTAGTTTTGATAAAGGGTTATTAGGCTTAAGTAGGCAATTAATCTCAATTAAGAGAAAACCCATTTTGAGATAGAGAAAATGTGAGAAGAAGAGAAAGAAGAGGAAGTTTGAAGATCTTTGAAATCTTGTAAAATCCTTAACTTGGAAGGAGAATCAGACCCTACAATCTTTGAGGCAAGTGGATTAACATGCTCAATGTTTAATTGCGTGACCTATTTCATAATTTATGGTAAGAAATTGGAAATATTAAAGATATTTGTTAAACCCTAAACCTTAGTCTAAAAGTTTAGTGTTGTTGTTTGTATTTGGCTTTGAAGTCATAGAAATGGTAAAATGCATAATTTGGTGGTTATTGAGGATATAATATTGTGGAAGAAGGATATGTGGCAAAATAATGGAGACTTCATAGGATGCAGAATTGTGCAATCCGAATCGGTTCATTTTCTAGGGATACTGGGTCTGTCCGGATGTTATGGGATTTTTGGAAAATTTATGGGACCGAACCGGTTTGTTTTTAGGGGATACCGGATTGTTTCGTAGATAAAAAAAGTCTGTAAGATTTAAGGAACCGGACCGATTCATTTTTGGGAACCTCCAATCCGGTCCGGTTACTGTAATTAAGGAATTTGATACTATTTTTTCCTAGTGATTTAAATACTTAGGAAACTCCTCTAGGTTAGTGTGTAAACATATTTATGGGGAAATATGTGGGTATGATATGGTTCGATGGAAGGGTTACCTTGGGGCTATTATCCAGGCATATTTGTGCGGGTATTATATCGCTCCCTTTTTGTAAGTCCTCCATGGAATGGGAATTCTTTCGAGAAGAGTTGCGGGCTACTAAGTGAGAGCTCATGGGTCATTACAAGGGTAAATTGGGGACATAATCATAAGTGTGATGAGTTATCAATGAACAATTAATTGAGAAAATTATAATATGAACTTGAGATATTTGTATGGATCATTAGCTAGTATAGGGTGCGACATTCACATATAGCTAGTATGAGTGATATATGTATGTACATTCTAAGGTGTGATAGTTTGTACATATGGCATGAAAGTATATTGGATGTGTAATATATACTATGTGGTGCATAGCCCTATAGTGCTATCATGGGAAGTTGCGCAATGTGGGCAACTCCTCTGGCTCGAGGAGCAGGGAGAGTACGGTCCCCAGGTCATAGCGTCCAGTAATTTTTACCACGTGTGAGGCAGGGGTAAGATGTCTTGGGTATGATTCTTCTTACCTTTAGGTGAGGAACTATGGATTCTTCCCATACGCTTATGAATAGGTTTTATACCAAGTCGGTGTGAGAGTACGACCGTTAGTAACCCAAGATGATAAGTGAGTAATTCCCTGGAAGATGATAGCATCGTAGAGACTGTTAGTATATTTGTATGTTGCATATTATGTATTTCCCTGCTGATATGTTATGTGATATTTGTATTCATCCTTTTTAGCACTAGATTGTATATGTATGTTTTGATGATTATATACTGGAATTTAGGAATATGTTTTATGGGTTGAGGACCAAACGTATTCCCACGACTAGCTATGTTAGGTAATAGTGTATAGGGGGGCTCCTTATTTGGATTTAGCTTGCGAAACGTCCCACGCACGTAAGCTACCGCTTTGTTGGAAGTGGAGAAATGTTTGGTCATCAGTTAATGGCGTATTTTTAATCTACTTGATAATAGAGAGATGTCATTTTACCGTTAATTGGTTGTAGTTACACATTTGGGAGTTTCGCATAGGCTTGAGGGGGTATGGTTCGTAAATTTAGTGGAGTATCTTACGTATATACTTGTATACGCTTAGGTGCGCGCTATAGGTGAGAGGGGAGGTTGGTCTCAAGGGAGTGCGACTCCACATCTGTTATGAAATTTTGCATATTTAATTATTATGCATTTAATTAACTTGCTACAACTATTTCCCAAACCATGGCTCTAACCTATTTATATATCTCCCTTGCTATATGTATACCTTGTTTGTTATAGATGTTCCACCGCAAGGACGCCAATGATGATTATCTGTTTCAAAGTCTTTAGGAGCTGTAGCATGTGCGGGATGTTACAAGATTTTTGATTTTAGACGCATTTCTTTTTGTAATCTAAATAAGATCTCACAGTTGTAAATCGGGTGGTGTACCCATGGGTCTTAAATGTGGATCTCTTATACACTTATCTTTTGATTGTTGTATGGTCTGTGTAATACCCCATATTTTTGTGCATTTAATATTTAATTAATTCGGGAATTTTAAATTACTTGTGTGATGTAATTTTAATTGAATTAATTATGGCAATATATATATTTAAATATTAATCGGGGAGTAAATGGTTAATATTTAGGAAAATTTATTTACTAAGTAAATAGTAATAATTTAATTACGTCATTTCGTGTATTAATGACGGGGTATGCACTTATCTCAGCCGGGAGTCGGTATAGACTAAATTGGGTGTGAGATAAGGATTTTTATAAATTAATTTGGATGCCAATTCTGAGTGCCCGATTGAGTCCGAATGGGTCGAGATAGTCAAAAAAGAGTACCCGGGGGTAGTAATTGGGTCTCGAGGCATTTTTGGGCATAGTCGGGCCCACACGGGGTGATTTGGGCTATTTTAATTAAGCCCATTAGGCTAAAAACGGGATTGAGGATTTTTAACCTAGTTGGGAGATTAAGGAATGGCAGCCAACATAACTCTAAACCTAGGGTTTGAGAGGGGATTTGGGGGAAAACAAATCAAGAGCAAATTGGAGGTTATTGGAGCCAAATTAAGGTACATCAACAACGGATCAGACCCTACGAGTAATTCCAGGCAAGTGGTTAACTGTTGCGATTTCTAAATTGATGATAATCAATTCATATCATAGTGATGTGTAAACCAAAACTCGTTTTGGGGATAAATGGGCACAAATTGAGTTTTTGTTCATGAAACTATTGAATGAGATTCATAGTAAAAATTGTGGTGTTGAACATATCTGAGTATAGATGTTTAATTGGAATAAGAATTCGGAATATAAACTGGGGAAAATCTGGATTTGGAATTTGATTTGTAGAACAAGGTTGATGAATTTTAATGGAAAACCCATTTCGAAAATTATGAGATAAGTTGAGAAATTTATATACTAGAGGGTGTATATGATGTATATAGGATCAAAGTTCATATGTTTATGTGATGGGATGACTTGATCAGGTGTTGAAATTAAGGTTTACAAACCTTGAATTTTCGTTAATGGTGTAATGCAGTGGGGAAGAAGAGTTGCCCAGGGGTGATCGATCGATCGATCGGGGGCCATCGATCGATCGACGGTCCCAAGAACTTAACAGTTCGGCCAGTTTGTTTATCAAGTGGATTTTAATTAAAATTTAATCCCTTAAATTTATTTAGTGGTAAATTCATATGGACACATATTTCCTTAACAATTATAGGGTGATATAATTGGGTTTACCGGGGGGGGGGGGGGGGGGGTGAACGGTATGTCATGAGATGAACGAATTTGGAGAAATAATTCGTAATTATTGATATTGGGCCGAGGAATAATATTCGGGTATTGTAGTTGGGTGGCACTACATTATTAAAGGAATTTAGGTGAAATATTTAATTATGGACCTAGTGGGCGAGTCCGGGTATGCTAATAATTATAGGTAAATATAATTGGGGAAATCATGGAGATGAACGTGTGACACATTGTAGGGGAAAATGTGAGGACGAAATTATGAGATGTCAAATGGACCAAGTGAGTGAGTCCGGGTATGTTGGTTATGTGACACCAAATTATTAAGTTAATTATTGAGAGTGAGTAATTAATTTGGAGTCGAAACATAGACTCGGGAAATATTAAGTTACGGACCAAGTAAGTGAGTCCGGGGATAATGGTTGAGTGACACCAAGTTATTAAATTAATAAATGTGTCAATTAATTTAATTAGAGTCGGATTGTAGACTCGGGTAGTATTAAATTAATAAGTGTGATAATTAATTTAAGTAGAGTCGGATTGTAGACTCGGGTAGTATTAAATTAATAAATGTGATAATTAATTTAATTAGAGTCGAATTATAGACTCGGGTAGGATTAAATTAATAAGTGTGATAATTAATTTAATTAGAGTCGGATTGTAGACTCGAGTATTATTAAATTAATAAGTGTGATAATTAATTTAATTAGATTCAGATTGTAGACTCGGGTAGGATTAAATTAATCGGTGTGATAATTAATTTAATTAGAGTCGGATTGTAGACTCGGGTAGGATTAAATTAATAGGTGTGATAATTAATTTAATTAGAGTCGGATTGTGGACTCGGGTAGGATTAAATTAATAGGTGTGATAATTAATTTAATTAGAGTCGGATTGTAGACTCGGGGAGGTGTTAAAATAAAATGTGTGTTAGTTAATTTAATTAGAGTCGGGTGATAGACTCGGGAAGGTATTAAATTAATAAGGGTGTTAATTAATTTAATTGGAGTCGGACCATAGATTCGGGGAAAGTATTATATAAATTGAAGTGTGAGTTAAATATATTATAGTCAGACCATAGAGTCGGGAAGACGAGAAATTATTAAGTGAGAAAATTAATTACGTTGAGTCGGTCCACAGACTCAGGAAATTGTAGGCAGTGTACGGGATATTAGTACATGGTAAAGCCGGGGTTTATAATATATATACGGTGTAGTGATAGTATATATATACGTGTATATATTGTGTGTGATATTAAATTATAGGCAGTGTACGGGATTTGGAGTACACGGTAAAGATGGGGTTATATTATATATATATACGGTGTAGTGATAGTATAGATACGTGTATATATTGTGTGTGATATTAAATATCAGTGACTAGATATTTATTCAAATTAATATACTCTAATGCAATCAAGGGAGGTTGCGCGTTGTGGGTGAATCCCCTAGCTTGAGGAGTAGGGCGAGTATATCCCCAGGTCATAGTGTCCGGTATATATGGGTGAGGGATTTATCTCACTTTCAGGGAAGGAATATGACCACCTCCACTACGTTTATCTTTTGGGCCAAGTTGGTAAGCGATTCCAACTTGGGAAACTACGTTTTGTGAGCACACCTAGTGAGATAGCATTTTAGAGGGAATCATCCGGTGAGGGTATACTCGGAGGGATGGATATACGTATGTTATATGTGTGGATGTTTTTGTAAAGGTATGTATATAATGGTATTCAATATTATATACGGGTAATAATACAGTGTGTGATGTATTTATTTTATATAACTTGTGACACGATTATATGCTACTATTTAAGAGGAATTAATAAAGTTAATTGTGAGATAACTTATAATTCAAGAAATTATTATACTCGGGTTAGAGTAATATGGCAAGGGAAGGTTATACCAGGACTAGTTGGACGGGGTAGTACAACTAGGTGGGGTTAAGGTAACCGTTAGGTGTGCACAATAGTGGAGGGGTGAGAATGTCCACAAGGGAGTGCGACACTAACTTAAATATGAAGCGCATTCATGCATTTTAAATTACTGTAGTTAATTCACTTGCTAAATATTTTCAAAATGTTTTGGGTTCTAACCCTTGCTATAAAACTATTTTCAAAACCTTTTAGGTGTCCAGCCACAGGGACGCCAGGATTGATATTCGATTCCTGGGACACGGAGCTGCGGCATATGTGGATGCTAGCAGGAGTTTGGATTAGACGCATCATTCATTCATTCCTAGATTAGGAATTTTGTATCAGTTTCAGTTTTATTTAGGGCTTGCGCCCAGACTTCTCGGAACAGTTTTCAGGTGTAATTTATTCAGGTGTTGAATATTTGTATTGGATTATTTCTTTGGTGGCCGGTTTTATTCGACAAGTTATGTAATTATGATTCTGTTTATTTTCATTCAGTTGTGTGAATGGTTTATATTTTTATTCCGCATGTCCTGTTTTGTTTAATTAACAAGTTAAAATTTGGCACCAGTTTTTGGAATACTAGGTGGTTAGTAAGTTTTAAAAAGTTTTTGACAGTGATGCTAAGGATGATCCAACTGGGATTCCTATTTTAATTTGGTATAGGACTGATCACCCGGTATTTTATTAGGCGGGGTGTCACAGATGGTATCAGAGCATCAGGTTCAAGTGTCCTTAGGATCTGTGAGGCTTTTCACGTTTCGGCTTTGCAATCTTTGATATAGAGACCTATTATAGGATTATTGTATTCTCATACGTACGTGCATATACGTCCTTCTGCGAAATTTATATTTGAGAGTGAACTCATACAAATTCGATTCTCATTCCGGATGACACCCAGGAGAGAGAGAGGAGCTAGGGCAGCATGAGGAGATGAGACTAAGGAGGCTCTTCAGGGGAAATAGTTACCGCATAAACTGCCAGAGATGATTTTGGCAGCACAACTAACGGAACTAGTGGCGTAGGCGGTTGAAACGACGGTGGCCGCAAAGGCAGTGTACTTTCCACGGGATCAGACTCACGTGGGGTCGTCGGGGTGGAAATAAGAAAGAGAGGTTATTTTAGTGGGAACCCACCAGAGATGCGAGGGGGTTCAGATATAGTGCTAGCGTGTCAAGGAAGAGAGATATCTAGCATCACCTACGCATGGGAGATTGCGATGAGGTGCAAAAGCAAATGCTGACCACTTTTAGTTTAGTGGGAGCAACGCTACAGTGGTGGGAGTAGATCACCACAGTTGAGGAAAGGGACACACTAGCTATTGCAGAGTTTTGGGTGCGGTTCGACCGCAAGTATTTTTCCTCCAACAGTTGAGGCCGAAACGAGGAGAAAATTTTGTGAGGTGACTCCAGGGGACCGTTAAGTGGCCGATTATGAGGAAGAATTCACTCGTTGGAAAATTTTTATAACGGATGAGGTAAGCGAGGAAAGGAGATAGTAAGTAAGGTTTGGGAATCGGTTAGTCTAGAGAATCAGACAATATTTAATTGGTAAATATGCATTAGTAGCTTATACTGATGTCGTTAATGCAGCACTCCGGCACTGTCGAGAATATCGCTTCCACGCGAAAGGAAGCGGGAAGGGAGTGGAAACTAACCAGTCGGATAAGGAAGGAGGGAACAATACCAGTAGGGTATCCCAGCAGCAGACTAGGGGAGATCAAGGGCAAAATTTTTGGCAGGAAATCATGCCAAATGATCTAGAACTGGAGGCTATCAGAAGGATGGCCAGGAATTCCAACAAGGTCGGCATGGAAGGGACCAGTGACAGGGTGAATGTATTAGAAGGTGTTTTGTTTGTGGGGAAAGAGAGACACATGAATGGAATTTTTCTTAAGCAAGGCAGGGGGCAACTACATGACGAGGTCCTGGATGTACAACCACTAAAGCAAGTCATGGGTGCATTCGGGCAGGGAGAAACTGCTCCGGAACCCGAGAACCAACAGTTGCAGTTGGAGTATAGAGGTAATTATTTTTTACCCTAGGGGCATGGGGTATATTTTTGAGTGACAAAGAGGATGTCACAGTATAAGACTTATTTTTTTCACTAAGAGTTCGCAGGTGAGTCGAATCTAGTGGGTGCGTTGGCTGTAGCAGCCATAGTATGAGGATAAACTTTTCGTAGGGTAGCAGGGTTCCTTGGTGTTCTTCACAGGAGAGTGGAGGTGTACACTGAGTGATTGTTTGAATTATATGAAGAGTTACTACTTTCGAGAATTATGGGAGTAGGGTTGATAATATTTCCTAAATATCGGTTGGATAGCGATGGAATTTAGCTATTGTGGATAGTGGTGTAAAATTTTGGTGTTCGCGACACCAAGGTATGGTTAGTAATAGGCATCACCGGAGAGGGCGCATAGCCTATATATATGTGGTTATATATGTTGTATTGCGTGGTGTGATAGCACATAGTGAGGTTTTGTGTTCTCGCATTTTATCCCGGTAAGTGGGGATGTTTAGTGAAGTGAATCAGGGTGGTTAGATTTATTTTCGAGCAAAGAAAGATAGCTCGAGGTTTATTTTGTGCAAGGACTAGTGATAGTAAGGGCACGGTATTTTATGTTGTCTTTGGTAGCATAAGGGTAAGCACGCATACTTTTGTGTTGAGAGACAAGTATTTAAGGGGAGATGTTTATACGTTAGCACATGGGTTGGGTACCCGGGCAGTATATATATATATATATATATATATATATATATATATATATATATATATATATATATATATATATGACATGACTACGGGTTTGAAGTTATATTACAGGTTACGACTACGGGTTTGAAGTTATATTACAGGTTACGACTAACATATTCGGGTAACTTTCGTGCGGTAGAGCGCGGGGATAGGGTGTGTGAGCACCCGGGTTAATTAAGGCGAATTTGGTGCAATTAAGCACGGGTATAGGGTGTATAGGTGCCCTGGGTAATCTAAGTGCATACTTGTGAAACGTATGGTTAGAAGCGGATGTGATATATATAGCGGGCTTGGAGGCACATGACTAGAGAGTAATATACGAAGCTTGGAACATTACACTCATCTTAATTTCGAGGACGAAATTCCTTTGTAGGGGGGGAGTATGTAACACCCCGTATTTTAGTGCATTTAATATTTAATTAATTCGGGAATTTTAAATTACTTGTGTGATGTAATTTTAATTGAATTAATTATGGCAATACATATATTTAAATATTAATCGGGGAGTAAATGGTTAATATTTAGGAAAATTTATTTACTAAGTAAATAGTAATAATTTAATTACGTCATTTCGGGTATTAATGACGGGGTATGCACTTATCTCAGCCGGGAGCCGGTATAGACTAAATTGGGTGTGAGATAAGGATTTTTATAAATTAATTCGGATGCCAATTTTGAGTGCGCGACTGAGTCCGGATGGGTCGAGATAGTCAGAAAAGAGTACCCGGGGGTAGTAATTGGGTCTCGGGGCATTTTTGGGCATAGTCGGGCCCACGCGGGGTGATTTATGCTATTTTAATTAAGCCCATTAGGCTAAAAACGGGATTGATGGTTTTTAACCTAGTTGGGAGATTAAGGAATGGCAGCCAACATAACTCTAAACCTAGGGTTTGAGAGGGGATTTGGGGGAAAACAAATCAAGAGCAAATTGGAGGTTATTGGAGCCAAATTAAGGGACATCAACAACAGATCAGACCCTACGAGTAATTCCAGGCAAGTGGTTAACTGTTGCGATTTTTAAATTGATGATAATCAATTCATATCATAGTGATGTGTAAACCAAAACTCGTTTTGGGGATAAATGGGTACAAATGGGGTTTTTGTTCATGAAACTATTGAATGAGATTCATAGTAAAAATTGTGGTGTTGAACATATCTGAGTATAGATGTTTAATTGGAATAAGAATTCAGAATATAAACTGGGGAAAATCTGGATTTGGAATTTGATTTGTAGAACAAGGTTGATGAATTTTAATGGAAAACCCATTTCGAAAATTATGAGATAAGTTGAGAAATTTATATACTAGAGGGTGTATATGATGTATAGGATCAAAGTTCATATGTTTATGTGATGGGATGACTTGATCAGGGGTTGAAATTAAGGTTTACAAACCTTGAATTTTCGTTAATGGTGTAACGCAGTGGGGAAGACTAGTTGCCCAGGGGTGATCGATCGATCAATCGGGGGCCATCGATCGATCGACGGTCCCAGGAACTTGACAGTTCGGCCAGTTTGTTTATCAAGTGGATTTTAATTAAAATTTAATCCCTTAATTTTATTTAGTGGTAAATTCATATGGACACATATTTCCTTAACAATTATAGGGTGATATAATTGGGTTTAGGGGGGGTGTGAACGGTATGTCATGAGATGAACGAATTTGGAGAAATAATTCATAATTATTGATATTGGGCCGAGGAATAATATTCGGGTATTGTAGTTGGGTGGCACTACATTATTAAAGGAATTTAGGTGAAATATTTAATTATGGACCAAGTGGGAGAGTCCGGGTATGCTAATAATTATAGGTAAATATAATTGGGGAAATCATAGAGATGAATGTGTGACACATTGTGGAGGAAAATGTGAGAACGAAATTATGAGATGTCAAATGAACCAAGTGAGTGAGTCGGGGTATGTTGGTTATGTGACACCAAATTATTAAGTTATTTATTGAGAGTGAGTAATTAATTTGGAGTCGAAACATAGACTCGGCAAATATTAAGTTACGGACCAAGTAAGTGAGTATGGGGATAATGGTTGAGTGACACCAAGTTATTAAATTAATAAATGTGACAATTAATTTAATTAGAGTCGGATTGTAGACTCGGGTAGTATTAAATTAATAAGTGTGACAATTAATTTAAGTAGAGTCGGATTGTAGACTCGGGTAGTATTAAATTAATAAATGTATTAATTAATTTAATTAGAGTCGGATTATAGACTCGGGTAGGATTAAATTAAAAAGTGTGATAATTAATTTAATTAGAGTCGGATTTTAGACTCGTGTAGTATTAAATTAATAAGTGTGATAATTAATTTAATTAGAGTCGGATTGTAGACTCGGGTAGGATTAAATAAATAGGTGTGATAATTAATTTAATTAGAGTCGGATTGTAGACTCGGGTAGGATTAAATTAATAGGTGTGATAATTAATTTAATTAGAGTCGGATTGTAGACTCGGGGAGGTGTTAAAATAAAATGTGTGTTAGTTAATTTAATTAGAGTCGGGTGATAGACTCGGGAAGGTATTAAATTAATAAGGGTGTTAATTAATTTTATTGGAGTCGGACCATAGACTCGGGGAAAGTATTATTTAAATTAAAGTGTGAGTTAAATATATTAGAGTCGGACCAAGACTCGGGAATACGAGAAATTATTAAGGAAGAAAATTAATTACGTTGAGTCGGGCCACAGACTCAGAAAATTACAGGCAGTGTACGGGATATTAGTACACGGTAAATCCGGGGTTTATAATATATATATACGGTGTAGTGATAGTATATATACGTGTATATATTGTGTGTGATATCAAATTATAGGCAGTGTACGGGATTTGGAGTACACGGTAAAGCCGGGGTTATATTATATATATACGGTGTAGTGATAGTATATATACGTGTATATATTGTATGTGATATTAAATATCACTGACTAGATATTTATTCAAATTAATATACTCTAATGCTATCAAGGGAGGTTGCGCGTTGTGGGTGAATCCCCTAGCTTGACGAGTAGGGCGAGTATATCCCCAGGTCATAGCATCCGGTATATATGGGTGAGGGATTTATCTCACTTTCAGGGAAGGAATATGACCGCCTCCACTTCGTTTATATTTTGGGCCAAGTTGGTAAGCGATTTCAACTTGGGGAACTAGGTTTTGTGAGCACACCTAGTGAGATAGAATTTTAGAGGGAATTATTCGGTGAGGGTATACTCAGAGGGATGGATATACGTATGTTATATGTGTGGATGTTTATGTAAAGTTATGTATATAATGGTATTCAATATTATATACGGGTAATAATACAGTGTGTGATGTATTTATTTTATATAACTTGTGACACGGTTATATGCTACTATTTAAGAGGAATTAGTAAAGTTAATTGTGAGATAACTTATAATTCAAGAAATTATTATACTCGGGTTAGAGTAGTATGGCAAGGGAAGGTTATACCAGGACTAGTTGGACGGGGTAGTACAACTAGGTGGGGTTAATGTAACCGGTAGGTGTGCACAATAGTGGAGGGGTGAGAATGTCCACAAGGGAGTGCGACACTAACTTAAATATGAAGTGCATCCATGCATTTTAAATTACTATAGTTAATTCACTTGCTAACTATTTTCAAAATGTTTTGGGTTCTAAGCCTTGCTATAAAACTATTTTCAAAACCTTTTAGGTGTCCAGCCACAGGGACGCCGGGATTGATATTCGATTCTTGGGACACGGAGCTGCGGCATATGTGGATGCTAGCAGGAGTTTGGATTAGACGCATCATTCATTCATTAATTCCTAGATTAGGAATCTTGTATCAGTTTTAGTTTTATTTAGGGCTTGTCGCCCAGACTTCTCGGAACAGTTTTTAAGTGTAATTTATTCAGGTGTTGAATATTTGTATTGGATTATTTCTTTGGTGGCCGGTTTTATTCGGCAAGTTGTGTAATTATGATTCTGTTTATTTTCATTCAGTTGTGTGAATGGTTTATATTTTAATTCCGTATGTACTGTTTTGCTTAATTAACAAGTTAAAATTTGGCACCAGTTTTTGGAATACTAGGTGGTTAGTAAGTTTTAAAAACTTTTTGACAGTGATGCTAAGGATGATCCAACTGGGATTCCTGTTTTAATTTGGTATAGGACTGATCACCCGGTATTTTATTAGGCAGGGTGTCACAGTCTGTTTCCCGAGAGCATATTCGAAAATATTCTTTTGTATGTATACTCTTATCATGGTAATGATCTAGTCCATTATTCCTATCAATCTTGTCAATTACATATCTTTTTTACTATGCGGATTTGTGCAAGTAAGAACTATTTCCCACGAGCCTGTTTAGTTTAAAAAAAATTATGCGTGAGCAATGGAAAAGGGATATGAAGGAAGCAATAATGATATATCTATATTTTGAGGTCTTTGAAGTTGAAGATCAATGGGTTTTCACAATGAATCCTAGTTATGTTTAAATTGTTTTGATGATATTGGCTTGAGAATCATCAATATTTTCTAAGTTAGTGTGCATTACATATGTTTGGCCTTTATGAGTTAACTATTTGTCATTTGAAGCTAAATTAATGTTGATAAGTTGTTGCGATCAAATATAACTCCTTGGACACATTGAGTTATTGGGTCATATTTATATTGTTGCTAGTTAATGCCCCTTAATTCCGTACTACTTTTGTTTAGACACATTGATACTATGCTAGTGTGGAAAACCTATGTGTTTTGTGTCTTATTTGTGGTATTTATACGTGTATAGATTTATGAGCATCATTTGCATATGTTCGGTTAAATATATATGGTATGTTTTTTTTTAGTCTTTGCGTTTGAATTTAATCCATATTTATCATATTCTTAATTTTCGATTCATATTGGCATGTTTTTATGATCACATTGGTATATTTTGTTGCTTTATATCATTGGTATCTTATTTATGCATCAAAATTAATATCTTATGTGCATTGTTTGGATTATGTGTACTTATATTGTCGGGATATTTGTCGTTGCATGTTTCACTGAACAAAATTGCATGATATTATTTTCCTCACTTTATGATTACATGTTTTGCATTTAGGGGGAGTTTTATTATTGTGCACCTTATTCTTTGTCTACTCCTAAATAAAAAGGGGGGAGAAATGGTATCTAACTCTTTAACTCAAGAAATAAATTTTTTACCTTTGGGGGAGATGTCAAAAATTAACTGGAGATTGATTAGACAAATGGGAAGGAATTTTCAATTGCGGGTTATATTATTATATATTCAAGTTGCATTTGAAAGGTGTGTTTAAATGTGCAGGTCTGCAATGACGCAACAAAGTTTACATAAGAGAAAATGTACTCAAAGTTTGAGTTTGTCAAGTCTGCACTTCTTCCTTTTGAGGTTGCACTACACCAAAATAGGTGGATGGTCACATATTCGGGCCGTGATCGAGCCTTCGAGTCACCAATCCAATTCGTGACCAAAACGAGCGCGACCAAAATCTTTGGTCACGGACTTGATCCCTGATTAAATGACATAGTCATAGAACCGAGCGTGGGCTAGTATACGACATGCTAGTTATCGATAAGGGCCATGACCAGCTAATCACGAACTTAATCCGTGACCAATTTTCAAACCTTGATCACGAACCTAAGACATTACACATCTTCTACACATGGTTCAACCTGGTCATGGACCTAAGCTGTGACCCATATTCTACACATGGTTCAATGTGGTTAGGGACCTAACCTATGACCAATGTTCTACACATGGTTCAATGTGGTCAGGACCCCAATCCATGACCACATATCTATTATAAAAAAATATTAAATATGGTCACGTTTTAAGTCCGTGACCATATTTAATTGGAAAAAAATATGTGCGGTGTTTATTCTCAAATCGAGAGTCCTGTGATTATGCAGTCAGTTGCTACGAGTTGTGTTGGTCACGTGGAAGGTGTTCGTACCCCTTACGGGGCTGTTAGGGGCCTGTTCGGAGTTTTCACCCACTAACGGCACGTTGTCAATCCTAAGTGGGCCAATTTGCAGATTTTGGTCCTATTATCAAACCGAGAGTCTCACGACTATGCAGTCAGTTGCTGCGAGTTACGTTGGTTATGTGCAAGGTGCTCATTCCCATGCGAGGCAATTTTGGGGGTTTTCTGGGTTTTCGCCCAAATTGGGATTGAGTCTTTAGATGATCTTGACTACTCATAGGTTTTTATTTTTTTGTTTTCTCCTAGAATAGTCAAAGGGAATAATTGGTTAGGAAAAATTTCCGAATCGAGTCAATTTGTATGTTTTGGCTAAATTCCATTTGGAAAAAATAGTTTGAGTTAGAGTTAGGTATTGAGTTGGTTTATCCTTCATAACTCGTGACGTGTGTGATTGAAGAACGCAGCGTCCAAGTTAGAGCGTCTACATCATTGTGTCGTATATGTGCCACCTTTTGTCTTCAACGTTCAAGGATCTTATAAGGTACGAATGAATATTATTTTGACCCTTGGATTTTATGTTGGGTATTTGTTTTATAATGTTTGAGGATATTTTTTCATTAAAGGACTTACTATAGTTCAAAGCTCAATCTAAGAACCATCTAACCATAATTTTCAAGTACTTAAAGAGACCTCATTATCCCAAGGATGGTTTGATATAAAGTTAGCAAAGGCTTGTAATTTTACATCCATTTGGGGGACATAATGCAAACGAAACTCTAATAGGCTAAAAGCCCATTTACCAAGTCTATTTCTTAGAATAATTTTGGTAATTATATATTTAATTAGATCAAACTTGGAAATAACAAAGACTTATCTAGGGATTGGTAATATCTTAATTTCATTGCTTCAAAGTATAATGTTAGACATAGTTTTTCCATCGAAGAATAAATATATTCACAACTATTTAGAACCTACTGAGATATTAAACAACTTACTCTTTGTTCACTTTACATTATTAAGCCAAAAGTACCCCAATCGAAGAGTCTGCATCAGATATATATAGCTTCAAAGGCCTATCATCCCTCGGTGGTGCCACATAGGCGGACTAGCTAAATATCCGTTCATTACTTGTAATTCTCTCTCTTTCCCCTCCTTCCATCCTACTTATTCTTAATATTTGAGCTTAAAAAGGAGAAAAAATATTAGTTTCCCTTGCAAACATTAGATAAAAATATTCAAAGAAAGTTAATTTTCCCTTAAAAAATATATAATTCTTGTTTGGTTTTAGGAACCTTACTTTTAATTATAACTCTGGCTTTGTTTTTGTCCACTTGGATCCCCTTTTGGTGCGCTAGGCACCCTAAGAAATTTCTAGAAAAAATCCAAAAACATATTTCAAAGTGTTTATTTTTAATTGGAAAAGCATAATTGTTTCAAAAGATTTTTCCAAATTCTCTATGTGGTCAAATTCAGTTTTTGGATTTTACAATTATATCATCAATGTAGCTTATTAAAAAGGTACCCACCATATCATGGAAAATAGTGTTCATTCCCCTTGAGATGTGTTTACTGGATTTATCATACCAAAAGGCATTTTACCAAATAAAAAGTTCTAAAATTTCATGGATATATAAATGTAGTTTTATTCACGTCTTCTTCAACAATACATATCTAGTTATAGACATAGTACCCATCCATCATGGACAAAATAACATGTCTAGTAGAACTGTCAACCAATAGGTAAACTACATGCATAGGTGTTCCTCTTTAGGTGTAACTGCATTTAAATTTTGAAAATCAATGCAGACCCTTACTTTTCCATTTTTCTTAAGGACGAAAACTATATTGGATAGCCACTCAACATACATGGTAGTTCGAATGAATTCACCCTTTAGCAGTCTTTCAATTTCTTCATTTGCTTTTATTATAACCTCTAGATATCGAGGCAATTGCTTCACATGTTTACACCTTTTATTTTAATGGGCACTGCTTAATAACATCGAGTCTAATATGGCAGCTCATCATACTCTCAAGAGAAATAATCTTTATAATTGTACAGTTTTTTAACCAATCCTTGGTATTCTTTGCTCAGGTTAGCAGTTTAAAAATATAATCTTTATATTATTATATAATTAGTGAAATTCCCGTGACAAAACGTTGAGTCGTTGAATCAATCAAGTCAAATTAACTTGATTCATATTGATTGAGGCGTGGTCTAGACTAGGTTAGATGTACCTAGAATATGGAGAATGAATATCAAATACCTTTGCTCAATTTTGAAAAATTACATAGCCACACATTCAATTGAAGATGGAAGATGTATCATTTTACTTGATTATGTTATTACAAGGCTAGTCACACACGTGCACATTTTTCTCAAAATGTTTTTTTCAAACTACCTTTTTTTTTTCAAAATGTGTGAGGATTTGAAATAAAAAGGGGTTCAAGTGACTTTTCTAAAAACTTCAGAGATTTTAAAATGTGTTGAAACATTTTGGATATTGGCTAAAGTGCCATATTTGTCTTCAAACTCTTTTAATGGTGTTTTGAACAAGACCGTTCGCATTACCACTTTTAGTGGTCGTGCACACAGATCCGTTTTAAGCCCGTGCACATGGTGAATGGTCGACGTTAATACTGGACATCATCATGCGAATGGATGAATGTAACTGAGCACACTAAATGGCCAAAATTTTAAAAGACTTGATCAATATCCATTTTCCATTCTCATTTGAGAGAAATCTGAATACCACATTTTTAAAACATTTCTCTAAGAAATATTTTGAGGTAGAGAGCATTATATTTTTCCTCCAAATCATTTTCACTTTTTCATTCCCTTTTAGAGAGAATTAGATCACTACTTTTGATCTAATGACTTTGTGAGTGAATTTATTGTGAGATGGGTCATATTACACGCTAGCCTTTGTAATTCAAATCATTTGATTGGTGAATTGCTTCGATCAATACGCCATGATCTAAAATTGGAGGTGCTTTAATTCATTGGAAGAATTAGATCATGACGTGATTTCAAGGAGAAGATTGGAGTTTCTCAATCACTTTGTGGAGCTCGAAGTCGATTTATATTCGTCTATGGGGGAAAGTTTAAAGTTCACATGTAACTACTCGTGAGGGAATGAGTGGGAGGTACCTTCTTGTTTTGCATAAAATTCTTTTCAAGAAGAAATAGAAATTGGAGTGCGTCTAAGGTTTTTTACCCCTAAGTGGGGGTTTTACCTCGTAAAATTTGTCTCATGTTATTTTGTGTTTATCTCTACACAATTGATATCACACAACTCACATAATTTAGTTTACATTTTGAGAATTTCTTGAATATTATTTAAGTTCTATAGATCTAGGTTCAATTAACTAGACTCACTTAATTCAAGTGTTTCTATGTGTGTTCAAATAATTTTGAGAAGATTGCAAAAAAAATTGAAACATGAAAAATTGCTAGTTTGCTAGTTAACCTATTCACCCCCTGTAAGGACATAATTTTAAAAATGTTCGGGGTAGAATCTAGGAATTTTCTATTTTCCCTAGATCACACTTTGTATGTCTAATAACGCTACATTCGTCACGTCAACACGATCATCCACGACGGCCTTTATCTGAATCCATGCATCCATCATCTTCACACGTGCATCATGCTACATGCGACGTGCAGCTCAACTGTTTCGCACTACTCCACGACACATTATTGGTAAAATGATTAAATGGGGTTGTTTATAATTGCATAAATATATGGGAAATTTTTTAGAAAATATTTTTTCGAAGTCTGATTTATTTTTATCAAAAGCAGAATTTTTTCTAAGTGTAGAAGCGGAGTGCCTCGGTCGACGAGTTCATTCAAACGATCTAGCACTATCATTCGAGCGAGATCAACATCTCGCGCGAAGTCGTTCGAATGACATGTGTCCTTCATTCGAATGAGATGCCTATCTCGTTCGAATGATGCCGCTGCCTCGATTTTTGTATAAATATCAGTGTTCCTTCTACACAATTTTTAAGTCTTTTTCCAACACGATTTTTGCGAAAAATAGCCCAGAAAACAGACTTCAGTTTTTAAGGTTTTACACCTTTTTTATTCACATAAACACTCCCATCTATATATGTGAATTGTTAAACCTTCATGAGGATCGTTTTTACTCATCTCGAGTAATTTTGTGGAGGAGACGTCTTCTTCTCTACTGCTTCCCACCTGGAGTTCCCGAGGGAGATTTCAGTCGACGAGATCGAAATCGACACCCGAGGGTATTTCTTTGTCACACTTATTTTCATTGTAATTAGTGTAACCGTTTTTACAAATTATAGTGAAAATAAAAAGGTTTTGCCCCTTCGGAGGATTTTTCCTCATTTGTGTGTTTTGTTTGTGATTGACTGTTCTTGCATGTTCATATTGATTTCAATCACACCTAGATGTATGTTTTAGGATTTAATTGAAAAACTAAATTTAATTAAATAATTTCCTTATTTGAACGCATGCGCACTCTTCAAATTGGTATTAGAGCCAATTATACCGTGTAATTTTTCGCAAAATTTTTCTAAGATATCAATTTTCTGAAAAAATTAATTTTTGAAAAAGGGGGTGGTCGGTGGAGAAATTATATAATAAAATTCCAGTTTTTGACGGGACTAATTATGCTTAGTGGGAAGCCCGCATGAAATCCTCTTTGAAGGCAAATGATAAAAGAGTATGGATTTTGGTTGAAAAAGGGTGGACACCTCCCTCCATCACTGTTGAGAACGTGACTAGTTTAAAATCTGTCAATGCTTGGACTGAAGAAGAATTTAAATCGTCATCTTTTAATTCAAAGGGTTTAACTGTTATTTCCGGATCCATCACACCTGACAAGTTCTGACGCATAATGACGTGCACCACGACGAAAGAGTCATGGGATGTTTTAAAACTTACCCATGAAGGAACTAATGATGTGAAGGAGTCTAAACTGCAAAATTTAACAACTTAATTTGAAACCATCACCATGCTTGAGACTGAATGTTTTGATGAATTTTATGCTAGGTTGTCTAATATTGTTAACAATAGCTTTAATCTTGGTGAACACATTCCTAATGCTAGAGTTGTTAAAAAGATTCTAAGATCACTGCCTAAGCATTTTATCCCTAAAGTCATTGTGCTAAATTCTATGGGTAATTTAAACACGCTTAAATTGGAGGAGCTTGTAGGAGACTTACAAGCGTATGAAATTGATATGTTTCCTAAATCTGTCAAGCCTAAAGATAAGGGAATTGCACTTAAATGCCCAAGATAGAAAGAGTGAGGGCTCGGCAAGAAAGAGGGTAGTGTCATCTAGAAAAAGAGATATAGAAACTTCAGATTCTGAGTGGGACTTTGATTTAGATGATTTGGCCATGTTTGCTAAAAAATTCAAGAAAATTCTCAAATTCAAGAAAAATTGTAATTTCAAAGATAAAAAGAATTTTGAGAAAATAAATTTGAAAAGAAAAATAAAAAAGATTTTAAAGACCCTCCTAAGAAAGACAGTGAGAGATGTTATAAGTGCGACAACAAGGGACATGGAACTTTTGAGTGTGCTACTAGACTAAACAGACTTTCCAAAGAAAAGGGCAAAGTTGTCCTTAATGCTACCCTTAGTGACGACAGTGGGGTCGAGTTGGTGGACTCTAGAGACGAGTCACTGCATGAGTGTAACTCCATCGCATTCATGGCTAGTCATGTGAGTACTTCTAGTGCTCCTCATAACGATGAGCATGCTTCTTCATAGGGACACCTCAATAGTGAGAGCGATGTGAGTAAGGGGGAGGTTGATTCAAGTGAGAGCGAGAGTAACCTTCAACGCGCCTACGCTGAGTTATATAATGAGTCATTTAAAACTAAAAAGCATAAAAAATCATTAGTTCTTAGGATCACCGCATTAGAGGAAGATTTAGAATGAGCGAGAGAGAGAGAGAGTACTCCACCTACACTACCTTGAGAGAGATAGAGTCTGCCTATGTTGAGAAAGAAAGTTTGTTTAGAGAGAGAGATTGTTTGGAGAGAGAGAGAGAGAGAGAGTGCTTTTGAGAATGAGAAAGGGGACTTAACTAAACAAGTGGCTAGTCTTATGAGTGAGCTCCATTCCTCCTGGGAGACTCAAACAAAACTTGAAGCCCTTGTTGCCCAGCTTACTCGTGATATTGAGAGAGCACAGGAAGTCAAGGTTCAAATCGAGGACAGATCAGGAAAGATGCTCCTCGGCCCCGCTTTAGGTTTTGGTGATAGGCAGGGAATAGGTTATGATGGTGCCCCCACGTCCCAAATTTCACCTGGACCAGTTCCTGAGTTTACTACGACTCCATATGGCCATCGTCAAAAACCACGAAGAAGAGTTCGGCCAAAAAAAGCAAACCCAGGTCCACCTAAGACTGTGTTTTTTTGTACGTATTGCAAAAGAAAAGGCCACCTCAGGGAGTTTTACCATAGTTTGGGTCGGACACGATGTACTACTGCTCCACCACATCGTACTGATAATTTTACCAGTCTGAGAGAGTGTGTTGAGTTTTTAGCTGCCACATCACAAAGTTTGATGGAGGAATTCTAATGGATGTCTTTGCCTTCAGTGAATGCTTCTCGCATCCCAGCTAAAACAAATAACAAGAAGGGTAAACAAAAGGTTACAACTTCTTGGGTACCTAAGAAATATGAAATGGCCCTTGTTGTTCATGTTGCTCTCAAAGCACATAATACCTCACAGTGGTATTTTGATAGTGGGTGCTCTAGACATATGACAGGTGATGTCTCATTTTTTACCTACCTAGAGGAGCATAATGAAGGTAGAGTCACCTTTGGAGATGGGATCAAGTGTAGCATTGTAGGACGAGGTACAGTAGAGTTACCAGGATTTCCTAAGCTAAACAATATTCTGTACATCAAATGTTTGAAAGCAAGCTTTCTGAGAATTAGCCAGCTGTACGAAGTTGACTTTACCGTACAATTTGACCGGGACGCGTGTAATGTCTATAATCAAGCCGGTAAACTTTTAGTGCAAGGAGTGAAGACAAAGGATAATTTCTATGGGATTGTTCCCGCATCCTCACTTGTATGCAACAGTGCCACGATCACTCCTATGGATTTGTGGCACCAACGTCTAGGTCATGTGAACGTTAGAGATTTGACTCGCTTAGCTAAAAAGGACCTAGTACGTGGCTTACCATTTCTTGGAAACTTCCACGATTTGTGGACCCTATCAGTTGGGAAAGAAAATATGTATCCCCCATAGGAAGTTGCATTCCATTACCACCTCCCGTGTACTTGAGTTGATTTACATGGATCTTATGGGTCCTACTCGTACTGAGATTCTGGGTGGTAAGAGGTATATCCTCGTGATGGTGGATGATTTCTCCAAATATTCAATTGTAGGTTTTCTGAGAGAGAAATCTGATGTTGTAGAGTTTTTAATGACCAAGTGTCGTGTCCTGCAAAATCAACACGGAGTCAATATTAATAGGATATGTAGTGATAATGGCACGGAATTTAAGGAAGCAAAGGTAGACCTTTACTGTGACAGCCTAGAAATCAAACATGAGTTTTCTGCTATGAAGACTCCTCATCAAAATGGGATTATTGAGAGAAAGAGCAGGACGATTCAGGAAATGGCTAGATCTATGCTTTTAGGTCATAAGGTTTTTAGGATATTTCAGGCAGAAGCAGTGTCTACTGAATGCCATACGGTGAATAGGGTTTACCTGCGTCCACACACACTTAAGACGCCTTATGAATTATGGACTGGAAAGAAACCCAACCTTGCATATTTTTGTGTCTTTAGGAGTAAATGCTACATCCTACAGGATAGAGAGCAATTAGGAAAGTTTGACTCCTGAAGCGACGAGGGAATATTGCTAGGATATTCATCAAATAGTAGAGCGTACCGAGTTTTTAACTTGAAGAGTTCTAAGGTTATGGAGTCAATAAACGTCACCGTACAAGATGACGAACCTTCAATGTTTATTGATCCTAGCCTTCAGTGTGAGGATGGGGACTTTTCTGGAAGTGATTTACTTATCCCTCACCCACAACCCATGGACCCCACTCCTACTTGGATTCGTAAAAGTCATGATCCCTCTGCCATTGTTGGTGATTCGACTTTACGGGTCAAGACTCGTGCTCAACTAGAAAACGTTGTTATCCATTTTTGCTACACGTCCAAAGTCGAGCCCAAGAATCACAAAGAAGCACTCAAAGATGAACACTGGATATCTGCCATGCCAGATGAGTTGCTTCAGTTTAAAAAGAACAATGGCTAGGAACTTGTCCCTGGACCTAGTGAGACTAATGTGATAGGCACCAGGTGGATTTTTAAGAATAAAATGAATGAAAATGGTACCGTAATCAGAAATAAGGCTAGGTTGGTCGCTCAAGGCTACACACAGATAGAGGGTGTAGACTTTGGGGAGACATTTGCTCCTGTTGCGAGGCTTGAGTTCGTCCGATTACTACTCACCATCGCATGTCATCTGCGCTTTAAGTTATATCAGATGGATGTCAAGAGTGCCATTCTAAATGTCATTCTACAGGAGGAGGTTTACGTGGAACAACCAAAAGGGTTTGAAGACCCTAAGGACCCGGAGCACGTCTGAGGAAAGCCTTGTATGGTTTGAAGCAAGCACCCCATGCTTGGTTTGAGAGGCTTACTTCTTATCTCTTAGCCCATGGCTTCAAGAGAGGGGGAGTTTATATGACGTTGTTCGTCAGGAGAGATGACGATGTTATTTTGGTTGCCCAGGTCTATATGGACGACATAGTCTTTGGATCCACGTGCTCCCAGCATGCTCGCCACTATGAGGAGGAGATGAAAAGTGAGTTTGAGATGAGCATGGTAGGTGAGCTTAGTTTCTTCCTTGGTCTTCAGGTTCATCATCTAGAGGATGGGATGTTCATCTCCCAATCCATGTATGCTAGATACCTAGTGAAGAAATTTGGTATGGACTCCGCTAAGCATGCGCGTACACCTATGAGTACTTCTATCAAGCTTAGTAAGGACACTTCAGGCAAGGACGTAGAGGAAACCTTATATCGGAGTATGATAGGAAGTCTTCTCTACTTGACTGTTAGTCGTCCCGACTTTAGTGTTGGAGTCTGTGCACAATATCAGGCATCCCTAAAAGAGTCACACTTACTTGCTCTAAAACGTATTATCAAATACGTGAGTGGGACTCTCTCATACGGTATTTGGTATTCCTTTGATACCGATGATCGTTTATCTACCTATTCGGATGCCGATTGGGCCGAGGATGTAGATGGTTGTAGGACCACTTCTGGTGGGAGTTTCTATTTTGGTTTTGCTCTTATCTCCTGGCCGATCAAGAAGCAAAACTCCATCTTTTTATCCACTACAGAGGCTGAGTACATAGCCGCGGGGAGTTGTTGCACGCAACTCTTGTGGATGAAGCAAATATTGGAGGATTATGGGATTTCACAGGAAACCATGACTATCTCATGTGATAACATGAGCGCAATACACATATCCCGCAATCCAATCCAGTATTCGTTCACAAAGCACATCAGGATACGCGAGCACTTTATACGACAGTTAGTTGAGGTGAAAGTCATATCCCTGAGTTTCGTACCCACCGATCGTCAGTTGGTCGATATTTTCACGAAGCCTTTAGATGCCCTTATATCTGAGAGTCTTAGGAAGTCTTTGGGGATTTGCACAGTTGACTGAGGGGTTGGTTCATGTCTAGGATAGGATGCATTGTCATGTTCATATCATTTAATTCCTATTGCTAGGTTGTATCAATTGTATTTTTATTTTTTTTTTATTTTACTATTTTTTTTAAATCCAAAAAGATTTTCTTTTTATAAAAACTTTAGAAAAGCACAAAAAGATTTTTGTATTTTATTTGCACCTTTTATGGATGAGCATTTAAGATAGTCAAGTCACAAATTTCATTCCATTTATCCACGTGACTGTTTGATAGTGATTTAAAATGCTACATCTTTGCATTCATGTTCTTTACATTGTTTGGAGTCTTTGAGATGTGATTAGTGATATCTTTCTATATGTTTGGATCCTTATCTCCTTTATTGCACACATTCACGACTTTATTTGATTATTGCACTTGTTTATCACATGTTGGCTTGAGTGTTTCCATCTCAATTCTGTTTATACAACGAACCATATGCGATAAAACTTGACAAGATTGGAATGCATGTAAAAAACCGTTTGGAGAGATTGTGTTTTTTTAAAACGGTGAAGGGATACGAAAGGTAATTATCTATCCTTTGCGATAAAGCCACCGTTCAATCGGACCTAAAAATTGAAGAATTTTATTATCCGGGGTCCAAAGAGGTTAAAAGAGCCCGAAAAAATTTAAAGGCAATAAAAAGAATTTCATGCCAAATATGGGCCATTTAGGTTTCACCAAAAATTCTCCAAAGTTTGAGAATTGAGATCACCTCTATTCAAAATATAAATCTAATGGAGTTTGGTTGGAGAATTTAAACGGGTTTGCACTTCCTTGAAAGTCATGAAAAAGCACTAAATCGTTTTGAACGTTATTGGTGTGGAAATCACTTTGAGCTTTGATTTGCTGATTAGATTGAGTCAGTGTATCATATTTCCATCTTTTTACACCTAAGGAAGATGTTGAGTTTATTCTCTAGGAGTATCCAATATTCATCGTGCACATATGTTATGTTTGTATGCATTGATTTTCCTATCGAATTTGATTACACCCCTACATTTACGCTATCATCGACTTGGTTGTTTTTGTGTTTGTTCATGGTGTGATTATTTGTTGTATATTTTGTGTGAAAATTTTTGAAAAAATCAAAAATAGAGAGTTTATAACCATGTGATATTTTCCATATTTATCCATCTCATATCTGTCTATTTGGGGACATCATAAAAAATTATGATTCACAACTTTTATAAATGTTAAAACACTTTAAAAAATTGGGATTTTTCAAAAAATTGATTTTAAAAAAAAATCAATATCACACAATCACACCTAGATGCATGTTGTAGGATTTAATTGAAAAACTGAATTTAATCAAATAATTTCCTTATTTGAACGATCGCGCACTCTTCAAATTGGTATTAGAGCTTATTTAAGCGATCACCACTTTTACAAATCATCCCCTAAACATGCATCTATGTGTGTGCATGTGTCAACCCATAAATAGATAAAGCATGCGACACAAATTTAAGGAAAAATTCCCCAAGGGTAAAACCTTTTAATTCTAGAACTTTGAAGAATTCACAAGACCATTGACTTACATACAACCTGATAATCGCCCACAAGTGTAACGCACGGTGTCTTCGTCAAACCTTCAAAACAACGGCTAGAAATGTCTTCGGCTGGAATATCCCGCAAGAACTCCAGGTGGTCAGCAATGAAGAAGAAAACGGCTTCTCCAATTAAAAGGTTTAACAATTAATTGCGTATCACACATATTTTTAAACACACATGTTTCCCAATTTGTAAGGACATATTTTTATAAATGTGAGTCACATTTAATTATGTCGTATACCGTTACAATCGTCAAAGAATTGAAGAAGTTTCCATCTACAAAAGACGAATCTGAATTACAAGTTCTCTTCAACATTCAAGCCCAACAATATCATCTTTGGTAAGATAATGTTTTAAAGTTTCATTTACATTTCATATTAAGAGTGTTGGGATGTTTTTAAAAGGAGTTTTAAAAAGTTTTTATATAAAAATGTTTTTATAAATGTTTTTTATAAAAGGGTTTCTTTACTATTTTAGAAAAATATTATTTGAAAAGGTTTGAGAAATTTTCTAAGGCAGCAAGCGTACCAGGGTTTCGACACCAAGGACGTTCAAGTGAGATCACCATCTCATTCGAACGACATTAAGATGTCACGCGTAGTCATTCGAATGACGTGTGTATCTCGTTCGAGTGAGATGGTCTTCTCGTTCGAGCGACCTATCTTTTTGGCTGACACGCTGCTTTACTTCTGTACGTTAACCGCCTCAAAATTTCATATAAAAAGGATGTCAACCCTTTGCTTTTGACGAGGAGAAGAGTTTCCAACTTTAAAGAGTTTTAACCTTTGAAACTGTTGTTTTGTTTATCTGCCCAGAATCAATTAGAAAAATATCTTTTGGCAGAATGTTTTCTTCTCCAACAATTTAAGGGTTCAAATATTTGTTTTGTTTACAATTCACAAAAATCCCAATTACTTTTGTGTGAGTTGTTTTGTGGAACCCAAGAACATATTTTTCTTTGGATCATTCTTTGTGGGGAAAACTCTACAACTGAAAGCTGCTTGCTTTTGTGGAGGGAGTCCTTATAAATTTCACTCTTGTGGAGAAGCCGTTTTCTTCTTCATTGCTGACCACCTGGAGTTCTTGCGGGAGATTCCAACTGACGATATTTCTAGCCGTTGCTTTGGAGGTTTGACGAAGACACCGTGCATTATACTTATGGGTGATTATCAAGTTATATGTAAGTCAATGGCCTTGTGATTTCTTCAAAGCACTAGAAATAAAAGGTTTTGCCCTTCGGGGATTTTACCTGAATATTTGTGTCGCGTGCTTTATCTATTTATGGTTTGACACACGCACACACATAGATACATGTTTAGGGGCTGAATTAATTTGGTTTATATTGACTCCGATTATATAAGTGTGCCGAATTAAAAAGTTGAAATTATTTTAAATCGGTATCACACACCGCGTTCATACGTTTCACAAATTGGGTGATCCTGATTTTTCTAGGATTTACTTTCTGATACAATTTGTCTACTCACGTTTACATCCGCAAAATTTGTGTGATATTGATTTTTTTAAATCAATTTTGTGAAAAATTGCAATTTTTTCGATGGCGCACTATGTAATCGGATGTCCCCCTTTGATGACACGAGTCAGAGTTTTGATGATATAAATCATTTGAATTTGACGTTTGCAAAAAGAATTGATTTTTTGGAAAAAGAAAATTCTCATTTTAAATCCGCGTTGGATCTTTTGCAAACGTTTCAAAATCAAAGAGATTTTTATCGTGAAAATTTTCTTTCCTTAGACCATGTCTTTGTTCCATTAAAATTGTCCAAGAAGGAGAGTGATGATAGGGTCCTATTTTTAGAAAAAGAATTGGAGGACCTTAAAAATTCGATGGTTTGTATTTGTGCCAAAGAGGACAAAAATATTTTAGTCAATGAGTTTGTGGCACGTGAAGAGACTCTTAGGGAAAAGTTTGCTTTAATTGAGGGAGAGAGAGATATGCTTTTAGGAATTGTTAAAAATTTGAAAAAGGCGTCCCTTAAATTGTAAGAGTCTAATTCTTTGCTTGAATGAAATATTTTGAAGTTGAAAAATAATTTAAACGATTCAAGTAGGTTTGATAATGATGGTAATGTCTCATCTTGTTCTCATGCTTCTAGTGCTAAAGCCAAAACCATTATTTGTTTTAGAGGATCAACAAATTTTAAGGATGTTGGAAAAGGTCAACCCATAGGTGTCGTTCCACCCGTTTACACATGTTCATATTGTGGTAGGAAAGGTCACCTTAGGAGATTTTATTTTGATCTTCGAAAATGTCCTAGGAAGTTTATGTCTAGTGTTCTCGTGGTTCCCAAACCCTCTACACAACGTTTCACATCTATTTGGGTTAGGAAATCACTTTTGGATACGCTAGATTTTAGACAAGTTGATTCTCATTTGCTTGCACATGATTCTTATCTTGCCATATCATATAGATGATTGTGTTTTCATGTTTGTCATACACTAGTTGTGGTTTCATGATATATATTTGCTAGTGTGTTGACATGTACTTTTTGTGTAAATTTCAATTTTTGAAATTTTTTTGAAAAATACAAAAAAGATTTTATTTTGATAAAATTTTTGAAAAATCAAAAAAGATTTATGTATTTTGTTTTTACCGTTTATGGATGAACACTTAGGATGACCAGGTCACAATATCATTCCATTTTTTATGTGACTATTTGATAGTGTTTTGAGACAATAGGTCTATTCATCCATGTGCTTTATAATGTTTGGAGTCATTAAGATGTAATTAAGTGTTACTTCCTACATATTTGACTCATGATTTCCTTTATTGCACACACGAACGGATTTGTTTGATTATTGTGCTTGTCTTACCACATGTTGGTTGGGTGTTTTCACTTCAATCCTGTCCTTAAAACGATCCAAGCGCGATAAAACTTGATAAGAAAGGTGTGCATATAAGAGTTGTTTGTGAGGTTGTGTGTTTTGTTTGAAAACGGTGAAGGGCTACGAAAGATTATCTTTTATCCTTTGCGATTAAGTCGCCATTTAAATTGGACCTAAAAAATTGAGAAATTTAATTATCCGAGGTTCAAAGAGGTTTAAAAGATCCCGAAAAAATTTAAAGGCAATAACAAGAAATCCATGCCAATTATGGGCCAATTAGGTTTTTGCACTAATTCTCCAAAGTTTGAGAATTTAGTTTATACACCCGTAAAAGAAAATATATTTGAGGGAGTTTGGTTGGAGAATTAAAATGGGTTTGCACGTCCTTGAAAAAGCGTTAAATTGTTTTGGAGGTTATTGGTGTGAAAATCATTTTGACTTTGATTTGTTGATTTGATTAAGACAATGTCATCTAAATTCAAAAAAATTTACACCTAAGGATACTTGTGATGCTCATTCGTTAGGAGTACACATATGCATCGTGCACATATGATTGATTGAGTTTATTTTCCTATCGAATGTGTTCACACCCATTCATTGAGTTTCCATGACTTGGTTGTTTTAGTTTAAATCCATGGTGTGATTTTTAGTATCTTATTTTTGTATGAAAAAATTAAAAAAAATCCAAAAATAGTTTGTGAATGTTTTGGGGGTATACCTTTGCATGCGCGTAGTTTGATCCATGTTTGCTATGCATTTTGTCGTTACACTCCATGTTTTGATTTTTTCTTCTTATCTGTCTATTTGGGGACGTCATAAAAAGGGAGAGAAAGAATTATCATGTTATGAGGGAGTTTTTGCATTATGGGGGAGATTTGATTATTAATGATTTATTCTTTTATCATTTCAAACTCGATGCGTCATGAAGGTTTTTGCTTTTTCTCTTGTGTATGTACAAAGATTGAAGATCATTATGTTGCACCCCCTGATGAGAAAAGATTTGAGAGTTTTGATGTTGAAGAAAAAATTTGAGAACTTGAAAATTTTACCTTATCAGTTTTGGGATTCATGGGAGGGTAGATTTGTATAGGTAATTTGGTACTTGATAATTCAGATGTTTTCATGTATGTACCGGGATAGACATAGGGGGATATTTGTAAGGACATATTTTTATAAATGCCCGACACAATTAATTGTTTCGTATACCGTTACAATCGTCGAAGAATTGAAAAAGTTTTCATCTACAAAAGACGAATCCGAATTACAAGTTGTCTTCAACATTTAAGCCCAGCAATATGATCTTTGGTAAGATAATGTTTTAAAGTTTCATTCACATTTCATATTAAGAGTGTTGGGATATTTTTAAAAAGATTTTATATATAAATATTTTTTATAAAACGGTTTTTTTACTGTTTTTGAAAAATATGATTTGAAAAGGTTTGAGCAATTTTCTAAGGCATCAGGCGTACCTGGGTTTCGACGCCAAGGTCGTTCATGTGAGATCACCATCTCGTTCAAATGAAATTGAGATGTCTCGCATAGTCCTTCGAACGACACATGTATCTCGTTCGAGCGAGATGGACTTCTTGTTCGAGCGACCTGTCTTTTTGGCTGACACACTGCTTTACTTTTGTACGTTAACCGCCTCAAAATTTCATATAAAAAGGAAGTCAGCCCTTTGCTTTTGATGAGTAGAAGAGTTTCCAACTTTAAAGAGTTTTAACCTTTGAAAATTTTGTTTTGTTTATCTTCCCAGAATCAATTAGAAAAATATCTTTTGGCAGAATGTTTTCTTCTCTAACAATTTAAGGGTTCAAATATTTATTTTGTTTACAATTCACAAAAATCCCAATTACTTTTGTGTGAGTTGTTTTGTGGAACCCAAGAACATATTTTGCTTTGGTTCATTCTTTGTGGGGAAAACTCTACAACCGACAGCTGCATGCTTTTGTGGAGGGAGTCCTTATAAAGTTCACTCTTGTGGAGAAGCCGTTTTCTTCTTCATTGCTGATCACCTGGAGTTCTTGCGGGAGATTCCAGCCGATGATATTTCTAGCCGTTGCTTTGGAGGTTTGACGAAGACATCGTGCATTATACTTGTGGGCGATTATCAAGTTGTATGTAAGTCAATGGTCTTGTGATTTCTTCAAAGTTCTAGAAATAAAAGATTTTGCCCTTTGGGGATTTTTCCTGAATATTTGTGTCGCATGCTTTATCTATTTATGGTTTGACACACGCACACACATAGATGCATGTTTAGGGACTAAATTAATTTGGTTTATATTGACTTCAATTATATAAGTGTGCCAAATTAGAAAGTTGTGAATTAATTTTAAATCAGTATCACACACCGCGTTCATACGTTTCACAAATAATTAATTCACACATATTGTTATAAAATATGGGTAAGTGTAGAACCGGAGTGCCTCAGTCGACGAGCTCGTTCAAATGAGCTAGCACTGTTGTTCGAGCGAGATTAGCATCTCACGCGAAGTCGTTCGAACGACACGTGTCCTTCGTTCGAGCGAGATGCCTAACGATGCTCCTGCATCAATTTTCGTAAAAATACCAGTGTGAATTCTATTTGTTTTCCCAAGTCTTTTCCAACACGATTTCTGCGAAAAATAGCCCAGAAAATAGACTTCACTTTCTAAGGTTTTACACCTTGTTTATTCACATAAACACTCCCATCTATATATGTGAATTGTTAAACCTTCATGAGGATCATTTTTACTCATCTGGGGTAATTTTGTGGAGGAGCCGTCTTTTTCTCTACTGCTACCCACCTGGAGTTCCTGAGGGAGACTCCAGCTGACGACATCGAAACCGACACCCGAGGGTATTTCTTTGTCACACTTATTTTCATTGTAATCCGTGTAATCGTTTTTATAAATTATAGTGAAAATAAAAAGGTTTTGCCCCTTAGGGGGATTTTTCCTCATTTGTGTGTTTTGTTTGTGATTGACTGTTCTTGCATGTTCATATTTATTTCAATCACACCTAGATGCATGTTTTAGGATTTAATTGAAAAACTGAATTTAATTAAATAACTTCCTTATTTGAACGCACGCGCACTCTTCAAATTGGTATCAGAGCCAATAACACAATTATACCATGTAATTTTACGCAAAATTTTTCTTAGATATCAATTTTCTGAAAAAGATGACTTTTGAAAAAAGGGCGTGTTCAATGGAGTAATTATATAATAAAGTGCCAGTTTTTTACGGGACAAATTATGCATACTGGAAAGCCCGCATGAAATCTGCTTTAAAGGTCATTGATGAACGTGTTTAGATTTTGGTTGAAAGAGGGTGGACACCTCCCTCCATCACTGTAGAGAACGTGACTAGTTTAAAATCTGTGACTGTATGGACTGAAGAAGAATTTAAATGGTCATCTTTTAATTCTAAGGGTTTAAGTGCAATTGCTGGATTCATCACTCCTGACGAGTTTCGACGGATAATGATGTGCACCACGTCAAAAGAAGCATGGGATGTTTTGCAGCTTACCCATGAAGGAACTATTGCTGTGAAAGAGTCTAAACTGCAAAATTTAGCAACTCAAGTTGAAACTACCACCATGCTTGAGTCTCAGTGTTTTGATGAATTTTATGCTAGATTATCTGATATTGTAAACACTAGTTTTAATCTTGGTGAACACATTCCTAATGCTAGAGTTGTTAAAAAGATTCTAAGATCACTGCCTAAGCGTTTTATCCCTAAAGTCACTGTGCTAAATTCTATTTGTAATTTAAACACGCTTAAATTGGAGGAACTTGTAGGAGACTTACAAACATATGAAATTGATATCTTTCCTAAATCTGTCAAGCCTAAAGATAAGGTAATTGCAGTTAATGCCCAGGATAGAAAGAGTGAGGGGTCGGCAAGAAAGAGGGTAGAGTCATCTAGAAAAAGAGAGATAGAAACGTCAGATTCTGAGTGTGACTTTGATTTAGATGATTTGGCCCTGTTTACTAAAAATTTCAAGAAAATTCTCAAATTCAAGAAAAATGGTAATTTCAAAGATAAAAAGAATTTTGAGAAAAATAAGTTTGAAAAGAAAATGAAAAATATTTTAAAGACCCTCCTAAGAAAGACAGTGAGAGATGTTATGAATGCGACGATAAGGGTGAAGTCGCCCCGAAGGCCCCCAGTTTCAAAATTCAAAAGTAATTTCCTTATTGAGATATGCGGAAGCGTTAGATGATGGCTCAAATTAAAACAAAATAACAAATTTTAATTTCTTCTCAAAATTAAAATTAAACAAAGTGAAATATGATTCAACACACACTTATGTTAAATTTGACTTTAAACCATATTAATTAATCCAAGTCCTAGAAAGTTTGCCTAAGTCACATTTTACAATTTTATCAAGTTAGGCCAAACCAATTTTATCCATTACATTAAATGACTTGAATTAAATTAACATAAACATTACCCAATATTAATTTGCACCAAGTTAAACAAGTAGTGATTAAATTAAACCAATTTTATCTTTTTACCTAAGCATGCGTTCTAGGTGAGTATAGCAAGATAAAATAAACAATAAATCACTACGCCCCGATGTACGAGGAAAAACCCACAACGGAAAAAAACCTCAGACGGCCCTAGCCACAAATCCACTAAGTACGGAATTTACAAATACAAGAGAGATGACTTACAACACACGACTCAATCCCTCTCAAGCTCCGACGCATCTTCTTGTATCAACCTCTTCTTAGCAAATAACCACGGAGCTCCATCCCGATCTCAGGATCCACCGATCGGACTTTATATGGTCACCGTCACCCGAACTAGGAGCCTTTCTCCAAGTGGGTAAATCAACGAAAACCTCTTCTTCTTTATGGGATTTAGAAGCAAACCCAAAATGTATCTTCAAACGGTAGAGATGGAAAACCGGTGCCAAAACTCCAAGCAAGTACAGATATATCTATGGAAGCTTGGATAAACAATATGGGTGTAAAACTAAAGTGTATAATCAATTTTTCTTGAAAACTTAGACACTTTAAAACATGAAATTTTTCCTTAATCAATTTTTCTCTCAAACTCTCTCTTGGAGATAGACGTGTATGGAAAAGTTAAACCAAAAAGTTTGGTTCTAGCACTATTAAGTTCTGTCAAAAGTTAGTGGGGCAAGGAAGTGGGAAACATGGGTAAAAACTGCCATAAAATTTTTCAGCCTGAAATCTCGTTCAAATGAGATTTTCGTTCGAACGAAGTCTCGTTCGAACGAACCTTTCTAAAGAAGTTCAAGTGGCTTAAAATTGAATTCGTTAGAAATCTCGTTTGAAGTTTCGTTCGAACAACCATCTCTTTCGAACGACAATTCGAATGATGTTCCAGTGGCCTATGGGGAAGCTCGTTGGCAGCTTCGTTCGAACGAGAAACCAGAAAGTTGAAAATTACGAATTTAGCCCAAAAACTTTATATACTTTATATAGAAGTTTAATAAAATCTTTCTAACAAATAAACAACAGTTTTTAATTAAACCTACACCCATTATAAATCGTTCCAAGCTCCTATATATATATATATATATATATATATATATGTAATGCATTCATACCTTGGGAGCATGAAACCACTATTGATGACGTAGAAACGAGGCACTTAAACTTGTCATTTTGATGAAGCTTTATACACTTTGCCGCTACGTCTTCAACAAACACATCATAGGTTTGAAGGATGATCAATATACTCTATCCTATGACTCAAACATTTTTTATCCGGAATTGAGCCAAAACTACAAAGCACTCAATTGGAAATTTGTGTCCTTACAAATCTCCCCCTTTGGCTATTCTGGGACTAAAACCAATAAAAATCCTAAAGGGTCGTCAAGCTCTACTAGACTGACAAAAAATGTCCCACCCAAAATAAAATTACAATGCTTGACTCAAATAACCCAAAGCAAAAGTTGCCACTTAGAAAGTAATTCCTGCACACTTAAGCAAACACATTAAATTCATAGGTAATATCAAAATATTAAATGCAAATAAATAGAGACTCCCTTTAATTAATTCTTCCCTTTATCAAAACAAATGACCTACTTAGAAAGACGTCTCCACCTAAGATAAATCTCCCCCAAACTAAGATATGATTATAATAGGAATATATACTATTTCTCCCCCTATCATTCTCCCCCTTTTTGTTAAGGAATAGACAAAGGCTAAAGAATTAAAATATCAACTTTTCTCCGCCAATTAAAGCATATACACCCTCTAAACTGAGCAAGGGATAAATAGAATGGGATAACAAGCTAAAGATGAAATAGTGTATAAAAAGATGAGAACATTAAAGCACATGGGCAAAAAAATCATAACTAATCCAACAAATAGTAACGGATATATACCAACTAAGATGCAAGAAACAGATACCAATATGATACATAAGTATTAAGCATGTTATATCAACAAAGAATGCAATAAGATGGATACCAATTATGAGTTAAGGAATATATGGACTAGAAAGCAAGGCAAAGACTAAACAAAAATATCAAATATATGTATACATAAGATATACCTAATAGAAGCAAGTACACATATATAGATATAAACACAGAAATGACATAAAATACGATAAGCTTTTCACACTTGTATGGAAAAAATGTGTCATATGAAAACGGAAGTGTTGGGGTGTGAACTAACAACAATTAAATTTAGACCCACTCACTTAAAACAAGTTCACAGAGTTCTCAATTGATTGCAAACTTCATCACATTTGAATATAACCTCATGTGACAATATAAATTGAACTCAATGAACAAACATACACAATGCATACAAGCCTAGCATGTTGATGATTCTACAAACCAATACAGTCATGACATTAAAAATGCAACTAGGATAAACGGACATTGTGCAAACTGTTGATATACCATCCAATCTCCCTCAATAAGCATATATTAATTTTGAATGAATATATCAATCAAACGTAGGCCTTGGCAAATATTTTTCATTTTAATGCCATATTCTCTTTTAGGCCTTTGGACCACTTATTTCTTTTAGGTCCAAACAAATGGTGGCTTACTATTCTCAAAGGATGATAAATCCTTTCGGAGCCCTTCCCCGTCCACATTTATATTTATCATTTTTTATTTCTCACAAATCTCACGTGCAACGGATTTTTACATGCACTAGTCCTCCTAGGTCACAAATATGTAGATGACAAGATTGGTAGGAAAACACCTCACAAAGCTCGAATATACATATGAAGTTAAAATTTCAAAAGAGATCATGCATGTGTGAGTAGAGGCATATAAAAATAGAATCCATTATATCAACACAAAATCCAACTACTCCATGTAAGCATGGTAAAGAACATAATAAGGATTGACAATCTAAACCAAAAGTTCTAGCCACATGGGAGTGTAAAAGAAGGGATTCAAACACAAGTATATGCCACATAAAGTGTGTCAAGCTAAAATACACACAAAATAAAAATATTTTTGTGTTTTTGAAATTTTTAACCAAAAATAAAAATATATATACTCAAAAGACATACAAAAATCATTTGTATTTTTCATTAAGCCTAAATTACTAAACAAATAAAACACAAATGATAAACCAAAAATCTTTTTGTATTTTTCATTTAATGCAAACAAAATGAAGGAAATATAATACAAAAGATAAATAAAAATCATAATTCTAGCATGTGATTAAGCATGGAGCATAGACTAGAAGATGATTAAACAAGCATACATTTAGCATGAGAATATAACATGAAGTCCAAAAGCTAAGGTATGCAAATAAAACTAACACATTCAATCTTTAGATTTTGTAAGGGAGGAAGCATGTGAAAGTAAATGAGAATCAAATACCCTATCTTGTAAAGCTACCAAGTCGAATCTCCTAACCCAAACTAATGAAGAGTGACTATCTTGGGGTGTAGGAGTCTGGGCTACCTTGGTTGCCTTACGTTGGGATTTTCTAGAAAAAATTTTAAGATCAAAACAAAATTTCTTAAGATGACCTTTTCGACCACAATGTGCACAATTAAAAACATGTCAAAAAGATTTACCTAAGGAGTGATCTCTAAAAGCTTTCCTAGGCGATTCTCCTAAAAAGTTGGTTTTGGCTTTTTGAGTAGATTCATTACAAGTATCGAAGCCTAAACCACAAGTGTTATTTTTAATTTGGACCGTTACTAATATTTTATCTAATTTTTTCGAACGACATTCCAAATAAAATTTAGCATTACTAGAGTCTTTTAATTTATTTTCTAATTCTAGAATGTTAGACTCTAATAAAACATCTCTCTCTTTGAACTCGAGAAGCTCCTTTATTAAGGATTCTATTAAACCTCTAAGGCTATCTCTCTCGCCTTATAGATATTCAAGCTTCTCTCGAAGAGTCCTCTCACATGTCCTAAGGTCTTCAACCAACACACTATTATCAACGACCTTGACACGTTCTTTCAAACTAGCTTCTAACTTCAAATTAGCTCTTTTTAATTTAATTGATTCTTCATATAATTCTTGAAAAGCATTTTGAAGTTCATTCACATTAACCTCTTCTTCATTTTCACTCTCTCTTTCTTCTCCACTCTCACTATCATAAAAAATAAGGGAATCATACACTATGACCTTGGAAGTGTCATGTGTTAAATTTTCATCTATAGATGCGTTCTCACTATCACTCACATGACTAGCCATAAAATCCACAAAGTTGGGCGTAGTGGGGGAATCGGGTCCCTCTTCCTTATCACTATCACTAAGGGTCGCATTATATGAAATGGGTCGCTTACCCTCTCTGCTTACTTTAGTGGTGTAGACACCCCATTCTATTACCCCCTAACTCACCTTAGGTCCCTAGTACCTCCCTTCATCACTGTAAACCCAGGTCATATCCCGAGTTATGACCTGAAAGCCATCGGGCACTCCCCGGCTCAGTTTGGCCCAAAAGTCAAACTCTTCGTCTCGACTGAGACTCAATGAATATTCAAAGGGTACTGAATACCCTTTCCAACGGTCCACCCCGTGCGCGATTCAGACTTACCATGCGGACGAACGATCCGTTTGCGTTCGAAACCTGACCTAGAGGCCACCGAGCGCTCACGGGCTCTATTTGACCTAAGTAAACTCTTCAGATCAATCGAGGCTGAATGAATCTTCTAAGGGCACTGAATACCTTTCCCAACGGTCCATACCATGCGCAATTCTGACTTTCCATGCGGATGAACGATCTGTTTGACTCCGGGAGGCCACCGAGCGCTTCCCAAGCTCGGTTGACCAAAGTAAACTCTCCAAACTGGCTCAAACTCTTTGTAATGTTGAAGTACATCTCCTAACCTTTCCAACAGTATGCCCCGTGCGCGATTTGAACTTACCATGCGGACGAACGATCCGTTTGCGTACGAACTATTTCCAGTCCAATGGACCGACAAATGCTTCCGAGCCATATTTGACCCAAGGTCAACTCCTGAACCCGGGAGACATCCAAAGTACTTTCAAAGGTATCTTAATTACCTTTCCAACGGTATGTCCCGTGCATGATTCTGACCAACGGTTTGCCCTCGAGGACCGATTTTCCAAAAATGCCTGAACCACACTACCAAACGACAGGTTCCAGACCCTGCCTATCGGCTCCTGCCGATAGGTAGGAACAGGTCTACGTCGATCGTCATTCACCTGGGCCTATAAAAGGAGGCCTTCACCTCACTTACAAAGGGAGCACAGATCTGATAAAAATCTCTCTCAACGAGTACAAGAAACCTCTCTCGAAGGCAGCGTGATTTCAACTCCCAAATCCCTTTTTTACTTCCACTTTTCATCAAACTTGGTGAATTAACCAATCTTCATCATCATCCAAGCTCAAGGTCTACTATTAAACACTCAAGATCAAGCTCAAGATCTTCAAGAAGGTCCAACTTTCTCACCTTTCTCTTCAAATTCTCTTGAGTTCTCAATAACTTGCTTTATTACTTAGCACTCTTTATTATCTCATCTCACACATCCTAATATACTCTTTATTTAGTATTATCACACATCTCTTATTTTTATATAAATAAAACCCAAAAAAATAAGAAAAAGAGGGTTTGTTCATAAATTCCAAATAGGGATTCTCACACTTTTTTCACACTTTTCTCACAACTAAAGCACTTTTCCTACACACACACACACATTCACAAATAAGAGATCCCTCATTTGAATTTTTATGGGATAAACCCCACCCCTCATTTTGTATACGAACTACGTGGACTTTGATGCTTTTATAGGCTACGTAGGCGTCTCGGGGTAAAACCCGAGACTCGAGTCCTTTTCTCACCTTTTCTCACTTTTTCTCTCATTTTCTATCTTCTCTAAATCCATTTTCCTTATATTCTATATACTCGCCCTTAGTGACGCATTACTCCATATGCGTTATCGTTCCATTATAACGATCAACGTAGGGGTAATCGCGTAAATCTTATTTTTCTAATATTATTCTTATATCTTCCTACGAATGACTCGCTTTATCTTTTCCATGATACAAGTCGAGGATTCCTACCTCCATTCTATATATACACATGAACACATATCACAGGGGGAAACAAAAGGAAAATAGCAAATATCCATGAGAGACCGAAAGGGAAGAATGGGTGCCTAACACCTTCCCATTTCGTAACTAATCCTCCGAACCCTTCTCGAATCATTTTGGTTTCGTACGCACCAGTATGTCTTTGGATGTCATCCTTCGGGGTGGCTTCCCCCTTTTTTTTCTTTTGTCTATTTTGAGTAAAATAGACTGGCGACTCTGAATCTCTCTACATTTTTAAACCCCATCTCAAACGACGTCGGCCGCAGCGCTCCTGAGAAAGATGCGCGGGACCCGAAGGATCCTTCTCCTCCGCGGCGGGGATCGGGAGATGGCCACAGTGGCTACTCTGCTGGGGACTTTATGTGTTTTTACTTGTGGGCTTGACTCTATTTACATGGATGCTATATTTGCTTATGTTTCCCCCCATATTTGCATGTTCCCCTTTCTCATATTTATCCCATGCTTATGCTTATGTTCACACACTTGTAGAAATTTCTCCATGTACACTTCACACCACGTGCACCTAGGATCACATATATCCCCATGTTTCACGAATCACCTATCCATACTTGGTGTACCTTTTGGGGTACTTGTACTTTGCTCCCTGTTTGGCATAATCAAGAAAGACATTCTCATCATAAGATACTAATAAGATAATCATGCATGATTCACACGATATCACAAAAGAGCATTGCTATTGACCAAATTTTCCCCAGTAACTAGAGGGTCACTTCGTGATGGGCGTTGGTCCGACAGGTTGCAGTTAGCCTAAGCGATGTGACTCTCACCTTCCATTGTCCAAGTACTTTCGACGTATATCGAACGGTTCCCCCACATCGTACCTCTTGACCGAAGTCATGACGGGAGGTATATCGCAGGGAATTCGTTCACGTACGCCGAGTATATCGAATTCGCTCTCACACATACTGTCCTCACGAGGTATATGGTGAGGCAATTCACGTACACTCAGGTATATCAAATGGCTTGTCCACACGTACCAATTGCCCGCAAAAGAAAAACGTATATCATGCAAGTCACGCCAAAGGAGGGAACCCATGTCGATTCACCCAACCAACTGCATACCCGCATATAGGTGTCAAACCTAGGACACGCACTTTAGATTGCCGGTTTCAACCCGAAACTCTACCGAAATTCCGGGTCGGCCTGCCGCCCAATTTTTGCGCATTTTTAAAACGGGATCCTATCCGTGAGCCTGGTTACAAGTCCAAACCGCAGCTTTGCATATATTAAAACCCCACTTTTCCAGGCTCGGGTTCCGTCCGGCATTGCATTTAGGAGAATTAAATACAAGTGAGAACATAATAATCATAATAATCATGTTGAGTTCCATCTCCAAAAACATTTCTCCCTTCTTTATCAAAAATCCAAAAACATTTCACCCTTCTTTATCAAAAATCCAAAAATAGTTTCTCCCCTTTTTCTCAAAAATAAATCTAATCCTACGCCTTCTCAGGTCTATCGCATACCCTTGGCCTGGCTCCCTATTGGCTTCGGTCTTCAGTTAAATCACCCCGGAGTTTCATCCGTTCCTCTACTACTTCTTTCGAGTTCGAAATCCATCCGTCTTCCATGGAGAATACAGATCAGGCACTAGTCATACAGTCGGATCTGACAACAGTCCTAGCTCAGCTCATGTCCAAGATTGACAACCTCCAAACTGAGGTCCGAGAGATGCAACGAAACCAGGTTCCAATTCATCAAGAGCTCGAGGCCCTATTCCCTCATGATATGGGTCCACCCAAGCCTATTTGGGTTCCAAAAGAATATCAGTACGCTCCACATTCCCCTCTTGCCAATGGGCCACCGCCTGCCCAGCTTTCGATGCCGAACATTGCCCCGCCTATGGCTAACCTGCCTGTGGTCGCTGATCCAAAGGAGGAGGAGTTGAATAAAGTCAAAGAGGATATCAAGATGCTCACCAAGAAGTTTGACCAAGTCAAGATCTCTGGGAATTACATGGACTGCACCCACATGTTTCCCTATCCTAAAGTAAGGTTACCCGAGAAGTTCAAGATGCTAAATATCGAGAAGTTCGGAGGGACCCAATTGTTCATCTTCGCAGTTATCATCGTTCCATGACTCTATTAGGGGATTCTGAAGAGGTGATGGCCCAATTGTTTTAGTAAACTTTGAAGGATAGTGCCCTCCGATGGTTCTTATCTCTTGAAGAATTCAGAATCCGTAGCTGGGAGGATGTAGCCCGAGAATTCATGTCGTAGTACAAATACAACGAAGAGCTTGAGGTCACCCGTCGTGATTTAGAGCTGCTCAAATAGAATACTTGAGAATCAGTCAGTAACTTCATAACTCGGTGGAGGGAACAAGCAGCTACCATGACTAATCGGCCATCCGAGGAGGAACAGGTCAACATAGTGAAGAAGAATTTCTTACCCCATGACCTAGCGACGATGGGAGGACAATACTATCCCCACTTCCAAGAACTCAGAGAGGCTGGAGTAGAAATAGAGGAAAGCCTTGTTAAAACAGAGGTTAAACCGAAGAAGGTGTCCGGATAGTTCACCCCTAGAAAGTATGACAAGCCTGCCAATGCTACAGTCTCAACCATCAACAACATCTCTCAACCAACTACATCATGGGCACCAGAAAGACGACCTACCCCCATCTGAAGGGAATACACTGAGCTCCATGCTCCCCTCTCCAAATTTTACCAAGCCCTATTAAGCCGAAACCTCATCAAACCCTTGGATCCACGTCCATTGCCAAATCCATTCCAAAAAAATTTCAAAATTGATGCTCATTGTGCCTTCCACCAAACTACCGGCCATACCACCGACCAATGCTTTAACCTTCAGAACATAATCTAAGATCTCATTGACCGGGGTACTATCGCCCCACCAGCCAATCCTAAGCCAAACACTACTCATAATCCCCTTCCGAATCATACCAATGCCATCTTCTTGGAGGGAAACCCAGATTTCGGTCCCTCAACTCAAATCACACCCATATACTCTCCTAAACCTCTTCAAATTTGCCCATATTTCCTCCTACCACTACTAGCCTCGTTGATCAGACACTGTCACTCCTTACCAGAGCCTGCATCGCTGTCCGTACCCATTCTGAAAATGGAAGTATGGAATTGTCAGAGGTGTTAAACCAACTCCTAGAGTTCGGGCTGAAATGGCCCTCACAGATGGTCATCGATTGCCAGAAGTTTAGCACACTATTCTTAGAATAACAGAAATGGGCCCGAGATTCAGAGAAATGGGTGGTACCAATCGACGAAGTTAGCTTAGATGATGTTGTCCAGATCATGGCAGAATTATTCAGGAAAACCAACGGCATTTGCAGTATCACCGGGTTACTTGACACTTTGAAGCTACAAGGGTGTTTGGTCCCTTCAATCGCACATATCCCCACGGCATGGGAGGACCTGTATAAAGAAGCCGTTGAAGTTGTGGAATGCATTGACTTTACATGGAAAGACAAAATTGTTTCCACCGGATGGGGGGAAGAATTCGAGGACTCGAGCGAAGAACAAGCTTCAGGAAAAGCTGGCCCAATAACCTACATATGTGGGATGATCACGTTTGAAGAACTCCTCGGATAAATAATAAGGTGGAAGAACAACCTGAGATTGATGAGGAAACAGTATTCATGTTCTTTCCTTCTTCAATAAATCACATGACCAGATCAGGGAGACATTACCAGGTTTCAAGCTCACTACCAGCAAACCTTCCTATGCCAGAGATGACCATCGAGGAGAGCAAGATCCTCGATCAACTGAAGAAAACCCAAGCTAACATCACTCTATGGGGACTTTTCATGTCTTCTCAGCTACACATAAACGCTTTAATCAAATTGCTCACTGAACCCACAGTTCCTCCCTCTACCACACCAGAAGAAGCGGTGAATCTAGTCGGATCCTTGATCTCCACCCGAATGCTATCATTTTCTGAAGAAGAAATCCCCAGAATTGGCCCGAATCACAATCACGCACTCAACATCTCCGTCGAAGTTATGGGAAAGGTCGTTCCACTCTCCCTTGTTGATAACAGATCCTCCTTGAATGTTTGCCCTCTGAGAACCTCCAAGTGTTTAGGCCTAAAAGAAAGCGACCTCACTCCAACCTCCGCCGTTATGCGTGCCTATGATAATACCCGTCGAGAGGTGATGGGCTCCATAAAACATGTAATAGGGGTTGGCCCTATAAACCCTGTCGTTGAATTCCAAGTCATAGACATCCCAGTTTGTTTCAACCTGTTGCTTGGACGACCTTGGCTCCACAATATCAAGGGTGTGTCTTCCTCACTCCATCAGAAATTGAAGTTCTTCGCCGAAGGGCGAGTCATCACGATTTTGGGCGACAACAAAAATATCGAGGGTGCAAGCACCAGCAGTCCAATTCTCAAGATACAGCATGGGTCAAATGATATGCTCCTATCAGGATTTCGAGTTGAGCCACTCCTACTCCCGGAAGGGGACGGTTTCAAAGAAAGGGTTTGTCCAGAATATGACCCTCATGGCAATGTCAATGTGATTCAGATGTTTAGAAACATGCACTTCATGCCCGGACTGGGACTAGGGCAAAGGCAGCAAGGGATACTCGAGCCCATCGAACTGAAGAAAGCTTTCCCTCCTATTGGCTTGGGGTATCAACCATCAGAACAAGAGCTCAAAATGATCCACCAATCTCGACCAAAGAGAAGATCAGACTGCACTCAAAATATCTCAGGAGACTCCTTGAATGGACTATTCATCAAAGAAGGCGAGGACTTCCCCTTTTGCGGTTTTCCAAAACCATGGTATGACCAAACAGACAAGAAGATGAAACCTGGAATGGAGATCTTTTTCCAAGATAGCTACCCATAGGCAGAAATTTCCCCACACCGCGTGCAATCGCTCATCAAAGATACCGAAGAGACTGAGGAAAGTGATTCCGAAGATTCCTTCAACTTACAGATACCGGGGCTAGCACTCTGTATGGTTCATTCAGACACTACATCAATGGACCCATCCCGTCTGATTAAAGCTACTGATACGCGCCAGTTATACCCCTTAAAATCTCCCCTAACCCCAATGTTTATCCTATTTCTTCTTCTGTTGTCTATCCTTGCTCAAATGTAATCGAGACCTCTTTTGATGAGATTCTCAATGCTGTTTTTCCTATCAATGAAATAAACGAAGATTTTGAGTATCTTACTGTGCCTTACATTAACTACTTGAATTCTAATCAAACTTTTGATGATGATGATTTTGCAAATGAACAATTCTTAACTGATCTAAATAAGGTTAATAATAAACAACATAACCGCATTCAAGTTAATGAAGAAGAGACTGTTGTTATTAATCTCGGTTCTAGTAGCCAACTGCACGAGATTAGGATAGGGGCCACCCTTGATGAGCATGAGCGTGCACAACTCAAAGACTTGCTGAAGGAGTTCGTGGACGTCTTCGCATGGTCCTATGATGATATGCCCAGCATTGATCCTGAAATAGCCCAACAAGAGATCCCCACTCTCTCAGATTACAAGCTCGTTAAACAAAAATTGAGAAAACTCTGCACCGAATGGTCGCTCAAGGTCAAAGAGGAGGTGGTCAAACAGTTAAACGTGGGTTTCATTCGGGTGATCGAATATCCCACATGGCCTACTAACATTGTAAATGTTCCAAAATCAGGAAGAATGGTTCGAATGTGTGTAGATTACCGAGATTTAAACAAAGCTTCTCCGAAGGATGATTATCAGTTACCCAATATCAACATGATCGTGGACAACACAGCCAGTCATGCTCTCAAGTCATTCGTCGACGGGTTTGCCGAATACAACCAAATCAAGATGCACCCAGACCACCAAGAAAAAACCCCGTTCATCACCCCATGGGGAACCTTTTGCTACACCGTAATGCCATTTGGTCTCAAGAATGCTAGGGCTACCTACCAAAGGGCTGCCACAACCATCCTGCACGATCTTATTCACAACGAGGTTGAGGTTTATGTGGATGATATGATTATCAAGTCCAAAACTAGAGAAGGTCATGTTCCCGCTCTCCGGAAGTTCTTCGAACGACTGCGACGGTATCAGATGCGACTTAATCCACAAAAGTGTGACTTCGGCGTTACAAAGGGAAAACTCTTGGGATTCATGGTCAGCAAAAAGGGGATAGAAGAAGATCCTGCAAAGCTGAAGGCCATACTTGAGATGCCACCGCCCCGAACAGAGAAATAAGTCTGAGGTTTTCTTAGGAAATTACAATATATTAGCCGGTTCATCAGCCAGCTAACCTCCATCTGTGAACCAATCTTTAAGCTCCTCCGAAAGGATTCAACCAAGGTTTGGAACGAGGCCTGTTAAGAAGCTTTTGACCGAATCAAACAATACCTGACCCAACCTCCAGTACTCATGCCACCATAGTCTGGTCTCCCTTTTCTCCCATACCTAACCATAACCGACACTGCAGCCGGGGCTTTGTTAGACCAATACCTTGAGGACTCCCGCAAAGAAAGAGCCATCTATTATGCCAGTCGCAAATTGGTCGAGTACGAGGTCAACTACACTGCTTTAGAAAAGGCACGTGTCGCACTTGTCTAGGTCACCCAAAAGTTGCGACACTATATTCTCGCCTTCCCCATCAAACTTGTATCCTGAATGGACCCCATCAAATACCTGCTTGAGAAACTCACCTTATCCAGTCGAATGGCCCAATAGTTTATGCTCCTAACCGAGTTCAATATCGTGTACGTCACACAGAAATCTATTAAAAGAAGAGCTATCTATGACTACCTCACTGACTACCCTGTAGAAGAAGAAGATGTCTGGATCTCCGAATTCACAGATGAAAATATCCTCTACACCACTCAAGGCCGCCTTCGATGGAAAATGTTCTTTGACGGCGCCGCCAATAAAAAGGGATACGGCATTGGGATCCTCCTGATCTCCCCAGATGACTCCCACACTCCCATCGCCATTAAATTGGATTTCCCTTGCACCAACAACACAACGGAATACGAGGCATGCACAGTGGGTCTCAAAGTTGCTCTCAAGAAAGGTATTCAGTACCTTGATGTCTACGGGAATTCTGCCCTTATCATCGATCAAGTGCTCAGAAAGTGGAAAGTCAAGGACGAAAAGCTCCAACCCTTTCATGGCCAATTAGAAGGGTTAGCCTCTCGATGACGAGATATTACCTTCTATTACCTACCTCGAGCAAAGATTAACCTAGATGACGCTCTCGCCACCTTAGCCTCCATGGTCGACATGCCCGAGGGAATAACAATGACCCCTTCCTAGTTCAAAAGCAAGACAAACCGACCCAGTGCTACCATGTGGATCTTATTTCCACCGAAGATCCCGAACTAGCCGATTATTGGTACTATGATATCTGGTGCCTCCTCAGACATGGTAGATATCCCGAGGGTTCCAACAAGAAAGATCGAATGACCCTCCTAAGACTGGCCGCCCAGTACATCATCTGTCATAAAGTTCTACTCAAGAGGAATTTCGATGGAACTCATCTACACTGCATCGCAGGGGCTGAGATTGAGAAAATAATACAAAAAATCCATAGCGGGGATTGCGTACCCCACATGAATGGTCATATACTCGCCAAGAAGATCATCCGACAGGGCTACTACTGGACCACCATGATCCAGGACTGCGCCGCCTATGTTCGGATGTGCCTCAAATGCCAATAATTCTCCAACCTTCAACACTTGCCTCCGCGAGAATTATACAACACGACCTCTCCCTGGCCGTTCTCCACATGGGGTGTCAACATCATAGGGAAGGTTACACCAAAGGCTTTAAACGGACATGAGTTCATCCTAGTCGCCATTGATTACTTCACCAAATGGGTAGAAGCTGAGTCATACGCAGTGTTGAACGCCAATAAAGTGGCCAAATTCCTCAAGAAAAATATCATCTGCCGATATGGGGTCCCTAACGAGCTGGTATCAGATAACGGGCTGCATTTTGAAACAGAAGTCATAGAAGTAGTCAACGAGTATGGGATTCAGAGACACAAATCTTCTCCCTACTGACCTTAGACCAATGGTGCAGTTGAAGCCGCCAATAAGAACCTCAAAGCCATCATCAGCAAGATGACCGAAAGTTGTAGGGATTGGGTCGATCGGATCCTGTACGCCCTCTGGGGCAATCGAACCTCAATCCGAACCTTTACTGGGGCTACCCCTTACTCCCTGGTCTACGGCATGGAAGCAGTCCTACCTGTGGAGCTGGAAATACCCTCGATACACGTCATGCTCGAAGCAAAGTTTGTGAAGAAGACTGGTGCCAAAGCCGTCTTGATAAGCTAGCCCTCCTAGATGAAAGAAGATTAAAAGCTCTTTACCATATACAGGGGTACCATCGCCGAATAGCGCGATCATTCAACAAAAGAGTCAAAGACCGCGGTGTCTGGTAAGGGGATTTAGCCCTCAAAGAGATAATAGAACCCATCTGGGACCCCAGAGGGAAATTCAAGCCCAATTGGAGCGGCCCCTACATTGTGAAGAAAATCTTATCCGACGGTGCCACCATGCTCACTGACCTGGATGGGGAAGAGATGGCTCGTCCAGTCAATCTGGACTGTCTCAAGAAATTCTACCCCTAGTCCAAAATCTTAGCGCGCTACGACTCTTCTCATCCCCCTTCTATTCTAAAAAACTAAAAAAAAACTCTTCATTTCCCTCTACCCAGAACTACGTGGGCCTGATCCTCTACAAAAAATATTTTAAAACATTTTCAAAAAACCCCAGAGGTACGTAGGCAGCTCATACACCTCACATGAGTGCGGCCCTTTCTTTTTCACAAAATACTATTCTTTTCTCACCTCCGAGAACGGCGGTTCATTCTAAAAAATACTTGAACAAAAGGATTACGTATTCCTTAATGATCAGTATAGATAATTCAAAACACAAAACTCATTAAAAGGCACAGCTGGATGATCAGAAACTTGTTTATTTCATTAATAAGAAAATTCAGCACGGATTACATAAGAAAAAGGAAAGGATAACCCCCTTCCCCCTACTACCAAAAAAAAAGGCCAAATAAAATCCCCACATACATTCCCTATTACATAAATAAACTCTCCAAGAGTCCTACCCACATCTACCAGAGGATCTTGCACCCTCATCATCCACATCCTGAGGACCCCAAGTTTCCCCTGCTTGAATAGAGTGTCGTAAACACTCCATGGATCGATGAGCCTTAACCATCTTTGAAAAAACCATAACACCCCCTTCCATGGAGTCAGATAAAACAAACCATCTTTGTCCAGTCTCTACTGCCAACATCATGCTGACTACTTTCCTCCACAACCACTTCATATAATCTTTGGGGACATGCCAAACCTTCCTGACAGACTGAGAGGGACGGGTCGATGGACGCCGATTTTCCCACAGAGATCCAAGCAACAGACGCAGGCGCTCAGTCAAATCCTCTACCGGAAAGAAATTTGAGATCCAAGGTGGCACGACCTGTGCCCAGCCGAATTGGCGCAAAAGCCGCCTAGGGAAATAAAAAGAGGTCTGCCTGAGACCAACCAACCGCACATATGAATACTCTCCTAGCTTCAGAATAGGCTGCAACTGTCCCCACCAGGGCACTAACCAATATAACCCACAAGCCCCATGCTCCACAAACTAATTCTCCTAATTCTCGACATACAGGTCAACGCTGATGAAGTAGCGTGAAAAGAAGTTGGGCACGGCCGACAAGGGATATTCTGGAGGATTCAACAAGCGGAATCTTTCAGATAACCACATAAACAGCATCACGGGGCTACCCCTCAAAAATTCATAACGGCCTTCTTTCCAGGCATCCAGACCATTCAGGGTCTCTGCCAGTAACATCGCCACAGGATTGCGATGATATGACATCCATGAGGTAATGGCTGCAAGTTGTGGGTCCACTCGCACTTCTCCAGTCACCAGCAGCAATTTGGAAACCAGACCCAGAACCACGGCTCCAGCATAGCCGGCATCACCTACTTCCTGCAAATGCATGAACCGCAGCACCGCCGGGAGGCAGATCAGTCCTCCAGCAACCAATGATCTAGCCATCGAAGGCGAAATGTGAAGAATCCCGGCCAACAAATCCCTAGGAGAACAGGAAAATTCGGGCAAATCCGCAATAACACTGGGATTTACACCCAGCATGGCAGAAAATTCCTTATAGGTAGGACAAAATTCTTCCAACCCAAAGCGAAATACATGGTCTTAGGGGTACCAGAATTATACCGCCGCCACCAGCACGTTCCACTCAATAGGCTGATTGCGCCACAAGGAGACTCGATGCATGTTGAAAGCATCGTAGTCGACATTATAAGAGCACATAGCTTCCAAGGCTTTGAGGTAGTTGGCAAACTCAATGCTACTAGGGAGAGCCATCTTGCAAGGCTAAAAGATAATGGGTAAGTATGTAAGAATGAAAAGGTGTGATGAAAACACTCCACCCTTACCCCTTTTTATACTTGAAAACCCTCACAAGGAACATAATCCCTGTAAAAAAATTGGAGGGAATCCTACCCCACAAGGTACCAAAGGCTGAGGAGGGTACCATTCAAAGCTTTGAATTGATGGGACTGGACTGAACTTCCGATAGGGATGTCTTTTTAGAAATTTCCCTATTTTTCTCTTTTGTCAAATCAAGAAAACTCAATAAAAATAAATTGATATTCTCAACAGAATTTCAAAATCCCATTAATTTCCCCTTTTTAATCAAAAACTTTCCTTCAAAAAAATTCCAAAAATATTCCTTTTTACGGTCTCAGCAGTAAAGTAAAAAGCGCATGTGCATGCATTCATTCATCATTAAATAAAGGATAATAAAAAAAAGATCCATTGCATTGCATATATCTGTTTTCTGTGTTACATCAATTTTGCAGGAAATAAAAGAAAAGGCAAAAACAACGGGACTCAACCCGAACCCACATTCTCTCTCTCTCACTAAGAGCTTCCACCCCTACGACGTGCTCTCTTCCCCCTACGACGAGATGACGTACCACCACTTCCCGAGATAGAGTCCTCTCCGGAGGAAGCAGCCAGAACCAAGCAAGAAGGAACGGGAACTGCAACCCGAATATGGGCAGTCGCCGAAGATATCCAGTCTCTGATGTCCTTGAGCCAAGTGGTCGGCACCTGGACTTGCTGCAAGAAAAAGCGAAATCAGTATCAAAGGAAGGATGAACAAAATAGAAAAGAAAGAGAAAAAGAAAGGAATGAAAAGGTATACCGCGGGTCGAAGGACCTCCTCTGTCAAACTCAACTCCTCCGGATACATCACATGAGGACGGTGCAATATAGGCACCATCCCTCTATCAGCTCGTCGAATGTTGTATGAAGGGGTATGCAGCCGTAAAAAAGGGACCTACGAGGACGCCGCCGTCACATATGCCGACGGGCCACCACCACTGTGAGAAGATCCCACCGCCCGACTTGAACCCGCCGGAGGGAAGGGCAGTGCATCATATATGTTGGGCGCCATCAACCAGCTCGTTACAAAATCCATATAGTCATACGGCGTAGCCGTATCGGTGTATAGCAAGTAGGACTCGCCGATCATCGTCGTGATCCTCTCCTCCTCCAACATCAGTCACTCCGACCTCATAGACGTAGGAGGCTGCGCGGGTGGCACCACCACCTCCTCCTCAGTAATTTGGCGAATCACCCTCTCCCCGAGGTACTAAGAATGGCCGAAGTCATGCGCTAGCAAATGCCTCATTCATGCATTCACCCCAGTCGCCCCCGCATCCTGAATAGCTGTCCCACACAGGTAAAAGGTCACCTGAAAATATCCAAGCAAGCATAAATCAATACATGATCAGAAGGTGCAAAAACTAAGACTGAAATGGAAAGAGTCTTACCCTACCACTGGTCAGGTCATTCAAGACCTGACGCACCGCCTCCAGGGAAAGAGATCCCTCCGATTGTTGATTGGCCTTACGCCATCGATACAAGCGAAAGAAATCCCCAACAGTGTCGTCCTTCAAAGAAATCAGCGGGGTATTGCACCCAATCACCTCATAGGACCACGTCTGAATTCATAAGCAAAAAGAGACGCATAAAGAAAATGTGAATGCATGAAAGGAAAATGTGAATGCATGAAAATAAATGCACAAACTAAAGAATACCTCAAGAAGGTACGTGGCCCCAGTAAAGATCTGCCGGCAGCTCCGGCTGAATGTATCCAAAGAAGAGTAAAGGGTCGCCAAGGTCAGACTCCCCCAATTATAGAAAGGGATGTTCAAAAACATCCTCAAGTATGGCAGAAACCAAAAATGGACGACGTCGCCGCTCGACGCCACCATGAAACCTCCCAATACCAGCAGAATGAATAATTGGGCCATCTGCCTCACTTGCACCCCATCCTCCACATCAATCACCCTGCTCAGCAGAACATCCTTCAGTAGGGACAGCCGGATAGAATCCCCAGAAACTATCCTCCCCACATCACCAAGTGTCGCATGCACTGCCTCCGGTCTCACCCGTAAAGAGCGATCCACCTCCAGCTTCTCTCCATCGCAATCCAGCCCCAGCAGCTGCTACACGTCAATGGGAGTCACCGTCATCTCCCCGAATCCAAAATGAAAGGTGTGGGTAGTGTCCCACCACCTCTCTCCTAAAGCGCACAAGACCGCTGTCGAACGAGGCGTCTCATCCAGTGCAGATGCCAACCGCCCAAAACCTGCTGATGATACCATCCAGTGCACCACAGGAGAGAGAGATGCTCCCAGACATCCTTGAGCCCCGTTGTCCCACGGGCACGCATGTTCTTCAAAGAAATATCAGACTAGCAAAAAGAAAAGTCTCATCAAAATTCAAGCAAGAAAAGCCACCAAAAAGAGAAGAATGCCAAAGGTCAGGTTACTTACATAACCGTCGGGCATCACTCTCAAAGAGCAATGACGCGATGGATCCTACAGCAAAGTTCGCTCATCCACAACAAGATCAAAAGCATCAAAGGAGTTCTCACTCCCAAAAGCAAGGGGAACCCTGTCCCTCCAATCCACATTTGCCCAATCATCAACGGTCAACCACTCCCGGTGGACTGTAGTGCTCACAAAGGCGGCCATTTCTTAAAGATCGGAATGTTAGAATGATTTGCAGAAGAATCGCAGAGAGAGAGAAAGCAAAAGAAGATATGAAAAAATGAGGGGATTTGCCCCCTTTTTATAGGATGTCAAGCGTCATGCCGATCGGCACCTCCCTCTGCCATATCGATCGTCACTAACTCCTCACCTTCCCGAGGCAACCCAAAAGTCCATGCCACTGCCGAATGGCACCTCTCACACCATGCCGACTGGCACCCCACCTTAAATTTCGTACAAAAATTCCAAAAAAATACCAAAAAGCCTCCAAAAATCCCCAAAAAATTACCAAAAATCCCAGGAAGGATCTAGAGCCTTTTTACCAAGAAAATTTTGCGTTCCCTCGAGAGGAACCCCTCTTCTCCAGTGGAATCCTTAAAAACCAAGTGAAAACTCCTCCCGACAAAGCTCCGAAGGATCTTTAAGGATCACCTGATCACTTCCCTAGCGGAATTCTCTTACAGCACCCAACATAGGTTATTCCCACCCTGCGAGATCTTCTAAAAGCTTCCCCAGCTATCATCTCCTCAGCTCAGATCAAATCACAAAGCTCTTTCTCCAGCAGAATCAAAATCCAATCTTTAACTACTCTTGGGTCCAAATTGGCCCCGGTCTTGGATCGTCACCTGAGTTAGGTCAGAATTGATCTCGGTCCTCGGTCGTCACCACTCTAGGGTCAGAATTGGCCCCGATCTTGGATTGTCACTTGAGTTAGGTCATAATTGACCTTGGTCCTCGTTCATCACCACTCTTGGGTCGGAATTGACCCCGATCTTGGATCGTCACCTGAGTTAGGTCAGAATTGACCTCAGTCCTCAGTCGTCACCACTCTTGGGTCAGAATTGGCCCCGGTCTTGGATCGTCACCTGAGTTAGGCCAAAATTGACCTCGATCCTCAGTCATCACCACTCTTGTGTCAGAATTGACCCCGATCTTGGATCGTCGCCTGAGTTAGGTCAGAATTGACCTCGGTCCTCGGTCGTCACCACTCTTGGGTCATAATTGGCCCCAGTCTTGGATCGTCACCTGAGTTAGGTCAAATTGACCTCGGTCCTAGTTCATCACCACTCTTGGGTCAAAATTGGCCCCGGTCTTGGATCGTCACCTAAGTTAGGTAAGAATTGACCTCGGTCCTCGGTCGTCACCACTCTTGGGTCAGAATTGGCCCCGATCTTTGATCGTCACCTAAGTTAGGTCAGAATTGACCTCGGTCCTCGGTTGCCACCACTCTTGGGTCAGAATTGACCCCGGTCTTGGATCGTCACCTGAGTTAGGTCAGAATTGACCTTGGTCCTCACCACTCTTTAGGTCATAATTGACCTCGGTTATTAGGCCTTTACCCTAATCCCACAGATTCGTCTTTGATCCGCAGAATTGATCATCCCCAGCACACTCCTTAGGTCCTCAGAATCGACCTCGACCCTCTGAATCGGTCATTTTCCCTCAAAAGCATCATGTGGTGTCCATTCGACGGTCATCATTTGTTCCAAACTCACCCATCGAGGGCTCTGTAGACACCCCATTCTATTACCCCCTAACTCTCCTTAGGTCCCTAGTACCTCCCTTCATCACTGTAAAAGCAGGTCACGTCCCGAGTACTGACCTAAAAGCCATCGGGCACTCCCCGACTCAGTCTGACCCAAAAGTCAAACTCTTCGCCTCGACCAAGACTCAATTAATCTTCAAAGGGAACTGAATACCCTTTCCAAGGGTTCACCCAGTGCACGATTCTGACTTACCATGCGGGCGAACGATCCGTTTGCGTTCGAAACCTGACCTAGAGGCCACCGGGCGCTCCCGGTCTCTATTTGACTTAAGTCAACTCTTTAGCTCGACTGAGGGTGAATGAATCTTTGAAGGTAACTGAATACCCTTTCCAATGGTCCATCCCGTGCACGATTCTGACTTTCCATGCGGACGAACGATCCGTTTGACTCCGGGAGGCCACCGAGCGCTTCCCGGGCCCAGTTGACAAAAGTCAACTCTCCAAATTGGGTCAAACTCTTTGGAATGTTGAAGTACATCTCCTAACCTTTCCCACGGTAAGCCCCATGTACGATTTGGACTTACCATGCGGATGAACAATCCGTTTGCGTCTAAACAATTCCCCGTCCAATGGACCGACAAACGCTTCCGAGCCATATTTGACCCAAAGTCAACTCCCGAACCAGGGAGTGGTCCAAAGGACTTTCAAAGGTCACTAAATTACATTTCCAATGGTATGCCCCATGTACGATTCTGACCAACGGTTTTCCCTCGGCGGTCGATTTTCCAAAAAAGCATGAACCACAATACCAAACGGCAGATTCCAGACCCTGCCTATCGGCACCTGCCGATAGGTAGGAACAGGTCTATGCCGATCGGCACTCACCTGGGCCTATTAAAGGAGTCCTTCACCTCACTTTCAAAGGGAGCACAGATCTGATAAAAATCTCTCTCAACGAATCCTACAAACCTCTCTCGAAGGCAGCGTGATTTCAACTCCCAAATCCCTTTTTTACTTCCACTTTTCATCATCCTTTTCATCAAACTTGGTGAATTAACCACTCTCCATCATCATCCAAGCTCAATGGATACTATTCAACACTCAAGATCAAGCTCAAGATCTTCAACAAGGTCCAACTTTCTCACCTTTCTCTTCAAATTCTCTTGAGTTCTCAGTAACTTGCTTTATTACTTAGCACTCTTTATTATCTCATCTCACACATCCTAATATACTCTTTATTTAGTATTATCGCACATCTCTTATTTTTATATAAATAAAACCCAAAAAAATAAGAAAAAGAGGGTTTGCTCATAAATTCCAAATAGGGATTCTCACACTTTTTTCACACTTTTCTCAGAACTAAAGCACTTTTCCTACACACACACACACATTCACAAATAAGATATCCCTCATTTGGATTTATGTGATAAACCCCACCCCTCGTTTTTTATACGAACTACTTGGACTTTGATACCTTTATAGGCTACTTAGGCGTCTCGGGGTAAAACCCGAGACTCGAGTCCTTTTCTCACCTTTTCTCACATTTTCTCTCATTTTCTATCTTCTCTAAATCCATTTTCCTTATATTCTATATACTCGCCCTTAATGACGCATTACTCCATATGCATTATCGTTCCATTATAACGATCAACGTAGGGGTAATCGCGTAAAACTTATTTTTCTAATATTATTCTTATATCTTCCTACGGATGACTCGCTTTATCTTTTCCATGATACAAGTCGAGGATTCCTACCTCCATTCTATATATACACATGCACACATATCACGGGGGGAAATAAAAGGAAAATAGCAAATATCCATGAGAGACCGAAAGGGCGGAATGGGTGCCTAACACCTTCCCATTTCGTAACTAAGCCTCCGATACCTTCTCGAATCATTTTGGTTTCGCACGCACCAGTATGTCTTTGGATGCCATCCTTCAGGGTGGCTTTCCCCTTTTTTTCTTTTGTCTGTTTTGAGTAAAATAGACTGGCGACTCTAAATCTCTCTACATTTTTACACCACATCTCAAACGACGCCGGCCGAAGCGCTCCCGAGAGGGACATGCGGGACCCGAAGGATCCTTCTCCTCCGTGGCGGGGATTGAGGGATGGCCACAAGTAGGGCACTCAGAAGCCCTATGGCCATAACCCTCACAACCAAAACACTTATTTGACTCATCCCTATTTAAATTTTCATTAATAGTTTTAGGGATCTTCTCGGCTTTGTCATGCCTAGATTTATCAAATTTCTTAAAATCATTTTTAAATTTATATGTGTTCAATTTAAGAAATTTTTGAAATTTTCTAGCAAACATAGCCATGTTTTCCGAGTCACTATCACTCTCGCTCTCTACTACTTGTTTTTCCTCTTTTCGGGCTTTTAAAGCAATGCCCTTTTCAATTTTCTTTTCAGTTTTAGAGTGAAACATGTCTAGTTCATAGGTTTGTAAATCAAATACGAGCTCTTCTAATTTAATAGAGGCTAAAATTAGTAAAGAATTTAACACGGTCACTTTTGGAATAAATCTATCGGGTAGGGACCTTAAAATTTTCTTTACTACTCGGTTGTCGGGTATTTTCTCTCCCAAGTTAAAAGATGAATTAACAATATCTGAAAGTCTAGCATAAAATTCATCAAAAGTTTCTTTTTCATTCATTTTGATAGTTTCAAATTGAGTGGTGAGGTTTTGGAGTTTCGAAGCTTTAACGACACTTGTACCTTCATGAGTGAGTTGTAAAATATCCCAAGATTCTTTAACGGTCTCACACGTCATAATGAGTCGAAATTCATCCGGTGTGACAGCGCTAAACAAGGAATTTAAACCACGGGAATTAAAGTTTGAAAGTTTAAATTCACCCTCACTCCATCTATCGGCCGGTTTGGGAACACGTTCATTTTCTACTAAATGAGTTAGTGGGGACCACCCCCACCCTCTCATTGATAGATTTAAGTGCCGATTTCATACGCGCTTTCCAATACGCGTAATTTGAACCATCAAAAATAGAAAATTTTGAAAATTGGAAAAATTCCATTTTAGCCAAAAATAGTTAAAGGATCTTTATTGAAGTAAATTATCGTTTTGGCTCTGATACCAATTTGAAGTTGCCCCAAAGGCCCCCAATTTAAAAATTCAAAAGTAATTTCTTTGTTGAGATATGCGAAAGCATTAGATGATGGTTCAAATTAAAACAAAATAACAAATTTTAATTTCTTCTCAAAATTAAAATTAAACAAAGTGAAATAGGATAAACACACACACACTTATGTTAAATTTCACTTTAAGCCATATTAATTAATCCAAGTCCTATAAAATTTGCCTAAGTCACATTTTATAGTTTTATCAAGTTATGCCAAACCAACTTTATCAATTACATTAAATGACTTGAATTAAATTAACATAAACATTACCCAATATTAATTTGCACCTAGTTAAACAAGTAGTGATTAAATTAAACCAATTTTATCTTTTTACCTAAGCATGCATTCTAGGTGAGTATAGCAAGATAAAATAAACAATAAATCACTACGCCGCGATGTACAAGGAAAAACCCACAACGAAAAAAACCTCGGACGACCCTAGCCTCAAATCCACTAAGTACGGAATTTATAAATACAAGCGAGATGACTTACAACACACGACTCGATCCCTCTCAAGCTCCAACGCGTCTTCTTGTATCAACCTCTTCTTAGCAAATAACCACGGATCTCCACCGCGGTCTTGGAATCCACCGATCGGACTTCATATGGTCATCGTCACCAAAACTAGGAGCCTTTCTCCAAGTGGGTAAATCAACAAAAACCTCTTCTTCATTGTGGGATTTAAAAGAAAACCCAAAATGTCTCTTCAAACGGTGGAGATGGAAAATCGATGCCAAAACTCTAAGCAAGTACAAATATATTTATGGAAGCTTGGATAAACAATATGGGTGTATAATCATTTTTTCTTGAAAACTTAGACACTTTAAAACATGAACTTTTTTCTTAATCAATTTTTCTCTCAAAATCTCTCTTGGAGATAGATGTGTATGGAAAAGTTAAACCAAAAAGGTTGGTTCCCGTACTATTAAGTTTTGTCAAAAGTTAGTGGGGTAAGGAAGTGGGAGACATGGGTAAAAACTGCTATAAAATTTTCCTACCTGAAATCTCGTTCGAACGAGATTTTTGTTCGAAAGAAGTTTCGTTCGAACGAGATTTTTGTTTTCCAACGAAGTTCCAGTGGCTTAAAATTTAATTCGTTAGAAATCTCGTTCGAAGTCTCGTTCGAACAGCCATCTCATTCGAACGATAATTTGAACGATGTTCCAGTGGCCTATGGGGAAGCTCATTGGTAGCTTCGTTCGAACGACATTCTCGTTCGAATGACATTCTCGTTCGAACAACAATCTCGTTCGAACGACAATATCGAACGAGAAACTAGAAAGTTGATAATTATGAATTTATCCCAGAAACTCTATATACTTTATATAGAAGTTTAATAAAATCTTTCTGACAAATAAACAACAGTTTTTAATTAAACCTACACCCATTATAAACCGTTCCAAGATCCTATATATATATGTAATGCATTCATACCTTGGGAGCATGGAACCACTATTGATGACGTAGAAACGAAGCACTTAAACTTGGCATTTTGATGAAGCTTTGTACACTTGGCCGCTACGTCTTCAACAAACACGTCACAGGCTTGAAGGATGATCAATATACTCTATCCTATGACTCAATTGGAAATTTATGTCCTTACAAAGGGACATAGAACTTTTGAGTGTGCTACTAGGCTGAACAAACTTAGCAAAGAAAAGGGCGAAGTTGTCCTTAATGCTACCCTTAGTGACGACAGTGAGGTCGAGTCGGTGGACTCTAGAGATGAGTCATCGCATGAGTGTAACTTCACCGCATTCATGACTAGTCATGTGGGTACTTGTAGTGCTCCTCATGACGATGAGGATGCTGCTTCACAGGGACACCTCGATAGTGAGAACGATGTGAGTGAGGGGGAGGTTGATGAAAGTGAGAGCGAGAGTGATCTCCAACGCTCCTACACTGAGTTATATACTGAGTCATTTAAAACCAAAGAGCGTGAAAAAGAGTTAGTACTTAGGATCACTGCTTTAGATAAAGATTTAAGACTGTTTGGAGAGAGATAGAGAGAGTTGGCGTGAGAATGAAAAAGAGAGAAAAGAAAAAATTGAGAAGATAAGATGTTTTGAGTGCAATGGGACAGGGCACAAGAAATTTGAGTGTCCCACTAGACTTAAGAGAGAAGGAAAGAAAGTTGCCATGCCCACTACCCTAAGCGATAGTGAGGATGAGGATGGAGATGAAAGTGTGATTCAAAAATCTTTTAGAAAGTTGTTTATTGAGACCATGGAAACAAAAATGTCAAATAGGATCCTAGGTCTTCGGATTTGTGAGTTGAAGGAAGAGAATGATGAGCTAAAAAGGGAAAAATGTGACTTGACCAATAAGGTGTCTATTCTGACGACACGTGTATCCCATCTCGAGGATGATCTCAAATAAGCAAGGAAGGTCCAAGTCTCATTAGAGAACGCATCTGAGAAGGTTGATAAGATGGTTCCCTATCCCGTTTTGAATGAGGTTGGAAAAGGTAATGACGGTGCATTCACTACTTTGAATGCGCCCGAGCCTATATCCACTTTGGTGAGTGAGTTTCATGGGTACCCGTCTAGGAAAGCTCATCCCAAAATTCTTGATAAATTAATTCCTAGTCTAGTTTATGTTTGCTCCCACTGCAAAAAGCGAGGACATCTTAGGGAGTTTTGTTCTAAGTTGGGTTTTATGTCATATCATGCCACTCCACACGTTCTGCACATGCACCCATTCAAGATACTTTTCTTTCACATAATGATAGAGAGTTTGAACATATTTTCAAGCAAGTGAAGTTTTTGATCAAGACCACACATGATCTTATGGAGTTGGTTCAAAAGATGTCACCATCTTTGGAAAACTTCACTGGTCTTTCTGTTTGAGGTCTTGACATGTTTACTAGCATGGAGTGATTTACATGATGTCTCTTTCGCCTATTGCTAGCATGTCCCATTAGTTTGTTTTATTTTCTGATTTTTATATTTTTTTGAAAAATCCAAAAAAAAAATCTTTTTATAAAAAATTTCGAAAAGCACAAAAAGATTTTATTTTGATAAAATTTTGAAAATCTAAAAAGATTTTTGTATTTTATTTGCACCTTTTATGGATGAGGATTTAAGATAGCCGAATTACAAATTTCATTCCATTTATCCACGTGACTGTTTGATAGTGATTTGAGACGCTATATCATTGCATGCATGTGCTTTACATTGTTTGGAGTCTTTCAGATGTGATTAGTCATATCTTTCTACATGTTTGGCTCCTTATCTCCTTTATTGCACACATGCACGGTTTTATTTGATTATTGTACTTGTCTATCACATATTAGCTTGAGTGTTTCCATCTCAATTATGTCTATACAACGAACCATATGCGATAAACCTTGACAAGATTGGAATGCATGTAAAAAATCGTTTGGTGAGATTGTGTTTTTTTTAAATGGTGAAGGCATACGAAAGGTAATTATCTATCCTTTGCAAATAAGCCACCGTTAAATCGGACCTAAAAAATTGAGGAATTTTATTATTCGGGGTCCAAAGAGGTTAAAAGATCCCGAAAAAATTTAAAAGCAACAAAAAGAAATGCATGCCAAATATGGGCCATTTAGGTCTCACCATCAATTCTTCAAAGTTTGAGAATTTAGATCAAATCTATTCAAAATATAAATCTGAGGGAGTTTGGTTGGAGAATTTAAATGGGTTTGCACTTCCTTGAAAGTCCTGAAAAAGCATTAAATCGTTTTGGACGTTATTTGTGTGGAAATCACTTTGAGCTTTGATTTGCTGATTTGATTGAGTCAATGTCTCATATTTCCATCTTTTTACACCTAAGGAAGATGTTGAGTTTATTATTTAGGAGTATCTGATATTCATCGTGCACATATGTCATGTTTGTATGCACATATTTTCCTATTAAATTTGTTCACACTCCTCCATTTACGCTATCATCGACTTGGTTGTTTTTGTGTTTGTTCATGGTGTGATTCTTTGTTGTATATTTTGTGTGAAAAATTTTGAAAAATTCAAAAATAAAGAGTTTATTACCATGTGACATTTTTCATATTTATGCTTGTTATATCTGTTTATTTGGGAACATCATAAAAAGGGGGAGAATGAATTACGGGGGAGAATTTTTGTTGATTTATCAATGATTTGCTTAAGCTTAATTGATTTTTGATTTTAGCATATCATTATATTTCAAAGTGTTGCGTGTCATGGGTATTTCCTTTATCTCATGTGTGTAGGTTCAAAAGTGATATTCATTGGATTGCACACCCTGATGAGAAGAGCTTTGGGAATTTCTAAAGAGCTAAAAATTTGAAGATGTTGAAGTTTTATTGAAGACATGTCATTTAGTATTCTCAGTTTGAGGGTTTAATGGGGATATTATATGTATGTCATTTGTTTTATAGAGATTGCATAATTCAAATTTTTTATTTATGTACCTACATAGACATAGGGGAAGATTTGTAAGGACATAATTTTATAAATGTCAATGGGTAGAATTTAGGAATTTTTTGTTTTCCCTAAATAACAGTTTATATGTCGGATACCGCTACCTTCGGTACGTCATCATGATCATCCACGATGACCTCTATCTGAATTGATGCATCCATCATCTTCACACGTGTATCATGCTACATGCGACGTGTTGCTCATCTGTTTCCCACTACTCCACTACGCATTATTGGTAAACTGATTTAATGGAGTTATTTATATTTGCATAAATATTTGGGAATTTTTTAGAAAATATTTTTTGAAGTCTGAAATATTTTTTTATCGAAAGAAGAATTTTTTAAGTGTAGAAGGGGAGTGCCTCGGTCGACGATCTCGTTCAAATGATTTGCCACTGTCGTTCGAGCGAGATAAGCATCTCGCACGAAGTCGTTTGAATGACACGTGTCCTTCATTTGAGCGAGATGTCTATCTCATTCGAGCGACGTCGTCGCCTCGATTTTCGTATAAATACCAGTGTGCATTCTACACGTTCTCCCAAGTCCTTTTCCAACACGATTTCTACGAAAAATAGCCCAGAAAATAGACTTCACCTTTTAAGGTTTTACACCTTGTTTATTCACATAAACACTCCCATCTATATATGTGAATTGTTAAACCTTCATCAGGATCGTTTTTATTCATCTGGAGTAACTTTGTGGAGGAGCTGTCGTCTTCTCTATTACTGCCCACCCGGAGTTCCTGAGGGAGATTCCAGCCAACGACATCGAAACCGACACCCGGGAGATTTCTAAGTCACACTTATTTTTATTGTAATTCGTGTAATGTTTTTTACAAATTATAGTGAAAATAAAAAGGTTTTGCCCCTTTGGTGGATTTTTCCTCATTTGTGTGTTTTTGTGTGTGATTAAATATTCTTGCATGATCATATTATTTCCAATCACACCTAGATGCATGTTTTAGGATTTAATTGAAAAACTGAGATTTAATTAAATAATTTCCTTATTTGAACGCACGCGCACTCAGATACCAATTTGTGAAACGTATGAATGCAGTGTGTGATACCGATTTAAAATTAATTCTCAACTTTCTAGTTTGGCACACTTATATAATTGGAGTCAATATAAACCAAATTAATTCAGCCCCTAAGTAGACTTATCTATTTGAACGCATGCCCCTAAATAGATCAAACATGCATCTATGTGTGTGCGTGTGTCAAACCATAAATAGATAAAGCATGCGACACAAATATTCTGGAAAAATCCCCGAAGGGCAAAACATTTTATTTCTAGAACTTCGAAGAAATCACAAGAAAATTGACTTACATACAACCTGATAATCGCCCACAAGTGTAATGAACGGTATCTTCATCAAACATCTAAAGCAACGGCAAGAAATATCGTCCGCTAGAATCTCGCGCAAGAAATCCAGGTGGTCAATAATGAAGAAGAAAACGGCTTCTCCACAAGAGTGAACTTCATAAGGACTCCCTCCAAAAAAGCATGCAGCTGTCGGTTGTAGAGTTTTCCCCACAAAGAATTAACCAAGGCAAAATATGTTCTCGGGTTCCACAAAACATCTCACACAAAAGTAATTTGGATTTTTGTGAATTGAAATCAAAACAAATAGTTGAACCCTTAAATTTTTGGAGAAGAAAACATTCTGCCAAAAGATATTTTTCTAATTGATTCTAGGCAGATAAACAAAACAAAAGTTTCAAAGGTTAAAACTCTTTAAAGTTGGAAACTCTTCTCCTCGTCAAAAGCAAAGGGTTGACATCCTTTTTATATAAAATTTTGAGGCGGTTAACGTACAGAAGTAAAGCAGCGTGTCAGCCGAAAAGACAGGTCGCTCGAATGAGAAGCCCATCTCGCTCGAATGAGATACACGTGTCGTTCGAATGACTACACACGACATCTCAATATCGTTCAAACGAGATGGTGATATCGCTTGAATGACCTTGACGTTGAAACCCAGGCGCGCTTGATGCCTTAGAAAATTTCTCAAACCTTTTCAAATCATATTTTCTAAAACAATAAAGAAACCTTTTTATAAAAAACATTTATAAAAACATTTTTATATAAAATCTTTTTAAAACTCCTTTTAAAAATATCCCAACACTCTTAATATGAAATGTAAATGAAACTTTAAAGCATTATCTTACCAAATATCATATTGTTGGGATTGAATGTTGAAGACAACTTGTAATTCAGATTCGTCTTTTGAAGATGAAAACTTCTTCAATTCTTCGACAATTGTAATGGTATACGACATAATTAATTGTGACGGACATTTATAAAAATATTTCCTTACAAATCTCCCCCTATGTCTATGCCGTTACATACATAAAAACACCTGAATTATCAAATACCACATTACCTATACAAATCTACCCGCCCATGAATCCCAAAACTTAGAAGGAATCCCAAAATTGATAAGGTATAATTTGCAAGTTCTCAAAAAATTTCTTCAACATAAAAACTCTCAAAGCTTTTCTCATAAGGGTGTGCAACAAATTGATCTTCAATCTTTGTACCTATACACATGAGAAAAATAAAAAACCATCGTGATGCATCGAGTTTGAAATGATAAAAGAATAAATCATTAATAATAAAATCTCCCCCATAATGCAAAAACTCATCCATAACATGATAATTCTTTCTCCCCCTTTTTATGATGTCCCCAAATAGACAGATAAGAAGAAAAAATCAAAACATGGAGTGTCACGACAAAATTCATAGCAAACATGGATCAAACTACGTGTATGCAACGGTATACCCCTGTAGGAGGGTAGTGAGACTGGGGTCTATGAATAACTGGAAAGGGTGAGGCGTGACCCACTCCAATGGACACTGCCTGCAAGGTCTTCAAGGTCCTCTGGTGCAACTTCTCAAGAAACTTTCTCCTTCTGGTAACAATGGAACCCAAGCTTCAACTCACTCCCTGCAAGAAGATGAACTTTTACAGCAAAAAATAGTAATTTTCTCAAGAGAAACACCTGAGAATGATGGTTGTCACTGGGGAGTGAAGGAACAAGGCACTCAGCACTTAGAGAATGAGCAGGGAGAGAATACTAGGTAGGTCTGGTGATATTTTAGTAGAGTAACAGTGCAATTTTTATTGTCTTCCTCTTGACCTTGCCCAGAGGTCTATTTATACTAGGGCATTAGGGATGAGTTGGCATTTTTGAGCGCCAAAATTGAGAGGTTTGGTGGGGAACAATGTCTGAAGTGTACCATTTGTCCCTACTTGCAGGCAGCCCTGCTTGTCCCCTCCTGCAGACGCCACCGGGCGCCGACCAAAGTCAAAAAGCACATATGTCCCCTAATGAAGATAAAATATCAGATTTGGTAATTATCTTTTGAAACGGTAACTTGTGGCGCAATTTTGCAAATCTTGAGAGAGGAGGCTTTAAGGACCCCTCTCCTTTAAAATTGTTGTTTTTCTTGAGAGGGACCTTGAGGACCCCTTCTTCTGGAAAAGTCATTTTCTTTTATAAAGAGTTTATTTCTTGTGAGTAGCCAGCTCTTTGGCTGCTCACTTCACTTGTGACCAAGTGTGAAATGTGTGTAGTCTTGAGTGACTTATGGGTCTTCCTAATAGTATTCTCTCAATCCTATAGTGCTAAGTGGTTGAGCTTGCTCAACATACCTTGTCCCTCAGCCACCAAGCCAAAACTCCCAGGAGGTCCCAACTAGCCTGCTTGCTCAACTAGGCAAACTGTACAAGAAAGTAAAGTGTTAATACTGTTTTTATTTTAAAGAATGACGTTTCATGATGAGGAGTTGCTCGTGGTAGCCACTCCCTCATTCTGGCCACCCTGGGTGGGTTCCTTATCAATATGAGTTTCTGTCGGAACCCTTGCAGTGGCACTTCTCGGATAACATTTCTACAGTGACCCTTGCAGTGCCGGTGACCCTTGTAGTGGCACTTCTCAATCTTAGACTTCTGCGGTGGCCCTTGCGAGGCACCTCTCGAATATCATTACTGCAGTGACCCTTGTAGTGGCAGTGACCCTTGCAGTGACACTTCTCAATCTTGGACTTCTACGGTGGCCCTTGCGGGGTTCCTCTCGAATGTCATTGCTGCAGTGACCCTTGCAGTGGCGGTGACCCTTGCAGTGGCACTTCTCAATCTTGGACTTCTACGGTGGCCATTGCGAGGCACCTATCGAATGTCATTGATGCAGTGACCCTTGCAGTGGCGGTGACCCTTTCAGTGACACTTCTCAATCTCGGACTTCTGTAGTGGCCCTTGCGGGGCACCTCTCTAATGTCATTGCTGCAGTGGCCCTTGCAGTGGCGGTGACCCTTGAAGTGGCACTTCTCAATTTTGGACTTCTGCGGTGGCCCTTGCGGGGCACCTCTCGAATGTCATTGCTTCATTGGCCCTTGCAATGGCGGTGACCCTTGCAGTGGCACTTCTCAATCTTGGACTTCTACGGTGGCCCTTGTGGGGCACCTCTCGAATGTCATTAATAAAAAAAAGCAGTTTTATTTTATTTACCTTTTTTTATTGGTAGACACCCTTCTACATTAGCCCCTCGTGCAAAGATTTTTTGGTTGGGTAGACTAAAAAAACTTTGTACGCCATAAATTCAAGTTCAACAATTATATATGTATGTATGTATATATATATATATATATATATATATATATATATATATATATATATATATATATATATATATATATATATATATTTTTAGGGACCCTAGGATCATTAAGTGCGGTGTGCCTTTATCCGAGGTTTTTAATTCTTGAGAATTCACGCGTCAGTGTGGGAACTGTCATCTCATCATTTGGGAAAAAAGGTCATCACCTTTTTTGCCTTCCTGCACGTTTTCCCACTCTGATGTAAAAAACATAAGACACTTTTTCTAAAGTTCTTTCATCTTCTTCCAAAAAAAATAAAATCTCATAGGGTCTTTGTATTTGTAGTGAGAGAAAGTGAGAGAGAAAGAGTTTAAAACACCATAACCCCAATCTCTTTTTTTTTGCTTTAGCTTTTTCAAACATCCCAATAATGGCTTCTAAACCATCCAATACCTCTTCAAATGTGAATATCCCCAAGGCTCCCATGAATTTTGGCTCCATGTCTCCTTTATTGCCTACCCTCACTGCCCCTACCCTTGGCACTATGGTAGCTGGCGATCTCCGATATCATTTTATTGGTGGCGCCGATGCTCTCTCTGGACAGCATGCGTCCTCTCCCTCGGGCGGTGGTACTGATTTTGGGCCGAGGACCCTCATGGACTCCTCGTCGTTTCTCTCAGCGAGTAAGGGGGACCCTGTAGTTTCTTCCGCTGCCTATCAAATGGCGGTTTCGCAAGGTACGGTTTCCTTTAATTCCTTATAGCTTTACGGTTCCTCGACCGAACCTTTGTTGACAGCTAGGGGGGTCTCGACCAGTGGCTCGCCGCGAGTCGACCCTACATCCGAGTATCCCTCACCAGTTACTTTGGATTCTTCAAAAACCCTAGTTGCTTTGGGCGGGGGTATCTCGACCTTGGTTCATAAAAATTACCAAGTTAGTTTGGGTCAGGGTATCTCGACCTGTGACAAGTATCTAGATGCGGAGGGTTCCTCGTCTATTGGGAACAGTGTTGGAGAGAGGTGGGTCTCGACAGCCATGATTTTTCCTGAAGAGAGGGGGGTCTCGACCCGTGGTATTCTGCTTGAAATGCAGGGTGTCTCGTCTGAATCTTCATTGGCCACTAGGGGTATCTCGACCCGTGGTATTTTTCTTGAGACGCAGGGTGTCTCATCTGAATCTTCGTTGGCCACTAGGGGTATCTCGACCAAGGGTTTTTTGTTCGGAGAGAAGGGTATCTCGTCCAATCCGGGCGTGAGTTTGAATTTTTTCATTGAGACGGCTGCTGATAAGAGCTCAACGCGAGCAGTCCCCACACCCGAGGGTTCCTCGCAAATGACTTTGGATTTTGACAATTTACAAGATGCTTTTGGTGGGGGTATCTAGATACTTGTTAGCACCGACAGTGGGTCCTCGCACATTGGCCTAGATACGACGGGTTCCTCGTTGAGTCAATCAGTTCTGGCTGGGGGTGTCTCCGCATTTGGAAATATTACCAGGGGGTCCCCGTCATTTTATTTTGCTGATCTGGGTGGCTCAAAATCTGCCCATGTTGGGCAAGCTGCCAACTGTAGCGAGAGGGGTCTCTCGTCCACCGATGTCGCTTCTAAGGGTGTCTCGGTACCCGCTCCTGTTGGTGTTGGTTCCTCACGCCTTGCACCAGACATAGGGGGTTCCTCGCGCTACCCGACTAATGTTTCTTCACCAACTCAACTATTGGCAGCTGGGGGTGTCTCGACATCTGGTTATGTCGAGGGTTCTGCGACCCAGGGTGTCTCGACCCCTTACGGCGTCGAGCGTTCCACAACCCAGAGTGTCTCGACCTCTTGTGGTGTCAAGGGTTCCACTTCCTTTTTTTACGGCAGGAACACCCAGGATCCACTACTCGGGGTCTCTACCAGGATGAGTTCTTTTCTTGAGCCAATGACTCTTGGTAGTTCATCAGCTACATTATCCTCCTCTCAGGCATGGAAGGACTATATGCACATTCGCCAAGGGCGGGATTTTGGTATTTATCGTCGTGCTCCTTTTTTTGGTCCTGCTGATAACTTCATGGTTTCACTTTCCGAATTTGGGGAAAAATTTTCTAACGTTGTTCTTGAGCGCTCTCATGTGAGGTTAAGTGAGTCTGCTGACCTCCCTACCATTTCTTCGGATTCCCTTCTCCGAGTTCGAGTCAACCGCGGTGACTTTTCTTATTCCAATGTTGAAGCTAAAGCCACGGGGGGTCCCACGGAGGAGTGGGCTAGCTAGGTTGATTATGTTCTGAGCGTTCCTGATTATGTGGCTATTCTTAGGGAGGTGGGACGTTTTACCTCCGTCAGCAGTCTGAAGTCCTTCACCATATCTAAGCATATTTCTTCGCTCAATCTTTCATTGTCTCGGTGGAGTATGGAGTCTCACCCATTTGTCAAAGGCTGGGGCAAATTTACCATCACCTAGAGGATGTATGTGAATTGTACGCTCTTCCTTTCTTTGGGCAACAGGTCTTTTCTGATGACTACGAGGATTCTTTAGAGTAGGAGATGATGGGGGAGCTACGGTCAGCTCTTGGAGAGTGCTCGAAGTATGTGGCTATAAATATAACTGGTCATTACAAGCATTCCTTTGCCAAATGGCAAAGATACTGGTTCAGAGATTTTGAGCAGTTGCAGAAGGGGGAGACTTCACGCGCAGCCCCTAGAACCCAGGATGGTCCTAAGCTCCACTCTCCTGCACATTTAGCCTCTTTCTTTGTTATATTTCTGACTCGGTTCCTTCTGCCATGTAAGCCTTAATATTTTCCTCGCGAACTTCTTTTTAGATTAGCTGTACAGTTGTCTCGCAGCAGGTCGATACCTATGGCCGCCTTGACTTTGGGTTCTCTTTACACCTGGATGGAACGAGCACACATAGATGTATAGAGGTCTTACGGTCGATATGATGTCGTTAATTATGCAAATGCCTCTCTCTTAATGTCCTTTTTACTTGAGCATTTCCCCCATTTTACTTCAGGGGCTCACGCTTGTCATAGCGATGCTGCAAGACTTCTCCGGTGGCACAAGAAAATTCTGAAGAAATCTTTGGTAATATTAATTTATGATATTGAGGAGTTTCAGTTTCGGCCTTATACCAAGCGCCCTGGGGGAACTTACAGTTGGCTTTCTTTCCCTGGCGATGGCGGGACTTTCTATTGCCCTTCAGCAGTGGGGTCTATTTCCACCCGTCCTCATATTAATGTGGTGACGATGTTCTTACCATGCCACCTCCCTTCTTGGAGTGAGTTAGGTCCGTGTGCTGAATCTTATCATTTCGAGAGGGCGAGACGACAGTTTGGCTATGACCAGGGCGTTCACATCCCTCCTCTTCCTACCTGCAGTAATCATTCTGAGGCATTTTCAGAGGCGTGTGCTAGCTTCACTCTTCAGGGATTATTCCGTAGGGTCAGTGGTTTGGGTGGTCTCTATGTGCCTCCCTGCGATTATCATCCGTCATTTACTTCATCTTGGTTCCTTATTTGGCAGGGGCAGGTTCGTCTTATCCAAAAATGTGTAGTTGGTCCCCCTCATGAGACCAACCCCATTAAATATACCAAAGCCCAGTTTTTGGTCAGGCGGACGCAGAAAGATCCTTGGTTTCTTAGTACTACTTCCACGCCACCCTTGGAGCAGGCCATTTCAGTTTTAGTGAAGCCTCTCCTTAACGAGTCACTTCAGCCTCTGCCGACTGAGCTTCCCCCTATGAAGTCTAGAAGCCAATCAAAAAGCAGAGGGAAAGCGAGCACCTCTACTACGAGCAAAAGGAAACACCCTGACACAGATGTATCTAATTTTGTTCCAGCTACTACCGCTTCTCCTCCCTCTTCTACTATGAGGACCCGGGCTAAAAATAAAAAGAAAAGAAACGGTGCTGGCATGGCTGCTTCCTCTACGGTGGATCAAGAGTTCGATACTGGCGATCTTGGGGTGGAGGAGGCCTCCCAAGTAGCGAAAGAGAAAGGTTACTCCTCACCGAGCCTTGCTTCCCAGGAGGCGCGGGTCACGTCTATTCCCATTGCAGAAGGTACTATATCACGACATTCTTTACTTAGTGGAACTAGTTCTCTCGGAGATTATTTATCTCCCTCCCCTTCATTGGAAGAGGAACTAGTTGATTATGGAAGCACCCCTTCCTATGACGACCATAGTTCTTCTTCGGGTGATATGGGCGGCCTGGATTTCCATAGCGAAAGCACTACTGACACTTCTGCTTTGTTATCAATCTCGAGAGAGTCTTCTAGTGATGATGAGGCATCCCATTCTCCTTGGGGAGTTAGCCCCACCCATCTCCCTTATGGACAGACCACGCGCCCTGCTGCTGTAAGTGTTCCCCCTCCGTGAAAAAAAAATTGCATATGATTTTCTTTCTTCCCCCTCATTATTTTTTTATTTGTTAATGAAAGTATTATGTCATATTATGCAGGTTATTTCCATGGAGGCAAGCAGTTATCCTCTTCCCCCACTACGATTGACGCCCTTTCAGCGGGAGAAGAACTCCATGCTCATTTCTTCCCGAGGCCTTTTTAGAAAGATTTTTTGTCTCCTTAATTATTTTACCATCTGATGTAATTTGTTAGTCTTCCAATTACATCTTGGTTGTGTACGCTGTCATTTCCCTGCAGCTTTCATCTGTGCACTTTACCGGCACCAGGACCACTTTTGTGACTTCTCCTTCTGCTCAGGTATGCCTCAGCCATTCTCAAAACTTTCATTGTGCCTTTTTCCTCTTTACTTTTTCCTTTTATTTACCCATTTACAACGTGTAGAGGGTTGTGCCTTCCGACGTTGTCACCTCATCGTCTCTTATTTCGGTGGTGGGCACTTCTACAGCTGAGCCCCCGGGCACCTCCTCATCTAAGGTATGTATTCTTTTACTTTTGAATACTTATTTCCTTTTAGTAGCGGGTCCTAATGGCTTTTGTATTTTCTTCTCAGGGAGGGACTCTCCCCTTACCTGACGTTATTATCCCAGGTTTATCCTCTCCGGGGAGGATTTCTATCCCTCGGGTCCGCATATCTATGGACGGTAGACCCTTGGTTCAGGTTATTTCTCGTGGCCCAATATTTACTGCGGCTTCAACTAGTGAGCATACACTTCAGATCAGGCCTTTCCATTGGAGCATGGAATCTCTTTTTCTCCGAACATGTGATGAATAACATATTTTCATTTTTTGCAGGCTATAGGTACAGCCCCTAGTGTGCCGACCATCCTTTTCCGCTCTTCCCCTCTGGATGGGGCTCAGGCACTTTCCTATTTCCTTAGTTACATATTTCTTCTCTACTCAGCCTGTACTTATCATATCCCTCTCTCACTTTGTTGCAGTTATCCCATGGTGTTGTCTCGAGTGTAGCTTCTGTTATTATCTCTTCAGCAGCCCCTGTCCATGGGCCAGCTTGTCCTGTTATCGCGCCCCTTCAGGTAGCTATCTCTGTTATGCCTTTGAGGAGTTTCCCTCTCTCTCTTTTTAATTTGAGGTATTTTTCATTCATGAGATAGGTGATTTTTACCTCTTGCCCTTCCTTATCATTCGCAGCCTCGCCTGCCCCTTGCGGCCGCCGTTGCTGGGGTTATTCTTCCGAAAGTGCCTGAGGTTGAGGTAGCTTCTTCAGAAGCACTGGTCGCTGAGACAGCCCCTTCAGGAGCATCGACCAGTGTGGCGACCCTTATGGGAGCCCCTGATCCTCCTCCTTTGACCGTTACGGAGGGCGTTATTCAGGTATAGTGTATAAGGGTATCTATTTCCCTTACCTTTATTATTTTATTTAAATTGCACAAGCATTCCCATCTTCACCTTTGTTTCATTGTCTCTAGGCGAGCGAGGTTTCTCCGATGACTATGGAGCCTGATGAAGTTGCTCCGATATTTGTGGAGTCTGAGAGTGGGATGGCTGTGAGAGAGGTATTAAACTAGCATACTCCCTATTTTTACTATTTACTTTTCTTCTTGCGTATACTGTACAAGCGTTCTCATTTCACCTTTGTCTCATTGTTTCCAGGTGCCTGAGAGTACTCCTATGACTGTGGAGACTGGCGGTGGGGCCATTGCGAGAGGGGTATTAAGCTAGCATACCCCCTCTTTTTTACTATTCCCCTCTTTTCTTCTTGCGTATGTTGTGCAAGAATTCCCATTTCACCCTTGTCTCATTATTTCCAGGTGCATGAGAGTACTTCGATGACTGTGGAGTCTGGCAGTGGGACAACTGCGAGAGAGGTATTAAACTAGCATACCCCCTCTTTTTACTATTCCCCTCTTTTCTTCTTGCATATACTGTGCAAGCGTTCCCATTTCACCCTTGTCTCATTGTTTCCAGGTACATGAGAGTACTCCGATGACTGTGGAGTCTGGCAGTGGGGAAACTGCGAGAGAGGTATTAAGCTAGCATACCCCCTCTTTTTACTATTCCCCTCTTTTCTTCTTGCGTATGATGTGCAAGCGTTCCCATTTCACCCTTATCTCATTGTTTCCAAGTGCATGAGAGTACTCCGATGACTGTGGAGTCTGGCAGTGGGGCAACTGCGAGAGAGGTATTAAACTAGCATACCCCCTCTTTTTACTATTCCCCTATTTTCTTCTTGCGTATGATGTGCAAGCGTTCCCATTTCACCCTTGTCTCATTGTTTCCAGGTGCATGAGAGTACCCCGATGACTGTGGAGTCTGGTAGTGGGATGTATGTGGAGAGAGATCATAGTTCTGAGTTCACTCCTTTGGTCGGTTATGCTGATTCTTGTGGAGAGTCTTCTTTCCTCCCTTCTGAGGCGGGGTCTCGCTACTCTGATGGCGATGATGAAGTAGAGAATGCTGCGACTATTGCAAGTAGACTATGGCGTGAGGAGTTACTAGGAGGATTCAGGGCATATGAGCGTCAGCTCTTGGATCTCATCTTAGAGAATCATCCCGAGACATTCACTTCCCAGAGTATACTTCAGATTGACAGTCTTACGACCTTCAACCTGAGGGCTCTCGCCAGCCATGTTCATGAGTTCTTGGCTACCGCCCCTGCTAAGCTGACTAGCTCTTCCATTTTGCTATTCTTGGATGCTCTCCGCGACTTGAAGAAGTTTTATCATTTTCATTTGGATTGGATTGATGCGGGGGTTCGCCCCTTTCTGAGTGTTACTTTCCGAAAGATAGTGAGATTTCACTCTTCCCGACAGTCTAGAGTTGAGCAGCCGTAGGCTAAAGCTACGAGAATCCGAAATCAGATCGCCCTACTGCAGGTGAAGCTTTCCAGACTCGAGTCTGGCGATGAGGAGGATGAGGCTAAATTCATCAGGTTGGAGGAAGAGTTTCTGCTGGAGGCTGGTCCGTCATATGTCGGCGCCATCGCTTGTGATGATCTATTTTTTGTCGTTTCTAGTGGATAGACTACTTCTTTCTTTGTAATGCTCAAAACGTTATGCATACATTAATGATCCTACATGGATGAAACACTTCTTTTCTTCTGCACTTTTCTTTTCACTTGTTCTCCGCTTAAATTGTGGGTATTTGCTTTATATAACTTGCTCTAATTTCTGTGAGCATTTAGCCTACTGATGATGGTTGCCCCATATACTGTGGGGTTCTTGCCTTTACATGAGAAGTTACGTATATATATATATATATATATATATATATTCAAAAAAATGCACCTCTTGTAGCTGTGAGGTATTTGCATGTTACTGTCTGGGATTGCCCCTCCTGTTTGTGGGGGCACTCCTGCGCACTACTACTTATAGTGATAAAGGCTAGGTTGGAAGGGGGGGTGACCCCTTCCCCCTTCCCGAAAGCCTGATTTTATTAAAAAAAACTATTTGAATTAGCTAACCCCTAGTCTTTGGGGTCCTTGCTCTATATTCTCTTTAAGAGTTTCATTGTTCTTTGTAATATTAAAGAGGAGGAATTTAATCTTCCCTCTATGTTTTCTATTAATTTATGTCTGGGGGACTTTGCTCAGTATACTTTCTCTTAGGATGGACTTACCTCCCAAGTGTAGTGAGCAAAGTTCCTGATTTTTTTGTACTCTCTTCTAACTGAGTAGGGAGTGTATATATATTTATGTATATATATATAGATGAGTAAATAAAGCAAACATCAACAATGATCAAAAGTGTTGTTATTTCATTTCTGTACTTTTGTGTGTTGTTTACAATGTAGTATTGCTCTAAAAAAAATTTACAAAAAAACTTTTCTGGTATAGGAGCAATCCTCAAAATCCATTACAGACATGACAACACAAAGAATTTGTTAGCTGTTACTAAGCATAGTACCTCTTCAGCCACTTACAGTTGATGGACTGGAGGCAATCACTCTCTGGTTCTGATATTTGGCAGTAGCTCGACTTCCCCACTCCTCTGACAACAAAGGGGCCTTCCCAGTTAGGCTTGAATTTTAATGCCGATATGCTACGGAGATGGTGAGTTGATGCTCGCAGGACTAAATCTCCCACCTGGAACTCTCTACGCTTAACTAAGTTTTCGTAGGCCCTCGACAGTTGCTGAGTGTAGACTTTGAAATTCTCTCTCGCCTTGTCCCTATGTTCGTCCAGCGCCTCCAGCTTCACATGCCTTGGGTCTGGGATGAGCCCATTGCTAAGAGAAATTCTGGCTGAAGGTACCGCCAGTTCCACTGGTAGGACAACTTCGGTCCCATATACTAGAGAGAAGGGAGTGAACCCTATTGGCTTTCTTTTTGAAGTACGATAGGCCCATAACACCATAGGCAACTTCTCATCCCATGCTCCCGGCATGTCCTCTAGCATTTTCTTCAAAATGTTTATCAGGGTCTTATTGGTAGCCTCTGCTTGGCCATTGCCCTTGGGGTAGGATATGGTTGAGATATTATGCACAATCTTATACCTGTCTGTGAGGAGGGTCATCTCCTTGCATACAAATTGCTTCCCATTATCCGTTAGGATCACTTTAGGTATACCAAACCTGCATATAATATACTCCTTTATAAACTAGGTTACCACTTGGACGGTGACTCTCCTTAAATGAATGGCCTCTGCCCATTTGGTGTACAATTCTATAGCCACAATGATAAAAGCCTTGTCGTGAGTTACCGGGGCGATCTTTCCCACCAGATCGAACGCCCAAGTATGGAAGGGATAAGGAGCTTCCAAGCTTTGCAGGCTGATGGAGGGAGCGTGCACCATGTTTCCATGCACTTGACATGCTCTACACTTCTTCACATACCCAATGAAGTCAGCCTCTATGGTCAGCCAGTAGTATCCTAGCGTCATCAGTTGATCATACAGTTTGGCACCTACCATATGGGAGGGCTCATGAGCTTCTTTCAGCATCTTTTCCACCTCCTCTTTGGCTACGCACCTTCGTGCCTTCTCATTGTAGCCCTTCCTATATAACTCCCCCTCGACCAAGTAGAAATGGGCTATCCTTTTTCTAAGGTAAATTTCATCCACTCTCTTGGCGGGCAGCTCCCCGTTTCTTAGATATGATAGGTATAGCTATCTCCAATCTTCGAAGGCTTCCACAAAGTTAGCCCCCATCGGCTGGTCAAAATTAGCTTGGCACTTTAAACAACTTTGTTGCAAGCGGGCCGCTTCTATACTCATGGCAGGCCAATAATACTCGCTTCGCTGCAGTCGTCTGTAAAGGGGTATATCCGTATCTCCGCAGCGCTTCTGGTTCATCTCTATTAACCTCTCCTTGGCTTCTTGCTCCCCTACGCCCCTTGCCAGAAACCCTCCAGGGCTCTTGAAGTAGAGAGTTCCTTGCAACACATGATAGTTGGCTAACTCTAATATTTTCATTGTCCCTTTTCTGGTTTCAAGTTGCTTTTCGACCAGACGCCTCCAATCTTCTGGCTCGTTACTTGGGAATAAGGATTTTACAGTAGTGGGTACCGTTCTTCGCCTCACTGTGATGGTTGCTTCTGGCTCCTCCATGTCCAGCTTCTGTGCTATGGTGGCGAGCGCATTAGGGTGCTTGTTCATCGTTCGCGCCTGCCTCTCCACAGTTACTTCTAAGAACTGTCCCAGCAGCCTTTGGATGATGTGTCTGTACGGCGCTAAGTTGGCATGTTTAAGAGAAAACTCTCCATTAACCTGCCTCACTACCAGATTGGAGTCCCCTCGTATACATAATACCCTGACCCCTCTTCTGAGTGCTTCCAACATCCCTAGAATGAGGGTTTCATACTCAGCTTCATTATTTGAGCATTTAAAATCTAACTTGAAGGAGAGGGTGATCTTCTCCTTCCCGTCTGACAGTATGATGTCGGCTCCACCTATTCCTTGAGCACTGGAACCATCAAACTCCATAAACCACTTCTTCACCTCCTCCACCATGCATGCTTGAAAACTTTCTCCGGGTAACTCTTCACTAGGTGGTTCAAAAACCCCACTTGGTAAGTGAGCCAACAGATCTTCTATTGCTTGGCTTTTAATGGCTTTAGGCACTACACATTTTAGATCATATTCTGACAGGATCAAAAACCACCTTGTTGCTCGTCCCACGAGTATAGTCTGCACGAGGAGGTACTTGATGGGATCACACTTGGTGACTATGTGAACTGTTAAGGCTAGAAGATAGTGTCTCAACTTCTGGGCCACAAATACCAACACCAGGAAGTGTCTCTCCACGTTGGTGTATCTCGATTCTGTTCCATAGATTACTCTTGACAGGCAGTAGACTGGCTTTTCCTCTCCTTCTTTCTCTTGCGCCAAGAGGGCCCCTATCGATCTCTCTGTAGAAGTAAGGTAGAGCAGCAGTGGCGCTCCGACTTCGAGGGGAATCATCGTGGAAGTAGAGGCTAGGATTTCTTTAGTCTTCTTGAACGCTTTCTCCTATGTCTCTCCCCAAACTCATTTGACTTTGTCTTTTAGTAGAGGCGCAAACGGATGAGTTACTTCTGCCAGCGCAGGTATAAACCTCCACAGGTAGGACACCTTTCCCAGGAAGTTCTTAAGTTGCCTCTGACTCTTGGGCGGTGGCATCATCACAATGTCTTTCATCTTCTCTGCATCCATTTGCACCCCTTGTCTATTCACCACAAAGATTAAAAATTTCCCTGCAGTAACCCTAAAGGCACACTTTGAGGGGTTCATTCTCATCTTATACCGACGACACCTTTCGAATACTCTCCTGAGATCCTAAATATGCTTGCTTTCTTTCTTAGACTTCACCACCAGATCATCCACATATAATTCTAGTATATCATGAAATAGGTCATGAAAAATTTCCATCATGGTCCGCTGGTATGTGGCCCCGGCGTTCTTCAATCCGAAGGGCATGACTGTATAGTGAAAGTTCCCTAATGGTGTGCGAACGAAAGTCTTCTCCGCATCGGCAGGGTCCATTTTAATCTGGTTATAGCCAACATACCCGTCCATGAAGCTATACATCTCATGTCCCGCGGTGGCATCCACTAAGCTGTCTATACTTGGTAGTGGGAATTCATCCTTAGGACACGCCCTGTTCAAGTCACGAAAATCTACACAGATTCTGATTTGGCTCTTGTCTTTATTTTCCACTGGCACTATGCTGGAAAGCCATATGGGGTGATGAATAGGCTTGATGAACCCTGTCGCTAACAACTTCTCCACTTCATTTTTTATCTTCAAATCAAGGTCTGCTTTGTATGTGCGTGTGGCTTGCCTTACCGGAAGGGCATTGAGAAGGATGTTCAATCTATGAGAGCTCACTTCTGCATTTATTCCTGGCATCTCCGTGTACTTCTAAGCAAATACATCCGTGAACTCCTTAAGTAGCCCAATGATCTCTTCCTTTTGCTTCAGTCCTAGGCACTTGGAGATTAGAATGGGTCTACTCTCGCCCTGTTCTGGCCCCAACTTGAATTCTTCTAATTCTTGCAGTTGCTCTCTGGGTCCGTCTTGTATGGACTCTGGAGCTTCTTCTGGTTCCTCAACATGCTCAATAATATGAGATTCATGAACGATAAAACACACGAGCGTCGGGTCGATGCTCTCATCCCAGAACACCGCCCGCGTAGACCATTATAAACAGTAGATGATCTTTCCATCGGGCAAGACCACCTTCTTGCAAGTTTGAGGGGGTCTAGCTACCTCCTCTACTTTCCTCTTACCTTTTTCCATGTGGGGGATTATCCTCCCCCCTAGACGGTCATGAACGGACTTCTTCTGCGGGACCCTTCCCTCAACTACCTTGATTCCTTATAGTTTTCATGAAGATACCTTTCTTTCCTCATCTAACTCGGTGTAGAAGGCAAAATCTACCAGGTGGGCCTCCTCAACGGTGAAGGGTCTCTGCGTGGCCCTGATCACTATCTCTGTACCTCTAATGTTTGCCTTCGTACATTAATGGTAGGTGGAAGGCACTATGCCATGAGTGTGCATCCATACCCTTCCAATGAGTAATTGGTAGCTGGTGTTAGCATTAATAACATGAAATTTGATGTGGGAGGTGAAATTTCCCAACTTGATTCCCACATTCACGTATCCAATAGACTGCATTCCAGCGTTGTCAAATCCGAAAATTACTAGTGGTATCGAAACCACCTTCTCCTGGTCGATTCCTGTTTCATATAATGTACTGATGGGCATGATGTTAATGGATGCTCCTCCATCCATCAATGCCTTGGGAAATGAGACTTCGTTAACCATGGCTGTGACGTACAATGGGTGGTTGTGGAAGTAAGGAACCAACCTATCTGCTTCTGAAAACACCACTTCATAAGTACACTTCTTAATCATCCTTCCGATTGGCCCCTGCCAATTTAGCGAAGGGTCTCCCCGCTGCTGCACTGCCTCAAAGACTTTCCTCGTGATGGACACCCTTGTATCGTACTTTACCCCATCTAGTCAAAAAACCACTTGAACTTGGGGCTCCTTACGATGGCCTCGCATTTGGAATCTAGGTCCACCTCATACGTCTGGGCACTGCTGACATATTCCGCCTCAGAGATCCCTCCCTCATCTAGGTAGAGAATGACATCTACCTCACCTTCCGAGAGGGCTGCTTCTTCAATTTCCTCACTTCCATCTTCTTGTTCTGGAGTGAATAACCACTCCTCTTTCTTTCTTTCTAGCTCAAGCCTGCTTAGTGATGGATTTTCTAACTCCTCGCATAACTGCTCGCCGCTCTCCCACTTCATCAGACTTTTTGTAGCTTCTTCATCATAGGAAACTACCATGTTGGCGGTGCCAAAGTGATGCGCAGGAAGTGGGTTCTCGTTAACATCCACATGGGGTATCTGCAAGGTACCGCTGGCCATCTGCTCGCTAATGATCCTTCGCAAGTAGTAACAATCTTTGGTAGAGTGCTGCACTCGTTGGTGAAACCCGTAGTACTTTGGATTGGCCTTGTCAGCTGTAGTGGGGGTTTCTCCCTTTAGGTGGGGAGGTCCTGCTACACCTTCTCGTACTAAGGTGCGGTAACAATCCATAGCCTCAGCTATACTGCATGGTAGTGGCGGTGGGGCATTTTCCCCACACTTTCTCTTGTTGCCGGGACTGTCAGTCTTGGCCCCAGAGCCTCCTTTTTTCCTTTGGGATTCCCATCCACATAGTTAACCGATTGCCTCCTTGGAACTTGAAATCTCCCGGAAGTCAGTGGGACTTGCGTCCTCCAGCCCGGGGCTCTTGGTTTGATTATCATAGCTATGTTGCTAGCAGCCCTGGTGAATTCTCTAAAAGTTCCATCTCTAGTTATGTTGATCAAATGCAGCTTGTACTCTTCTAAGAGTCCTTCCACACATATCTGCAGTAACCTGGCCTCCGCCACGTCCTCGTGGACATCTAAGGCCCTCTCACTAAATCGCTTGATGTAGTGCATCAACTCTTCTCCTGTCTTATGTACCTCTTGTGCTAGGTGCCTCAATGTAAATTCATCCTCCGCTACAAAGAACTTCTGAAGCAACTGCCTGTGCATCTCTTCCCAGGTAGGGACGCTGTTAGGCGCCAAATGGGAATACCATGTATAAGCCTTCCCAGTGAGGGTCTTAGAGAACTCCCTCAACCGCGGGTTCTTGTCACAAGCATGTATTCCCAGATACTTGACAAACCTCTTCACGTCTTCTCTAGGGTTCTCCCCCCTACCGCCGAACTTGATAAATTTTGGCGGAATATGCCCCTCAGGGTATGGCTTCTCACTTACTTCCTGTGGATAGGGGTCTTGTAACTCCTCGTATAGGTGGGAACCCTCCCTCTGAGAGGAAGAGAGGAGCTTCCTTACTTCCTCCATAGTAACAGCCTTAGAGGGTGACTCCTCCAAACACGTGCTTTTAGCAGCTGGAGAACATGTGGGTGCCAGAACCTGCTCCGGTGTCGCCTTTCGGGACGGAATCGTCTCTATCGAAATCTTACCAGGGGTGGCTACCCCTCCATAAGGGGAAGCAGTAGGTGTCACACAACCTTGACCCAAACTTGATAGGTCCACATTATTTTGCTTCAAAAAATCAAAAAACATTGCCATAAGATTCATACCTGCCATTGGAGCCACTGCCGGAGAACTGGTCTGCCCTCCCTGAGGCGCAGGCGGCTTGGCTCCGATCACCACCACTTCTTCCTGAGTAGTCTGGTCACTGTGAGCTCCATTACTAGACGGAATGTCCTCAAAAACCAACTGCTTAGAGACATTGAAACCTTTTTTGTCCATTAAAGCAAGAATACCTCCCCAGCGGAATCGCCAAATGTAGGAGGGTATTGAGACTGGGGTCTATGAATAACTGGAAAGGGTGAGGCGTGACCCACTCCCATGGACACTACCTGCAAGGTCTTCAAGGTCCTCTGGTGTAACTTCTCAAGAAACTTTCTCCTTCTGGTAACAATAGAACCCAAGCTTTAACTCACTCCCTGCAAGAAGATGAACTTTCACAGCAAAAAATAGTAATTTTCTTAAGAGAAACACCTGAGAATGATGGGTGTCAGTGGGGAGTGAAGGAACAAGGAACTTAGCACTAAGAGAATGATCAGGGAGAGAATACTAGGTCTGGTGATATTTTAGCAGAGTAACAGTGCAATTTTTATTGTCTTCCTCTTGACCTTGACCAGAGGTCTATTTATACTAGGGCATTAGGAATGAGTTGGCATTTTTGGGCACCAAAATTGAGAGGGTTGGTGGGGAACAATGTCTGAAGTGTACCATTTGTCCCTACCTGTAGGAAGCCCTGCCTGTCCCCTCCTGCAGGAGCCACCGGGCGCCGACCAAAGTCAAAAAGCACATATGTCCCCTAATGAAGACACAATATCATATTTGGTAATTATCTTTTGAAACGATAACTTGTGGTGCAATTTTACAAATCTTGAGAGAGGAGGCTTTAAGGATCCCTCTCCTCTAAAATTGTTGTTTTTCTTTAGAGGGACCTTGAGGACCCCTTCTTCTGGGAAAGTCATTTTCTTTTATAAAGAGTTTATTTCTTGTGAGTAGCCAGCTCTTTGGCTGCTCACTTCACTTGTGACCAAGTGTGAAGTGTGTGTAGTCTTGAGTGATTTCTGGGTCTTCCTACTAGTATTATCTCAATCCTATAGTTCTAAGTGGTTGAGCTTGCTCAACATACCTTGTCCCTCAGCCGCCAAGACAAAACTGCCAGGAGGTCCCAACTAGCCTGCTTGAGCCCTGCTTGCTCAACTAGGCAACCTGTACAAGAAAGAAAAGTGTTAATACTGTTGTTCTTTTAAAGAATGACATTCCATTATGAGGAGTTGCTCGTGGTAGCCACTCCCTCATTCTGGCCACCCTGGGTGGGTTCCTTCTCAATATGAGTTTCTGTCGGAACCCTTGCAGTGGCACTTCTCGGGTAACATTTCTGCAGTGACACTTGCAGTGGCGGTGACCCTTGCATTGGAACTTCTTAATCTTAGACATCTGCGGTGGCCCTTACGGGCACCTCTCGAATATCATTGCTGCAGTGACACTTCACAATCTTGGACTTCTGCGGTGTCCCTTGCGGGGTTCCTCTCGAATGTCATTGCTACAGTGACCCTTGCAGTGGTGGTGACCCTTGCGGTGGCACTTCTCAATCTTGGAATTCTACGGTGGCCTTTGTGAGGCACCTCTCGAATGTCATTGCTGCAGTGACCCTTGCAGTGACACTTCTCAATCTCGAACTTCTGCTGTGGCCCTTGCGGGGCCCCTCTCGATTGTCATTACTGCAGTGGCCCTTGCAGTGGCGGTGACCCTTGCAGTGGAACTTCTCAATCTTGGACTTCTGCGGTGGCCCTTGCGGGGCACCTCTCGAATGTCACTGCAGTGGCAGTGACCCTTGCAGTGGTACTTCTCAATCTTGGACTTCTGCGGTGGCCCTTGCAGGGCACCTTTCGAATGTCATTGCTGCAGTGGCCCTTGCAGTGGTGGTGACCCTTGCAGTGGCACTTCTCAATCTTGGACTTCTACGTGGCCCTTGTGGGGCACCTCTCGAATGTCATTAATAAAAAAAAGCATTTTTATTTTATTTACTTTTTTTTATTGATAGACACCCTTCTACATTAGCCCCCCATGCAAAGATTTTTTGGTTGGGTAGACTAAAAAAACTTTGTACGCCATAAATTCAAGTTCAACAATTATATATGTGTGTGTGTGTGTATATATATATATATTAGGGACCCTAGGATCATTAAGTGTGGTGTCCCTTTATCCGAGGTTTTTAATTCTTGAGAATCCACGCGTCAGTGTGGGAACTGTCATCTCATCATTTGGGAAAAAAGGTCATGACCTTTTTTTGCCTTCCTGCACGTTTTTCCACTCTGATGTAAAAAACATAAGACCCTTTTTTTGAGTTCTTTCATCTTCTTCCAAAAAAAAAATCTCATAGGGTCTTTGTATTTGTAGTGAGAGAGAAAGAGTTTAAAACACCATAGCCCCCAATCTCTTTTTTGTGCTTTAGCCTTTTCAAACACCCTAATAATGGCTTCTAAACCATCCAATACCTCTTCAAATGTGAATATCCCCAAGGCTCCATGAATTTTGGCTCCATGTCTCCTTCATTGCCAACCCTCACCGCCCCTACCCTTGGCACTATGGTAGCTGGCGATCTCCGGTCGCATTTTATTGGTGGCGCCGATGATCTCTCTGGACAGCCTGCATCCTCTCCCTTGGGCTGTGGTACTGATTTTGGGCCGAGGACCCTCATGGACTCCTCGTCGTTTCTCTCAGCGAATAAGGGGGATCCTATAGTTTCTTCTACTGCCTATCAAATGGAGGTTTCGCGAGGTACGATTTCCTTCAATTCCTTATTTCTTTGGGGTTTCTCGACCGAACCTTTGTTGACAGTCAGGGGGCTCTCGACTAGTGGCTCGCCGCGAGTCGACCCTACATCCGAGGATCCCTCACCAGTTACTTTGGATTCTTCAAAAGCCCTAGTTGCTTTGGGCGGGGGTATCTCGACCTTGGTTCATGAAAATTACCAAGTTGGTTTGGGTCAGGGTATCTCGACCTGTGACGAGTGTCTAGACGCGGAGGGTTCCTCGTCTATTGGGAACAGTGTTAGAGAGAGGGGGGTCTCGGCAGCTGTGATTTTTCCTGAAGAGAGGGGGGTCTCGACTCGTGGTATTTTGCTTGAAACGCAGGGTGTCTCGTCTGAATCTTCGTTGGCCACTAGGGGTATCTCGACCCGTGGTATTTTTCTTGAAACGCAGGGTGTCTCGTCTGAATCTTCGTTGGCCACTAGGGGTATCTCGACCAAGGTGTTTTTGTTCGGATACCAAAAACATGATAAAGCATGCGACACAAATATTCTCGAAAATGAGGTTGAGTGGTTCTAGGATACCAAAAACGTGGTTCTAGGATACCCGCTCTGATACCAATTTGTAAACGTGAGTAGACAAATTGTATCAGAAAGTAAATTCTCGAAAATCAGGATCACGCGATGAAGTAGCGTAACCCGCTCTGATACCAATTTGTGAAACGTATGAACGCAATGTGTGATACCGATTTAAAATTAATTCGCAACTTTCTAATTTGGCACACTTATATAATTGGAGTCAATATAAACCAAATTAATTCAACCCCAAAACATGCAACTATGTGTGTGTGTGTGTGTGTGTGTGTGTGTGTGTGTGTCAAACCATAAATAGATAAAGCATGTGACACAAATATTCAGGAAAAATCCCCGAAAGGCAAAACCTATTATTTCTATAACTTTGAAGAAATCACAAGACCCTTGACTTACATACAATCTGATAATCGCCCACAAATGTAATGCACGGTGTCTTCGTCTAACCTCCAAAGCAACGGCTAGAAATATCGTCGACGGGAATCTACCGCAAGAACTCCAGGTGGTCAGCAATAAAGAAGAAAACGGCTTCTCCACAAGAGTGAACTTTATAAGGACTCCTTCCACAAAAGCACGCAGTTGTCGGTTGTAGAGTTTTCTCCACAAAGAATGAACTAAAGAAAAATATGTTCTTGGGTTCCACAAAACAACTCACACAAAAGTAATTGGGATTTTTGTGAATTGTAAACAAAACAAATATTTGAACTCTTAAATTGTTGGAGAAGAAAACATTATGCCAAAAGATATTTTTCTAAGAAAACATTATGCCAAAGGATAGTGAGGGTGCGTACGTTATAGTATGTCTTGTGAGAATTAAGAAAGACTTAGACTAGTAGAGTAGTGAGGGTGCACCTACTGATTTTATGTTTATTCAAGAGGATACACTTCGAGATTTGAGAAGAACTTAAGGATTTGTAATAATTGAGAGAATAAAAAAGAGTGATTTACTTATATGTAGAATGCGAGCGTTATATGTTACGCATGGCTAGAATATGTTATAGGCCGTGGACATACCTAGATGATTAATGTAAATATATATAAGAGTGCATGTATATATATTATTTGAATATCTGTGTTTAATCATACCCGCGCTACTTGCTATCACAGAGGTTTTCACGCCGGGGCAGTCTTATTCTGATGTGACCTTTATGGGGGATATTGACTCGTACCCTAGAACATAGGATCCTTGGTACAGGTTATCCGAGAATGATAGTCAGACAGTCATAAGAGACGTGAGGGTATGTGCTGACCTATGAGTGACTTGGAACTATGCTTCGCCTCCAATATATGTGTTTTGTGTTAATACAGTTCGAGAGTGATTCCGAACTAGTATTTTCCTTTTTGTACGAGAGATACGGGGACTTGATAGCAGAGTATGCCAGCACCATAGATTTTATATGGGGTGCCAATTAGTATATATACTGTATGAGTGACTAATATATATAGATATATCTGAGATTTCTCTACTGTGTGTGTAAGTAGATTAATATTGAATAAACAATCCTAATCACAGTACATGCTTGAGATTTCATAACCGTATTGAGATATACATAATTAATTTAAATAATCCTTAATAAGATGTTATCTTAATATATCATAGACATACGGTCTCGCGAATCAGATTCTATGGGAGGAGAATTGGATTAGACTTATGAGTCATTATAGTAGTACGATAGGCGTGCACACTAGATGAGAAGTGAGAATTCTCAAGAGAGTGTCGAGTACTAACATGTATGTAATATCAACTGGTAAGCATTTTAAATACTTGCTAAACTATTTTAAAGTTGTTTTACACTCGGGCTCTGACCCGTTTCCTGTCATCTTTTCTCTCTCTCTTGTGTGTATATATATATATATATATATATATATATATATATATATATATATATATATATGTATATGTATGTATGTATATATGTATATGTATGTATGTATGTATTACAGGTGCCCAGCCACAGGGGCGTCAGGCTTGGACATTTGGATTGTTGACGTGATGCAGCTAGTGTGGGAGCTGCTGATGTTTGCAGCAGATGACTTCATCTTTGTCTTCTCAGTCTTTCATTTAGTTCTTCTTAGATAGGGCATGTGTCGCCCATTTCCAATTTTATCTAGTTCGGAGAGATTTGTACTTTGGATTTATTTCAATATTCCGTTGTAGTTGGGATTACTTGTGATTACTACATTATCCTGTGATTTGGGATATTTTATTTGGATTGATTTATCTATCATGTTCTTTCATTGGATGATTTGGTTTTAATACTATCATTTGTATTCGAAAAAAAAAATGGTTTTATAGTTTATATTAATAATCGTACTTAATTTATAAGATTAAATGTTTTGACACTTAGCTTAAATATTTATTAGGTGATTAATAAAGAAAAAAAAATCGACATAGATGCTAAGAATGAACCAACCGGACACTTTGACTTAATTCAATAAAGGACTTATCACCCGGTATTTAATTAGGCAGGGTGTCACAGGTAGTATTCGAGCATCAGGTTCTAGTGTCCTTAGGATCTGTGCGGCTTATTATGCTTCCAGCGTTTCTTTGTTTTATATAAAGCCCTATGGTTAGGATTCTTGACTTTTATAATGAGATTTCGTTCTCCTGCTATAACGTATGTATATTAAATAAATCTTATTTGCATTCGGACGTGTTCGAACAATGAAGTATGGAAGGCAAGGGCCGTTAGGCGGACAACGGGAGGCAGGGATTACTTGAGGTTGTAGAGTATAATCGAGGATGATGGCCGTAGTTAAGGTCACCACTATTATGGCATGAGAAGACAGGACTATAAAGACGGCTAGGGCACAGCCTATGATTTACAGGTGCTGCTATGGTCAAAAGTGGTGCAAAAGTAGGCTCACCCAACGTGGTATGACTGGGAAAGAGTCGAACGAAGCTTGTAGGAGAACCATCGGTGGAAATTTTAGAAATGCGAGGATTGTGTGTGTTAGCCAAAGGAGGTAAAATATCCAAAGACTTGGAAATATGACGGAGTGTGGCTAAGTGAAAGTAAAAATTTGGGGTAAAATTTTTATTGGCTCGTATTAACGAATTTATAATGGTGGGAGTCAGCCACCACCTTTAGAAGTGGAATGACATGTCTACAAAAGGATCTTAGCTACAGTTTAACCGCAGGTTCCTTCATCAGAAGTTCAGGATAAGATGTGAACGTTGTTCTGAACTAATCACAAGAGGGACGGATAGAGGTCCATTTGTCAGTATGAATCTAAACTGTTAGCGAATCTTGTATCGGGGGATGTAGATACAAATGGAGGAGAGGATTTCAAGTGGGAGATCGACTCGTAAGAAAAGTTAACAACACAAAAAGGAAATTTTGTTGGATGACCGATTCCAAAGGTGACAATGTCGTGCTTTATCAGTAGAGGTGTTAATGCTTCTTTGTGAAGGGAGCTAAAGGAATCGATAAATTTGTTTGGAAAGACTGGATAAAACGGTGGTAGTGAAACACCGCAAGGGGGAGACCCATCAAGGGACCCATTTAAATGATTCGGATCGCTGAATTCTTACCAAGCGATGGTGAACTCAGAAAGAGCTATTGAAGCCAGTAGCATGTTCCTTTAGGCCAACAAAGCTAAGGGAACAAAGGGAGTAGCCATCAGGAATCGAGCCTACCAAAGTTTGAGAAAAGAACAACCCTAAAATGGTTAGTATGACCGGTGGTAAGTGGATTACACATAGAAGTATTTTGTGGAGAGTGAAACCACATATGTAAACTTTTCCTGAAGCGAGTAAAGGGGATAAGAATATAGTGCCTAGTAAAGGGCAATGCTTTGGTTTGGACAGGCGTGTTACGTTCGAAAACCATTTAAACAGCCAAGGACATTGGCAAGGTAGAAGTATGAATTTTATCCTCGGAGGATGAGGCGTGTTTTATATGACACGAGCGAGTCACTATATTTTGTTTATTGCTAGATTCTCATGTGAGACGAGTTTAGTGCATATTGATATGCCCCAAGTGTAACCTCGGCCTAGAGACACCAACCTCGGCCGATATTAGGGCCGACATTGGGCATGTCTAGGATGCGCGATATCATCCCTCGGCCGGATCAGGGTCGGCCCAGGCCGACACTACTATGAGCCTCTCCAAGGGACATTATAAGGATCGACAGCACTCGCATATGCCTTGAAATGGCAACCTCGGTCATACATAGGCCGAGCCTGCAAGAAGTCACCAGCAACCTCATCAAGCCACCAGTTCAACCTCATATCAGGTCGACCCTGTCCATTGTCTCGACTAGGATCAGGACGAGACCTACATGGAACACTCGGACTGAACAGGTATCAAGACTCACCAACCTCGGCCTCACCAAGGCCGAGGTCATACACCAGATGCGATAGCCGAGCACCTGCTGACACCCAGATAAGGACACGTTGACACAAATCAGTTATAACAAGATTATTCCCCACACGTGGGGAGAATATTGCATCATCATTCTCTACATGTGACAGTGACAGATGGCACTCCTACATTGGTGAGGTTACCACACCCATGCTCATAGCATGCATGGGGGGTACATTACACCCCCTAGGTACTATATATAGAGGTCATCCTCTACCTTGCAAAAGGATCCCAAGTATTCAACCCTAGCTTAAACTCTATCTAGATACACAATAGAGAGAGAAAACTTGAGAGATTGTATCCATGGCCATTAGTGCCTTATTGCAGTGAGATTGCACACACACAGTGGACGTAGGCCAATCTAGGCTGAACCACTTATATTCTGGTATTGATTCCTCTTCTCCTCAACTCATTCTCTTACCCTTTACATAACTGTGCTGCCATTGTTGTCCTTAGATTGAGCTTGAAAACACCATATCTGGTGGTGCTAATTCCAACATCATCATTTTGGCACCGTTTGTGGGAATCGAGAAGCTATCTCTTCATCTTTTTCTGCTTAACCTCATCGGAGACTCTGGTGGTGAACCAGGAATCCCCCTAGCGCGGAGATATTTTACCATTGAAAGAGGTCCTGTGAAGTACTAGGCTCATCTGCTACTCAAGCTCTATAGTGTTAACACATGGCACCAGAGTTACCACCGCCTCTTCCGCTGCCTGGGGGTGGAGGGCCTAGTTCCAATCAGGCGCCCCCCAGTCCGAAATGGCGGAGGTAGCAGCAACCTAGAGATATTTAGCTGCAACACAACAAACCATGCAGGAGCAATTTGCTCAGCTCAGTCAAACTATGATGAGGCCACCTGGAGTCTCACCAAACATGATCACTCCGGCGGCAGTTCAGCCTCATCCTAACGCCAGGGGACCACCCCAGGTGCCAATGAAGGACCAGCCTGCACCCCAGCGGAGAAGGGACGTTGCTGACCCTAGGCGCTTGCGCTTGGGGAGGCAGGGAAACCCTTGCCCAGAGGACAGGTATGATAACCTAGAAGCTGAAGAAGCCCCAGAAGAATGCTGGGAGCCGTATGAGGTGTCAAATAACACTATACGGCCTCTTAGGCAAAGTCAAGGATGTGTCAACCGAAGAGGTGAAGAGGCCCAACAAAGAGGGTCGGCCTTCGAGAGACTGGGCCCGGTGAATGACCTAAGACAGAGGCTGTCGAGGTCAAGGAGCACATCAGGCTCTCAGAGAGTGAACAGGCAGGGTCGGCCAGACCAAGGCCGACCCTGTGAAAGAAGAGGAAGGGAACAGGAAGAGGTCAACAGCCAACGTGTCATGGCAGGGGAACCCTCGGTCCATCGCAGGGAGGTGGCAGGAGATAACCTCAACTAAGTTGATGACAGAAGACCTTGGAATGATTCTATCCAATGCCTTGAGGAGAAGATAGGAGACCTCATTAAGAGAAGGGACCCATTACAAAGGGGCTACTCAGAGGGCTCCCCATTTGTGGCTAGGATAGTGGGGTTCCCAACCCCAGCTAAGTTCAAGCCTCCTACAGTGTCTCCCAAGTATGATGGCAGCACTAACCCTATACATCATATTGAGATGTACCAGTCAGCAGCAGACATTTACTCGATACCCGATGAGATGAAGTGTAGGGCCTTCTCGGGAACCTTGACAGGGGCAGCGCACAGTTGGTTTACCTCCCTTCCGAAGAACTCAATTGAGAACCTCAAAGGCTTGGCTGAGCAGTTCATCCACAACTTCTGCTTTGGGGTGAGGCCTCAAAAGAAGACTACCCACCTGCTGTATGTCAAGCAGGCCAAGGGTGAGATCCTAAGAGACTACATAGCAAGATTCAACAAAGAGAAATTGGAAGTGGAGGATTATGAAGAGAACATAGCCATGACCGCCATTATAGGAGGCATCTAGAAGGGGAAGCTATTATGGAAACTGGCGGAAGACCCCCTAGGTCTATGGCGGAGCTACTGGCAACCGCAGGGAAAGTAATGAATGCGGAAGAGGCAATGGCTACCAAGTATGAGAGGAGAACCGCGGTGACACTAGGAGGTCCCAGACCAAGAAAGAGGGGAAGAAGATGTCAGGAGATGATAAGTTCACTCACTATACTCCTCTGACTGTGAGCTGCGAGCACATCCTTAATGAGATTAAGACTGAACGGACTCTGAGATGGACAGAGAAACTGAAGGCCCCACCACATAAGAGGAACAAAAACCTATGGTGTGAGTTCCATCAGGATCATGGCCATGTCACGGATAGATGCTTCGCTTTAAAAGATGATATTGATAAGATGTTGAAATCTGGAAAGTTGAGGAAGTATGTGGATGGTAAGGCTCCAAAGGGTGGAAGAGATGACCCTAAGAAAAGAAGAAATGACAGATGCCGTGGCAATGTCCGGTCCAGAAGAGACAATAATTCAGAAGGAGATGAAGAAGACGATCCAGATCTTTCGCCAAAGGATGACAACACCCCGGTGAAGAGGGTCGGTACGATCTCCTTTGGTATTAGCATCATATATGGGGGATTTGCAGGAGGTGGCTCTGAAGTAGCTGACAGGAAGGCTCATGTAGCAGAGGCCAGGTCATTGGCCAAGCTTGAAGTTGTGAATCTAACGTCTTCCGATACAATGAAGAAGAGGAAGAAGGTAGACATGGACACCCTCATAGTGGGTTTCTCAAGACTCGACTTCAAGGGTATATTAGCCCCCTATGATGACCCTTTGGTCGTAACAACAAGGGTGCATGGGTGCGAGGTACGGAGGATCCTCATAGAAGGGGGGAGCTCAGCAGACGTGATGTTCTAGCCTTGTTTCAAGAGCCTGGGTCTTAGGAGGGCAAGGCTAGTGCCCTATCATCACCCATTGATAGGCTTCAGTGGCAAAAAGGTCCACCCCTTGGGCATATATGAGATGGACATACGGATGGGTGATGAGTGGCCTAAGAGGCTGACCAAGAAGATAAACTTTTTCGTTATGGATGAGAACGTTTTCTCGGCCTACAACCTCATCATAGGAAGGGTAGCCTTTAAAGAGTTTGAAGCCGTGCCATCGACGGTCCATCAGATGCTAAAATTCCCGACTCCTTATGGAGTAGGGGAAGTGCAAGGGGACCAGACCACGGCGCGAGAGTGTTACTTCAACTCGGCCGAAGAGAGAGAAGCCCATAAGAGGGCAACCACCACTTATAGCATTGACACTCTTGACCCAAGAGATGAAACAAAGTTGAAGAAGGGATAGGCCGCGGAAGAGGTAGAATCCATCGTCCTCAATGAGGACGAGTCAGAAAAAACCGTCCAGGTCGGCAAGAACCTAGACCTAGGAATCAAGGAAGAGCTGATAAACTTCCTCAGGAGGAGACAGAGTGTCTTCGTATGGAGTCACGCAGACATGCCTGGCATCGACCCTGAGGTCATGAGCCACAAGCTCAACGTGGAAAGAGATGCCAAGCCGATCAAGAAGAGATGAAGAGTCTACTCCAGGGAGAAGTACGATGTCATCCGAGAAGAGGTCAAAAAGTTAGAAGAGGCCGAGTTCATAAGAGAGGTAACCTATCCGGAGTGGCTCTCAAATTCAGTCACCGTGCCTAAGGCCAATGGGAAGTGGCGAATGTGTGTGGACTTCACTGACCTGAACAGGTCTTGCCCAAAAGACATCTATACCTTACCTCGGATAGAACAGATGGTGGACACGACGGCGGGGCACGAGCTCATGAGCTTCATGGACGCTTATTCAGGCTATAACCAAATCTTCATGGACGCTGAAGACTCTGAGAAGACAGCCTTCATTACTGACAAAGGGACGTACTGCTACAAAGTGATGCCCTTCGGTCTGAAAAATTCAGGGGCAACGTATCAACGTCTTGTCAATAATATGTTTGAAGAGCAAATAGGTAAGACCATGGAGGTGTATGTAGACGATATGCTAACGAAGTGCTTGAAAGCTTGTACTCATGTAGCAGACCTTGAGAAGACCTTCGATGTTATGGACTCGTACAGAATGAAACTCAACCCAGCAAAGTGTGTCTTCGGAGTAGGAGCTGGGAAGTTCCTGGGGTTCATCGTTAACCAGAGGGGAATTGAAGCGAACCCTGAGAAAATCAAGGCATTACTTGACATGAAGACTCCTAGGAGTATCAAGGATGTCCAAAGACTCACGGGAAGAGTGGCTTCCCTTAACAGGTTTGTTTCTAGGGCAACGGACAAGTGTCTTCCATTCTTTAAAGTTCTAAGAAAGGCCTTCCAATGGGACAAAGAGTGTGAAAAAGCCTTCAACCAGCTTTATGCGAGGAAAACCGAGTGTTCGTGTAGGGACACTATCATTGATTTCGGTTCCCGCTCGACATACAAAAGAACCTAAACTACAGCTACACTTGACAAGCAAGTACAGTGGTAAGTCGGGTATCGTAAATCCACAGGGAGTGATTGAATTTTAGACTTTAACTGTTTTAGTTACTTCAGGAATAAAAGGGTGTAAAATAAATAAACGAAAAGGTGAAAGGGTGGTTATCGTGAATAAAGAAAAGAATAAGTTAACGCTAAATAAAGTAAAGCGAGGATCGGGATCGCATTCTACCAAACGGATCGAAACAACTACTAATTAGAATTAAGGTTCGAAAACAATTAATCGAGCATTTACAATTAAGCATAAACATCACGCAAGAAGGAATTTAACCCAAAGTTGCGAGATAAAACATTTAACTGAAAAATGGTCACACGCGGATTAAATTCGGATAATCGCAATAAACACTAACGTTGCATGACAAAGAAAGTTAAACGCATAATAATCCGACTTTAATACGCGCGGTTTCATTTAAATGCAATTTTACACGAAACCCTAAATTTCGAGGTCCGAACCCGTAAATGGCGGAAACGCAATCCCGACCCTATTTATATAGGGATGCATAATGAATTAAACTAATTTAAACTAAATTAACTAAGAAAAGCAAGAAATAAAGCTTGAAAACCTAATTAGAAAGCATGAAAACTATCTAGAAAGCAAGGAAAGAATGAAATACAACTAGATTAAAGGAGAGGGAAGATGAATAGTACCAATTACAACCCAAATGGATGTCAAACCAAGATGAATTGAAGAAGAACCAAGCAAATCCCCTCCAACCCTAACTAAACTAAGCTAAAATCGTATAAGGGCTAGTATCCATAATACAAAACCAAAAATTATCTTATATAGTAAGTTAGAATAAAAGAAAAGAAGAAAGAAAAGAAAAGAAAATATCTGCAGAAAAGCAGGGGATCGATCGATCGACCAAGGGAAAATTTCGACAATCCTGAAAGGTCGATCGATCGACCAGAAACGTCGATCGATCGATCAAGCAGGGCAGAATAATGCAGCAGCAGCCCCTGCTTCTTCTCTTCTTCTTCTTTTGCTTTCTCGTATTTCCTCCGCAAGAAACGTTGTAACTTCTTCATTATGAATCGGAATCGCGCACCGTTCACGGCCACGCGAAGCTAGCGAGGAGGGCTACAACTTCCGTGAGATGTTAGGCCAGGTACCCAAGCTGTAAAAAGACTAAAATGCCCTCGAACGTGCGGTTGTGTACGGAACTTCGCCGGAATGCAACCGAACTTCATACTAAGCATCCAAACACCTACAAAAGCTCAATTAACCCCTGCAAAACATGTTAACATAGAAATCCGAGGGTTATCTGGTTAACGAGCATAAATATAGGGATTAAGATACCCGAGGGGGCTAATAACGCGTATGTTAACGGGTGAAAAAATGCAATATTTGCGTCGCATCACACCCCCTAACTTACACATTGCTAGTCCCTAGCAATGAAATAGGAAACAACAAGAACTACAAGCAAACCAAAAGAACGAGAAGGAACAAAAGTATGGTATAAAAGCAATAAAAAGATAAGTCCACTTTCGCAGGCGAACGATTGCATTTAGCGTATGCAATAAGCCGTTAAACCCCTAGGTTACCCTAGCGGACGAGTGTCGTCTCGTGAAGGTTTTCAGGGATGAAACCCACAAACATCATAAAGTTTCCTCAAAATATGCCCAATCAAGTAAGACAAACTCATCAGTGCGAACAAGATTTCAACATGTTATTAGCATAGCAAACGAATTCGCATGAGAAGTCCGTAGTTATTAACATTATCGAATGCACCTCAATGAATTGAAACTCTAACATGTGGAAGGGGAGTGAGCATATGCAAGGTATGATTTGGCGAAAAACTTAAATAACTCGGATACTAAATATCAAAGCATGCATAAATTTAATCCTCACGGGCATTACGCTCATCAAGCGAATTCACTATGAAAAGGGAGGTAATACACGGGACATGCGGGCATAAGGAGTAAATGTAAATGGAAACTAGGCCGTACACATGTCACAAAAGAAGAACGCTAAATATAAACTGAAAAACTGTAATCTCAATGAAAGGATACCGCACACTAAAAGAGGCGAAATGCATTTTCACAGATTATCAAAACTATTTAAACATTTGAATTACATCAACCTAAGATCACATAGGACTTGTAATAGGGTTATGATGTAGGTATGGCTAGGGTGCGAAATGAAAGGGATGTATATACGGATTCAAAGTGTTTGGGGATGAAACTCAAAATAATGTGAAAAAGTGGGCAATATCAAAAGTTGGACAAAGATGTCCAAACGAGCATAGATATAACAATCGAGAGAGTAATCAAAGCTTATTGAAACACTATAAACAATATTTACAACTTTCTCTTTCTTTTTCTTTTCTTCCTTTTTCTCACTTTTTCTTTTGTTTTCTTTTGCTTTTTGCTTTCTCTTTTTCTTTCTTTTTCACTACTTTCTTTTTTTTTACACTTCTTACTCTTTTCATACTCAAATTGCAACCACACAACAATAATAACATTCAATTCCAAGCAACAATCCAAACAAGGGTATGTAAGGTAATATATATGGTATAAAACTCCAATTTGGAGTTGGTTATGGGATTTTGGGTAATGAAAAGAAAGGCTAGTATTTAGGCTCAAGTGGGTTGACTAGGGAACATATAAAAGGTGAGGTCAAGGCCATATGGGTGATATACCAAAGAGGGCCTATGATCATTTCATGAAGTATACGCAATTCTCGAGTCAAAACAACATATGAAAATCATGCTCAAGTAACACATTTCAAGTATGAACTCAATTAATGAACGGTCAATGAAAGAATAAAGAGATTACCGACGAATGTAACATTTTCAAAGAAGAAAGAATAGTGTATACACTCTAAATGAAGATAAGTCTCTAATCTCACTCGGTGTAAGTATATACAATGCAACAAAAGCATACCGAGTTATAAAAATCTTAAACCAAATCAATGTAACAAGAATGGTGCATATGTTCACAGATAAAGTTTAATTCATGAAGTTATTCATAATATCAATGATTTAGGGACTAAAATCGAATAACTTCTAAAATCGAGAACATGCATAGTTGAATTTTCTATTTGATTGGGAAATTATTAAAATTTATCATCGGAAATAAGGCAAAATGCCCAACAAAGGAGAAAAAAGAAAGAAAATATTTTCGAAATTTTTCAAATTTTTCACAAAAAGGCATACTTAGTAACTAAATGTGAGCAAATCCATAGACTACACATGAAATGGATAGAATATCCTACACCCCCTAACTTAAATGTTGCATTGTCCTCAATGCGCATTAAGAACACAACACAAAGAGAGGAAAAGAACGATATTACCCAAAATTGGAGCGATCTCCATAAGCGCGAGTCCAAAGGAATCTACAAAACAAGTTAGTACCGAGCATAGCAAAAACAAATACAAAAAGTTAACTAATTACACTAGACTAAATTAAAAGGAAAGAAAAATAGGAAAGAAAGAAAATTAAAAAGCTAACTATTTACAACCTACTATTTAGGCTTCACACTAACTATACACTAGAAGTCTAAATAGTTGAGGGTCCACCCAAAAAGGGATTTGACTTTGAAAGATCAATGGTGGACCCTCCAAAGCGAACATGCCTCCCGGAAGATATGAATTCCGTTTGAACAACGGAAGGCATGTGTGTGGTGAAAAAAGTGAACCATCGCCAATTTGAAATTTTGGGCGGACGATGGGGGATTTGGATAACAAGGGGGAAAGGTACACTAGAGATCCAAGAAAAATCGATTCATCTCCCAAAGGTTTTTCAAGTGGAATGGGAGATAGTGCACACACGGGGATAGGCTCCATCGAAAACAAGTCCGGTAAAGAGTCCTCGTCGGCAAAAAGTGTAGAAGTTTTAAAAGTTTCTACCGACTCATAGGAATCAACCGGTAATTCTAATGGTTCAACGACGGAAAACGTATATGGTGATGAAACAAATTCAATCTCAATCGACTCATCGTCGGAAGGAGATTGAATTTCAGAGGAGAAAGATGCACACTTGATGAGCAATTCTCTGAAAAATTGAGGTGAAACACAAGTTTCCACCTCCTCGTTGTTTTGTGCGTAAGAATTCATCTCATCGCAAAGTGCACCAAGTCTCATTCCAGCATCATTTAGGCTTTCTAAACCTTGGCAGTAAAGAAGCAAAGTCTCTTCCAAAGTAGGCTTCCTCGGCTCAAGAGCCTCAGACTCCTCATTTGGTTGAAACTCATCTTCGAAAGTAATGAAATAAGAATCGTCATTGGATTCGAATAATGAATCCAACTCAAGCTCCTAATAACGATTTTCATTCCGATAAATGTTTTCAAGTCTTTCATTTTCAAGAAAATCTTGAAAATGGAAAACTTGAAAACTATCCCCAAAGTAAGAATCATTAGAATAACCGTAATAACTATAATAATAGGACATGATTACCTCGTTGTTTGCAGATGGAGAATCCGAGCAAGAAAGTGAGCAACCGCGAATCAAAGTCTCTTAGCGCTCAAGTATGCTATCCTGCAAAAAAAGTTAAAACAAAGAATACAAATACAAAAGGAAAAATACTACGAAATAATAAAATAACTACTATCTAAAACACACTCCCCAGCAACGGCGCCATTTTTGATGCGAGGAAAACCGAGTGTTCGTGTAGGGACACTATCGTTGATTTCGGTTCCCGCTCGACATACAAAAGAACCTAAACTACAGCTACACTTGACAAGCAAGTACAGCGGTAAGTCGGGTATCGTAAATCCACAGGGAGTGATTGAATTTTAGACTTTAATTGTTTTAGTTACTTCAGGAATAAAAGGGTGTAAAATAAATAAACGAAAAGGTTAAAGGGTGGTTATCGTGAATAAAGAAAAGAATAAGTTAACGCTAAATAAAGTAAAGCGAGGATCGGGATCGCATTCTACCAAACGAATCGAAACAACTACTAATTAGAATTAAGGTTAAAAAACAATTAATCGAGCATTTACAATTAAGCATAAACATCACGCAAGAAGGAATTTAACCCAAAGTTGCGAGATAAAACATTTAACTGAAAAATGGTCACACGCGGATTAAATTCGGATAATCGCAATAAACACTAACGTTGCATGACAAAGAAAGTTAAACGCATAATAATCCGACTTTAATACGCGCGGTTTCAATTAAATGCAATTTTACACGAAACCCTAAATTTCGAGGTCCGAACCCGTAAATGGCGGAAACGCAATCCCGACCCTATTTATCTAGGGATGCATAATGAATTAAACTAATTTAAACTAAATTAACTAAGAAAAGCAAGAAATAAAGCTTGAAAACCTAATTAGAAAGCATGAAAACTATCTAGAAAGCAAGGAAAGAATGAAATACAACTAGATTAAAGGAGAGGGAAGATGAATAGTACCAATTACAACCCAAATGGATGTCAAACCAAGATGAATTGAAGAAGAACCAAGCAAATCCCCTCCAATCCTAACTAAACTAAGCTAAAATCGTATAAGGGCTGGTATCCATAATACAAAACCAAAAATTAGCTTATATAGTAAGTTAGAATAAAAGAAATGTAGAAAGAAAAGAAAAGAAAATATCTGCAGAAAAGCAGGGGATGGATCGATCGACCAAGGGAAAATTTCGACAATCCTGAAAGGTCGATCGATCGACCAGAAACGTCGATCGATCGATCAAGCAGGGCAGAATAATGCAGCAGCAGCCCCTGCTTCTTCTCTTCTTCTTCTTTTGCTTTCTCGTATTTCCTCCGCAAGAAACGTCGTAACTTCTTCGTTATGAATCGGAATCGCGCACCGTTCACAGCCACGCGAAGCTAGCGAGGAGGGCTACAACTTCCGTGAGATGTTAGGCCAGGTACCCAAGCTGTGAAAAGACTAAAATGCCCTCGAACGTGCGGTTGTGTACGGAACTTCGCCGGAATGCAACCGAACTTCATACTAAGCATCCAAACACCTACAAAAGCTCAATTAACCCCTGCAAAACATGTTAACATAGAAATCCGAGGGTTATCTGGTTAACGAGCATAAATATAGGGATTAAGATACCCGAGGGGGCTAATAACGCGTATGTTAACGGGTGAAAAAATGCAATATTTGCGTCGCATCACACCCCCTAACTTACACATTGCTAGTCCCTAGCAATGAAATAGGAAACAACAAGAACTACAAGCAAACCAAAAGAACGAGAAGGAACAAAAGTATGGTATAAAAGCAATAAAAAGATAAGTCCACTTTCGCAGGCGAACGATTGCATTTAGCGTATGCAATAAGCCATTAAACCCCTAGGTTACCCTAGCGGACGAGTGTCGTCTCGTGAAGGTTTTCAGGGATGAAACCCACAAACATCATAAAGTTTCCTCAAAATATGCCCAATCAAGTAAGACAAACTCATCAGTGCGAACAAGATTTCAACATGTTATTAGCATAGCAAACGAATTCGCATGAGAAGTCCGTAGTTATTAACATTATCGAATGCACCTCAATGAATTGAAACTCTAACATGTGGAAGGGGAGTGAGCATATGCAAGGTATGATTTGGCGAAAAACTTAAATAACTCGGATACTAAATATCAAAGCATGCATAAATTTAATCCTCACGGGCATTACGCTCATCAAGCGAATTCACTATGAAAAGGGAGGTAATACACGGGACATGCGGGCATAAGGAGTAAATGTAAATGGAAACTAGGCCGTACACATGTCACAAAAGAAGAACGCTAAATATAAACTGAAAAACTGTAATCTCAATGAAAGGATACCGCACACTAAAAGAGGCGAAATGCATTTTCACAGATTATCAAAACTATTTAAACATTTGAATTACATCAACCTAAGATCACATAGGACTTGTAATAGGGTTATGATGTAGGTATGGCTAGGGTGCGAAATGAAAGGGATGTATATACGGATTCAAAGTGTTTGGGGATGAAACTCAAAATAATGTGAAAAAGTGGGCAATATCAAAAGTTGGACAAAGATGTCCAAACGAGCATAGATATAACAATCGAGAGAGTAATCAAAGCTTATTGAAACACTATAAACAATATTTACAACTTTCTCTTTCTTTTTCTTTTCTTCCTTTTTCTCACTTTTTCTTTTGTTTTCTTTTGCTTTTTGCTTTCTCTTTTTCTTTCTTTTTCACTACTTTCTTTTTTTTTACACTTCTTACTCTTTTCATACTCAAATTGCAACCACACAACAATAATAACATTCAATTCCAAGCAACAATCCAAACAAGGGTATGTAAGGTAATATATATGGTATAAAACTCCAATTTGGAGTTGGTTATGGGATTTTGGGTAATGAAAAGAAAGGCTAGTATTTAGGCTCAAGTGGGTTGACTAGGGAACATATAAAAGGTGAGGTCAAGGCCATATGGGTGATATACCAAAGAGGGCCTATGATCATTTCATGAAGTATACGCAATTCTCGAGTCAAAACAACATATGAAAATCATGCTCAAGTAACACATTTCAAGTATGAACTCAATTAATGAACGGTCAATGAAAGAATAAAGAGATTACCGACGAATGTAACATTTTCAAAGAAGAAAGAATAGTGTATACACTCTAAATGAAGATAAGTCTCTAATCTCACTCGGTGTAAGTATATACAATGCAACAAAAGCATACCGAGTTATAAAAATCTTAAACCAAATCAATGTAACAAGAATGGTGCATATGTTCACAGATAAAGTTTAATTCATGAAGTTATTCATAATATCAATGATTTAGGGACTAAAATCGAATAACTTCTAAAATCGAGAACATGCATAGTTGAATTTTCTATTTGATTGGGAAATTATTAAAATTTATCATCGGAAATAAGGCAAAATGCCCAACAAAGGAGAAAAAAGAAAGAAAATATTTTCGAAATTTTTCAAATTTTTCACAAAAAGGCATACTTAGTAACTAAATGTGAGCAAATCCATAGACTACACATGAAATGGATAGAATATCCTACACCCCCTAACTTAAATGTTGCATTGTCCTCAATGCGCATTAAGAACACAACACAAAGAGAGGAAAAGAACGATATTACCCAAAATTGGAGCGATCTCCATAAGCGCGAGTCCAAAGGAATCTACAAAACAAGTTAGTACCGAGCATAGCAAAAACAAATACAAAAAGTTAACTAATTACACTAGACTAAATTAAAAGGAAAGAAAAATAGGAAAGAAAGAAAATTAAAAAGCTAACTATTTACAACCTACTATTTAGGCTTCACACTAACTATACACTAGAAGTCTAAATAGTTGAGGGTCCACCCAAAAAGGGATTTGACTTTGAAAGATCAATGGTGGACCCTCCAAAGCGAACATGCCTCGCGGAAGATATGAATTCCGTTTGAACAACGGAAGGCATGTGTGTGGTGAAAAAAGTGAACCATCGCCAATTTGAAATTTTGGGCGGACGATGGGGGATTTGGATAACAAGGGGGAAAGGTACACTAGAGATCCAAGAAAAATCGATTCATCTCCCAAAGGTTTTTCAAGTGGAATGGGAGATAGTGCACACACGGGGATAGGCTCCATCGAAAACAAGTCCGGTAAAGAGTCCTCGTCGGCAAAAAGTGTAGAAGTTTTAAAAGTTTCTACCGACTCATAGGAATCAACCGGTAATTCTAATGGTTCAACGACGGAAAACGTATATGGTGATGAAACAAATTCAATCTCAATCAACTCATCGTCGGAAGGAGATTGAATTTCAGAGGAGAAAGATGCACACTTGATGAGCAATTCTCTGAAAAATTGAGGTGAAACACAAGTTTCCACCTCCTCGTTGTTTTGTGCGTAAGAATTCATCTCATCGCAAAGTGCACCAAGTCTCATTCCAGCATCATTTAGGCTTTCTAAACCTTGGCAGTAAAGAAGCAAAGTCTCTTCCAAAGTAGGCTTCCTCGGCTCAAGAGCCTCAGACTCCTCATTTGGTTGAAACTCATCTTCGAAAGTAATGAAATAAGAATCGTCATTGGATTCGAATAATGAATCCAACTCAAGCTCCTAATAACGATTTTCATTCCGATAAATGTTTTCAAGTCTTTCATTTTCAAGAAAATCTTGAAAATGGAAAACTTGAAAACTATCCCCAAAGTAAGAATCATTAGAATAACCGTAATAACTATAATAATAGGACATGATTACCTCGTTGTTTGCAGATGGAGAATCCGAGCAAGAAAGTGAGCAACCGCGAATCAAAGTCTCTTAGCGCTCAAGTATGCTATCCTGCAAAAAAGGTTAAAACAAAGAATACAAATACAAAAGGAAAAATACTACGAAATAATAAAATAACTACTATCTAAAACACACTCCCCGGCAACGGCGCCATTTTTGATGCGAGGAAAACCGAGTGTTCGTGTAGGGACACTATCGTTGATTTCGGTTCCCGCTCGACATACAAAAGAACCTAAACTACAGCTACACTTGACAAGAAAGTACAGCGGTAAGTCGGGTATCGTAAATCCACAGGGAGTGATTGAATTTTAGACTTTAATTGTTTTAGATACTTCAGGAATAAAAGGGTGTAAAATAAATAAACGAAAAGGTGAAAGGGTGGTTATCGTGAATAAAGAAAAGAATAAGTTAACGCTAAATAAAGTAAAGCGAGGATCGGGATCGCATTCTACCAAACGGATCGAAACAACTACTAATTAGAATTAAGGTTCGAAAACAATTAATCGAGCATTTACAATTAAGCATAAACATCACGCAAGAAGGAATTTAACCCAAAGTTGAGAGATAAAACATTTAACTGAAAAATGGTCACACGCGGATTAAATTCGGATAATCGCAATAAACACTAACGTTACATGACAAAGAAAGTTAAACGCATAATAATCCGACTTTAATACGCGCGGTTTCAATTCAATGCAATTTTACACGAAACCCTAAATTTCGAGGTCCGAACCCGTAAATGGCGGAAACGCAATCCCGACCCTATTTATCTAGGGATGCATAATGAATTAAACTAATTTAAACTAAATTAACTAAGAAAAGCAAGAAATAAAGCTTGAAAACCTAATTAGAAAGCATGAAAACTATCTAGAAAGCAAGGAAAGAATGAAATACAACTAGATTAAAGGAGAGGGAAGATGAATAGTACCAATTACAACCCAAATGGATGTCAAACCAAGATGAATTGAAGAAGAACCAAGCAAATCCCCTCCAATCCTAACTAAACTAAGCTAAAATCGTATAAGGGCTGGTATCCATAATACAAAACCAAAAATTAGCTTATATAGTAAGTTAGAATAAAAGAAAAGAAGAAAGAAAAGAAAAGAAAATATCTGCAGAAAAGCAGGGGATGGATCGATCGACCAAGGGAAAATTTCGACAATCCTGAAAGGTCGATCGATCGACCAGAAACGTCGATCGATCGATCAAGCAGGGCAGAATAATGCAGCAGCAGCCCCTGCTTCTTCTCTTCTTCTTCTTTTGCTTTCTCGTATTTCCTCCGCAAGAAACGTCGTAACTTCTTCGTTATGAATCGGAATCGCGCACCGTTCACGGCCACGCGAAGCTAGCGAGGAGGGCTACAACTTCCGTGAGATGTTAGGCCACGTACCCAAGCTGTGAAAAGACTAAAATGCCCTCGAACGTGCGGTTGTGTACGGAACTTCGCCGGAATGCAACCGAACTTCATACTAAGCATCCAAACACCTACAAAAGCTCAATTAACCCCTGCAAAACATGTTAACATAGAAATCCGAGGCTTTTCTGGTTAACGAGCATAAATATAGGGATTAAGATACCCGAGGGGGATAATAACGCGTATGTTAACGGGTGAAAAAATACAATATTTGCGTCGCGTCACACCCCCTAACTTACACATTGCTAGTCCGACTACACATGAAATGGATCGAATATCCTACACCCCCTAACTTAAATGTTGCATTGTCCTCAATGCGCATTAAGAACACAACACAAAGAGAGGAAAAGAACGATATTACCCAAAATTGGAGCGATCTCCATAAGCGCGAGTCCAAAGGAATCTACAAAACAAGTTAGTACCGAGCATAGCAAAAACAAATACAAAAATTTAACTAATTACACTAGACTAAATTAAAAGGAAAGAAAAATAGGAAAGAAAGAAAATTAAAAAGCTAACTATTTACAACCTACTATTTAGGCTTCACACTAACTATACACTAGAAGTCTAAATAGTTGAGGGTCCACCCAAAAAGGGATTTGACTTTGAAAGATCAACGGTGGACCCTCCAAAGCGAACATGCCTCCCGGAAGATATGAATTTCGTTTGAACAACGAAAGGCATGTGTGTGGTGAAAAAAGTGAACCATCGCCAATTTGAAATTTTGGGCTTACGATGGGGGATTTGGATAACAAGGGGGAAAGGTACACTAGAGATCCAAGAAAAATCGATTCATCTCCCAAAGGTTTTTCAAGTGGAATGGGAGATAGTGCACACACGGGGATAGGCTCCATCAAAAACAAGTCCGGTAAAGAGTCCTCGTCGGCAAAAAGTGTAGAAGTTTTAAAAGTTTCTACCAACTCATAGGAATCAACCGGTAATTCTAATGGTTCAATGACGGAAAACGTATATGGTGATGAAACAAATTCAATCTCAATCGACTCATCGTCGGAAGGAGATTGAATTTCAGAGGAGAAAGATGCACACTCGATGAGAAATTCTCTGAAAAATTGAGGTGAAACACAAGTTTCCACCTCCTCGTTGTTTTGTGGATAAGAATTCATCTCATCGCAAAGTGCACCAAGTCTCATTCCAGCATCATTTAGGCTTTCCAAACCTTGGGAGTAAAGAAGCAAAGTCTCTTCCAAAGTAGGCTTCCTCGGCTCAAGAGCCTCGGACTCCTCATTTGGTTGAAACTCATCTTCGAAAGTAATGAAATAAGAATCATCATTGGATTCGAATAATGAATCAAACTCAAGCTCCCAATAACGATTTTCATTCCAATAAATGTTTTCAAGTCTTTCATTTTCAAGAAAATCTTGAAAATGGAAAACTTGAAAACTATCCCCAAAGTAAGAATCATTAGAATAGCCGTAATAACTATAATAATAGGACATGATTACCTCGTTGTTTGCAGATGGAGAATCCGAGCAAGAAAGTGAGCAACCGTGAATCAAAGTTTCTTAGCGCTCAAGTATGCTATCCTGCAAAAAAGGTTAAAACAAAGAATACAAATACAAAAGGAAAAATACTACGAAATAATAAAACAATTACTATCTAAAACACACTCCCCGGCAACGGTGCCATTTTTTATGCGAGGAAAACCGAGTGTTCGTGTAGGGACACTATCGTTGATTTCGGTTCCCGATCGACATACAAAAGAACCTAAACTACAGCTATACTTGACAAGCAAGTACAGCGGTAAGTTGGGTATCGTAAATCCACAAGGAGTGATTGAATTTTAGACTTTAATTGTTTTAGTTACTTCAGGAATAAAAGGGTGTAAAATAAATAAACGAAAAGGTGAAAGGGTGGTTATCGTGAATAAAGAAAAGAATAAGTTAACGCTAAATAAAGTAAAGCGAGGATCGGGATCACATTCTACCAAACGGATCGAAACAACTACTAATTAGAATTAAGGTTCAAAAATAATTGATCGAGCATTTACAATTAAGCATAAACATCACGCAAGAAGGAATTTAACCCAAAGTTGCGAGATAAAACATTTAACTGAAAAATGGTCACACGCGGATTAAATTCGGATAATCGCAATAAACACTAACGTTGCATGACAAAGAAAGTTAAATGCATAATAATCCGAATTTAATACGCGTGATTTCAATTAAATGCAATTTTACACGAAACCCTAAATTTCGAGGTCCGAACCCGTAAATGGCGGAAACGCAATCCTGACCCTATTTATCTAGGGATGCATAATGAATTAAACTAATTTAAACTAAATTAACTAAGAAAAGCAAGAAATAAAGCTTGAAAACCTAATTAGAAAGCATGAAAACTATCTAGAAAGCAAGGAAAGAATGAAATACAACTAGATTAAAGGAGAGGGAAGATGAATAGTACCAATTACAACCCAAATGGATGTCAAACCAAGATGAATTGAAGAAGAACCAAGCAAATCCCCTCCAACCCTAACTAAACTAAGCTAAAATCGTATAAGGGATGGTCTCCATAATACAAAACCAAAAATTAGCTTATATAGTAAGTTAGAATAAAAGAAAAGAAGAAAGAAAAGAAAAAGAAAATATCTGCAGAAAAATAGGGGATCGATCGATCGACCAAGGGAAAATTTCGACAATCCTGAAAGGTCGATCGATCGACCAGAAAAGTCGATCGATCCATCAAGCAGGGCAGAATAATGCAGCAGCAGCCCCTGCTTCTTCTCTTCTTCTTCTTTTGCTTTCTCGTATTTCCTCCGCAAGAAACGCCGTAACTTCTTCGTTATGAATTGGAATCGCGCACCGTTCGCGGCCACGCGAAGCTAGCGAGGAGGGCTACAACTTTCGTGAGATGTCAGGCTAGGTACCCAAGCTGTGAAAAGACTAAAATGCCCTCGAACGTGCGGTTGTGTACGGAACTTCGTCGGAATGCAACCGAACTTCATACTAAGCATCCAAACACCTACAAAAGCTCAATTAACCCCTGCAAAACATGTTAACATAGAAATCTGAGGGTTGTCTGGTTAACGATAATAAATATAGGGATTAAGATACCCGAGGGGGCTAATAACGCGTATGGTAACGGGTGAAAAATGCAATATTTGCGTCGCATCACAGCTCAAGTCCTACTTGGGGTCTCCCTTATTGTTGTCTCGGCCCATCGCAGGAGAAAGATTGTTTGTGTATCTGGCAGTCTCTGAATCATCCATCAACGCGGCCATCATACGAGAAGAGGATGGGATCCAAAGGCCTATGTATTTCAACAGTAAGGCCCTTCAGGGGTCTGAACAAAATTATCCCCGTATGGAGAAGTTGGCTTATGCCCTAATACATGCCTCAAGAAAAATGAAGCCTTATTTCCAAGCTCACTCCATGGTAGTCCTCACTGACTCCCCACTAAGGCAGGTTCTGCACAAACCTGAGAAGTCTGGGAGATTAATGACCTGGGCCATCGAACTAGGAGAATATGATCTTACCTACTAGCCTAGGACAACCATCAAGGGGCAGGCCCTCGCAGACTTTGTCGCAGAGTTCACCTGGGAAGAGGCCGATAGAAGTTCGGAAGAGGCCGAGACAGAGAAAGTCTCAGATGACGACGAAGAGTCAAACCGTAGTGTCTTATGAAATTCGGAAGAGACGGCAACAAACGTCTTTCGAGATCGGGAAGAGGTCATCTCAGGCAAAGCTCGAAGCAGAATAGCAGAGAATGAAGAGGATCGATACCTCTTCAAGAAAGGAGTTATGACAGAAGGGGTCTTCTCATCAGATACAGACGTCTGGAGCCTCTTCGTTGATGGCTCTTCCTATGATAATGAAAGCGGTGCGGGGCTAATACTCTCGCCTCTAGATGGCGCCAACATTGAATACGCCTTAAGATTCAACTTCCAGGCCTCAAATAACGAGTCCGAGTATGAGACCATGATAGCAGGTCTCTTATTGGCAAAAACTCTTCGAGTAAAGCGACTCCTACTCCATAGCGACTCGAGGTTAGTTGTCAATCAAGTACTAGGGATATATGAGGCCAAAGACGAAATGATGGCCAAGTACTTAAAGAGGGAAAGAAGGTTGTTAGAATATTTTGAAGAAGCAAAACTGAAGAGAGTGCCTCGACTAAGTAACAATCACGCTGATGCATTGGCAAGGCTGGCCTCGGCAATGAAGACAGATATGGGAAGGACCATTCCAATCGAGGTCTTAGGAAAGGCAACCATCGAGGAAGAAGAGGTATGTAACCCTTGTCACAATTTGAACCTAGGAGACTCATGGATCGAACCTCTCATCAGATACCTAAGAGAGGGAGAGCTGCCTGAGTCCAAGACAGAAAGGAGAAAGTTGAGATATAGGGCTGCTAAGTTTTTAATGGTAGGAGATGTCTTGTACAAAAAGGGGTTTCTATTGCTTCTCCTCAGGTGTGTGCATCCCATGGAGGTTCCCCGGGTCTTACAGGAGGTTCATGAGGGCTCTTGCTCTAGCCATATAGGGGGAAGGCCCTTGGCCAAGAGGATCATCACTCAGGGATACTGGTGGCCTTCCTTGTCCAAGGACGCTGCAGACTATGTGAAGAGGTGCAACAAATGTCAAAGTTTCGCCACTATCCCTCATCAACCCCATCAGCCTATGACGTCAATATCTTCTCCATAGACATTTGCGGTATGGGGAATTGACTTAGTAGGACCTTTGCCAAGAGCTGTCAACAACTATAGATTCTTGATAGTTGCCATTGACTACTTCTCAAAGTGGGTAGAGGGGGAGCCGATGATAACAATCACAGAGAAGAAGACCTTCCAGTTCATTTGGAGGAATATCATCTGCAGATATGGCCTCCCAAACACTCTCATCTCGGATAATGGGACCCAGTTCAAGAACTCCTCCTTAGAAAATTATTGCCTAAGAGTGGGGATTAAGCAGTTCTTCTCATCTCCTGGTCGACCTCAGGCGAATGGTCAGACCGAGGTCATAAACAGAACTATCTTGGACGAAATCAAGAAGAGGTTAGAAGATGCGAAGAGGAGATGGACTGAAGAGGTCTACGCTGTGTTATGGGCCTACAGAACCACGGCAAGGACACCAACAGGAGAAACCCCATTCATGCTGGCACATGGCTCAGAGGCCGTCATCCCAACGGAAGTAGGACTCTCAACTCATCAGATTCAGACCTACGACCCTGACAGCAATGGGGAAGAGAGGAGGCTAGACCTAGATTTTATCGAAGAAAGAAGAGAGGATGCAGAGGTCAGAAAGGAAGCCTACCAGCAGAGGGCAGCGAAATTCTACAACCAGAGGGTGAAGTCAAGACCCATTGCAGTGGGAGACCTAGTGATAAAGAAGACCCTACAGAAGGCAAATAAGCTTCACCCAAACTGGCATGGCCCCTACAAAGTAACAAAAGAGGTTGTGCCTGGCACTTACAGGCTAGCAAACCTAGAAGGAGAACCTTTCACTAACCCATGGAATGCTGACCACCTAAAGAGATATTACATATGATGTTGCATAGAATTTTATGTAAATGTACCATCTTATTGTGAAGAGGTTATTAATAAAGATCAGTTTCCATGACAGTTCTTTCTTCATTCTTAGATCGAAAATTTATTATGAGGATAACATCTTAGGTGATGACCTCAGACCCTCATAACATCACTCAGTGGTGACGAAGTCCGAGATCAGGCACCATAATAAGATGACCCCAGACCCTTAACATCATTAATTTGGTGAAAATCATTATGGGGATAACATCTTAGGTGATGACCTCAGACCCTCATAACATCACTCAATGGTGACGAGGTCTGAGATCAGGACCATGAGATGACCCCAGACCCTCATAACATCACTCAGTGGTGATGAGGTCTGAGATCAGGACCATGAGATGACCTCAGACCCTCATAATATCACTTAGTGGTGACGAGGTCTGAGCTCAGGACCATGAGATGACCTCAGACCCTTAACATCATTAATTTGGTGACAATAATTATGGGGATAACATCTTAGGTGATGACCTCAGACCCTCATAACATCACTCAATGGTGACGAGGTCTGAGCTCAGGGCCATGAGATGACCTCAGACCCTTAACATCATTAATTTGGTGAAATTCATTATGGGGATAACATCTTAGGTGATGACTTCAGACCCTTATAACATCATTAATTTGGTGACAAGGTCTGAGCTCAGACACCGTAATGAGATGATCTCAGACCCTTAACATCATTAATTTGGTGAAATTCATTATGGGGATAACATCTTAGGTGATGACTTCAGACCCTTATATCATCATTAATTTGGTGACAAGGTCTGAGATCAGACACCATAATGAGATGACCTCAGACCCTTAACATCATTAATTTGGTGACATTCATTAGGAGGATAACATCTTAGGTGATGACCTCATACCCTTATAACATCATTAATCTGGTGACAAGGTCTGAGCTTAAACACCATAATGAGATGACCTCAGACCCTTAACATCATTAATTTGGTGAAATTCATTATAAGGATAACCTCTTAGGTAATGACCTCAGACCTGCATAACGCTATACATTGGTGACAAGGTCTGAGCTCAGAACCATTGGTTGAGTTTAAACAAGACCATTGCAAAGACAAGCTTAAAAAGAGGGCTTCATAGGTTGAAGCTCATTGTAAATTTATTTCTAGCAGACACCATAACAATGGAACTAAGAATGAAAAGCATCACATGACATTCAATGAAAAGAAAGTGAAGAGGGTCCTCATTAGAGGTTGATATATATATTCAGAAATTATATGTTCAATGATTACAGACAAAAGTTCCACAATACAGTTAAAGTTACAAACAATGATCAAAATATCCTAAGGGTCTGAGGGGGGAACATTAACACCCTCGGCTTGGTTAGTCACCTCGGTCGCATCATCACAAGGGTCTGCCCCTCCAACCTCGGTGACCTCCAGCGTAGCAGTCTCGGTAGGAGCAGCAGCCTCTTCCTAAAATTCTTGAAGGGCCTAGGAAAATTGAGGATCAGCAAAGCTGAGACCCACGAAGTCAGAGGCCTTCAAAGTGCCTCTCTCTCTCTCTCTGATGTCAGCCCATTTAGTAGTGGCTTTGATACCTCTTTCAAGGTATTCAAAGCCAAACCCCATGAACTCATCAGAGGATTTATAGTCATAAATGATCTTCTCAGAGGCGTCCTCAAGGGCGGCCCTGACAGCCGAGTTGACCTTTTGCTGAAGAACGTCATCCTTAGCCTTCAGTGCGACAGCATGGTCCTTGCCGAGCTGGGAGATGTCCCTCTCCAATCCCTTCACCTTCTCCTCAGAGCCCTTCAGCTCAGACTTAAGGTGCTCTATCTCTACATTCAGAGCACCCTGGACTTTCTCGGCCTCTTGCCCCTTTTGGATGAGAGGCAACTTCCTCAGAGTCCACTTTAATAGATGGTGCATAGCGGTCAAGCCCTGTATATTTAGTGATCATGAGTAAGTTGAAGAAGAATCAGATGTTACACTTAGAAGAATTTGTAATGAAGGATCAAATCATACCTGAACGGCTCTGTGAAGGCCGAACTCAACCAGCAAGGGGGTGTCCATAGCCCTGTCGAAGTGATTGTCAGCCTCGATCATTACAGAGCCGATGGCATCCAGGGCCTGCATGTTGTGGCCAACTACACTGTCAGTTAACTTCAACTGATCCAGACGGGTCGACAGGATGTCGATCGAAGAGATAGGGATGGCAGCTTCAGTGGTCTTCTTCTTCGGCCTCTGATCCTCAGGGGCGTGATCTTCGGGAGCCCTCTTCTTTTTGGCCGGGGGCTTAGAGACCGAGGGAGCTGGGGGAGGAGCATTCAGAACTGCTCTCTTGGCAAGTCTTGTCAAGCTCGGTGAAGCCATATCCCAAAGCTCGTCTGGAATGTCCCTTGGTCTCTCTGCAAAAAATTAATAGACCTGAGTTAGATAATCAGATATGAATAAACTCAGAGGTTAAACATGCAAAACAAAAATGCTTACCAAGCTCGGCAAGGGGACTTCCACCCAGACCATTCCCAGAGAGGAAGTGGGGAGTCATCAGATGTTCAAACCTGACAAACAGACCATTTACCCCTGATCCTGAAGGGCTTTCACCTTCTGGAGGTTTTGTAGACTTAGGCCAGGGTCGGCCCTGGCAGACATGGTGACCTTACCCCACCTCAGGGGCATCCTCTGCTCCAGATTGGACGAGGGAATACTTGGGCCAAACTCCCATGCCCCTGAGGCAAAGAAGTACCGAGGCTTCCAGTTATGGTTGGAAGTCTGGGTCACCTGAAGCAATTTCTTCTCAGGCCTCCGAGCTATAAAATGGTAGTAGCTCGGATTATTTTTGGCCGAGGAATGGACATAACATCCTATAAAGACTTGAACTGGAAGGTCTGAGTGGTGGACAGCCTTTCATAACACTATGGCCCCTATTAGGATTCTCCAGGCATTAGGAGAGATCTGGGAGGGGGACAAATTAATGTAAGAGAGGATGGATCTGATAATGGGGTGAATGGGCAGACGAAACCTCAACATGAACATCTTCCCTCAGAGGTCTCCTAAGTTTTATGGAGGGGCTAATAGAATACAGATACCTAAAGCAGATAAGGTCTACCTCAGTGATAGTACTTTCGATCTCGGCCGCCTCAGAGATGTCGACATCGCTCTCAACCTCATCATCATCCAACTCAACGTCGGCCAGAGCAGATGTTGATGGGTTACTAGGAAACCTCTGAGCAAACTCTTCCCCGGTAACAGCCGACATAGGGATGGCGTCAATTGGTGGTGGTATGGCCACACTCGGCTCAAGAATCTCAACCTCTGAGGAAGACCCTGAGGTGCTTGAGTGATTATGGATCGAGGCTCGGCTGGAGACCTCGGCCTAATCAGGCCTGGGTGTGAAGTCCATGGCCTCTTGAAAGGAATCCACAGACATGGGGTCTGAAGTAGAAGATTCAGACTCAGACATAGGTATGGGATCAGCAGTAACCCCTGTCTGATAGAAGTTCTCCAGGGGGTTAGGATATATCACCTTCAGAGGTGGTGGAAATAGGGGTCTAATGGGAAACTCTTGTGACCTACTAGCCTCCTCCTGAGCTCTTTCTATTTGCCTAATATTTTCTAAGGTCTTCTCTCTAAGAGAAGGGAACTCCTCAAGAAGCTGATATAAGGGTCTGAGCATCAGAGGACGACACTACACTTGGGGATTTCCCTAAACTCCAAAAATCACAAACAAGACTGGCTAATAAGCAAAGGAATTTAAAGATCAAACTACTTAAATTTGGCAAGAAATGCTCGCCTAAAACTATGGTGGTGACGCCGAAAAACTAAGAAAGTCACCGGAAAGTAAGAAAATCAGGGTGCTTGAAGGTAAAATGAAGGAAAAAGTATGAAAAACCTTATCTGAGGATGAAATGGTAAGGAAGAGAGGAGAAAATGCGAGAAATCACCACCCAAATGCCTTGAACCAAGATCTTTCTAGAAGAGAGAAAAGTTGTTGAACGATAGCGACTGAAACGAAGAAATGAAGAAGAAATAAGGAAGGAAGGGTTCAAAACCCTTATATACTCAGGCACAACTCCCAAGGCCCATCATTGCCTTGGGAGCCCCAAAGGACGGCTGACAGCACACGCCAACCAGGCAAGCATGTTCCAGCGTTAGACAAGTGTCAAGCCAGTAATGGCTCGTAACAGACAGGCCTCGGAGGTGTAGTAATCCCCTAGTCACTTGCTCTCACATATGACTAAGGGCTGGGGGGTGATTGATATGCCCCAAGTGTAACATCGGCCTAGAGACACCAACCTCGGCCGATATTAGGGCCGACATTGGGCATGTCTAGGATGCGCGATATCATCCCTCAGCCGGATCAGGGTCGGCCCAGGCCGACACTACTATGAGCCTCTCCAAGGGACATCATAAGGATCGACAGCACTCACATATGCCTTGAAATGGCAACCTCGGCCATACATAGGCCGAGCCTGCAGGAAGTCACTAGCAACCTCATCAAGCCACCAGTTCAACCTCATATCAGGTCGACCCTGTCCATTGTCTCGGCTAGGATCAGGCCGAGACCTACATGGAACACTCGGACTGAACAGGTATCAAGACTCACCAACCTCGGCCTCACCAAGGCCGAGGTCATACACCAGATGCAATAGCCGAGCACCTGCTGACACCCAGATAAGGACACGTTGACACAAATCAGTTATAACAAGATTATTCCCCACACGTGGGGAGAATATTGCATCATCATTCTCTACATGTGACAGTGACAGATGGCACTCCTACATTGGTGAGGTTACCACACCCATGCTCATTGCATGCATGGGGGGTACATTACACCCCCTAGGTACTATATATAGAGGTCATCCTCTACCTTGCAAAAGGATCCCAAGTATTCAACCCTAGCTGAAACTCTGTCTAGATACACAATAGAGAGAGAAAGCTTGAGAGATTGTATCCATGGCCATTAGTGCCTTATTGCAGTGAGATTGCACACACACAGTGGACGTAGGCCAATCTAGGCTGAACCACTTATATTCTGGTGTTGATTCCTCTTCTCCTCAACTCATTCTCTTACCCTTTACATAACTTTGCTGCCATTGTTGTCCTTAGATTGAGCTTGAAAACACCTTATCTGGTGGTGCTAATTCCAGCATCATCACATATATCTATAATGTTATTATTATGTGAATATTTTCCCTAGTGTAGCGGGATTATCTTTAGTGTTAGCCGCGGAGGATGAATGGGTGAATTAATAGTGTTATATACTTTATTAAGATTACTCGTCTTAGTGATGCGTTATACGGGTATGATATTATCCAGATTATGGTTTTATAAGTAATGGTTAAAATGATAGTGGGCAGTGATTGCAAGGCTATCGGGGTTGTTGCCCTAGTGTAGCATGTTTTGTTCTGGCGAGACCTCACCTGCGAGAGGCTCGGGCTCGCAATTATATTATATTATAGAGACTTCGGAGGGTATAGTGGTCTCGAGATATTCGATCCGAGTGTGTGTAGGAACTTTTTTGTTATAATTCAACGTGTATTGGGTTTACCATTGAGCGGAAAGATTTCACTCATTATTATGTTTAGCGATCAGGACTTGGTGATAAGAAGAGCGCATTGTTATATCTATGTTATAGAGGGTTGGAAATTAAGACTTATATTCATATGTTTGGGGGGGGGGGGGGGAAGGATTTCTAGAGTCCCGATTGTTTGTGTATGAGGTTTATGGAATGTGATTACCACCAATGCCGAGCGATAGTGAAATTGGCGAAAAGTTCTTTATTCAAGTGTAATTGCGAATGTCAAGAAATGGGAAAATAGGGGTACATGTTTTGGACGGAAGGCCTAACGGATTTTGATAACCAACAATGCTACGTAGTAGTGTATCGGGGGGGTCCTTATTTGGATTTCGCTTTGCGAGACATCCCACGCATGAAACTTAGTGTAAGGTTGGAAGTAGGGAGATGTTTAGTCATTAGTCCATGAGTCTGGTACCTCGATCATTATAAGTGCAAGTAGTTATAACTATAAAGATGGAAGTTAAAGTAGGATTTAAGGCTAGTGGAGTTGGTTGTGTGGTAAGGAAGCATCGAAAATTTTGTTTTATCACCACGAGTTAAAGGGGGAACGATGTTAAGGATGATTTAAAATTCCGATTTGTAGGGTGGTTGAGAGTACCCAAGTGTTGTAACAAAGTTGTGAGGATAAGAGAAATAAATAATTGGGTGTTATGTGTGAAGCATATGTGATGCATACACTAGTATGCACGGTTTATAGGGTGTATGGGCATCCTGGTTAGCTGACGTTAGAATCGTCCAAGTTGAAGGGACGTGGGAATAGACGCGTGGAATATATGTTTGTCAGAGTAACATAACGAAGTGAAAGTGGTAGAGTGGATTAAGCATCGTGTGAAGGACAATAATCCATATATGCATGTACGATCAGAATAACACACACGAATTTGGTTGGAAGGTTGTGGGAAGCCATTTTAAAAAAAAGGGTATTCCTTGAGGAGGGTAAAATTTAACTATTATGGATAACACTCGGAGCGGAGTTGTAACTAGTCAAATGTTGAGATCGACTTGCGCGTACAAAGAATGATGATGCTAGTAAGGTACAAAAGTTTCAACAGTGCACATTGTGGAGAAAGATGCACGGGTGAGAACTTTTGGTATACGCCAAGGAAAGAAGGGGAGTATTAAGTATCACTTAATGTGAGACATTACAAGTAGAAGTCGATGTTGAGAGGGACATAGAGAGTAGTCCCCGTGGGCACCACTCATATATAGAAATCGGTTGAAACAAAAGGATCAACCAGAGAATTTTGTAGCAAGCCGAAGATTCCTATAATGGAAAAGGCCAGTAAAGTCGGTAAAGTTTCCTTGATGGGTTTCCAACCTCAAGGTAAGATCAAGGGTTCCTTCGAACGTGTGGAACAAGTTGCCCAAGAAGGAAGTGATTGACATTCCTTTGGGGTGATTTACAATATTAGCTAGTGTGCCCTAGTCTTCCTTTGAAAAGAAGAATCGCACCGGTACGTGGTCCTACACGATATTTTTCTGAATTAGGATGAGATTTTTGAATCCCACCTTCAATATGAAATTTCAGGAAGCAATGGGGATAGCATTTTGTTTTGAGTAGGTTGTATCACCCATAGCCGGGGAGTAGGTGAACAATAATTAACAATTAGTGGAGCCGCGTGAAAGTAATTTTGGATTCACGGTGATCATTTCATTTCCACAATGGATGTAACTAGCAAGTGAAGTGTAGTACGGTAGAGTTCCGTGGAAGCACTCGTACGTGTTCATTGTGTATAAACTGCTTATTAAAGTTTTGAGTGGAAAAACCTTAACTTTTCTCCCTCGAGTTGTTTAGAGGCGAGCGGATAATCATAAGTTTGGATTAGTCGAGTTAGATCCAATGACTAAAGTGGAATAACCACATACTGTCTGAGGTAACCTTTTATCTGTCGTAAGAGTTATGTCATCGAAAATCGAGATTCAAAGAACTGATAAGAGTGGTCAGATGTTCGTATGGTTTCTCTCCGAATGGGAGTTTTGTGTTTAGAAAAATACGAGTAGTTGACACGTAGTGAGGTGAGGCCTCCTAATGATATTGAAATAATGGGAGTCAATGATGTATATACTCGTCTTATGCGAATGTTGTCAGATAGGAGCACAATGTGAAGTGTCGTTAATGAGAGTGTTAAACAAGTTTGCTGTGAGGCGGGGGCTATAGTGATTGAGCGCCTTACTATGAAGATAGTTTGCATACTGATAAGGTATCCACAATTGTTTTACTAGATAGGCCTTATTTTCTGAATTTCGGGATGAAATTCCATTATTAGGGAGGAAGTATGTAATACCCCGTATTTTTATGGCATTTAATTATAGGATTAATTAAATTAAATTGGGATAAATTAATTTAATATTAATCCGAATTTGAAAATAAATATTTACTAGTGTGATGAGAGTTAGTAATTATTGGTAAGAATCATGTTGAATATTACTATATCAGTAAAGTAATATAAGAAATTGTCGCGAGTGAATAATATGACAAGTATAGAAATTAAGTCAGGACGCGCATGTATCGTGTTGGGACTAAATTAATGGAATAAAAGTGAATTAATTATAAGTTTACCGTATGGTCCTTTCGAGTACGCTAATGTGTCTGGAAGGGTCGAGATAGTCAAAAAAGTGTACCCGGGGGTTTAGTTTGGGTCTCGGGACGTTTTTAGGCCTAACTGATAACACGGGAGGGCATTTTAGTAATTACCCATTTTTTACCCTAATTAATGATGAAAATAGAGAGTTTATATGTGTGGTAAGAAAGATTCCTTGAGGGTTAGAAACTTTGGAGTTGCAGAGAGGCTAAGGAAGAGAGAGGAGGGAAGGCTTCCAAGGGAGAGAACCCCCTAGCCAACACCATCCTCACCAATTCCACCACCAAAGCGTAGATCGGGGAACGAGGAACCAAACCATACCCATCATCATCAACGATTCAGACTTCCATCTCTAAGTCAAGTATCTAACTTGATGTTCTTCAGTTGATAACACATCCATGCTAGTGTAGGAGATAATAAATTATGTTTTCATAAAAGATAATTGAGATATGGGAGATTTAGATTAAAATTCTGAATAGAAATCATGTTAGGACAACCCTATTATTTCATGTAGATGATTAACCACGAAATTTATGTTTAGTGGAGGTTAAAATCTAGAAGAATTAGGAAGATATTGATGAATTCGCATATGTTTCATGTTAGAAATCATGTATGCAGTATGATACAACTGTTGGATTATTTGTTTGGGAGTTTGGAACAAATTAATGGAGGTTTTGAGGAATTTTTGTTAAGGAAACCCGTAGGTTTAAATTGCAAAAAACAGGGCCAACACCTGCTTGATCGATCGATTGACTCAAGAATGTCGATTGATCGATTGGATCGATCGATCAACACTTTTCATCGATCGATCGACCCCTCCTGAAAATTGAAACTTCTTCCCCTTTTTATGTTAATTCAACCCAAATGCGTAAGGACCTTTGGACAATTTAAATATCTTAATGGGACATGATAAGGACTAGTACGGTATAAGTAGATTCCGGGTAAGACGAGTTTATATGAAATTTAATCGTGGGGTTTGGGGAATATAAATTTAGTGGGAAATCGTGTGTACGTTATAGTATGTCTTGTTAGAATTAAGAAAGACTTAGACTAGTAGAGTAGTGAGGGTGAACCTACTGATTTTATGTTTATTCAAGAGGATACACTTCGAGAGTCGAGAAGTACTTAAGGATTTGTAATAATTGAGAGAATAAAAAGAGTGATTTCTTTATACGTAGAACGTGGGCGTTATATGTTACACATGGATAGAATATGTTATAGGTTGTAGTCATACCTAGGTGATTAATGTAAATATATATAAGAGAGCATGTATATATATTATTTGAATATCTGTGTTTAATCATACCCGCGCTACTTGCTATCACGGAGGATTCCGCATCGGGACAGACTTATTTTGATGTCACCTTTATGGGGGTATTGACCCGTACCCTAGAACATAGGATCCTTGGTACAGGCTATTCGAGAATGATAGTCAAACGGTCCTAAGAGACGTGAGGGTATCTGTTGACCTCTGAGTGACTTGGAACTATGCTTCGCCTCAAATATATGTATTTTGTGTTAATACAGTTCGAGAGTGATTCCAAACTAGTATTTCCCTTTTTGTACGAGAGATACGGGGACTTGATAGCAGAGTATGCTAGCACCATTGCTTTTATGTGGGGTGTCGATTAGTATATATACTGTATGAGTGACTAATATATATACATATATCTGGGATTTCTCTACTGTGTGTTGTAACAACCCGAGGTTTTAGGACGGCTATTTATTTATTTTGGGAGAAATAAATATCATTTTTATTTGGAGAATAATTAAATTGGCTTTGAGGTCAAAATTTTAAGTTGTTAAAAAGTGTTTCGAATGGCGATTCTGAGGGTGTAGTTGTGTCCGGAAGGGACGAGAAAGTCAAAATTACTGTACTTCGGGTCTATTTAGGTTTCGAAATATTTTAAGCTCGTTTGGCTCGAATTAAAGTTACCGAGTCATTTAAAGTGTGTATTATCATTTAAAGTTGTGTATCTTGGGAGATAAGGCTTATTAAGCCTACGGGAGAAACAATTCTCCTAAGAGAGAAAGAGAAATAGAAAGAAAGAAAGAAAGAAAGAAAGAAAGAGAGAAGAAGAAAAGAAGAAGAAAAAGAGAGAAAAAGTGGAGATTTTCGGCCAATACAAGATCTCGAGGACGAATCAGACCCTACGAACTTGAGGCAAGTGATTAAACTTGCTAAATAATTGTTGTGTACCATTTATTTCATGATTTTTGGATCAAATTTATGGGTTTTAGGTTTAGTTTATCAAAACCTAACTTTTGGGTAAAATCTTAGATTTATTATGTAGATCTTGGATTTGATGATAGAAATTAGTTTAAATGTGTTTTTGGATGAATATTAATGATATATATGTGATTGGGTTAAAGATATATGAGTAGGAGATGATTAAAATGAATTTTGGGATTTTTGGTTTAATAAAAAATAGCCATTTTCGTGAGTTCTGCAGAGCCGAATCGATTCGGCCCCTTACCGAATCGATTCAGAATTATGCAGGTGCCCAGGTCTAAGTGACCGAATGGATTCGGACCCCAGCCGAATTGATTCGTCCTGAGATAGAATCCCAGGTCTAATGACCCGAATCGATTTGCCTTGGAGGCCGAATCGATTCGCAAGGCCGAATCGATTCAGATTTGGCCTGAATCGATTCGAAAACAGGGCATTTTGAGGGATGTTTTTCTAGGGAGAATTTCATTCCGTTTTGTTCGAGGTTATCGATTGGGAACCTCTATAGGGATCGTATGGAGTACGTTTTGGAGATTTTTAGGGAGTTTCCCTTATGAGATATTATTTGGGTCATATGGACTAAATTGGAGATATAACGATTAGAGATTATAGTATAATCTAAGTGGGGAAGCCCACTACCATTGGGAGTTTTATTTGGAAATATTGATGAAACAATTGAAAGAGAGAGAATGCGTTTAACGATATTGGATTTTAGAATCAATCCCAAATTTGGATAACTTTCAAGTTTCACATGATTAATTGAACCATATTATGGATTGAGAAATATAAATGCTAATAAATGTGCATACGGATATAGAAATATCCTTAATGGTGATTGATTTGGGAGATGTCTCACACAATGAGAAATGCTAATTAAGATGCATTAGGATAGAGAATATCCATAACATAAATAGAATTGAGAAACAATTCACAATTGGAAGTGATGCAAAAACTTCAAGTGAGAAATAGTATAGTGTATACTAAGTGGGGAAGATGTGTGAGAATTGACGATTAGTATATCAAGAGAGAGAGATATACTAAATAATGATATTAATTCAACTACGCCTAAGTGCGTACTATATATATATATATATATATAAACAATGTGATAGGTATACCTTATATGATGGTATATCTTTATATGATGTGGTGATGTATGTATGCCTTATGTGATGGCATATACATATATAGTGAAGCATACCCCCTCCTTGCTATCAGTGGGAAGTTACGTGCGATGAGGGTGAGCACCCTGGCTCGATGAGCAGTGTGTGGATATTTCCGAGGTCATAGTCGTCCATGGTGATTATTACGTGATATACATTTATTATTTTGGGTGTAAGAATTCGTGGGTATGTGTCGTTCTCACTTGCCGGTTAGGAACTATGACCGCTTCCCGGACGTTGTGTGCGTGAATGATCACGAGGTGGGTGTTGTTTAGCCCCACTAGGTGGTCACCATTTTGCTACGTGGTATGGGAAACTGGAAGATGATAGCATTGAGACATGCGTCCTCGAGTTATAGCTCATTTGGATGGTTATTATATTATGGATGTGATTAGTTACTTGGGTATCGAGGGCATAATGGACCTCACGACTAACATAGCCAAGGATTAGTGTAACGGGGGTTCCTTGTTTGGATTTCACTTTTGCGAGACGTCCCATGAATGAAACGCAGTGTAATGTTGGGAGTGAGGAGAAGTTAGTCCTTAAGGCTCATATATACATATATAGTATATACCTCTCGACGATCGACAGTGCCAGAAGTAGTGTATCGGGGGGGTTCCTTTTTTGGATTTCACTTTTGCAAGACGTCCCATGCACGAAACACCTTGCACTCTTGAGAATTGGGAATAAATAATTAAAATTGGAATAATAAGAATTTGGGTTACATGCATCATGCATTGAGGGCGTAATGAATCTCAAAAATCAATACTGTCAGGAGTAGTGTAACGGGGGGGTTCCTTGTTTGGATTTCGCTTTGCGAGACGTTCCACGCACGAAACGCAGTGCAGTATTGAGACTTGGGATAAGTTTAGTCCTTAGCACTTAGATGCTAATAACTCATATATATATTTATATTGTTGGTATAACTAGAATATGAGAAATTCTAGTAAAGAGAATGCTTATGAATTGTGAATGTGTTGGCATGAGAATGGTTATGTGAACTTCATATGTTAAGTAAATGAACAAATAATTGAGACCAATAATATTAGAAATTGTAGTGTATGATTCATATGGAATTCAGATAAGTGTAGATTGGGACATAAGTTAGATGATTTTAATTGAATATTTACATTGGGATTTAGTTAGATTTATTTGCCTAATTAGAATTGGGCATTTATTTGGAGATCACGTGCATACGTTTAGTTGCGCGCTTTAGTTGAGAGGTGAGTTGGATTTTTATGGATAGTGCGACTCCATTAAATCATGTCATAATGCATTTATAATTATTATGCATTTTAATGCACTTGCTATATAATGTTTTCACCTCGGGCTCTGACCCGTTTATATTTTCTCCTGCTATGCATATATATTGTATTATTTTAGGTGTTCCTCCGCAAGGACGCCATGGATGTTTATCCACCCAGTGTATTCGTGGAGCTGTGGCAGTAGCGGACTGTTGTGGCATTTTGTCTTAGTCGATTCCTATCTTTTGTATATCTAGATTAGGATTCAGTTTGTGTATCGGGTTTATACCCTAGTGTTGTAGACTAACACTTTTATATTCTCTCTCAGATTTTTGTATTGTCTGTGACCCGACAGCATATTCGGGTATTTTACTTTGTACATTGTATTGTACACTTTTATATTACTGGGGTTTGTATTTATCACTCATCATAGTTAGATGTAATATGGTTGGTTATGGTTTCATTGTTGGTGTTAAATAAAAGTTTTAAATTTTTTACATCCGCTTTTAATAGTTTTGGGTAGTTAGCCTTATATTATTTAGTATTGCCAGTTGATGTTGAGACTGATCCATCTGAGATACCTGATTTAATGTAGTATAGGGTTGGCTACCCGTTATTATTTTGAGCGGGTTGTCACAGATAGTATCAGAGCATCAGGTTCTAGTGTCTTTAGGATCTGTGTGGGTTACTGCGATCTTCCGTAAGCGTTCTTAATGTAGAGCCTTATTATTAGGACTATTGTATTCATACGTCTATATTTCTTCTGTGATAAGAAAACATTTGAAAGGCATTCTGATGAACTTGTTTTTGTTTCAGATGCCACTGAAGGGAGGTTGTTCAGTCAGGGCAAGTAAAGGGGTTAAGAATGTGGAACCCCAAATGCCTCAAAGGAACATGACTACAGATGAAGTTGCCAATATTGTGGCACAAGCAGTAACTGCTGCTCTTTCTACCATGGCGCAGTAATCTGCCGTTCAAGCAGCCCAAACCCATTTAGGAATGTTTTTGTGGGAAAGAGTGAAGGAAGATTTTAGTAAGGGGCATCCTCCAGAGCTTTCGGGGGGAGTTGATGCAATGGCGGCAAATCAATGGAAGAATAGTGTGCATAGGCACCTCCGTATGGTTGAGTGTAGTGAGGTGCAAAAGAAATTTTTAGCCACCTTTAACTTAACAGGTCCAGCTCTCCAATGGTGGGAATCTGTCACCACATCTGTACAGAGAGATACTTTACCTATAACAGATTTTTGGGAACTCCTTGACCGAAGGTATTTTCCTTCCCCGATTCCAAGGGAAATAAGGAGGGAATTGATGGATGTATTTCAAGGTAATAGAACAGTGGCAGAATATGAAGAAGATTTTTTTAGATGGGCAAAATTAGTAGCTGATGAGGTAAATATGGAAGAGGAGCGTATATCGAAGTTTATTCAAGGTTTAGATTGGAGAATTCGGCAGCATTTATTGGAGAGTCCAGCGTTAGTGGCTTTCGTCGAGGTAGTGAATACGGTACTATTGAAGTGTCATGAATATCGTCTTCGTTTACAAGAGGGTACAAACTTTAGAGATTCGAGTTCATCAAGTAGGTTTAGCGAAGGGAATGCCAGTAATACCAGCGGGTATAAGCCGGACTATAGAGGGTCACAACGGCATTTTGTTCCTCAAGGTGGGCCGAGAGGAATTGCGGGTAGATGTTTCTTTTGTAAAAAAATAGGTCATAGAAAGAGAGATTGTCCTAAAAGAGATAAAGGACCACATTTTGATGAAGTTTTGGAAGTGCAACCCCTACAGCAAATTCGAGGTCATTTTAGACCAGGGGACTTTGTGTGGGAGCCCAATGAGGAGGAAGGGAAATCGGACTAGAGATAGATGATGTAAGTTATTTTCCTCGATAAATAGGAATATTAATGTATGAAGTTTTGGGTATCGTATGGGAGATACTTATGAAAGGGTAGTGCTAGAACACTACTATGTATGTAATGACCCGAAGGGGAATTTTGAGCAAGTTAGGCTCTTATGTTATTATCTTTTAAGAGAATAGATAATATTGTGATGTGCTCAAAGAGAGCTATAACCTTGTTATGAATGTAAGAAATGTTATGTGTATTAAGTAGTAATGATAAAGCTACTTATTTGTATATAGTCATGTTAGACTTATAAAATTGTTGTATTCCAGATATGGATGTGCCAAATAAATGGCAATATGTTAATATGATATAAGATATCATTACTGAAAAGAGTTTAGAAGTTGTGGTTATTGGGACGCAGGAAAAGTTTAGCTCATAATTATGCTAATTTTTGTGAACTATATGTTGTTGTATGTATGATGATTGTTAAGACCTTGTGTTATGGGCATAAGGCATTTTATATATGTATCGTAAGACCTAAACTTTTTCTTTATATAGACTGTTTTCAAAATAAAACTTTTTATAGGCCTTTGGGACATTTCAAAATGATTTCCACAAAACTATTTTTAAACTCTAGTCCAGATTTAATAAACTCTCAATCCCCGACGTCGCTACATATTAGTGTATTGGGAGGGTTCCTTGTTTGGATTTCGCTTGCGAGACCTCCCCCGCATGAAAGTGGCGAATGTCAGGAATTGAGAGGAGTTACTTCCTTGGACCATTCAAAATTTTTTATACCATTAATATTATTATTATAATCTATATATCTTTGGAATTATGGAACTTTGGAGGCAAATGAAGCCTCACTATGATTGGTATGAGTAAATCTCGAATAAAGGGTGTATGGGCGCCCTAGTTGTTGTAATTTGATTTCTAAAACTTAAAATAACTTAAAATAAAATTCTTCGTGGGAAGTTAGAAGTTTGAGTATAGGATTAGTGAGGATGAGTGCAGTAGGAACTAGTTGAGCTTTGGAGTATTAGGCTTAGCTGAATTTCGAGGAAGAAATTCTTGTAAGTGGGGAAGTTTGTAACAACCCGAGGTTTTAGGACGGCTATTTATTTATTTTGGGAGAAATAAATATCATTTTTATTTGGAGAACAATTAAATTGGCTTTGAGGTCAAATTTTGAAGTTGTTAAAAAGTGTTTCGAATGGCGATTATGAGGGTGTAGTTGTGTCTGGAAGGGTCGAGAAAGTCAAAATGACTGTACTTGGGGTCTATTTAGGTCCCGAAATATTTTAAGCTCGTTTGGCTCAAATTAAAGTTACCGAGTCATTTAAAATGTGTATTATCATTTAAAGTTGTGTATCTTGGGAGACAAGGCTTATTAAGCCTACGGGAGAAACAATTCTCCTTAGAGAGAAAGAAAAATCGAAAGAAAGAAAGAGAGAAGAAGAAAAGAAGAAGAAAAAGAGAGAAAAAGTGGAGATTTCCGGACAATACAAGATCTCGAGGACGAATCAGACCCTACAAACTTGAGGCAAGTGATTAAACTTGCTAAATAATTGTTGTGTACCATTTATTTCATGATTTGTGGATCAAATTTATGGGTTTTAGGTTTAGTTTATCAAAACATAACTTTTGGGTAAAATCTTAGATTTGTTATGTAGATCTTGGATTTGATGATAGAAATTAGTTTAAATGTGTTTTTGGATGAATATTAATGATATATATGTGATTGGGTTGAAGAGATATGAGTAGGAGATGATTAAAATGAATTTTGGGATTTTAGCTTAATAAAAAGTAGCCATTTTCGTGAGTTCTACAGAGCTGAATCGATTCGTCCCCTTACCGAATCGATTCGGAATTATGCAGGTGCTCAAGTCTGAGTGGCCGAATCGATTCAGACCTCAGCCGAATCGATTCCGCCTGACACAAAATCCCAGGTCTGATGACCCGAATCGATTCGCCTTGGAGGCCGAATCGATTCGCAGGGCCGAATCGATTCGGATTTGGCCTGAATCGATTCGGAAACAGGGCATTTTGAGGGATGTTTTTCTAAGGAGAATTTCATTCCGTTTTGTTAGAGGTTATCGATTGGGAACCTCTATAGGGATCGTATGGAGTACGTTTTGGATATTTTTAGGGGGTTTCCCTTATGAGATATTATTTGGGTCATATGGACTAAATTGGAGATATAACGATTAGAGATTATATTATAATCTAAGTGGGGAAGCACACTACCATTGGGAGTTTTATTTGGAAATAATGATGAAACAATTGAAAGAGAGAGAATGCGTTTAACGATATTGGATTTTAGAATCAATCCCAAATTGGGATAACTTTCAAGGTTCACATGATTAATTGAACCATATTATAGATTGAGAAATATAAATGCTAATAAATGTGCATACGGATATAGAAATATCCTTAACGATTATTGATTTGGGAGATGTCTCACACAATGAGAAATGCTAATTGAGATGCATTAGGAGAGAGAATATCCTTAACATAAATAGAATTGAGAAACAATTCATAATTGGAAGTGATGCGAAAACTTCAAGTGAGAAATAGTATAGTGTATACTAAGTGGGAAAGATGTGTGAGAATTGACGATTAGTATATCAAGAGATAGAGATATACTAAATAATGATATTAATTCAACTACGCCTAAGTGTGTACTATGAATCTATATATATATATATATATATATATATATATAAACAATGTGATCGGTATACCTTATATGATGGTATATCTTTATATGATGTGGTGATGTATGTATGCCTTATGTGATGGCATAATGATAAGCATCCAAAAGTGTATAATTTATACCCCGAATAGATGCATTTTAGCCTCTCGTTTTAATTAAAATTGGCCTTATGTCGTATTTTATTATTTTGCAGGTCAATACGCAGTCGCAATGTTAAATAATGCTAAATCCAGTCATTTGCGACGCAAAAGCGGTCAAAAGCGTGAATCGAAGAAATCCAAAGAGACCGTGAAGTCTGTAGTCCAATTTGAGCTTGCCCAGAAGTGTGCTGAATACCCCGAACCAATCCCGTAACCCAAACATAAGTTTACACCGAGCCCAGACCATTTTCCCGAGCCTCGTGTATGTTAGTTTGTACCTTTATTATTTTTCTAGATTTTTATTTTTAGTTGTTTTATTTTTAGGATTTATTTTAGATCTATTTAGAATTTTCTAGAATATATTTTCTATTTTTCTATTTCTTTATTTTGATTTTGATTTTTATTAGTTTTTAATTTTTAATCTTTATTTTAATTTTATTTTTCTTAGGACTAGTTTTTAGAAATTTATTTTATTTACTTTTTAATTTTTTTATTTAGTCAAGATTTTTAGTTTTTTTTAGTCTTTACAGAGTTTTATTTATTTATTATTATTTCTTTTTTATTTTTTTTTTAGTCTCTTAGTAATAAATTAAAGTTTTATTTCTAAGTTTTTATTTTTTTAATTTTTAGTTCCAGTTTTATTTTTTGAGTGTCATTTTTTTAGAGGTGAAAATTAAACACAGACAAACCCTTTTACACCAATTTACACCAAAACTAAACACTCACACACATATTCCATACACACACACACACTTAACCATCCCCTCCATTCGTCTTCTTCCCTCATCACCCACGACACTCTCTCACCTCCATTACCAAAACACCTAATAACAAACCAAAATCCAAACCACCAACACCTTCTCTCTCTCTCCACCATATAAAACCCCAACCCCTTCTGCAATCCAAACCGAACCCGGCGACTGAAACCGACCCCTACCGATGCCGACGACTCAGTCACCGTCCACCCACCTGCCTGGCGGCATCGTAGCAGCACCGGCGACGCGACTCACCTGCCTCCTCCCCTCCGAGACCCGATCTCGTCCCTGCCACTTCCGGCCAAAAAAAAAAATCCGCCGGAGCTACCATACCTGCTGGGGGCGAAGTTCCGGCGCCGTTCTTCAACCCGGACCTAAACCCGAGGAAGCCCACTTGCTGTCCCAAGCACTACCAAGCTCATACCCATTTCAAGCCATACCTGCACATACCCGATCCGAAACCACAAACGCGTGACTGAATTCGAAAACCCATCTCGATCCAACCCTTTCACAGTCAAACCCAAATCCCATAAAAATCGGGACCAACAATTATCTCCAAAAGAAATCCCACAAAATCTCTTCTCAACAAAGCATGAACGTGGGTTATAAAACAAAGGAGGAGCAACACATTTAAGAAGACTCTCATCAGCTACAAAAAAAAAGGAGGTACGTAGAGAGAGAAAAAGACAGTATATAATATGTACGTAGTAGGTTAATAAAAAATTTCATAAAAATACATAAAAATTAGTTTAGCTTTAGAATAAATTTTTAGGTTTAGTTTTTAGTCATCCTTTTATAATCAAGTGCTGAAAATTGTGAAGAAGTTGGACGTGTATCAAGGCGCTTTTCAAGACAAATTTGGAAAAAAATTGCGTATTATATTTCTACCTTCTTTTTTCAATTTATTTCCTTCTTGACATATTATCTATTGTTGTTTATACACACATGAGAATGTTTGGCTAAACATCCCGTTTAAGGGGTGTGATGCACTGCGTATGATATTACTTTAATTAATTGGTTTCATTAATTTTATATTTCTAGGTAAATTAATTTTAAGTGTCACCAATTAATTTATGTAAAGAGAGTTAGTAAATTAATTGAACAAACTAATGTTTAAATTTAGTAATTGAACTAGAGATAGGTTTTTCCGAATTTTGAATATTAATTCGGTGTTGAAATTTGAAGATTGCTATTGTTTTCGTTAAATTGATCCTAGTGGGTAATTTTCTGAAAATAGTGTAGTCCTAATTTTTCATCGTGTGACATTTTTTTAATTAATTTTCTGAAATTTTTTTTATTAAATTTATAATTTTAACGAGAGTTAGATTATCAATTTAATATTATCTCGAAATATTTCAAAATTAATAAATTGAGAAATTAAAATAATTGAAAATGCAGTGTAATCCCATCTCTTGACTTTCTCACATATTTCACACTCGGTTGCACATTCTTTTTCATTATTTAATCATTTTATAATTTTTAGCATTTGTTAGTTAATTTTTCCCTTGAAATTGTTTTTAAAAATATAAAAAAAAATCATAAAAAAAATTGGAATTTCACGTTTTCACATTAATTGTTTCACCTTGAAAGAAGGATTGATACTCGTACTTACCGCAATACGAGTTATTTTGAGACAAGTTTTGTAGGTATTCAAGGGAATTTTGAGAGTGGCTTTTGCACGACAACGATACATACGTAAAAATCTTTTTATCACATATACATATATAGTGAAGCATACCCCCTCCTTGCTATCAGTGGGAAGTTGCGTGCGATGAGGGTGAGCACCCTGGCTCGATGAGCAGTGTGTGGATATTCCCCAGGTCATAGTCGTCCGTGGTGATTATTATGTGATATACATTTATTATTTTGGGGGTGAGAAGTCGTGGGTATGTGTCGTTCTCACTTGCCGGTTAGGAACTACGATCGCTTCCCGTACATTGTGTGTGTGAGTGATCACGAGGTGGGTGTCGCTTAGCCCCACCAGGTGGTCGCCAGTATGCTACATGGTATGGGAAACTGGAAGATGATAGCATTGAGACCTGCGTCCTCGAGTTATAGCTCGTTTGGATGGTTATTATATTATGGATGTGATTGGTTACTTGGGTATCGAGGGCATAATGGACCTCACGACTAACATTGCCAAGGAGCAGTGTAACGGGGGGGTTCCTTTTTGGATTTCGCTTTTGCGAGACGTCCCACGCATGAAACGCAGTGTAATGTTGGGAGTGAGGAGAAGTTAGTCCTTAATGCTCATATATACATATGTAGTATATACCTCTCGACGATCGACAGTGCCAGAAGTAGTGTATCGGGGGGTTCCTTATTTGGATTTCGCTTTTGCGAGATGTCCTACGCACGAAACGCCGTGCACTATTGAGAATTGGGAATAAATAATTAAAATTGGAATAATAAGAATTTGGGTTATATGCATCATGCATTAAGGGCGTAACGAATCTCGAAAATCAATACTGTTATGAGTAGTGTAACGGGGGGGTTCCTTGTTTGAATTTCGCTTTGCGAGACGTCCCACGCACGAAACACAGTGCAGTATTAAGACTTGGGAGAAGTTTAGTCCTTTGCACTTAGACGCTAATAACTCATATATATATTTATATTGTTGGTATAACTAGAATATGAGAAATTCTAGCAAAGAGAATGCTTATGTATTGTGAATGTGTTGGTATGAGAATGGTTATGTAAACTTCATATGTTAAGTAAATGAACAAATAATTGAGAACAATAATATTAGAAATTGTAGTGTATGATTTAGATGGAATTCAGATAAGTGTAGATTGGGAGATAAGTTAGATGATTTTAATTGAATATTTACATTGGGATTTAGTTAGATTTATTTACCTAATTAGAATTGGGCATTTATTTGGAGATCACGTGCATACGTTTAGTTGCGCGCTTTAGTTGAAAGGTGAGTTGGATTTTTATGGATAGTGTGACTCCATTAAATCATGTCATAATGCTTTTATAATTATTATGCATTTTAAGGCACTTGCTATAAAATATTTTCACCTCGGGCTCTGACCCGTTTATATTTTCTCCTGCTATGCATATATATTGTATTATTTTAGGTGTTCCTCCGCAAGGACGCCATGGATGTTTATCCACCCAGTGTATTCGTGGAGATGTGGCAGTAGCGTACTGTTGCGGCATTTTTTATTAGTCGATTCCTATCTTTTGTATATCTAGATTAGGATTCAGTTTGTGTATCGGGTTTATAACCTAGTGTTGTAGACTAACACTTTTATATTCTCTCTCAGATTTTTGTATTGTCTGTGACCCGACAGCATATTCGGGTATTTTACTTTGAACATTGTATTGTACTCTTTATAGTACTGGGTTTTGTATTTATCACTCATCACAGTTAGATGTAATATGGTTGGTTATGGTTGCATTGTTGGTGTTAAATAAAAGTTTTAAATTTTTGACATCCGCTTTTACTAGTTTCGGGTTGTTAGCCTTATATTATTTAGTATTGTCAGTTGATGTTGAGACTGATCCATCTGAGATACCTGATTTAATGTAGTATAGGGCTGGCTACCCGTTATTATTTTGAGCGAGTTGTCACATGTGTGTAAGTAGATAAATATTAAATAAACACTCCTAATCATAGTACATGCTTGAGATTTCATAACCGTATTGAGATATACATAATTAATTTAAAGAATCCTTAATAAGATGTTATCTTAATTTATTATAGACATACGGTCTCGTGAATAAGAATCTATGGGAGGAGAATTGAATTAGACTTATGATTCATTATAGTAGTACGATAGGCGTGCACACTAGATGAGAGGTGAGAATTCTCAAGAGAGTGTCGAGTACTAACATGTATGTAATTTCAACTAGTAAGCATTTAAAATACATGCTAAACTATTTTAAAGTTGTTTTACACTATGTATGTATTATAGGTGCCCAGCCACTGGGGCGTCAGACTTGGACCTTTTGACTGTTGACGTGCTGCAGCTAGTGTGGGAGTTGCAGCTCTTTGCAGTAGACGACTTCATCTTTGTCTTCTCCGTCTTTCATTCAGTTCTTCTTAGATAGGGCATGTGTCGCCCATTTCCAGTTTTATCTAGTTCAGAGAGATTTTTACTTTGGATTTATTTTAGTATTCTGTTGTAGTTGGGATTACTTGTGATTACTACATTGTCCTGTGATTTGGGATATTTTATTTGGATTGATTTATATAGCATGTTATTTCATTGGATGGTTTGGTTTTAATACTCTCATTTGTATTCGAAAAAAAAATGTTTTCATAGTTTATAATAATAATCGTACTTAATTTATAAGATTAACTGTTTTGACACTTAGCTTAATTATTTATTAGGTGATTAATAAAGAAAATTATTTTTCGACAGTGATGCTAGGAATGAACCAACCGGACACTTTGAGTTAATTCAATAATGGACTGATCACCAAGTATTTAATTAGGCGGGGTGTCACTAGTAGTTTGTACCGATTTCGACACAACTCGAGCCATTTTCCTTCCTAGGTTAGGATTCTTATTCTTTACAATGATTGCTTCATATTTATATCCTACCTAGATGTGTACTATATGTACCTTATTTTTGGTGCTTTATATTTTTTTGAGCTTTTTTTGGTTTTATAAATGAAGAATATAGTTTTTTCCTTTCTTTTAGGTCATTTAAAGAAAATAACAAAAAAAAATTTAATTTTGAAAAATTTATGACAATGCAAAAAGATTTTCAGTTTTTCATTTTTTTGGATAGACACTGTTTTGAGATGATTGAAAATATTTGGCAAGACATAATGTTATATTATACCCTCCCATATATTCTGATTCGCGAGACCGTGTGTCTATGATATATTAAGATAACATCTTATTAAGGATTATTTAAATCAATTATGTATATCTCAATACGATTATGAAATCTCAAGCATGTATTATGATTATGAGGGTAGATCAACTTTACTCATATTTTTCTTAACCTTTTACCATTTCATCAAGAACAATTCATCTTACATATGTAGCAGTCATTGCCATGTCACACACACATACACGAGTTGAACTAGGGTGTATCTTCAATTTTTTTTCAAAAGGTTTTACATTGCATGTGTTTGCATTCAAATGGGCGACATAATTTTGTTTGATAGATTTTTGAAATTGCGTATGTAAGAAATATTACAGGTGAGGATTAATTTAAAAATGACGAGAGTACATTAGGAAGTGTAGCCCAAAGTGTGGTGAAAGCTCCATTGGGAAAAAATACCTATATATTTGCTCATGAGAGAAAATAAAAAATAAAATATTATGCTAAATAATACTCTCATTAAATAAAAAGAAATATTTAATCAGAGAACTTTTAAGGAGGATATAAGTTAAAGATCAACGTTTGTGCACTTATTTTGTCTATCATATTTTTTTATGACCTTATTAACTTGCTTAACTTTCATATGCTAACTTTAGGTTTTGATTAGCATGAACTCTTTATAAACTTAACCTTTTTATAATATGGTTGACTTTTCAGTGCATTCAACTATGAGTTGAATATTGTATTCTTGTAAAAAAATGAGTGGGGTAATCTATTTTTTTCGGGTTTTGATGGCATTCCTTTGTCCCATTAGATATATCTTGTGAGGTTGTCGATTTCGAATACCTATCTCACATTAGTGAACCACTTATGTTTTCGTCATTTTACTTTTTTCTGTGTTTATAAACTGAAATTTGAATCCTTTGTGATTAAATGAATATACATTTATATTTGATGTGTATGTGTGTGAATATACATATATATTATGATTCACATTTCATTGCCTATATTTCTCATATTCCTATTCTAGCATTTTTAAGCTCGCATGATCATATCATTAGTGTTTCTAGGTTAGTTGAGTTTGAGAATATATTTTGTTTAACATGTAGTATCTATCTTTAGTTTTGCACTCTAATGATATACCTTGTGGTTGTTATTTTTTTATTCTCCCTTTTCGCTTTTACCTTTGTCTATTCATGATAAAAGAGGGTGACATTTTTGGAGAGATATTTTAAATTTAGGGGGAGCAAAGTTTTAATGTGCACTACATATTTAGTTACTGCATTTTTAATTATTCGTCTCGGTGTTTTTATTATATCTCTCTCTTGTATATTTTTTAATTCACGAGGCATGTGTTACATGTATGCACGTGACATGTTTCGTGAGTACATTTGGAAGATCAATCAAGCCTATCTTGCATATCGAGTCTTAAAGGGTAAGGGACTGGGTAGAAATTTATGTATAAGATGATGGTTATATTTTTTATTGTGTCATTTTTAGTTATGTCTCAGAATTGACAAAGAGGGAGATTTGTAAGAACATAGTTCTCCTTATTGTCTAAATTCTCGATCAAAATATAGGTTAGGTATGTGTATTCTACCCAATTGTATTCTACCCCAACGACAAAACGATATTAAAGACGATAATAATATCCATCACAAAAAAGTATAATCCACCAAAAAAGGTAGTACATGTGGAAAATATGATTTTTCGAAAGATAAAATCAATTTTACTTTGGTAAATTTTTAAAAGAATATTTAAATCTTTTTTGAATTATTTGTAAGAGATTTTTCTAAGTTTTTAGTGTCTAGTACTTTTAACGGCATTCCTTTAATGACACTTGAAAACTCTCATAAAATTTTCAAACCTATAGGGGTCTCTAAGACCATCTCCAATCGTTGAGTTTCTAAATCAATTTCTTGTTAACAATTAACAAGGGTTTCTATCCATTTGGCAACCAAGCGAAATATATGGAAGAAAGTTTTCACTCCTCTTCTCTAGCCGTCACTTTCTACCCATGTGATGTGGCATAGAAGTAGATAACATTTTCCTTTAAAAGCTATATTTTGAAGGGAAATGGTAAGCAATCTTCTTAAAACGTGGGTGGTCGTGTCACATTGGATAACTGTCACTGCATTTCTACATGTAGAAATGTAGATGGAAAATTTCTATGTGACTCAGATGCCATGTGAGATTCACCTATGTATGAAACATTGGGTTGGAGAGGTTTTTTCTATATCCCTATTTCTTATGTGGAAATTTGGGTTGTTGGAAAGACTGATTGGAGATGGCCTAAAGCACCAAAACAAGAAAAATATTTCCAAACCAGTGAAACCCACGAGGTCCTAGCGACATGGCCGCATTTTTTGGAGACCCTCAATCGCTATTAAAGAAACCCGTGACCCCATTTTTGCTCTTATGAGGGAATCAATAATCATATCTATCGCTACTACTTCCACCATTATAGCGAGGATGAAGCATGCTATAGTGGTGGTCGCGTGATGTTTTATATTTTGGTGATTTTATTCTATTAAAATTTATTTGTAAGCCTTTGATATGACAGGGACTCTTTTAAGGACATCTAAAAATCCTTTTTAAAGAGGTTTTCGTGACTGAGTTCATGAACTTTTCTTTTTCGTATATGCGTAACACTTTTTTGAGTTTTAACTCCCAAAATCTCCCAAGTACACATTTGGTTTTTGGGTCTCTTTTTATTATTTTAGAAAAAACCTTTTTCTTATAAAATCATATATGGAAATTTTCTAAAATAAAATTTTGTAAACTTTATACAAAAATCTATGGAGGTTTGACTTTGGTTTAGATAAAGGTTTGAGGATATTTTTGAAGATCGATGAGCCAATTGAATTAAATTGCAATCCAAGGCACGTTTGTGAGACTTGTGAGAAAGGAATCAAACCTACAGTGGAGATTCGAGCTGAGAAATCCATTTTATAGATCGATGAAAACTGAGGCTTGACGGCTATGACTGTCAAGTCAAATTTGTAGTGGAGGTTGATAGAACTAGTATTATGGAGGTCGAAGGATCAGAACACTGAAAATTTGTGGCTGCCATCAAATCAAGGGTTGGAAGTCGTGTTTGTCCTTTTACAAAACCTAAAAATATTTGTACTAGTGGACTTTTATTTGGTGGGTGCATGTGGTTTTTACCGAGAGAGTTTCCATATTAAGTGATTTTGTCCTTATTGTGTGATTGCCTTTATGTTTTCGCCATTATTAAGTTCTATCACCACATATGGAATTTTGAGCTAATTAATTAATTTGGTGAATTGTAAAATTGACTTAATTAATTTGATTAGGAAAAAATTAAACAGGTTATTTAAATTTACATCATATTTATTTCGTTTAGATTAATTCAAATTTGAATTAATAAATTGACCTTAGATAAATAATTAACTGTGCTCAAAATTTTAAATAATTAATTTGATTTACCGATCCATAGGAAGACTTGTGTTTTCATATTCAATTGGATGGAACACTAGAGATGCTTCCTACCATTACCTAAACTTTATTTGGATGCGCCTTTGTTAAATCATTTTTGTCACAACACTTGATTCTCTCTTATTGGCTTTGGTTCTTATAGGATATACCACATCCGCGAATTCACTTGTGGTGGTTTTTATCATTTTTGGTTTTCTATTCATATTGGAAAAATTATCCATTTGTCATTTTATCTTTGGATCTTGCATCAAAAACCAGTTAGGTACACCTTATACTAAGGATATCTTTTGAGGGTTCTCGCATGCCTCATGTTAAAGACCTTCTATGAGGGTTCATTTTCCATATAACTTGAACTTATGTATTGGGAATGCTTTGTGGGTTTGACATTTGGGTTGAGTTGGCAACTATTAAGATAATACCACTTTTATCCGAGGTAGATGTCACAAAAATCCTTATCTTGGAAGCAAGGTCATGAAATTATGATGGACCATATTTGGTCTGTTACTTCTCCTGGAAACTTTTTTTTGTTTACCCAACCTCTTTTTGATGTTATTGTTGTTACTTACCCTTCGAAGCCATAATTTTTAACATCTCAATGTATTCTTCTCCACACCTGATGCAAAGGTACTTCATTATATTAGTAGTAGGGTCCACAATAGGGGTTTCAAACATCGAAACTTTTTCTTCAAGGTTAGTTTTGACTTTGAATTCAACAAGTCTACTAAAACCCCAGAAAAATAAAAGGTTGTGGAAGAAGAAGTTGAGAACCTATAGATGCAAGGTATATAAAAGAAGTTCAATTCCCTAGATGTCTCTTCAACCTAATGGTCATCAATAAGAGTAATAGAAAGCGGAGAGTCTACATATACTTCATCAACCTCAACAAAGCTTGTCCCAAAGACAACTTTACTTTGCCAAAGATCGATCAATTAGTCAGTGCCACAACCAACCACAAACGAATGAGTTTCCTGGATGAGTACTAAGGGTACTATCAAATTCCTCTGTTCAACCCCGACTATGAGAAGACCTCACTCATTAACACTCTTAACTTGTACTTCTACGCAGTCATGCCATTTGGGCTCAAGAACGCATGAGGAACTTAGCAACAATAAATTACCAAGATGATTAAGAATCAATTGGAAAACACTATGGAGGTATATATAGAAGATATTGTCGTAAAGAGAAAGTATAAATTCGGCCACCTGTAGGACTGGTGAAGATGTTTGAGGTCCTCAGGTATTACAAGATGAAACTTAATGCTACCAAATGTTCCTTTGGAGTACATTATGGGAAATTCTTGGGCTACCTAGTAAGACATAGTAGGATCGAAGCAATGACCATAGAATAATGTATCTTTTATAGTGGAAGGTAGAATTTCTCGATGTCTAGGAGTGTCTTTTTAACTTACTAGATTTGGACAGGTGACCATAATTTTCACAAATCAGCATTGAGATAACTACGTGGTCGGACACCTCAAGATATTAATAAACTAGAAATTCTGAATTTGGGACCACAAGTAGAGGTGATCAACTTAGATAGGACTTCATTTAATTAAGATATTTCGAGCATTCTTTGTTCCAAGTTAGGCCCTTCTCTTTCTTCAAGAGTTGAAAGAATGGTAGGCACTTCTCAAAGGACTTGGAGATGAAGCGACTGAGTTCTTCCAGCATTCTGGTAAACTTTTCAACATCCTTAACCGCCTTTGGGGGATGAATATGGTTGATTGCTATAATTTTATCAGGGCTTGCTTTGATCCCTATCTGGATAACCAGGTAGCCCAGGATTTTTCTGGACAATACTCTAAAGGAGCATTTATCAGCATTGAGTTTCATTTTTGTAACACCTGAGGACCTCAAACGTCTTCCCCCAATTCTACATGTGGTTCGATTCATACGTTAAATTTTATCATTTCTTATATATAGGCTGACACACCCCAACCCAGTTACTTATAATTAAGTTTGAAAGTCAAAGTGAGTCAAACCATAATTAATCTAACTAAACCATAAACAAGAGTTTTAATTTCAGAGTCATCATTGTAAATCCATATAACTGAAAATATTTTTACAACATCAGAGTAGTCATACTTATACAAACTTGATTGAAGGATAATTTAACTTAATTACATCATTTATATTTAAACAAAATCTTTGTTTCTCCCATTCCTGGCTAACCCAACCCGACTTCCTAGATTTGGCAGTGACATCGCGTTACCTGAAAAATGTGAACATAGGAACCGTGAGCAAAATAGCCCAGTGAATGCATCACTACTATACTACTGCATGAATTTAAATGCAATAAATCATGTCCATATAATTATGTATTAACTTATCCGGCTTATTCATAATGAATGACCAACTTTTTCGAATCATGATTCACATATCCTGTCTAAATAGACAATTCTCCCCCATTCATGGTCGAGGAGTAACCCCTTGTCATTAATAGACAAATCTCCCCCATTCCGGGTCGGGGAGTAACCTCCCATTTCGGTAAACCGAAATGAACAATTTCACATTCAAAACATTATGATCATATTCGTAACAGTATACAAAGACATCATTCCAGTGAGTACACGCACCTTGGGTTGTTAACTACGTATTTACGTTTCCTTCGGGAGGAGCTGAACTGGGTTGATTAGACCTTACACCTGTCAATCCAACTAAATCAGTACTAAATCTCAATCATAAGTATCATCCTAATATAATTATGTAACTTTCCATGACTATACAACGACCATATAATCCCACTCAAATCACATTCCATGAAACATAAGTAAAGACAAAACAATGGTGCACATATTGATAAACTTGTGAAAGTTCAACCGTAGGAAATACCTCATAAGGAATTTATAACCAGAGTCTAGTAAACATGAAATTATACTTCTAAATGTATATTCACATGAAACATGTACTCAAAGTACCCTTTGTAAGAACGAAATACAAACATTCATTCAAGGGGTATCCAGTATGGCCTGAAATTATTGCCCTACATACTTAACCATCCTATATTCCTAAATTGTATAAATACAGGGGTCCAACCTTATCAATATGAAAACATATATGAATATAATTTCCATTACAAGTGACGGTGTAATTTTTCAAGCTTCCTAGAGCAAGTTATGACCATTTCTTTACAACACAAGAAATCTGCCCTACAAGCTCCTCTATTGTTCCTTAAACTTCCAAGAATTTTCATAATTTTTCTATAGAATAACTTTCCATGATTTTTGACCTATTTTAAGTAAACATAATGAATAGTATATAATTAAATTTTCATAATTGTTTGACTTCATTTTCTATCTCAAAATCTTGACTAAACTCAGGGCATACCGAAATGAAGTATAAAAATAGAAACTATGTACCAACTTGAAATCATCATTACGGCCTAACCACAAGGAGATAAATTCTAGATTTTGGATATGATATGAATATATGAGTCTAATTTCATATCCAATTGTAATTTCTCAATTCCAGTAAGCACACAAAGAGATATGCAAGTTTGAATACAAGGGGTTTCAAAACAAAGCAATTTGACCTATAAACACCACTTATCTCACATATGAACCAATACATATTATCACAGAGGATGATGGAATTTCAGTCAATAATTCATGATTTATATACTTTTAAATAAGTATAATACAAGGTTGAAACAATATTAACACATAATTTTACCTTGGAAACACCTTAAGAATTTTCTTAGAATTCTTTTCCTAGCTTTTCCTTGTAATCTTTCTTCCTTAACTTCTACTTTCTCTTTCCTTAAGCTTAAATCTCTCAAAACTGAACCTAGGGTTATATTTGCTGAAGAAATAAGTTAAAGGGAGAGTTTTAGGTCAGCCAAGGCTTCCTCCCAAGCCAACCAATCAAATTAAACCATTTGGTTTAATTAAAGACAATTTACCACTTAAAGGGAATGAACAAATTTGCCCCCTGTTCATAAATCCAGTATAACTCTTTACTCAAGCATCCGTTTGATGCACCGTTTGTTGTGTTACAACCCTAACTCACATGTCTACAACTATATAGTTTTACCTCAAGTCAATTGTTATGTTATAAAGGTCAAAACTAGTCTTCAACAGGGACATTTCTATCGAAAACAACAAAATTCCGTGTTTGTAAATAATTCGACATTTCATGATTTATGAAAATAGGATTAGACTAAACATAGTCACTTAACATTAGATATACTAATAACATATTATCCATATCACATAAGCTAATCATGATTTAAACATAATTTATCATAATTATATTCGTGTTGTCACATAGGCCTCCATATTTTTTCCTAATTAATTCTTAAACATCTTGGTTACCAACCATTGGTAAGCTGCTCATGTGTTCTTGAGCCCAAATGGAATGACTGTGTGGAAGTATAAGCCAAGAGTGGTAATGAACAAGGACTTCTCTTGAGTACGCATCTAAGAAACTCATCTATTTGTGGCTGGTTATGGCATCGACAAATTTATCGATCTTTGGCAAAAGAAACCTATCATTGGGACAAACTTTGTTGAGCTCAGTTTAGTCTATACAAAATCTTCTCTTTCCATTACTCTTCTTGATGACCACAGGGTTGGAATTCCATCTAGGTAATTGAACTTCTTTAATGGATCTTACCTCCATAAGTTTTCCCATTTTTTATTCCACAACCTTTGCATTTTCTGGGGCTGTTCGGTGCGCCTTTTGAGTGATGGGTAGGAATGATGGGTCCACATGAACTGGATGGCACATGGATTTAGAATCAATCTCGATCATATCATAAGGCTTCCATGCAAATACATATATATTCTCTTTTAGAAGAGAGATCAATTATTTATTTATTTTGATCAACAAGTGAGATACCGACAAAAAAAATCTTCTTCAGGTGTGAGTTGTCTAACATCACTTCTTGTAATGGTCCATGACTCTATCTGCGAAGTCACCCTTGTATATTCCACCAATGTTGCCATACTTTAATTTTTACTTAGACGAATAGCCTGGTCAGATCATTCATAATCTCTCTTCCTTATTTTTCTCCTTCTTAGGACTGATAACAACAATAAAGCCTTATCGAGCCACAACTTAGTTTCCCCTTATCTCCATTATCCCCCAATCGGTAATGAATTTGATCTTATAGTGATAAGTGGAAGGGGAAAACTTCATGATTTCTATCTATCCTCATCCAAGGATGGAGTTATAAAGAAATTCAATCTCCTCAACTTGGAACTCGATCAACTTTGAGATATTCCCAGTTCGAAAATGCAAAACCATTTTCGCTAGTGTCATAGTAATATTTCTAGCGAAGCCGGCCAAATAGATGCTTGTTGAACAACTTTAGGTACATAACTTTTGAGAAAATTCCTTGATCAACTAGTAGCTTATCCACATCCTAATTAGAAATCTCGAGAGAGATTACTAGCACATCATGATGCATATTTCTAACTCCAACCAGGCCTTCCTCAGTAAAGACTATATGTTTATTATAGTAGATATCTTCTGGACATTCGTGTTTTCCTACTGGAGTTTTTACAGGGTCAATCTAGAAAGCCTCCTCCATTATTACAGTGACTTTCTTTAATTCCATCCGAACAACATTATGTTCTGATTCAGACTTGATGCATCATGAATGAAGACAAAATCATGTCCCATCTTGTCATCATTTGGGATATTATCAGGATTTTCTTCATTCTCCATAATGGTCTTTATACCCTTTTTCTCCACATAGTCATCCAGGTGACCGACCTGGGTCAACTCTACTAGATGAGACTTGAGAGACTTATAGTTATCTATCGTGTGGTCATGATCTTTGTGATAAGAACATCTCAGGGTAGTGTTCCTCTTAGATGGATCTCCTGTTATCTTCCTCAATCACTTAAGGAATCATTGGTCTTTTATCTTGTTCAAGATATTATAGATATGCTATCTGAAAACATTGTTGATCGCTTGGTAGGCTTTGGTAAGGTTCGCCTTGTCATTGCTTTTGGATCATCCATTATGTTTCTTGCCCCCTTCTTGGCGAAATTCTTTTTGTCTACATTTTAGTCCATCTTCGATCGACGGTTATTGTGTTGTGTCCCAAAAACCACATCTTCCACTATGGCATGCATTTTCTATTATGTACATAAGATCATTAATAGTGTTGGCCTCCTTTGGGGTGAGGTATTGGTGCAAACACAGAGTTACTCGATAGACCAATCCTGAATGAAGTGATATCGACCTTCCCGGAGAAGTTCTCCACTTACATTGTATGTTTCCTAGTACTTTCGTGAATATTCTCGCAAGGTCTCCTTCGATTTCTTCTGCATGGTGAGGAGGGAGTCTATCCTATGAATGCTATTAGTGATAAACCTAGTATTAAACGCTTTTGCGAGATGTTTGAAGATGTTGATCAACATATGTGGGAGATTTTGGAACCATTTTTTTGCGATATCCCCCAAACTAGCGAGGAATATATGACACATGAGTGTCTCATTATTATTCCAAAGTGTCATCGCCTACCGGTACTGGCAAACATGGTCAACAGGATCAATCTTCCCATCGTATATCTTGAACATAGGTGGGGAAAACTTTTTAGGAGTATCTACCTCCTCAAATGCTCTTGAGAATACAGGCTTAATCTGACTGTTAAGGGCCATCCTGAACAGTTTTTTATTAGATTTTGCCTCCCGATGAGCATGGTGCTTGTCTATCTCTCTGCGAATAAGGTCGCAAAGATATTTATTGCGATGCCCTCCTCCATGGTTGATTTTCTATGAAGGACTACTATGCCTAAAGTGATCCTCATCACGTCACAAACTAATTCCTCAGCTACAAGTCTTGTTCGCCGGAGGGATTGGTGTTCGGTCATGATATTTGTGCTCATCCCCATAGAGTTCTTTCTTTATCCTTTCCAGGTTATATCACAAACGTGTGTTTAATCCTCTAGGAGGCATGTGGCATCCTCCTGCTCGAGAAGTCACCATTCAAAGATGTCCATAAGGCATGAGATCTGAATGGGGCTCGATTGTTCGATGCTTTCAGTAGTTTGTTCCTTCTGTAGGCAATAACATGAGCTAAGATTATTGTGATTCTTATTGGGGTGGACCTCAAAACTGACTCTATGTGTTGGGGGTCCATTATGTTTGTCCTGTCTCCTACCGCTAAATGACAGACGTGCGATGCGTGGCTGAGACATGACTACTCGTTGGCTCTTTGATGAGAAAAGGAAACTCATTCCTACAAATGGCGCCAATTGTAAGTGATAAAATCCTACTTAGATTATTTCCACTCAAATAAAGCCAACTGGTAGATGAAAATCACACAATTACACAACACAAAGTATATGTGGTTCGATAATGTACTTATGCCCACGGGGTGTTTCTCTCTTTTATTGATTAACTGTCAATAACAAGAATTATATGCCCCTTTTCCTAGGGGTGATGGTTAAATTTATAGTGAACAAGAAGAGAATGAGTTGTGTAGGGCTCTCAGACTTTTGGATGTAATTACAGTGATATCGAATGGATCCAAGTCCATAATATTCATTGATCGTATTTCCTTTTATTCTTATATTCAAGCTCCGTTCGTTTATATGAACTGACAGATAACTGTAAGCTACTCTGATATGTCAGATAATTCCTCCACAATTGTCAAAGCACTATTTCAAAGCCCAATTTGTCACAATCATCTCCTCCTTTCTGCTCAAGGCAGACTTTAGAAAGTCCAATCTATCTGGACGAATGTCAAAATAGTCGGTGGAACTAGGGAGGTTTGACAGGCACTATCAACCAAGGACTGCAATAAAAGGGCATGTGTTAGAATATTTCATCATTGAGCTCACTGTGAGGAGGATCTCGACGATAAGGAACTCGCCAATCGAACAACAAATTAAGAGTTTTACCAACTCAAAAAGTGGACACTCTATGTTGATGGGGCCTTCAACTTAAAAGGACAGGAGTATGAATTTTCCTTATCACTCTAGAACAATCCATGATCGTGCAATGGATCATACTAGGGCTGAATATGAATCCCTCATCACCAGACTAAAGAAACCCTTATTTCTTAGCACAAGTCACCTTGACATCTACTGAGACTCAAGGTTGGTATCTAATCAAGTATCAGGAAACGACAACGCTAAAGATGAATGAATGTCATCATATTTACAAGTCGCCCAAGACCTTGTCTCCTTATTTCAGAAGGTCCACATTCAATATTTCCCTCAGGAAAATAACAGTCATGTAGATGATTTTTCCACTTTAGGTTCATTCATTGACACAGACCTCAAAAGAACCATTGAGGAAGAATGCCTCTCCCAACTAAGTATTTTATGGCTAAAGGTCACTGAAAAAGTCCTTACCATTGAAAAATTTCCGCGATGGATGAACCCAATCATAACTTATTCGCAAGAGAATATTCTACCAACTGGAAAAAAGCAAACCTATTAAGTTAGGGTAAAAGTTGCTCGTTTCGACTTATCACTCAAAAGAAAACTCTACAGACGATCTTTCACAGGTCCATACCCCCAATGCGTACACCCAAATGACACCGACCAAGTTATTTACAAGATGCACGATGGGATATGTGGGACTCAATATAGGGGAATATCTTTGGCATGCAGAGCCATCAAGGAAGGATATTGGTGGTCATACATACATAAAGATCCAGTTTCCCATGTTAATAAGTACAATAAGTGCCAAGATTTCTCTCCCATGCTTCACTAACCAACCAATAATCTAAAATCACTAACACTAATCTATGGACCTTTATTCAGTAGGGACTAGACATTGTGGGTCCCCTACCTACAACACCAGGAAGTGGAAAGTCATCCTAATTAGCATGAATTATTTTACTAAGTGGATAGAAGTTGAACCTTTGGCTAACATAAGGGATACCAATATCAGGTTTATCTGTAGAAACATTGTGACCCGTTTTGGCATGTCGAGAACCATTATAACTAATAATGGGATGTAATTTGATAGTGTACCATCTCAAGAATTCTAAACGACCACAACATCAAGCACTACTTCAGTTCAGTGGCTTACCCCTAAAGAAATGGGAAGAATGAGGCTTCCAACAAAATAGTGGTAGATGGTATGAAGAAAAGGATGGAGAAGGCAAATAGTTCTTGGGTGGATGACCTTCCCAACGTCCTCTGGGCATATTGTACAATGCCTAGAAAGTCGACCGGGGAAGTTCCCTTTGCCTTAGCTTATGGAATGAAAACCATAATTCCCTTGGAAGATGTCTTGATGACCATGAAAATAACCTTTTTCGATCAAAATCAGAATGAAGAAATTATAAAGACAGAGTTCGACCTAGCTGAGGAATGCAAAGAACAAGCTTTGATCAAACTGGCTTCTTATAGATAAAAGCTGGCCAAGCAGTACAATAAATGTGTTAATACGAGGAAGTTATTGGTTGAGGATTATGTCCTCAGAAAGTTGATCGTAATCACGAAAAAGATATCAGATGACAAGTTAGGTCCCAACTGGGAAGGACCCTTTAAAATTATCAGAGATGACCTCCAAGGAGCCTACTTATTTTTCCAATACAACCCTCTCGTTTTTACTTCCTTCATTGTTGTTCTGAAGTTAAGATTTTTTTCCCCATAATCTTTGAAAATATATATGTATTCATCTCTTTTATTCCCTTATCAAAAATGGTTTGAAAGTATGAGATTTTTTCACTAATAACTGTAAGGTCTTTAGATGCAAATACAACATTCTTTCTAGCGTTAGCATTAGGATCCTAGTTCTTAATGAGGATCTCGATAGGAGATTGTGATGTATACCATCGCAATCATAGAAAGTGGGGTCCAATTCCCCCTTCACCCTTGCTTGTAAAAGTTCTTCAATTTTACAGGCTCATGATTCTCTAGGTCAATGATAGGTTCTTCTGAATCATTACGGGAACAAGGTAGATTAACCAAATGTGTGGTACGAACCTAGGTTTGGAACAAATCAGACGCTGTAACATTATTTCTTTCACTGGAGGTTTTGTTACATACAATTAAAAATCTTACCCAGAGAACATATGGTTGGTTGAATGATTACCCAATTCTCATAATGGTACCTAATTAGATATACATGTGTTCTCTATGTACCTTTATAAATATGGGGCCGGTTTAAATTGATATGTTGTACTTACAAGTGTTAGTTCACCTAGGCCTAACTATCCATTTTCTCCATGTTTACATTCATTTCAAATTATTCTAAACAAACCACATTTCTTCTTATTTGTAGATTCTCCGTGCAGGAAGAAACCTAAACCTTCTTTGGTGAATTTATTCAATCTTAACAGATTCGATAAAAGAAGAACCACAAAATTTATTACCTAATCTTGGCAAGAAACCAATATACCTAAATGTTACAGTATCACCACAATAATAAATAACAGTTTTATAGTCATTCCAGCTATGACAACGACTGACTACACTAAGGTTGATAATAAAGAGACTACCTTTGGACTTTAAATTCATAAAGTTGATGCTCATGGGGTCGATATAAGGGATGTGAATCTTTTACCCCTCACGTCATATCAACAGACTCAGAGATGACACCATTACAACAATTAAGGGACAATCCAAGTCTCTTGTATTCCTTTAAAAGGACCCAATCGATAACTTCTAGTTGGTCATGGGAAGAAGCATAATAAGGTGAAATAAAACCTGACCACACCTCCATATCCACAACTCCGATTAAGAAATTGCTAGTGGTTGAGGTCGTAACATCATCAATATTCTAGTTTCCATGAATGTTGATTACCATTCAACACAGTGGAACCTCTTCCTCATTTTCTTGATGGTATTGTTTGCTCTCCCTACTTTTTGGGTTTTCTTTGAATTGATCAAATCTTTAAGATGTCCATATTGGACTAAATCCTCTAAGTGTTACTTTAACACTGTAAGTTTTGGTCTTATGGCCATAGGTGAGACGTAGATTCTCATCTTGCTTATCACAATCACATCCTATCTTGGGGGTTTGAAGAATGACTCCTTTTTTATATGGGACATAATATTATAAATCAGTTGTTTGAAGATCGTATCTATCCTTTAGTGAGGATTCTTCTTGGTCAGCATTTTTTTCTTGTTCTTAGACTTTTCTCGCTTGCACTTATTTTTAGTGGGGGATGACCTTTCCCCATTCTTTTCTCCCTTCTAAGAATATTTATTCTTTGACCTCTTAGGGTATCGATAATTATGAAAATACAGTCTCAGGATATCATCCTCTACTTTGGCATATTTTTTAATGTGAGACATAAAGTCATCCATAAATGACGTCGATTTCCTTATCGGTTATTGGTAGTAGTAATCGATTCTAGTATAGAAAAATTTAAATGAGGAGATTGCTAATTGCTCGTCATAGTTTTTAATATCATTGAAAATTTCCTTATATTTCTTAGTATATTTTTTGAGAGTTTCTCCAAGCTCTTTTTATTGTGAAATCAAGGAATTGACCTCCCTAATGACCTTAGTACTGATGATGACCAGAGCAGTGAACTGTTGCTCTAATTCATTAAACACCATGATCGACCTGCAAGTTATCTTCCCAAATTCCTTTAGGATTACATCTCCAAGGGTTTCATAGAAGATCTGGAACTTTATCGTATCGAAAATAGCGAATATGGTTCGCAGGGTAGGATTTTTTTATCATAGGTGGTGATTTTGGGAACCAAGAACATTTTGGGTGGATTTAAGGCTTCAAACTGCAAGATGAACGGGGAGGTTGATCCCAGGCCCAAAGACATCCTGGCTAGGTCCTTGGGAGTGCGAACCTTAGTGGTCTATAGTCATCCCTCTAATTTCTTTTCCATGAAGTCCATGAGGTCATCTAGTCTCAAAACATGGATCTCTTGTAAATACTGATTTGGAGGCGCCTCACACCAATTGAATTGAGAATATTATGTTGCATGGTGTACTAAATAGGCAATATAATGTGGCAGTAGTGGACTCTAATGGGGTTAACTGTAGGTCTCTTCCTGAGGACCCATAGATTTGGATGCCTCACCGTCACTACGATGCAAGGGCATCATAGGAAAGAAATTTTTCCTCCAATGATGGAGGTAAAGACAATAGGTATTAGATACATGACCTATGAATCAACCATTCGACTATCTTATGAGGCGGGAATTATTTTTCATAACATTGGTTCTTATTATCCCGTTGCTGAATACATTCTTCATATAAGATGATCAGGCAAGAAATGAGGTTCCTAACTATAGTTCTTCTGAAGGTGTACCGTGACGACTATGATAATTGTGGCTAGAACATCATCATCCTTGCCTTAATCCCATCAGATGAAGTCGGCCACATGGATTATCCTTTTCCATTCTAATACATTATATGCAATATTATCATTCAAGTTTAATTCCTTAAGATCTCTCCTAATAATTTCCTCCAAAGATGGCTTAGTGGGGCCCCTTTCTCTTTTACCCTCTATTTCTAATAATCATCCCCTTATTATAGGTGCATCTACTAGTCTACTCAATATATGTCCATACCACTTAAGTCTACTTTCTCTTAAGTTATCTCTAATGAGAGCAACTCCTAACTTTTCTCTCACGTACTGATTTTTAATTTTGTCCTTTCTAGTAATTCCTATGATCTATCGGAGCATCCTCATCTCACTAACATGAAAATTTTGTTCATGTTTTTTTCTTTAAATCCTAATACTCCTATCCATATAGGGTCGTTTTCCTAACAAATGTTCTATAAAATTTTCTTTTTAATTTATTAGTCATCCTCTTATCGCATAACACTCCACTTGCTTGTCTCCATTTCATCCAACCAGTTGATATTCTACTCGTAACATCCTCATCAATATCCCCATTACTTTGTAACACTGAACCTAAATATCAAAATTTATTAGTTTGTTTTATCACTTTTTCTTCAATCTTTAACATTATGTTATCCGACACCACATTATTAAATTTACATTCCATAAATTTCATTTTATTTCTACTGATTTTTAATCCCTTATACTCTAAGTCTTTTCTCCAAGTATCTACTCTCATCGTTAAGTCATCCTTTAATACGTCTACTAAAACTATACCATCCGTAAACAACATACAGTGTGGGACATCCTCTTGTACGTCCTTAGTAATATCATCCAAAACTACAATAAATAAGTAAGGACTTAAGGTCGATCCTTGATATAGCCCCATTTTAATCGTAAAGTCATTAGTTTCTCCATACATAGTTCTTACTCTAGTCTTTGAGTTATCATACATATCTTCAATAACTTTAATATAACTCATAGGGGTTCTTTTCTTCCTAAAATCCCACCAAATTATATCATATAGGTACTCTATCATAAGCCTTTTCTAAGTGTATAAAGGCCATATATAAATTTTTATTCTTAATTTTACGTTTCTCCATTAAATCTCTTAATAAGTAAATAGCTTCCATGGTGGATCGCCTTGGCATAAATCCAAATTGATTGTCTGAAATAGTTGACTCATTTCTTAATCTTTGTTCTATCACCCTTTTCCATAATTTCATAGTGTGATTCATCAGTTTTATCCCTCTATAATTACTGCAGTTTTGTATATCCCCTTTATTCTTATACAATGGTATTATGGTTCTTTTCCTCCACTTATCCGACATGTTTCCTTCTCTTAAAATTTTATTAAATAAACATGTTAACCATTTTATCCCTATACTTCTAAGGGTACTCCATACCTTTATGGGTATTTTATCCGGGCCAGCCACTTTATTCTTTCCCATTTGTCTTGTTAATATATCTATTTCTTTTTCAATAATTGGGCATACCATTCCTATATTCGATTCAATGTTCTCAACATCTTTTTTGGGATATTCTTAATTCAATAAACCTTGAAAATACTCTTCCCATATATCTAGAATTTCTTTATCGTTAATTAATATATTTTGATTTATGTCTTTAATACACTTAACTTCACCCATACCCCTTGTCGATATGTCTCTATTCTTTATCAATTTATATATTTCCTTTTCACCTTCCTTGGTACCTAATTTATTATAAAGATTATCTAGTGCATTTTGCTATTTCTAACCATATTTTTTACTTCACTTTTTAACTTCTTATGCTTTTTAAATCATCTTGATTTTTACCCTTTTGCCACTCTTTAAACCTTACTCGTTTCTTTTGTATTATCTTTTGCACTTTCTCATTCCACCACCAAGTCTCTTTTTTAATGAATGTTTTTTCTTTAGTCTCACCCAAAATTTTCTTACCTATTTTCTCGATATCATTCTTTGTTCTTGACCAAATGTTATTAACATTGTCATCCCAATTCCACTTCATGTTTAACAGGAACTTTTGCCCAATTTCTATCTCTTTGCATCCTTTAAAAGCCTTCCATTTTATATTTTGATAACCTAATTTCCCTTTTCGGTACTTATAAACTTTAATTACTAAATCTATTACTAATAGGCGGTGATTATTTTTTAAGCTTTCACCTGATATAACTTTACATTCTTTGCATGTGTACGAGTCTCTTCTTCTAAGTAAGAAATAGTTTTTTTGATTTTTACTCTCCGCTTTTAAATGTTATTAATATTTCTTCCCTTTTTTTAAAAACTTGTTTGTTAACGCCAGATCGTATGCCTTAGCAAATTCTAAGGTAGTTTCCCCTTCTTTAATCTTCTTACCAAAACCACAAACTCCATGTATCCTTCGGTACCCATCCCATTCTACTCCTACATGTCCATTCAAGTCACCTCCTAAAAATATTTTTCATGTATAGGAATTTGTTGTAATACCTCATCTAATAATTACCAAAATTATTTATTTACATTTTCATCTAAAACTCCTTATGGCACGTAAGCACTTTTAATATTCAGTAATGTTTTATCTAAGACGATCTTAATACTCATTAATATATCTCCCCGTCTTTTAACATCCACGACTTTATCTTTCATATAGTGATTAGCAATAGTACTCACCCCATTCCTACGATTATCTATCCCTCTCGACTAAAATAATTTATAACCTTCTCCTATCTCTATAGCCTTTTCACCCTTCCATTTAGTTTCTTGTAGGCATGTTATTTTGATTTTTCCCCGTTTTAAGGTATTCATAAGTTCTTTACACTTACCACTTAGTGTTCCTAAATTTCGCATACCATATCTAATTTTACGCATGTTATTTTTATTTATGTTTCTTCTTTTAACTAGAGAATCCATCACAATATTTGACATAAATTTTACAGCCGACTGTCAACCTGACACTAACCCACCTTGTTTCACATCCGAACTTGGGCATCGATAATGGTAGAGCCAAAAGGATTAACTAATTAATTAATTATTGAATTAATTAAATACTCTTATAAATAAATATACAAAATAAACGTGCTAACCACTATAACAAGAGCAAGACATACATACCAAATCAACAAGAGGGTATAAACCCAATAGGAAGAGGGACAATATAAACAAGGAGGTTTATCATTCCCTTTAGTACCTATGTAATACCTCGCTAAATTTACTAATTAAAAGTACTCGAATTAAATTTTTATAAATTTAAATGGCTTACTTGTAATAATTTATAATGAATCAATAAAGTGAGCCATTGAACTAGCTTAATGTACTCGAATATTTATTTGGTTAATGGAATTAATAATAAATAATGAATTTTTAAAGTGAGCCATTGAACTAGCTTAATGTACTCATATATTTCTTTGGTTAATGGTCTTATTAAATTGACTTATGCACTTATTGGGTTTAAAGATCTTAGATATTTATTTGGGATAATGTAATTTGATTGGGTCAGTGGATATTTTGTTTTGGGTCGAGCATGGCGGCCAGCTACACTAGGTAGTAGGTTTTCTTTTTAGTTTTACTTGGGTGGAGGCACGTAGGGGATTTATAGCCCTTGTTTTTTTCCATTCCCCATAATTTCCTTAGAAAAATCTTTCCCCTCCCTCTTGCCTTCAAATAAAAAAAATTACCCATTCGTCACCTGTCAGCTCCCCCTTTTGTTTCCTCCGAGAATAAAATCCCTTTTAGAAGGAGTCAAACCCATTTAATGTTCAACCACTACCTTGGTATGTGTAGGAAAAATAACCAACTCATCTTTATTTATTAGAAGCGATAAATGCAGACAACCCAAATGGAATGAAAGGGTGCCATGGGATGTGGGAAACACTTGGTCAGGTTAGGACGAACTAATTCAATAACTTTTATTTCCTATCCTTTATATTATTATTTTTTGCCCCTTTTAAACATTTAGGCCCATCAATGGCAGTAGTAGAAGACAATCAAATCCCACTTTTCTCTTCCTTTATTTTGGCAAAGCCCACTTCACCTAATTTTTATATATTTCACTTCTAGTGTCATCAATATATTTACCCTTTATAAATTATACCGCAAACCTCGTTTTATTTTTTAAAAGAAGATTTAGAGATCGATTTCCAGGGAGTTTTCAAAGGGATTTTTTTCATCAACTGGGGCAATAACTTAGGGACACATTTTTTGACACAAGTAACTTTCTACTCTCTTCCTTTTATATGTGTATTTGTTAAATTCACATAAGCTAAATTTTAGTATTAAAATTTATTACTAACCCTTAGGAGGTTGCGTAATCCTAAATTATGTTGTATTAGGTGGATTTAAATATTTTCATATACCTAAAAAACATGTTGAGCCTATTAGTTTGTGGAAATCAATTACTAGCCCCCCACACATGGAAATGACAATTTAGGTTTGGAATCCGTTTGCAGAAATTAACAATTTCTGATATGAGATTAGACAGTACAAACTTAACTTAGAATTGATATATTTTGAAATTTCATTTGCTTAGTAGGGTTGTACCTTATGCTTTGAGAGTATTACTTTTGATACATATGTTCCATATTGATGAGGTTTGTTGCTAGGAATTTATTCATGCTATAATATAAAATGTAAATATATTGTGAATGATTTGGGACACTTGATACACATTAATGACCCCCTTATGATGTAACACACCCCCGTAAAAATGATTACATGTTCCTTTTATACAATAACACAATATGAGACCATGTTATTGTGATATATATTATGTTATGTAGACGCTAGAAGGAGTACGAGAAATTATTGGTTGTTGGTTTAGTTGTTGAATAGTACTGTTGGTTTAGTTGGATAATTGCACACATAAATATTTGAATCTTTATTTTACTCCCATAAAATGATCCCTAATTAAATTGTCTTAGCAATTAACCTATTTAAATGTAAGTGTATCGAGGGAGGGGAGATCCTTGTTTGAATTTCACTTTGGTGAGACATTGCACGCACGGGGTTTAAATAAGGGTAGTTATGATGACTCAGCCTTAATCAAACTAATATACTCTTACTTAAAGGCTTTAATTTATGAAAGGTTATATGTAATGATACTGATCCCTTAGATCTTCATAAAATGGACTAAAATGTATAGTGATTCTAAATGGTATGACCTGAGGGTAGGGCAATTGGGTTTTGAGTAGACTGCTCGAAGTGAATAAAGATGCGTTAAAAAATATCAATGTTAAATGAACTTGAGAAAATGGAAATGAATGGTTTGGCACCGTGGAAGGACACCCCGATATTTTGATATGTAAATTCGCGCCCATGCTAATACCAGGTGGAGTCAGGATGTGATACATGATGTTTATGATTTATTGTGATATGTAAATTCCTGGCCATGCAAATACCAGGGTGCATCAGGGTGTGAAAGATGATGATTATGAATTAATGTAATGTGTCATTCTGATGCTACGTGACGGGAGACCGAAGTTTATGTGGGTGTTTAAATTTGGCGTACCGAATGTTATGAGATGGCTGAGAGGAAGAGGTGCATGATGGTTATGATTTGTTTAATTAATGGATTGAGATCATTCTGGTGCATAGTAACGATTTAAATTTGGCATACCACATGTTTATGAGATTTTCGAGAGGAAGGGCCGCATGTCAGTTACTTGTTGCTTAAATATTGAGAATAAGTAATTAACTAAATGAATTTGGATTATTTTAATACATTGTGTGGCTACATTAATGGGTTGTGATGCTCATTAAATTATTAAACTGTGACTTCATCATCTATTGATATATTTACTTTGAGTTACGTAGCTAATTTACTTGCTAGGGTTTTGGCCCATTTCTTTACGTGGAACTCTGGTGCTAGGGCTGGACCTCTCATATATTTTCCTTGTTCCAGTGAGCATTGCTATTCATCTATCTCATCCTGGATATCAGTTCTAGAGACAATTTTTAATTTAGTTACCATTTTCAGTTACCATTTTTTAAATTTTCAATCTTAGTTTATTTTGGAGTCATTCTAGTTTGTATGTTAAGACTAAATTGGCGTGTACTATTCTGATATTCTTTGGGTTGTATCGAGATATTTTTGTTGAGACGTCATTGTGTCTATTTAATGTTTATGGACATTATATATGAATTTTCATTTGAGGATCTTCATATCACTTCCACATGTCTTTTGAATTATTGTTTTGTTTGATCTCTTCATGCTAAGAATGATATTTGGTTGTTTTAAATATTTCCTATAATTTTATATTTAGACTTGATCAACCTAAGTATTTAATTACACGGGGTATTATAGTCGATATCAAATCATGGTCTTAGGCCTCGAGGGTTATAGGTTCTCTTAGACTTATGCATAGATTTTTTGTGATACGTGTGTTTTCTTGTATTCTCATCTATGTTTTGTTATCGATAGGATGTCCATCCTAAATTTTAAATGTTGCTTATGAGGAAATTTTCGTTTAGCCAGAGCCAACAAGGTAGGTAAATTTTGCAATCCTCATACCATATGCGCTTGTTATATCGAGTATTCCAACCCTGATGCCTAGGGCAGTATTATTTTGAGGCACAGTAGTTTGTTAGAGTTGACCAGTTAAGCAGTCCAAGCACACTTATGGCCCCATGCATGAGATACCATTCGTAGTTACTCTGCCTGTAGTCCTGATCATTATAGGAGAGAGAAAGGTTAAGTGAAGGAATTTCAAACCTAGGCAGGAGACACATATTATGGGGGTTCCCCAGTGCATCAATTCAGGTGTAGTGGGCTTAGGGCCAATAGGGACAAGGCCACTATGGACAATAGGAGAGGAAGGGCCACTAAGGTCAGTAGGGCCTCAGGTTACAATAGTAATAACAAAAGATATATCGACCTCCTTATCGTCTAGCGTTGAGGCCACAGTCGATAGCAGCGTTACCCACACCACCAGTTTCACAACAACAACCCAAACTTCAGTATGGTAGAGTTTTTCTGATGGAGCAGTCCCAGCAAGAGGGTCAGGGATAGGTATAGGCAGTGGATAATACATTTTATGTTTTTAACACTTTAGCTAGAGTTTTATTTGACACCTGTGCCACACATTTACTACTATCATGTAGTTTATGGATAATTCTTGTTTGCTTCCAAGGCCTTGTGATAGAGCTTTATTGATAGCTACCCCATTAGGTGTGTTTACTCGTATTTTGGAAGATTTGTGATGGTGTGGAGATTTACATCAGTAGATTGTGTTTTGAGGCTGATTTATTTGTTATAGACACACACTTTACTAATGTGATATTGGATATGAACTGGTTGGTTAGATATAAGGCTCATATAGATTGTAGGGGTCGGGATACTCTTATCACGATACTAGGTTAGGAGATGTATATTGTAGCTATGCCTAAGCTAAAGGGTGGATCCATGAGACACTTGTATTTTTTTTACTAAGGAGACCCAGGAGGGGACTTACATTTCATTAGATTCAAATATGATTTTCAAAGATATTGACAATGTAGTTGAGGAGGTTTCAGGGTTACCACCAACCTGAGAGATTTATTTTTATAATTTATTTTGATTCTATTACGACGTTGATTGCCAAGGATCCACATTGGATAAACCCTATAGAAATTGAGACATACCACCTAATTAAATACCGGGTGATCAGTCCTTTATTAAATTAATAATCAAGGTGAACGGTTGGTTCATTCTTAGCATCATTGTCGCAAAATAAAATTTCCAATTTAAACACCCTAAATAATTAAGCTAAGTGTCAAAATAATTTAAACCTTATTTCTATTTTATTTAATTCCATTAAGAAAACCTTTTCAATGATTAGCAGTTTAAGAATCGTATAAATGTTAAAGATGGCAATGAACACACGAGAATTTAACCATTCAGATAAATCAATACCAAGTCTAAAAACTACAAATGAAATCATCCTGCCACGAATTACATCCCAAGAGTACTAAATACTGAAAAATAAATGAATAAAAATCTCTGACAAATCCAACTGAATAAGGAAATGGGCGACACATGCCCTAACTAATCATAATTGTAATAAGAGTAGAGTCAACAACGAGGTCGTCTAAGCAATGGCCTGCAACTCTCACCTAAGCTGCAATGCATTCGTTCCAAGGAATCTAAGCATGACGCCTCTATGGCTGGGCACCTGTAATATATACATATATATACAAGAGAAAGAAATAACAGGAAACGGGTCAGATCCCGAGTGTAAAGCAGTTTAAAATTAGTTTGGCAAGTATTTAAAATGCTTACCGGCTAATGAAACATCCATGTTAGTATGCGACACTTTCTTGAGAAATTCTCACATCTCATCTGGTGTGCACGCCTACCGTACTATTAATCTCCAATGTTTATTTTAACTTAACTTTCCCATAAGGTTTTATTCTGATAAATACTATGACTAAGATAATTAACTTCTGAAAATTAAGCTCGCTCATATATTTTATGTCATTTAAAATAACCCAGTGATGTTAAAAAAATTCCAAACACTTATAATAATGTTGGAGTATTTATTCATTACTTAACTACTTTTATGCACAGTAGAAAGTTCCCATACTTAAGTGTATATATATATATATATATATATATATTAGTCACTCATATAATATATATACTATCGGCACCCCACATAAAATCTATGGTGCTGGCATACTTTGCTATCAAGTCCTCATATCAATCGTACTGAGGGAAATACTAGTTCGGAATCACTCTCGAACTGTATTAACATAAAAACACATACAAATGGAGGCGATGCATAGTTCGAAGTCACTAAGAGGTCAGAACATACCCTCGTGTCTCTTAGGACCGTCTTACTACCAATCAGATATCATGTACTAATGAATCCTATGTTCTAGGGTACAAGTCAATATCCCTCATAAAGGACCAATCGAGATAAGACTGTCCCGACGCGGAAACCTCCGTGACAGCAAGTAGCTCGGGTATGATTTTTACACAAATATATAATATATGCATAGTCACACAATCATATAAATATAAATATAAATATTCACATTTCTAAATTTGGCGCGCCCACGGCCCATAATTATAATTATCCGTTATTAACACATTTTACTCGATTATCTCGCATAACGGACCCATCACTTTTATTCTCATATACAAGTTACTCCATACTTACTTCTCATCTCTCGAAGTATTTTATCTCCCTAAGTAATATTTTAGTAGGCCCTTTCACTTATCTTCTAATCTAACTTACTCACGAGTCTCGATCTTTTATTCGACGTACGCATGATTTCGTATGTGTGAATAACTCCCCGTTAATCCATAATTTCATCCTACCTTAAATTTCACTCAACGGGGTTTACCTAGGCCCTACTGGTCCTCTTTATAATTCATTATGCTCTATCAATGATGATTAAGGGTTCTATGCATTTTAACCGGATTAAACTTAAAGAAGAAAAATACGCAGTTTTCCAGGAGGGATCGATCGATCGAGGAAAGGGGGTCGATTGATCTATACCATCGATCGATCGATGTTCTTGATCGATCGATCGATCGATCAAGCAGTTATGATGAAACTAGTCATTGTCCAGTTACGGGTTTACCTCTCTAACCTCAACCAAATCTCCATTAACGATTCCCAAACTCCCAAACAACAATTCTACAGGTACTATATACCTAACTACATGATTTTCTACGTAAAATATCTCCAAATTCATCAAGTATAACGATTTAATGGGGTAAAATTCACATAAACTTCAAAACCCCTTATTTTTCTTATATTTCCATTCTTCCAATTCTTTTCCAGATCACTTGATTCTAAATCCATAAAAATTCATGGCCTATCCTCTACATGTGATTTAGATGACCAGAATATGTCTAGTTCCTCTACAACATATGATTTTAAGTCTCAAAAATATTGATTTCTTCCATGAAACATGTTCTAAACAACCCTAGACTAACATGATTAAAACATTAAATAAAATAAAGAAAGATAGATACTTGCCTGGAATTTGGGTTTCTGATTTGTGGATGAAAGAGGTATAGTTGTGTTCCTCATCGCGCGATCTACGCTTTGGTGTTGGTGGCGGTGCAAACGGGTGAGTCTTTAGCCTTGAGTTGCTTGGAAAGCTCTCCAACTCCTTCTCTAATGGACGTTCTTTGATTTTTTGTTTGTTAACCCTAGAAGACAGCTCCTAAAGGCTTATATATCCTTAGAAAATTTGTGGGTTTAATTGCCCAAAAATGTGAAATGTGTATAATACCCTTTCGGGATGCCAATTAGGCTTAAAAATGCCTCGAGACCCGAACTAAACCCTCGGGTACATTATTTTAACCATCTCGACCCTTTCGGACATATTGGCGTACTCGAAAAGACCATACGGGCGACTTATAATTTATTCACTTTAAATAATAATAATTTAATCCCGATACGACACAGGCGCATCCCGATTTAATTTCCACAATTATCAAATTATACACTCATGATAATTTCATAAATTCGATTATACATATTACTTTATCCATTAAGTAATATTCAACAAATTTCCAATAATTACTAACTCTCATTACGCTAGTAAATATTTAAAATAATTTTCGGATTAATATTAAATTAATATCTCAATTTAAATTTAATAAATCCCCAAATTTAAAGGTCATAAAAATACGGAGTATTACATAAATGAGGGAGTTGGGGAAGCAAATCAAGTTCTTTTTACAGCAGGGGGTTCATTCGAGGTAGCACATCGCTATAGGGGGCTTCGGTGCTTTTCATGAAAAAACGGGATGGTTCACTACGATTGCGTGTTGACCACCATGAGTTAAACAAGGTGATAATGAGAAACAAGTACCCATTTGCAAAAGATCAATGATTTATTTGATCAGCTTCAAGGTGCTTTATTCTTCTCGAAGAATTATTTTCATTCAGAGTAACACCAGTTGAGGATACGTGAGGAGGATGTACCAAAAATTGCATTTTTAACTCCTTATGGTTCTTACGAGTTTAGGGTCATGACGTTTAGGTTGACCAATGCCCTATCGTGTTCATGGCGTTGATGAATCGAGTATTTCGATCGTATTTGGATCAGTTTATCATCGTCTTCATTGACGATATTTTGATTTATTCACGAAATGAGGAGGAGCAAGCCGAGCATTTGAGGGTCGCACTTCAGATGTGTTGGAAGCATAAGTTGTATGCAAAGTTCCAGAAGTTTGAGTTTAGGAAACAAGATGTACAATTCTTAGGCCATGTAGTTTCGATGTCGGGATTGTCAGTGGATGTGACGAAACTGCCGACCGTATTGGGTTAGGAACAACCCAGGACACCTACGGAGGTTCGTAACTTTTTAGGATTGGTCGGATATTATCAGAGGTTTATTCGAGGATTTTTAAAGACAGTGGGACTATTGACCGAGTTGACTCAGAAGGGAATATAATTTCTTTGGACTGAGAGGTGTCAGCATGCCTTCGACGCTCTCAAGGAGAAGTTAACTTCAGAGTTCATTTTGGCTCAACCTAGGAGTGGGGTAGAGTATTTGGTATACACTGATGCTTCCTTATAGGGATTAGGTAGAGTGTTGGTGCAGGAGGATCATCATATTTTTTATGTATCCTGGGAGTTGAAATCCCACAAGGGTAACTATCCGACTCATGATTTAGGGATAGCGGCTGTAATGTTCGCACTACACAATTGGAGGCATTATTTACTGGATGGGAATTTCAGGTTCTTTAGAGATCACAAGAGCCTACAGTATTTATTCTTGAACATGCGACAGTAATGGTGGTTTCAATTTATTAAAGACTACCAATTTACGATCTAGTATCACCTAGGAAGGACAATGTGGTCGCAGATGCTTTGAGCCAACCACCTAGTGGCAATTTACTTTCTCTTCAGTAGACTGACATGGGTTCCATTCAGGTGATTAATGAATTGGGGGAAGCATTTATGGGTATGCTCAGCCTGAATCCTGACATTATTATGCAGGTGGTTTGAGCGTAGAAGTATGATGTGCTTTGTAAAAAGAAAAGGGTTGAGAATTTGTCCACCGGTGTACCTCTTTACACTGTAGGTTAGGATAATGGATTGTTATATGAGGGGTAATTTATTGTGCTATCAAATGAGGAGTTATGTAGGGATGTTAAGCAGGATGTAATACCCCGTATTTTTGAATATTTTATTTAATTAAATTGGAGAATTAAATGAGAAAATGCAGCTTAATTTAAATTATGTAAGAGGAGTAATTTAATGGGATTTATTAAAAATTGTAATCTTGGAATATCAATCGGGAGATGGTTACCGATTTATATTGCCTCATTATATTTACTTAGTGCGAGTGGTAAATAGTTACTTAATGCGTGTAGACCGTGTTGGGGTGAGAACGAGTAATATTTTTTAAGTGACTCAAATAATAATTTAGAGGTCACAGATGAGTCCGGAAGGGTCAAAATAGTATACCCGGGGGTACTAGTTGAGTCCCGGGGTAATTTTGGACTAAACCGAGACCATTCGGGGGCGTTTTGGTCTTTTAACATGAGAGGGTATGGAAACCTACGAAATTGAGAGCTTTATATCAGCCGTATGATAGAGGGGTTAGGGTTAGAAAGCCCATGAAAACACACCATAGCCATTAGAGATAAGAGAGAAACCATTCTCAAGGCAAAAGGAAGAATTGGGAAGGATTCAAAGGAGATTTTCACTATCAACTTATTGAGGAAGAAGGATTGAAGTATGAAGATCATCAATCATCAACAACAACCACGAAATGAGACCCTACTGATCATAAGGCAAGTTGTTTATTGCAAAAATTATAAAGTTATAATACCCATGTGTAGGGTTTTTGAATTGTTTTGTTTAAATCATTATCTTGATTGGAGAAAGATGATATTTATACATGTTGGGATAGGAATCGCATGTAGAATGATTTACCTTATGTAGAGGATTAAGATTCAGATTAGACTTGATGATTTTTTGGATTAAAATCTGGATTTTGAATGATAATATGGGAAGAACACCATAACTAGGGTTTCAAGAAATTTTGGGTTTAATTCACTATTTCTTTAAAGGAATTGGAGTTGTGATGTATTTGTAACGTTAGAAATTGTTCTAGTATACGTGAAAACATATTAGGATCATTGGGTCGAAGTTTGGTGGACTATAATAGAGTTTGAAGATTTGTTAATGGAGGAAAAGATTAACGAAGAAGACGAACTGCGTTTGTCCCTGTTCGATCGATCGATAGATCTCGAACTATCGATCGATCGAACCCATCAGTCGATCGATCGACGCAAGCTGTTTTTCCCGAATTTTACATGTTTAAGCCTTCGTTGATTTTCGGGAATGAATGAGTATCCTAGGGTTTATAATATACTTAAATAGGAGTGAGAATAAGACCAATAGATATATTATTGAGGTCGGATAAGGCCATTGGGAGTAGGGCTTGGATTACGGATCGAGGAGAATAATCCGATTTAGTAGAGTATCGGGGACTTCGGAAATTGAGTTACGGGGCAAAGTAAATTTAATTTAAGTAATAGACTAGTAGGGTAAGCAATAACTACTGAAATTATATGTAAGGGGTAACTATGACCATTAGAGTTATGTGAATACTCAAATAAATGCGATTAATGAGATAAATCGTAAAGCGAATATTGCACGGTAAATATATGAGATTAAAATATTACGTACATATATAATTAATTGGCCGTGCGTGTACCTCCTGAATTATGTGACCTTTTAGGTCGAGAGATTTGTACCTAAATTAATTATGTTAAGGTCGATGAGACATTCCGAACTAACATAAAGTTATTATATGTTTGGGGTCGATGAGAAATGCCGAACCAAACCTTGAACTGGTGCCGCGATGAAAGAGTCCTGAACCAGAATATGTGTATCTATATATTTTTAAAAATAGTTGGGGTCGATGGATAATTCCGAGCCAACTCTCACTTGGGGTCGATGTATCATTCCGAACCAAGAATCATTTACGTGTGTATATAAATAATTGGGGTCGATGTATCATTCCGAACCAATTCTTACTTGGGGTCGATGAATCATTCCGAACCAAGAGTCCTTTACGTGTATAAAAAAGGCAAAATAGTAATGACTGATAATTAGTATATATTGTGTGTGAAATATATATACTTGATGATATTCTACTTCTGTGTATTAGTAGATTGATATATATTATGTATTTAAAGATACATACTGAATTGGTAAGTTAAGTAGTGAAACTTAATTACGAAATGCACCTTTAGATAGAGAAAATCTATTTAGTAATTCAAGTAGCTAAACTTAATTACACAAGTGGGAAGTCAAAAATTGTGATAATTGTAGTAATTTTTAGTAGTGAAACTAAATGTGAAGTATTGAAAAATAACATAGATGAAATGTTACCTGAGAATTAATTAACATACGTGAGATGTTAGTGAAACGGTTGTACCGTATGGGCGGTAATGGAACTTAAGTATAGATAAGTTCAGATGATTACTTAGTCCTAGATAGCTTGGAAGATATGGCTAGGTAGGCTAAGTGTAGAACGTTAGGTGTGCACAAGAGATGAGGGGTGAGTAAACTCAAGAGAGTGTACGAGAACCTAACATGTGTAATCAATAACCGCATTTTATATTGTGATAAACGCTTGTTAAATATTTTCAAAATGTTTTGAGTACTAACTCTTGCTATAAAATATTTTCAAAACCTTTTAGGTGTCCAGCCACATGGACGCCATGTATGATGATTCCATTCCAGGGACTCGGAGCTGTAGCACAGCGGATCCTTATTGGATTTTGACTAGACGATATCTATCATTCAGATCTAGTACATGATCTCACACTATTCTATATATGGACTTGTTGTCCGGTATTAGTCTCAGATGTTAGTTTCAGACTAATGGTTATTCTATTGTTGTTTGGGATTTTTAGTCGATGGTTTATTCGGTAATACTTTTGTTCTGTTGTACTTTTACTTTGTTGATTGGGTTATAGTACATGATTATTTTTACTTTGTTCCGCATGGTTGTTTTATCTGTTTTAAGAAACATAAAATTTGGTACCGGTCTAATTTTACTTAGAGGATTAGTAATTAAAAAGTTTTCGACAGTGATGCTAAGAATGAACCATTTGAAAAACCTGTTTTAATTTAATAAAGGCCTGATCACCCGATGTTTAATTAGGCGGGGTGTCACACAGGAGATCCATGGATCATAGTTTTCAATACCTCTCGATGGAGTAAGACGTACCAAGATAGGAGGAGATAGTATTCGTGGTCTAGTATGGAGTGGAATATTACTACATTTGTGTCCCAATGTAGCCCTTCTCAAATGGTGAAGGTGGATCATCACCAACCATAAGGTATTTGGATTAATTTCATCGTCGAGTTGCCTTTAACACTAAGGCATCCTGATTCTATTTGAGTTAAAGTGGACCATTTGACGAATGTGATATATATTTTTCCCATTCACATAGATTCCATGACAGAGTAGTATGGATGTTTATATGTAGCAAAGATTGTTTGGTTGCACGGGGTACTATTGTCGATTATCTCAGACGGAGATTTAATATCCGTATCTCACTTTTAAGGCAGTTTCTAAGAGGTTATGGAGATGATGTTGAACTTGAGTACGTTATATTATCTTCAAACATATGAACAGACGAAATGGGTAAACCAGATTTTAAAGGATATGCTTCGAGCATGCACGTTTAATTTCAAGGGTAATTGGGAGACACACATGAGTTCGCCTACAACATAGTTACAAAAAATTGATTAGTATGGCACTATATGTACAATTATGTAGGTCATCGGTGTGTTGGCTAAATACAGGATATAGTAGCTTATTAGGGCCCGAGTTCATTTGAGAGACTTTAAATGAGATCAAGATGATTCGTGAACCAATCAAGATAACTAAAACTAGGCAAGAGTTATGTGGATTTGTATTGGGAGGATGTGGAGTTTCAAATGGGCGATCAATTACTTCTCAAGGTTCCGCCTATGAAGGGGTGATGCATTTTAGGAAGAAGGGGCGAGTTAGCCTCGAGGTATGATGGGCCATTTATGATCACGGATCGTGTAGGGTCACTTGCTTATCGTTTATCCCTTACACACCATCTAGCCCAAGTTGACAATGTGTTCCATATATTGATGCTTTGTAAATTCTTATGGGGTAAGGTCACGTATCAGGACATAGACTTAGCCATCCAGTTATATATCGATGTCTCGTACACCGAGGAGTCGACTCTTATCTTAGATCGTGGGGTCCAGACTTTGAGGACTAATGACATCCCATTAGTTCGCATCCAGTGGGGTCACCATAGTGAGGTTGAGTCCACTTGGGAGTGAGAGGATGCCATGATACAATAGTATCCACACTTATTTTGATTCAAGTATGCATAGGAATCCTCTTCGTTAGAGGGGAAGAATGTAATACCCCGCTAAATTTACTAATTAAAAGTATTCAAATTAAATTTTTAGAAATTTAAATGACTTACGTGTAAATAATTTATAATTAATTAATAAAGTGGGCCATTGAACTAGCTTAATGTACTCAAATATTTATTTGGTTAATGGGCTTAATAATTTATAATGAATTTTTAAAGTGATCCATTGAACTAGCTTAATTTACTCAAATATTTATTTGGTTAATGCACTTATTGGGTTTAAAAATCTTGGATATTTATTTTGGTTAGAACAATTTAATTGGGTTGGTGGATATTTTGTTTTGGGCCGATCTTAGTGGTCATCTACACTAGGTAGTAGGTTTTATTTTTGTTTTTTTCTTGGGTGGCGGCGTGTAGGGAACTTATAGACCTTATTTTTTTTCCATTCCACATAATTTCCTTACAAAAACCTTTCCCCTCCCTCTTCCCTTCAAAGAGTAGTACACCTCCTTCTTCACCTGTCAGCTCCCCCTTTTGATTCCCCCGAGAATGAAAACCCTTGTAGAAGGAGTCAAACCCGTTTAATGTTCAACCACTACCTTGGGACATGTAGGGTAAATAACCAACTCAGCTTCATTTATTAGAAGCGTTAAATGTAGACAACCCAAATGGAATGAAAGGTTGCCTTTGGATATGGGAAAAACTTGACTGAGTTAGGAAGAACTAATTCAATAGCTATTTTATTTTTCCCCTTTTAAACATTTAGGCCAAACAGCGGTTGTAGTAGAAGTAGGGGTGGAAATTTTGGAAACGACACGAAAACACGAAACAACACGGAACGAAATTAACACGAAATTGACACGGCTTATCGTGTTCGGGTCGTGTTCGTGTCTGGGTTGTCGGACCCGCTGTCGTGTCGTGTCGTGTCGTGTTCGTGTTAATTTTTAGCCATGAAATTGACCCGAATTAGACCCGTTAAAGACCCAATAATAACCCCATTAAGACCCATTATGGACCCGATTAAAAACCCATTATAGATCCGTTAATAAACCCATTACTACCTAATACATATCTATTAAAAATAAAAGGTTTTTATTAAAAAGCCCACCAAACCCAACCCATAAAACATTTGAGATCCCTTCATTTTTATACCACAAAACAAAACCAAACATAAAAAAACCCTATCCACCACAAAGCATTTCTCCACAAAGAAGTTAACCGCCGGCGGTTCAGTTCTTCCCCACAAAAAGTCCGACGACTTTATTCGGTTTCCGGCGGCATGTATTCCTTTTTTATTTCGTTCCTTTTTTATTTACGGCGGTATGTATTTCTGGAGATTCTTTCTTTCGTTTTTGATTTCCGGCGGACCGGCGGTTAATATATGTTTGATTTCCAGCGGTTATTTATCTATTCGTTCCGTTCGTTTCGTTCCTTTTTTATTTCCGGCGGTATGTTTGTTTATCCGTTCGTTCCGGTTAATTCTTTCTTGTCGTTTTCGTTCACTAACATTTTTTATTCCATTTTTGTTAATATTTTTTTCCTTTTTTCGTTCACTAACATTCCGGCGGTTCTGTTTCGATTCGTTTTTTTTCCTTTTTTCCGTTCACGATTATTTATCTGTTTGTTTTAGGGTGTTTCTGTTTATACCCACATATTCAGTTTATAGCCCCCGTATATTTAAAAATTGTTCCTTTATTAAAAAGATCTAAAAAGACACATACCCAGTTTAGAAACCCCTGGTAGAATTTGTGGAAATTGTTTGAAGAGTGGCGACACTGTTTACCCTCTCATATGCATTTTTTCCCAAATTAATACCAAAGCACAAATTTCTCCCTTTCTCTAACCCAGTCTATATCCACTCAATACTCTTACAACATGATTTTGGAGACTGCTAAAATCTCATAAAGTACTAAAACAAAATTTGATTAAGAGAGGAATACACACAATATTCCCATTTTCTCTCCCTTTATTTCATAAAAGCCCACTTCACCTATTTTTATTTATTTCACTTCCAGCCTAATCAATATTTTTACCAATTATAAATCAAATCCCAAGCCACTTTGTATTTTTTAAAGAAGATTTATAGACCAATTTTGAGGGGGTTTTCAAAGGGATTTTTGTCATCAACTCGGGAAGTAACTTCATTACACATTTTTTTAGAAAGTAACTTTCTACTCTCCTCCTTTTATATGCATGTTTGTTAAATTCACAAACACTAAATTTTAGTATTAAAATTTATTAGTAACCCTTAGTTCATTGCGTAATAATAAATTATGTTATATTAGGTGAATTTAAATAGTTTCATATACTTAAAAAAACATGTTGAGCCTATTAGTTTGTGGAAATCAATTACTGGCCCCCAACGTATGAAAATGACATTTTTGGGTTTGGACTCCTTTTGTAGAAATTGATAAATTGAGATACGAGAATAAACGGTACAAACTTAACTTATAATTAATATATTATTCAATTTCATTTGCGCAGTGGGGTTGTACCTTATGCTTTGAGAGTAGTACTTTTGATACTTATGTTCCAAATTGATGAGATTTGTTGCAAGGACCTTATTCATGCTATAATAACCAACACAAATATATTATAAATAACTTAGGGACATTTGATACACATTAATAGCTCCCTTATGAGGTAACACACCCCCGTAAAAATGATTACGTGTTCCTTTTGTACAAGAACATAATATGAGCCCATGCTTGAGACCATGTTAATGTGATATACATTATGTTATGTAGACTGTAGAATGAGTACGGGAAATTATTGGTTGTTGAATAGTAGTGTTGGTTTAGTTGGATAATTACACACGTAAATATTTGTCTCTTTATTTCACTATCACAAAATGATCCCTAATTAAATTATCTTAGTAATTACCATGTCTAAATGTAAGTGTATCGAGGGAGGGAAGGGAGGTCCTTGTTTGGATTTCATTTCGGTGAGACATCACACACATGGGGTTTAAGGAAGGGTAGGTATAACGACTCATCCTTAATCAAACTAATATACTCTTACCTAAAGGCTTTAATTTATGAAAGGTTATATGTAATGATACTGATCCCTTAGTTCTTTATGAAATGGACTAAAACATATAATGGTTCTAAATGGTATGACCCGAGGGTGGGGTATTTGGGTAACAAATATCAATGTTAAATGAACTTGCGAAAATGGAAATTAATGGGTGGGCACCAGGGAGGGACACTCCGATATTTTGATGTGTAAATCACCGGTCATGCGAATACCAGCTGGCGTCAAGGCATGATACGTCATGCTTATGATTTATTATGATATGCGAATTCCCGACCATGGGAATACAATGTGGCGTTAAGGCATGAAATGTTATGCTTTTGACTTAATGTAATGTCTTATTTTGACACTGCGTGACGGGCAACTGAAGTTAATGTGATTATTTAAATTTGGCGTACCGCATGTTTATGAGATGGCTGAGAGGAAGGGGCACATGCTGGTTACGTGTTGCTTAATTAATGGATTGAGATCATTATAATGAATTGTGACGATTTAAATTTGGCGTACCATATGTTTATGAGATAGCCGAGAGGAAGGGGCGTGTGTCGGTTACGTGTTGCTTAAATATTGAGAATGAGTAATTAACTAAATGAATTTGGATAATTTTAATACAATGCGTTAATAGGTTGGACTGGTCATTAAATTATTAAACTGTGACTTTATGATCTATTCATATAACTGCTTTCATTTGCATAGATAAGTTACTTGCCAGGGTTTTGACCCATCTCTTTTCGTGAAACTCAGTTGCTGGGCTGGAACTCCTGTATAGTGTCCTGTTTCCAACGAGAATTTCTATTCATCTCTCTCATCCATGATATTAGTTTTAGAGACATTGGGGACCTCTATTGTATTTAGTTACCATTTTTTTTACTTTTAAGTCTTAGTTTATTTTTTAGGCAGTTTACTTTGTTTGTTAATACTAATTGGCTTGTAATATTCAGATATTCTTTTGGTTGTATCAAAATATTATTGTTGAGACGTTATTGCATCTCTTTAATGTATATGGACATTGTATATGAGTTTTCATTTGAGGATCCTCATATCGCGTCCACATTTCTTTTGAATTATTGTATATGAGTTTTCATTTGAGGATCCTCATATCGCTTCCGCATTTCTTTTGAATTGTTATTTCTTTTGATCTCTTCATGCTGAGAATGATATTTTAATGTTTTAAATATTTCGTATAATTTTATATTTAGACTTGATCAACCTAAGTATTTAATTACATGGAGTATTTAATTTTATATGTGATTATATGGGTTCTTACTAGACTAAAATGTTTGTATAAATGAAATTCTTCCTGAATAAGCGATGGATCGATTCTAGTTACAAAATCCAGCTCGCTCCACCACGCCATATGAATTTGAGGTTGTCACTATGAAGATATACATAAGGTGCACGAGGTCTTACCATTTAGTTGTTGGTACTCCACGTATTCACTGATGTCGAAGATCATATCTCTTGATCTGAAACTCATATTTGATTCGATGATCTCCATGGGAACATAACGGATGCCTTGAACTCATGATGGAAAATATGTCAATTCTTTAGTGGTGGGAGCAAAGAGTTTCCCACAGATGATGCCAAATTATGGGGGGGGGGGGGGGTTAATTTTATAATATGTTAACTACCCTATTTGGAAAAAATTTAATGCAAGAGTATGAAATTATCACATAGATGTACGTGGTTCAAAAAATCTTCCTTTCCTACGTCTAAGGGGAAAGAGGGAGATAGTGACCTTACAATTGCAAACATACTCAGTAGGACTTTGTTTAGGTAAGATATTATTTTACTCACTTGCATTTACACGACTTTAATCCCATCATTACTAGCGATGGTCTCCACTACAAATTTTTGTTAAGATCTGGCAGTGCTAAAACTGGAGTAGTTGTCATTTTCAATTTAAGTTGCTAAAATTCTATTGTCCACTGAAATTGTCCTCTTCTTAGCATCTGTGTTAAAGGCCTACTGATCAAGTCATAACCTCTCACAAATTTCCTATAATACCCGGTGAGTCCAAGAAAACCCCTTATAGCCTTGATGTTTGAAGGCAAAGTCTAGTTCACCATAGCTTCCACATTAGAAAAGTCAATCGAAACCCTTTCTTTAAAAATAATGTGCCCCAAATATTCCAACTAATCTTGGCCAAATGAATATTTTGACATCTTTGCATACAATTGGTGTTGTTTGAGTAATGACAAATCAATATTTATGTGCTTAATATGCTCTTCCATAGAAGAACTGTAGATTAAAATATCATCAAAAAGTATAAGGATAAACTTCCTCAAATAGTTTTTAAACACACTATTCATCAATACTTGGAACGAGGTGGGAGCATTTGTCAACCCAATTGGCATGACTAAAAACTCTTAATGGTCCTCATGGGTTCTAAATGTTGTTTTATGTATATCTGGCTCATGAAACTTGGTTTGATGATAACCAGATCTCAAATCCATCTTGGAAAACACTTTAAGCTCCACGCAATGCATCCAACAATTCCTCAATTACAGGAATAGGGAATTTTTTCTTTATAGTTGCTTCATGCAATCCTCTATAATCAACACACAATCTCCAAGAATTATCTTTCTTCTTGACCAACAAAAATGGGGAGGAAAATGGACTACATAAAGGTCTAATCACTCCAGATTCCAACAATTCTTTGATAATTTTCTCTATTTCATTTTTTGAATGTGAGGGTATCTATAGGGTCTTATGCTTACAGGGCCACTTCCCTCTTTTAACGGTATACGGTGATCATGTGTTGTATTAGGGGTAAGCCTTTAGATTCATCAAAAACTATCTTATAATGGTCTAGTAAGGGAATTAACTGAGGTGGAGTGTTTACCTCAATCTTCTCAGTAGACATAGTGAACAACTGACCAACAATTCCATATTTGCTCTTTTTGGTGAGTTTCTCCATTGATTTTGCACTAATCATGTGCAATTGGACTCCTCCTTTATAACCTTGTAGCTCTATGATCTTTCCATCTTCATTGAAACGTAGCTTCATCTGCTTCAAATCGAGCCATAGTGGACCTATTTCCATCATCCACTGGACACCCAACACCATGTTGCATCCGCCTAACTTGATCAATCTCATATTTGAAACTCATGTCCCTGCATTTTTGAAGTGAATTCAGGGCACTTAGCCAAACTATAAATCTTGTTGCGATCAACAACTGTGACACCCATGTCAGGAGTAGGTATGGTTAAGCAACTAAGATTTTTGGATGTGATAGAATCTATGGAATTATGGGAACTTCCTGTATCAATCAAAATGGTTAGCTTTCGCTAATTAGCGAGCCCTTTGAATATCATGGTTTTTTGTGATAGAGATCCAGACATGGCATGTAATGAGATTCCCATTTCATCTTCTTGTTTCACTGTTGTCCCATCCTGGGATACTTCCAACACATCTTCACAGCAAATATTACTCCTATCATGGACTTCATCTTCAGTAATCAAAAAGTGGATATTCATCTTTTTACATTTGTGACCATATGAGTATGGTTCCTCATAAAAATAACACTGCCCTTTCTCTCTTCTTAGTTGCATTTCACTAGCAGAATTTTTTTTGACATTTTGAGATACTGGTTGTTTCTCTTATAGAGGTGCTATAGGTTGGGTTAGTTTTGGTTATAGATTTTTCATATGAAGGATTTGTATTTGTAAATTGGTTCTTGGTGGAATTGAAAATGGTATTGGAACTTATTGGGTTGGTTTTCTTGGACAACTTGTTTCTTGAAGTCTGGTAAGTAAGGTGGCATGGTTTAGGGTTTTCCTTAAGAACATATTAACAAGCACCCTTATTTTGTCATTGAGTCCACTTAAGAGGCTGGGAACAAAGTAGGGTTCAGTCAACCCTGCATTTCTTGAAAACATCATGGTTTGAGAAGTTTAAATTTCTCTTGATAGGCAGCCATTGTGGTTTGTTGATGCAGCTTGTTAAATTCTTCAACATCTTCATAACCCTCCTCTGAAAATATTCCACAGAGTTGGTTTACAAAATCATCCCATTTGAAAAATCTTTTATCGAAAAACTTAGATTGAAACCATGATGTTGCTTTTCCTTCTAAATGCAGGGCAACAAAAAGAACCTTATGGCCTTCAGGAAGTGAATTTAGCATGAAATACCATTATTCCTTTTTAATCCACCCTTCTTTTCTAATTCCCTTGTGGAGTTTCCAATAGGCCTCAACATTAAGAACGTTTATTTAAGTTTCCTTATTGCTTTGTTTGGATAGTGTCTTAAATTGTAGGTTCATGTTGTTGACTAAGGTCTCCATAGCTCCTTTCAGCTGTTCCATTTTCACCTGCATCTTCCTGCCACTATTTAATTCCTGTAAACTTTACTTCATTTGCTTAGTCTCTGTCATATTTCCTTGTTTCACCATTCCGAATTGATGCCCTGATACAATTTTTTCATGCCTTGGTAATTCAAGCCTGACTTAGACAATTGTGCAAACGGTTGGGGTGTATAATTGGAATAGAAGAAAAAGATATAGATGAGAACATAACAAAAGAGAGTACATCAGAAAATAATAGAATGAGAAACAAGATATTTTGTTATTCAACAATTTGATGGTCAACAATTACAATTCAATAGCTATTTATTAAAAAACTACTACAAGTATGTTTCTAATTATTATTATAGTTGTAATAACTACCTAACAAACGACTAATTGCAATTATAAGTTTATTACAAGAAACGGTGAACGATCATTTTCCATCTTTTTCCAGTGTTGGAGATTTTTAAAGTAAGTGAGTAAAAGCTTTGGGAGTAAAAGCTTGTCCCACATTGGAAGTGTGTGGAGAAAAGGGGAAACAAACCCAATATAAAAGGGAGAGTGTCCCACATTGGAAAATGAGTAAAGCTAAATGATACCCACTAAGCTATAAAAGGAGTGAGCAACCTTTTGTCCCACATTGGAAAAATATAAAGAAAGTGTGCACTTAATAAGTACAAATGGAAGATGAATTGTTCCTTCATCTAGCATTTAAGAGGGCTATTCAAGAGAGCTCCAATACGATGTGAAGCACCGTACGCACGCGCGTTCATGCGGGGCAGTGGGCTGTAGAGGCGCTAGTGGTGCACTTTGCACTTCGCATGTCGTGGGTTGTCGGGATTCGTCCGGGTTGGATCACGGTTTCTCGGGCACAGTCACTTTTTAGGTAATCCATGTAAAACTCGTTCAGTTTAATTATACCTGTTCGAAAATGGCTTAAGACTGTTGGTCACTCATACCATTTCGAAATTAATTAAGATTGTTAATTCAATAGTCATTACTCTTGAAGATAAAGCCTTTCACTATCTATAAATAAAGGCAGCCTAATTCGAAATTGCACATTATTATTCAGATTAACCCAGTTCCAGATTTTGCAAACCCCAACAATTATTCACTTACAGTTTCAGGAGATACAAAATTATCTTATTCTGTTTTGTGCACATAAACATAATAAGAACTTGAAGTTGTTTGTTCTTCGCTACTGCATCCAAGGGTTATCTTCAAACATACAATTTGCAGACAGTGCAATTGTTTCATTGTATCTTGATTATGGATTTACGAATTCCCGTTTGTATACCAAATCATCTTGGTGGGGAAAATACTGTATTTAGAAAAGTGGCACCACGCCTTGAAGTTTCCAGAATTTATTTGAAGTCCAACAGAATTGTATTCAAGAAGTTTTATTGTATTAAAGTTGAAAAAATTATTATAAATATAAGAGTTTCATTTTTGCCTTTGCATACATATTATCCAACAATCTAAATACAGTACTACTAGAAATGGCTGACTCTTTCAAGTCACTTCGACAAATAACATAAGGTTTTGTCAAATTGGACCGTTTTAATGGTGGTAATTTTTTGCGTTGAGAGAAAAAGGTTGGCTTTCTTCTAATAACATTGAAGATTGTGTACGTCTTGTCACAACCGAAACTAAATGAAGAAGACGATAAAATCGTGGAACAGACTAGGAAACACACAAAATGGAAAACCGATGATTATCTCTGTCGTGGTCACATTCTCAATGCACTTGTTGATAATTTGTTCGACTTGTACCAAAATGTTGGGACTGTAAAAAATTTATAGGACACATTGGAAAACAAATATCTTACGAAAGACGCTACAAGTAAGAAGTTCCTTATCGGTCAGTTTTTAAGCTTTAAAATGCATGATAATAGACATGTTCTAAAACAACTTCATGACATCCAACGCATCTTAAATCATTGCAAACTTAAAAATTTAAATATGGATGATAATGTAATTGTTTCTGCCATAATTGAAAAACTTCCTCCTTCATGGAAAGATTATAAGAAAGAACTTAAGCACAAAAAGGAAGATCTTTCACTTGAAGAATTAGAGACTCATTTAAGAATTGAACAAGAGTCTCGAATTCTAGATGATAAAGAGGAACAGGAAAATTCTGTTTCTAAGGTCCATGTGATGGAGGAAGGAAAAGAGCAAAAATTTGGCAATCATGGAAAGAAAAACGAGTGGAAGAATTTTTCAAACAATTCTAAAGCAAATAAAAATAAGAAAGGAAATTGTTTTCATTGCAATAAACCAAGTCACTTCAAGAAGGATTGTCATGAGTTCAAGAAACTAAAAGAAAAAGGAGGGTCATTAGACACAAAGTAAAAATTTTCTACTATGATATCCGAGGCTAATATTCTTGGAGAACATAAATCTTGATGGATTGATTCTAGTGCAGTAAGGAATGTATGTAAGGACAAGAGTTTGTTCTCTATCTATGAAACTGTGGAAGGAGATGTTCTCTATATGGGAAATTCTTCAACTGTTGAGGTTAAAGGCAAAGGGACAGTGGATCTCGAATAAACTTTCGAAAAAATCCTTAGTCTCAACAATGTTTTTCATGTTCCTGATTAGGGGTGTTAATTACTTTCGAATTTTCGATTTTTCCGATTTCCGATCTGTAATTTTCCAATTTTGGCATCATTTTTAAATTTTCGATTTTCAAATTTTCCGAAATAAATTGGAATGGAATTGGAAATCGTATTTAATTTTTTGAATTTCCTAATTTTCGATCCGAAATTCCGATATCACGCCGATCCGACTAATCCAAAATATTTTTCAAAATCATAATATTTTAATAATTTTTTAGTTATATTTTTATTAATATTTTTACATTTAAAATTTATTTGTTACCAGTGTAATTATGACCCTCCATTTGAAAGAATCACAACCCTCCATTTACATTATATATATCACTGTTCTAAAAAACCCGCCTAGGCTTGAGGCTTGGGAGAAACGCCCCGCCTTAAGATTTTGACGCCTTATGCTTGGTAAAACCCTTAAAGCGTACTTTTTCTCTAAAAACAACAATGCTTTAGTGAAACGATATCGCCTTTTAAAGATTTTTTTACAAATCGGACCATTATCTCATCCAAAATAATCAAATAGTATTTTTATTTGCAAATATTCAGACATATATTTATGATATGTACAATTTTAGTATTTTAATAGCCTTGTTATGGTTAAAAAATATTAAAAAGGCCTAAACGCCTTTTCACGCCTAGGCCCGCCTAGGCTTCTAAGGCTTAAGGCTTGGCCTCCATGCCTCGATCACGCCCCGCATTTTTTAGAACCTTGATATATATATATATATATATATATATATATATATATATATATATATATATATATATATATATATATATATATATATATATATATATATATATACATGGAAGTCCCATACACACTAACACTACTCTTAACCTAAAAACCAACACCCGACCGCTTCTCACTCTTTCATTCCAATGATGGCCGAAACACACCCCTCACTCAGGATTCCCTCTGAGCTCTCGAACCACTCAGGCGAGGAGCACACCTTAAGCGGACAACCCATGGGACAAGACCATCTCACACCTCATGCGGACACCTCAAGCGAACACCTCAGGCAATTTCTGAACTCTATGTATGTTACAAATAACCCATGTCTGCATCCACGGTTTGGTAATAAGTATAACCCATGTCTGCATCACTTAAAAATGGTAACAACCCATGTTTGAAATTGAAATCCACTCCACTTTCGGCATTTGAAAACCACGCTTCAAATCCACTCCCTTTGTTAATAAAAACAATAAAAAAAACATAACAGAATCCCTGCTTGAAATTTTAACAGTAATGGATGGTGAACCCTTTCTTGAATTCGTCAACAGTAATCGTGATTTGGTGACACCTGCTTGAAATATTAAATGTTTGTTTATTGTGATTTGGTGAACCCCTACTTGAAATTGATGGTTGTCTGTTTTATTGTGATTTGGTGAATCCCTGTTTTATTAATGATGAACCCCTATTTTATCAGTTTTATCTTTTTCGAAAAAGATAAAATTGATAATTTCAATTTTTTCGAGTTTTTTTTTAATAATAAAATATCTGAATATTCCGAATGAGTCGACTTGGAAAAAAAATGATTTTCTGAAATTTATTTTTCCAATTTGGAAAGGATTTTAAAACTCCAAAATTTTTGGACAATTTTCCGAACACCCCTATTCCAATCCGATCCGGCCGAAACACACCCCTATTCCCGATGTTTGGAAAAAATTAGTTTCTGGAAGTCTTTTTAACAAATTTGCCTTTAAACTTGTATTTGAGTCAGATAAATTTATTCTAACTAAAAATGGTACCTTTGTAGGCAAAAGGTTATTTATATGAGGGCATGTTTAAGCTCAACATCAATGAAAAAGATTCTTTGACCTATATTGTTGATTGTCTTTCATTATGGCATAGTCGTTTAGGACATGTTAATACAAAGAAAATGCATTTCATGGTTAATTTAAATTTAATTCATAAACATGAGGATGATATGAATGAAAAAATGTAAAATATGCATGCAAACAAAAATAACAAGATTACTTTTTCCCAAAGTAGAAAAAAATACATCTTTGTTGCAATTAGTACATAGTGATGTTTGTGATTTGCATGGAACACCTACTAGAGGTGGTAGTAAATATTTTGCTACATTTATCGATGACTTTTCAAAATATTGTTACGTATATCTGTTAAACTCTAAATATGATGTGCTTAATAGATTTAAGACATATAAAAATGAAGTTGAAAATCAATGTGATACGAAAATCAAATGTCTTAGATTTGATAGAGGTGGTGAGTATCACTTTCCTCAATTTTGTGAAGATATGGGTAGCATACATGAAGTTACTTCACCTTATACACCACAACAAAATGGAGTAGCAGAAAGAAAAAATAGGACACTAACTGAAATGGTTAACTCTATGCTTTCTTATTCTGGTTTAAGTAAAGGGTTTTGGGGAGAAGCACTTTTAACTGCGTGTCATATTCTAAATAGGATACATGTTAAAGATAATAAGAAAACTCCTTACGAATTATGGAAGAATAGAAAACCTAATTTAGGTTATCTTAAAGTTTGAAGTTGTAGAACTATTGTAAGACTACCTGAGCCTAACAGAAAGAAATTAGGAAGCAAAGGCGTTGAGTGTATTTTCATAGGTTATGCACAACATAGTCAAACCTATAGATTTTTGGTTAGTGAACCTAATGATTCTGTTGAGGTAAATACAATAATTGAATAGAGAGGTGAATTTTTTTATGAACAAAGGTTTTCTTTTATTCCTAGAATAAATAATGAAAAAGAAGTAAACACTCCTTCACAATTACCTAAAACTCCACTAGTAGAACAAGAAGAGATTAGAAAAAGTAAAAGACCTAAAAAAGAAAAGAGCTTTGGTCCTGAATTTGTAGTCTATCTTGTTGAAGGAACTAGAGACACACCTTGTAATCAATTTTATTTGACTCTTAGTGTTGAGATAAACCCACAAACTTATAGTGAGGCAATTAAGTCTGTAGATTCAGCATTTTGGAAAGAAGCTATAAATGATGAAATGGATTCAATCATGGGAAACAAAACATGGGAATTAGTAGATTTACCTCCAGGATCTAAACCTATCAAGTGTAGATGGAATTTTAAAAAAGAAAATGAAAATAGATAGAATAATTGATAAATTCAAGGATAGATTGGTTGCTAAAGGTTTTACACAAAAAGAAGGAATTGATTATTTTGATACTTATGCACTAGTTACTAAAACATCTACTATTAGAATTTTGATTGCTTTAGCATCCATATATAATTTTGAAATTCATCAAATGGATGTGAAAAATGCCTTTTTAAATGGTGATTTAGAAGAAGAAATTTACATGGAACAACCTGAAGGGTTTGTTATGCCTGGACAAGAACATAAAGTATGTAAACATATTAAGTCCTTATATGACCTAAAACAAGCACCTAAACAATGTCATGAAAAATTTGATAAAGTCATTATTTCTTATGGTTTTAAAATTCATGAATCTGATAAGTGTGTTTATAGTAAATTTGTTAATGATAAAGGTGTGATCATTTATTTATATGTAGATGACATGTTAATTATTGGTACTGATTTAGAAAGCATTAATAATACAACGAGTTTTCTGTCTTCTAAATTTGATATTAAAGATATGGGTGTATATTATGTCATATTAGGAATGAGAATAATAAGGAAAGATGAAAATATAATTCTCACTGAATCTCATTATGTTGAGAAAATTTTAAAGAAATTTAATTTGTTTGATTGCACACCTGTTAGTACACCTTTTGAACCACAGCTAAAGATGATCCCTAATACAGGTAGAGCTATTTCACAATTGGAATATTCACAAGTAATTAGTAGTTTAATGTATGCCATGACATGTACTCGACCTGATATTGCATATGTTGTTGGTAAATTAAGTAGATATACTAGTAATCCAAGTTTATTGCATTGGCATGCTGTCAATAGAATATTAAAATATTTAAAAGGAACTATGGACAATGGTATATACTATAGTGGATATCCTTCAGTATTATAAGGTTTTTCTGATGTCAGTTGGACAACTGAGCGGGAGGATCATTCCTCAACAAGTGGGTGGATTTTCACTCTTGGTGGAGGAGTTGTTTCTTGGGGATCAAAGAAACAGACTTGTATAGTTGATTCTACAATGGCAGCTGAGTTTGTAGCATTAGCTACAACTAGTAAAGAGGTAGAGTGGTTAAGGAATTTGTTAATTGAGATTCCAGTTTGGCCAAAAACCAATGCCTCCAATATCTATACATTGTGATAATGAATCTACACTTTCTAGCACTTATAGTAAAGTGTACAATGGAAAATCTAGACATATTGGCCTGAGACATAGTTATGTCAGACAAATGATTAAATATAGTGTAATCACAATGGATTATGTAAAATCAGGTCAAAATTTAGTAGATCCTTTTACAAAAGGTCTTGCAAGAGGACTGGTGTCTAAGACATCATTGGGGATGGGACTAAAGCCCATTAATAATAATCAATTTTGATGGAAACTCAACTTGATACTTGACAAATTCAAGTCTCAAGTTCAATGATTAAAGTACATTATATGACGTGATTGTAACCACTACAAAATCAAACATCCCAAGGATAAGTTCTTAGAACATGTAATGAATAATGAGAGAGGATGAGTTTAATCTTAATAGATTTATGGTGTTTTAGTTACATGGACACCTATTATAATATACCTATATGAGTGTGGAAGTGGTGTCGCTTCCTATGAGAACTGAGCATGACTCGAAAGCACTCACGAAATCAAGGTACAGACACAAGGCCTAACATATGTGTCGGCTTATATGGATAATCAGTGACTAAAAGATTTGTGTGTGTAGACAAATCCGACTGATCAATATGGATTGATAGTTCAAAGACAAGTCTACTATACTTTCATGGTTAGCCTTGACTGACGCGACCACAAATGTGTTCTAGTGTGTGTGCTACCTAGGTTCAAGTGCAAGCATGTCGCTCAAGTAATAATCCCGGTAAGTCGAGTATCGATCCTCAGGGAAAAAGGATGAACCAATTCGTGACAACGTTGGAAAGATGAAGAAATCCTAGCTTTGACTCTAAAAGAAATGAAAAGATGATTTGGGGGATGAAACAACTACGACAAGATGCAAATTGGAGAATGATTCACTAAAGAAACTACGAGTTAACAAAATGCAACTACACTAATTAAACGAAAAGCTGATGACAAATGGTTTTACAAATTAACTATGAAATGAGAACAATAAGTCGGGCTACAATTACCCATACCCTAGTAATTCACTTCGTAGGATACTAGATTCGGAATTAGAATTTTAACTGAACACGGTCTTTAGTACTCCCAAGCATTACATATATGAGGGATCGTAGCCTAGACAGTATGTAATCAAAGGAGAGTAAAGTGGTGTCACATTAGCTACCACGCGCGTCGCATTTTTAAGCATCCCGGTTACCAAGGGAAAACGGGATCAAAAGTCCTACAACGGTTGCAATAGTTACACAACACGATTAATCTAAGATTTTAATTCAAAAATTCTATTTCCCATGTTGATGAATTACATCGAGTGGGGTTCATGCACCCCAACCCTTAAAAACTTAGTCGGACATGTTTAATCTAATGAACATCATAAAATCTAATATGCATCGATTCATAATCATGAAGAAAGCTAACTTAAACATGCAAACAATGATTCGAATATCAGGAAATAACAAAAACAGGAAACTGGCACGGTTTAAAACAGCGCCAGACGCAATCTGGCACGGCTCAAAACCGTTCCAGAATCAGGCGTGCCAGATTTTCTGGCGCGGTTTAAAACCGTGCCAGATTTCCCAAACTGGCACGCTTTTAAACTGTGCCAGTTTTTTATCTGGCATGCTTTTGACACGCTTTTAAACCGAGTTAGATGTTAAATCTGGCACGCTTTTGGCACACGTCGAAACCGTGCCAAATTGTCTATTTTCTAGCACGCTTTTGACACGGTTTTAAAGCGTGCCAGAATGTTTAATAAGCGTTCTCATTTTTATACATTGGAACGGTTTTGGCACGGTTTAAAACCGTGCCAGATTTTTCGGTTGATTAAAAAAAAATAGGAAACAATTCTGGAAAATCTGCAAATTCCAAATTCGGTAGGAAAAATATTTATTATTTGCAAAAAAAATCAAGAAAATTCACAAATTATGAATATCGCAGGTTGTTGATAAACTAATGTGCATACAAACTTCAAAAAATTACAAGAGTTAATACCAATATAAAGCCGCAAATGACCATAAAAGTCTACAATAACTTCAAAAAATTACAAGACTTAATAGTTCCCATATCAAAAAAAAATTGGGTAGAGTTTCCCCTATTTTTTTAGCATTCTAAAACCTGCTAAACATAAAATCTTCCCATATAAAGCCCTCACGACCATAAATGTCAACAATAAAACTACTACAGCGAGCACGGCCATAAAAATAAACCATAAAACTACTGAAGCATGCTCGGCCATAACATAAAAAATAGAATCCTGAATATTAACGACACTAAATAAACAATCCCCCTATTGTAAAGCATTGACTTCTTTGTGCGTTCCAAGTGGATAAAAGCTAGCGATTGAATGTCATCCTACAAAAAAAATAAGACACAAAAAAGATACAATATTAGTAACCAAGTCATTTTTAAAAAAATCGTATTCAAGCAGAAAAATTGCATATACGACTACAAGTTACATTGGTCCTACAAGTTACATTGGTCCCGTGCGAGGTGTTCGTGCCTCCTACGAGGTCGTTTGGGGGCTGGTTGGGGTTTTCACCCCTTAACGGCCTGTTTTCAAGTCTAAGTGTGATTTTTGCAAATTATCGTCATACTCTCAAACCGGGACTACGCGGTCAGTTCCTACAAGTCACATTGGTCCCGTACGAGGTGTTCGTGCCTCCTACGGGGTCGTTTGGGGGCTGGTTTGGGTTTTCACCCTTTAACGGCCTGCTTTCAAGTCTAAGTGTGATTTTTGCAAATTATCGTCATACTCTCAAATCGGGAGACCCGGGACTACGCGGTCAGTTTCTACAAGTTACATTGGTCCCGTGCGAGGTGTTCGTGCCTCCTACGGGGACGTTTGGGGGCTGGTTTGGGTTTTCACCCTTTAACGGCCTGTTTTCAAGTCTAAGTGTGATTTTTGCAAATTATCGTCATACTCTCAAACCGGGCGACCCGGGACTACGCAGTCAGTTCCTATAAGTTACATTGGTCCCGTACGAGGTGTTCGTGCCTCCTACGGGGTCGTTTGGGGGCTGGTTTGGGTTTTCACCCTTTAACGGCCTATTTTCAAGTCTAAGTGTGATTTTTGCAAATTATCGTCATACTCTCAAACCGGGAGATCCGGGACTACGCGGTCAGTTCCTATAAGTTACATTGGTCCCGTGCGAGGTGTTCGTGCCTCCTACGGGGACGTTTGGTGGCTGGTTTGGGTTTTCACCCTTTAACGGCCTGTTTTCAAGTCTAAGTGTAATTTTTTTAAATTATCGTCATACTCTCAAATCGGGAGCCCGGGACTACGCGGTCAGTTCCTACAAGTTACATTGGTCCCGTGCTAGGTGTTCGTGCCTCCTACGGGGTCGTTTGGGGGCTGGTTTGGGTTTTCACCTTTTAACGGCCTGTTTTCAAGTCTAAGTGTGATTTTTGCAAATTATCATCATACTCTCAAACCGGGAGACCCGGGACTACGCGGTCAGTTCCTACAAGTTACATTGGTCCCGTATGAGGTGTTCGTGCCTCCTATGGGGTCGTTTGGGGGCTGGTTTGGGTTTTCACCCTTTAATGGCCTGTTTTCAAGTCTAAGTGTGATTTTTGCAAATTATCGTCATACTCTCAAACCAGGAGACCCGGGACTACGCGGTCAGTTCCTACAAGTTACATTGGTCCCGTACGAGGTGTTGTGCCTCCTACGGGGTCGTTTGGGGGTTGGTTTGGGTTTTCACCCTTTAACTGCCTGTTTTCAAGTCTAAGTGTGATTTTTGCAAATTATCGTCATACTCTCAAACCGGGAGACCCGAGACTACGCGGTCAGTTCCTATAAGTTACATTGGTCCCGTACGAGGTGTTCGTGCCTCCTACGGGGTCGTTTGGGGGCTGGTTTTTAAGTTTAATCCAAATGTTTTCAAATTAACAATAGGGAACTAAAATATATTTTAAGCATCAAATAAAGAGGAATCTAAAATATGTATTAAGAATGAGAGAGCATGAAAACTCAAATAAATATTACCTTTATCATTCGTTGGTGTCATCAATGGGAGGGAGAAAGTCATCGTGCCAATACAAAAATCCGTTGTTACCCACACCTCCCAACGTCTCACAAGATCCTTGTTTTCCACCCCAAACTGGATATTCAGGCACTTTTATAAGGTCGAGTACGATCTTCACTTCTCTCTTTCCTAACTCATGGAAGTGAACTGAAGATACAGCTCCTGGCGGCAATTTCCTACCATAACCGACGACTTGACCAGTGTGAGATAGTATTTTGCATTCCACCATCGAGCTAAAACTTGAAACTTGGGATGTGGGGGGAGTAAAAGGACTGGAAGGAGTTGCAGTGTTTGAAGATGGTAATGCATGAGAATTATGTCCAACACATACGAACTTTCCACTCTCAAAATTCTTTACAAAATCTGAGAGTGTAGACTTCACACCCTCCATTTCTTCTCTGAGGTTATCCATTTGATCCTTCCAACTTTCGTTGTCCACATTTACCTCTTGAAGCATTTCTCGAGCAAATGCAGACGCCAATATAGCTATTCTAGAAATCGTGGACCCAACGAAACGAACACATCCTCGCGTGTCTTTCCCAAATACATCAAAAATTGGCCCAGCATCCAAGGTCTCCTCTTGACCACTCGCTTGGTATACATCTAGAAGCATTTTAACCTTATCCTGTACATAAAGACATTAAAGTTATCATTTAAATTACATATTGGGTAAAAGAAGGAAAAAGAAAAACATTAAAGCTAAATTACCGCAAATGCTTCATCATGAGGCGCATAATCTCCGCCTTTTACTTTATGAGTTGACAACCACAATTCAGCACGGGTTGGTTCACGTCCATGCTCCTTTTTCCAATTCTCTGCAGCTCGGGCATAACCATAACGACCCGTGTTATGAGTAGTCATTTTCGCACAATTTTGTTTTATCTCTTTATTTTTTCTTCGCAAATCCCTTTGGGCCTGTGCAGCTTCATTGTCACAGTTTATAAATATATATGTATAAAACAGTTTATAGTTTATACATGTATAAAACAGTTTACTGTATAAATTACATATACATGTATAAAACAGTTTATAGTTTATATATATATATATATATATATATATATATATATATATATATATATATATATATATATATATATAAACTGTATATATATACAGCAGTTTATAAACTGCTATATATATATACAGTTTATATATATAAACTGCTATATATATATACTGTATATATATATATATATATATATATATATGATTATTTGCATGCAGAAAAGCAGTTTATATACAAAAGTGAATGTAGTCCCAGTTAACCCAAATTTGCTACAAGTAACGAATTTTGACATTAAGAAATTTTCAATTACAATAAAATAATATGAATTAGTAATGGGTTACATGTTTACCTTCTCCACTCATCAACGCCATGGTATTGAAATAGGACCCATCTTCGTACTTGTTCATACTGCACAGTATTCAGGGTCAACTCCTTACCTTTACCCAATGCTTGTTGACACATTGAGTCATCAAACTCATCATCGAGAAAATCCTCAAGGTTCCTCTTATGAGTTCCTTCACCTCTAATTGACACATATTCCATGGCATACAAAGAAGCTTCATGTAATAAATATGCATTAGCAATGCTCCCTTCGATGTACCTCTTGTTTCGTGACCACCTGTTGTATCTTCCCAATTCTCTTTCAAACAACCACATTGCACGATATCTAGGTGGCCCAGCTGTCAATGCTTCATCGGCTAAATGGTACATGAGGTGGATCATGACCACAAAAAAGGCAGGTGGAAAGTAAATTTCTAGGACACAAAGAGCCTCTACTAATGCTTGTTTTGCCTTCAAAAGATGTTCCCTGAAAATCACTTTTGCACAAATAACATTAAAGAATATGGTTATCCGTTGTATAGCTTTAAACAAAGGCTTATGATCTGGAAATGAATGCATAAGCAACGCAGGAAGCAATCGTTGCATAATGACGTGATAATCATGAGACTTGAGATTGGTTAATCCGGGAAGGTCAAGGTTAACATTATTGCTGAAATTTGATGAAAATCCAATCGGTACCTTCAATGATTATCACGTCAGACCATAAGATCTTCAACTCGTCGACTAAGGGTTGGAGGAAGACATCAATATTACTTGATGGTGACTTTGGCCCGAGAATCAATACAGTCAACATTGAAAACTCACTCTTCATACACATTGATGGAGGAGGGTTGAGAGGTTGAATAATCACTGGCCAGCAACTATAGTTACGGCCAAACATGTTATTAGGGTTAAAACCATCAGTTGCTATTGCAAGTCGAAGATTTCACGGATCCTTCACAAATTATCTCCACATAATGTTTGCATTTACCCACTCTACTGAATCTCGGGGATGATGCATAAATTCCATACAAGAGCTTGCTCGAGCATGCCAAGTCGTTTTCTCGGCTATCCATTTAATGGTATACAACCTCTTTAGCCTAGGGATTAACAGAAAATGTCGCATTACCTTATTAAGAACCTTATGAAACTTCTTTTGGCCCTTAGGATATACAATTTCCTCTCCATCATCTCCTCTTGAAGTATACTTGTATCGCAAAGCACCACATTTTAGACATTTATTACAGTTTTCATGCTCTTTCCAAAATAACATGCAATTGTTAATGCACATGTCATACTTAACATAGTCCATACCAAGATCTCTAATTGTGTTCTTCATTTCGGTATAACTAGTTGTCAAGTTGTTCCCTTCAGGGAGTAACTCATTCAACAATCTAAGAATTCCACCTGTGGCCCCATCTGACAAATTAAATTGCGTTTTTATATCATTTAACTTCACAAGAGCATACATGGTCGTATGGTGTGACGAACCAGTAGGAGGGTGCAGTGGCTCCATTGCGAGTTGATGTAAACGCTCATACTTCTTGCCTTTGCCTGTATGTGTGTGAGAATCCTTCGGAACATCAAAAGTTTTGGGCCCTTCATCACCACCTACACAATTAGGTGCACTAGGACACGCTTCAGTCGTGAACATCTCACAAGAATCATTCACAAGGTCATCCAAAGTCGAAATATTAGACACATCAATGTGTTCTCCAACATTAGTCTGAGCAGCGGGTTGTGCTGATCGCTGGACTGGATTAAGAATTGACGTCTCCCCATGAAAATGCCATAAGGTGTAATTTATATCCATACCATAGTCCATCAAATGGACAAAGATTTCATCTAAAGTAACATATCCTTTCCCATTGCGACAACGCCTACACGGACATGAATGTATATCCTTGGGAATAGTGTTACGCACATACTGCAGAAACTCTAACACCCCATCTCTATACGAATCGGTCTCAAAGTTTTTCTCCTTTATCCACTCTTTATTGATCATTGATGACATCCTGATATACATGTGGATGCAGAATGTGTTAATAAGATCACATCACATAAAATAGCATTTCAAAATTTCAACAAGAAGAACTATGGAGAATTACTAAATTACAGCAATCACATATAATACATTCTAATTATCCAAATTGTCCCATATGTATTCGAGGAACTGTGGGCTCTCTCTCCAACAGGAGTAATAGTTTCGAGGAACTGTGGATCCTTTCTGCATCTTGACACAGTGAGTAAATCAGAGAAACCTAAAGCAATATAAGGGTTGACTAAGATCTAACATCCATTCTTATGTTTTAGTTATTAGACAGAAACAAAACCTCCAAACCTTAGGTTTTTAGTCAAGAACACATAACGATTAACAACTCGTGTTCTTGGACAAAACCAACCTAAATCGCTTTAAAAACTTCATATTTTAGCCTAAAAACACAACCAAACATTCTACCCTGCTTCTATAAACCCACGCCAATGATAATCAAGCCACATGACCTCATCAAACAATAATTTTTTGACCCAAGAAATAAAAAATCGAAGATGTTCTTCACCGTCCAAATACCATATCAAAAGAAACCCAAAACCCATAATCAAGATCAATTTTCATGGTTATAAATCAACGATTTATCATTTCATGGTCACACTATGGTTACGATTTGCATTTACATGTTGATTAATTCAAGTTAACAGGCGAGTGTATTACCAATATAACACATAATCAGCACCAATAAAAACTAAACTAACATCTAAAATTATGACACGATTGGAAAAATAATAACCACCAATTTTTAGTTCAATGGGGTATTGTAATCCCAATATACCACATCCCAACCGGTATGTATATATATATATATATATATATATATATATATATATATATATATATATATATATATATATATATATATCAGGTACCCGAAATCGGAACCCCTGAAATCGAATCAGGTACTAGAAATCGGTACCTAAAATCGCACCCCTAAATCGGAACCCCTGAAATCGAATCAGGTACCAGAAATCGGTACCTGAAATCCAATTGATATATATATATATATATATATATATATAGAGAGAGAGAGAGAGAGAGGCAGGCTCCTGTGCACACTAAGTTTGCACATTACCTTTTATATATAGTAAAAAAAATATTTTTGAGTTGATTTTTTTTGTGTAATATTTAAACATTTCAAGGAACCCATATAAAAAAAATCAGCTCAAAAAAACTTTTTTTGCTATTTTTAAAAAATCGGTCAAACTTTCGCAGTTTTTAAGCCCTTTAAAAACTGCGAAAGTTTGACCGATTTTTTAAAAATAGCAAAAAAAGTTTTTTTGAGCTGATTTTTTTTATATGGGTTCCTTGAAATGTTAAAATATCACATAAAAAAATTGGTGTGCGCCAGCATTAAGTTTGCACACTTTTAAAAGGTAATGTGCAAACTTAGTGTGCACAGGAGTCTGCCTCTCTCTCTCTCTCTCTCTCTCTCTCTCTCTCTCTCTATATATATATATATATATATATATATAGAGAGAGAGAGAGAGAGAGATGTAATACCTGACGAAGATGAAGCCAGAAGCGTGGGAGCAGGAGCAGCGACTCGGAGCAACGCTGGAAGCCGGTACCGTGGGGAGGGAGAAACGATGATCAGGAGATGAGGAGGAGATGATGGGAGCCGATTGCGTGGGGAGATAAGGAGGAGATGATGGGAGCCGGCTGCGTGGGGAGGGAGAGAGAGAAAGAGTGAGTTAGGGTTAGATTGTCTTGAAATTTTGGTCCCCTCTTCAAATTTTGGGTGTTTTTTTTTTAACAAAGCGTACCCATATTTGGCACTGTTTAAAACCGTGCCAAAATTTAGCACTTTTTCAAACCGTGACAGATTTTGATAAAACCGTGCCAGATTTTGGCATGGTTTTAAACAGTGCCAGAATCTCCTTCCCTAAGCGTGCCAGAATGGCATTTTTGGTGTAGTGTTAACCTAAAAGAATAGAGATGAAGGACACGAACTTTAAAGAAGAAAAACCTTGAGTTAATAGCTTAGAACTTGAATATTTGTTGAAGAAAGTGAAAACTTATAGTTCTTGGGGCAAGAACCCTCTAAAACTATTAAAAACCTAGCTCTCTAATGTCTGCTATCCAAAATAACTGAATACATCACGTCTTATTTAGTCATTCATCCATGCACAACTCTATTTATGTAATAAAAAAATTAGAATTTTGGCCCGTCGAACCGGTTCGAATATCCTATGATTTACTAGGGAGAACCGATTCGCTTTTCCAGTCTTGCTAGGAACTTTTGAGCGTGAAATTTTTTCTAAGTCTTTTCTCATCTTTTTGCTTCTTTTTCCATGATTTCTTCCCAACTTCAAACCTTCATAACTTTTCACTCGTAGCTTGGATTTGGACACCGTTTCTTCCTGTGCGTCCATGGTACCAAGAACTTCAACTTATTTATTGGAGAACGTGCCTAGTTCTGAGTGCAAAATTATGAAATTTCCCCTCAAATTTCCTTTTCTTTCTTTTCATCTTTCTTTATCGACTTTGAGTTTTCTCCTTTCTTCTCTTGAATGAATTTCCTGCAAAATGTATGAGAAAAACACAAAACTCGATGCACTGCATAGAAAAGGTCAGTAGCACTAATTCTGAAAGAAATCAATGGATTCTACGTCACACGAGGTGATAAAAACTTCTCAATTAAGGGGATTAATACACAATATTTATGCCTAATCAAACCCCCCTAACTTAGAACTTTGATCGTCCCGAGCAATGTAAAAGAATTTAAGCCTCTTTAAATAACTAACCAACACGGGACATGGATAGAATACCACTTTTGCGGGCAAGCGATTGCATTTAGCGCATGCAACAAGCCTTTAAATCCCTAGGTTACCTTAGTAGGACGAGTTGTGTCTCGTGAGAATTTGCAGTGAATATACCCACAAAATTCCTTGTTGACTCAAAGAAATTCAAAATCCACAAAAATTGTATAACTTAAACTTCCTAGAAAATAGTCACCATAAATTTGTATTCGTAAGTCTCATTTTTTCTTGTACGTGTGAAGCCAAAATTTAAACCTTAGATTTCCACTGATTGGTCATTCTGTTACTTTTCAAAAATTCATTTTCATTCAAGTGCTCACGGGGTGCTCTCACAAACGAATCACTCGGAATGTGGCTATTTCTCTCGGTGTGTGTGATTTGTAAGATTAAATGTAATGGAACACAATTTCACGAACACGAATATGGAGGACGGATTATTTGAGGTGGAGGGATCTCGTTAACGGGTTACGATTATTGGGAAATCAAAAATATTATCTCTAATACACACATTTAATCTCTTCTAGTATCTTATCTTAACTCTCCACGCGGTAACCAATTTCACAATTCGGGCTCAGTTAGGACTTTTTCGGGGTATAAAGTGTGTTAGGTAAAATGGGAATGGTTGGGAACTTCGAAATTGGAAAATTTTCTTAGCGTGTTTGTTTCTGCTTTTTTCGGGCTATTGCTCTTTTTCTATTTTTTTTCTTTTCTTTTTCTTGTTATTTTTGTTGAACATTCTTCTATATTTTTTTTTCTTGCCCCTTTTTATGCACTTTTCGGACTTTATTTGATGAATATTCGATTTTCACAATTCCTGACTAGTTGGGTGTTTGGAGTTGTCAAAAGAAGGGGAAAATTTTCATTTGGCTCAATTTGGGTGGCAAAAAGGGATAAATTTTTCACACTTTTTCTAGCCAATGTTTTTGGGTATCAAACAAGGGCCTACTTCATTGCCCAAATTCCTAATTGCGTTACCATATGCGTCTCAAGGTGAATAAAATTTAGAGATTTATTTAGCGCGTTCTTCAAAACAACCTTCCATTTCCCATAATCGATCAAAGTGAAGGAATTGAGATCTCGACGACTTATTCTGACCGCTAAAATGAACTTTGAGTTAACTCAGATTGATTTATAAACTCACAAAGGCTCGAAATCTCACCGGGCTTGTTAATCTCCATATTTATTCATTAAGTCGTCAATTCACGCTCAATTTCCATCCTTAGTCACGTTTGGCTTCGTGTGTTTGATTTTTTCAAATTCGAGACTTTAAATAAAATGAAGGTGATATTTTTGTAAACTTTAAACTCCTATTTTTAGTCATTTTGAAGAAAAATATTTTTGGTGTTTGTTTTTTCCAGAATTTTTCAATTGTTTTGGAAATTTTTGAAATTTTCTAAAAAAAAATTTTGGCATTTTGAAAATTTGTGAAGTTTTAGAAATACGCACTTGTCACCTCCCCCCCCTAACTTAGACTTTTGCATTGTCCTCAATCAAAAGGACTAAAATCTAAATAAGGTAAAATAAGAAGTGGGATAAATAAAACAAGCCAATATTTAAAATGCAAAAAGACACTTAATGACACTAACTCATGACTCAATGATACAACAAAAATCACCCCATACGCGTCGGGGGTGCGACGACCACTCATCTCTCCACAAACTCAATCGACTCCATGAACGGGGTCCAATGCTCTTCTCGTCTCTCCCATCTTCATATCGTAAACCAGTAATCGGAACAAGTTGGGACCTCACCATAGATAAAGGAAAGATCGGGAGACTTGTCGCGACTACTCAAAAAGGGATCCTCGTGATGCTTACTCAAAGCACGACCTGCATGCACCGACTCGGAGGGAACACCTAAGCTTCTTTCAATTTTTGGAACGCATGGGTCGGGCTCTAAGTCGGATGAAACACAACTTTTCTCCTCAATCACCTCCGGGACCTCAAGTGGTATCGGTGGATGGTCACAAAGAATGAATTCATCAATTTTATCTTTCCATTCGCTTTCTTCTAAGTGACTACAAGATCCTAATAGGGATTGGACTTCAACAATAAGGCTCTCATCCACCGGCCCGAATTCTTTTTCAAAGTCTTCAGGACTTATATCTCCAAATTCACTCTCTCGAGAGTGTTTTGGAACATTCTCTTTCTCTCTCTTCTGAAGACTTCTATGATGTGGAGGGATGGTCATTACGAAGGAATTCATCTATTGTATCTTGCCATTCGCTATCATACAAGTAACTAAATGAGTCAAAGAAAGGTTGAACTTCTACATTCAGGCTCTCATCCACATGCCTAAATTCTTTTTCAAAATCTTCCATGCTCACATCCCCTAACTAACATCTCTCTCGAGTAATGCCTACGTCCTCGCTTACTTGCTCGATCTCAGACTCCACTATTTTTCTCTCCTTTAACCAATGTCTCTTGCTCTCATGACTAGACACTAGCTTCTAAGGCGTCTCCACAGAAATTTTCCTCAATGTGTTCTTCCACGATCTCATCAATTAAGCTCACCGCATGACGATCATCTTCTTCCCCTGCCTATTGGGATATGTTGAAGATGTTAGTCTCCAATGTCATGTTTTCAAAGGTGAGATGCATTTTCCCATTCCGAGTATTAATTAGTACGTTAGCCGTAGTTAAGAATGGGCACCCAAGAATGATGGGGACATGGTTACTCGAGGCGAAGGAGGTCTCTGTGTCCCAAATGACAAAATCTACCGGGAAGTAGAAAGTGTCCACCTGGACTATCACATCCTCGACTATGCCTCTCGGTATCCTCACGGTTCGATCCGCCAATTGGAGAGTGATCGTTGTGGGCTTAAGGTTGCCCAGATCAAGTTTCCTATAAACTGAGTACGGGAGGATATTAACGCTTGCCCCCAAGTCGAGTAAGGCCTTTTCAATTTTATCCTCTCCAATGGTGTAGGAAATGGTGGGTGCACCGGGATCTTTAAAATTCGTTGGGAGATCGTTAAGAAGAACTGAGCACACGTTCTGTACTAGATACACATTTTTCTTTACCTTCATCCTCCTCTTAACAGTCAATAAGTCTTTTATGACTTTTAAAAAAGCTAGAAATTGCCTTATTGCGTCGAGGAAAGGTAAGTTTAATTTCACGTTTTTAAGAACTTCTAGCACTTCATCACGGGGAGTCCCTTTTGGGGGAGGAACCAATCTTTGAGGGAATGGCGCGACGGAGGGTGGCTTGACAATTACCGCGGGATCACTAGTGTCTTCTTTTTCACTCTCATTCAAGGAGATATCTTCGACCTCTTTCATTCCGAGCGAAGTGTCCTTGTCTGTTGATGCGTCGGGTGGGGGAGGTGATAAATCAACAACCTCCCACTACGAAGAGTGGCAACTTGACAATGCTCCTACTGTTCTGTAGAGGTGGAGCTAACACTAGGTTGACCTTGAGGAGGTCTTTGGCCCTGGACATGAAACTTGTCCTTCTCTTGGATACTCAACGAAGATTGCAACTTTAAGATGTTCGCGTTCATGTCGGCGAACATGCGATCATATCTAGCAATGGTTTCACTCTGAGAGTTGACAACTGGTTTATTGTATCCTCGAGAGTCCTCTGCGGTGGAGTAATATACAGAGGTGGTGCTTGCTGAAATGGAGGAGGGGGTGGAGGTGGGACAACCTGTGAATGTGGGTTCATCATAGCTTGTCATTGTCCTTAGTTAAAACCAGGGTGGTTTCTCCATGAAGGGTTGTACAAATTACCATATGGGGATTAAAATTTCCCTTGAACCCCTCCTATAGCATCCACCTACTCGGCGTGCATGGATTTGTAGGCGAAAATCGTCGGGCACACCTTTGTGGAATGACCCGCCTCACAAATAGCACACACCTTCTCTTTCGAACCACGGCTAGATACGGAGATGTCTCTCAACCGACTATCAAGTAAATCTTTAATGTCCTTCTGAAACTAATCGAATCGACGGTCTATTATGGTATTACTATCCAAATGGAATAGACCGGATATAGTAGGCGTGGTAGATACTTGTTTAGGCCGGATTTGGGTACTAAGATCGGATGAGTCCCATGTTTGAGTAGTCTCTGCAACATACTTAAGATGGGATTCGGCGTTGGTAGAGTCTAAGTCCCAAAATGGTCGTTCACACATCTTTTCACAAGTTGTTTGGATGCCACCGTCAACCCATTATGGAAGAAAGAGATCAAATGGTGTTTTTCAAATCCATGATGGGGGCATGCGCTTACCAATTCTTGGAATCGTTCCCAACACTTGTCAAAAGGCTCACTATCTTGTTGTCGGAAACCTTGGATTAGATTTTTGACAAAATTGGTCTTGTGCGGTGGATAGAACTTTGAGATGAACTTGGATTGCATATCCCTCCAAGAAATAATAGATTTAGGGGGTAAAGACCATAGCCAGGTATTAGCTTTATCCTTTAAGTAAAAAGGGAAAATCTTTAGGTGAACGACATCTTGCGTGCAATCTTGGTCACTAAATGTGTCGCACGCCTCCTCGAACTCGCGGATATGCAGGTATGGTTTCTCCGAATCCATGTCGTGCAACGTAGGGAGAATCTTTATCATCCCATTGTGAAAGTGGAACTGACCAACATTATACGGAAGTAAAATGCAACCAGGGGTGACAGTCCGCTCAGGAAAGAGTAAATCTTTCATGGGACGATTGGGTAGATTTCCAGCCGAAACTCGTTGCGTCAGACATCGCGCTTGCGCTCTCTTCAAATGATTCCGACTCCTCACTCGGTGTCCTAGACGTGTGATTCAGAGATTGACTGGAGGTGTGACTGGAGGTGGATTGTTCGGGTGTAGGGAGTGGGACCCAAAATTGAGGAACGCGAGGAGGGGGGGGGGGGGCTTTCAGAGTTATACTCAACAATTGGATTTTCATAGATTCGATTTGGAGTATTTTGAGGAGTTTGAGTGTGTTCAGGATTTTGCATTAAAAGGCTTTTGAGAGATGATATTTCTTTTTGGATTTTTTTTATTCTTTTTTATTATTATTATTTTTTTTTAAATTTGGATTTTTGGTCAAAGTTCTAGATTGACTCGATCTAACCTGAGTCTACCTAGTTTTCCCGGCAACGGCGCCATTTTGATCGAGGTGGAAACTGAGCGTCCGTGTAAATTCTCTAGTCGTTGTTATCGGCTTCCAACCGCAATATAAAAACCTAAACTTTAACTACACTCTTATGGACTATAGTGACGAGTCTAGGTATAGAATCCACTGGGAATGTTTGATAGATTTTAATTGATTTATTACTTCAAAAATAAAGTGTAAAAGATGGTGATGGTGTGAGAAAGGAAAAAGGGGGGAAATAAATAAGTTAACTAAAACTAATTGGAAAATTAAGGTAAGGACACAATCCCCCAACTCCTAGTATGTTTACCGGAGATAAAACTAGTTATGAATTAGATAATTGATTAAATCCAGTCTTTATTAATCCTAAGCATTCCATATATGAGGGATCGTAGCCCTCACCATATGAAATCGAAGGCAAGAACAAAGCGGTGTCGCTATAGCTACACTCGCGCCACTCTTAAGCATCTCGGTTGCCTAGGGCAAACGAGATCAAAAGTCTTACGACGGTTGTGATCACTACATAACACGATTCAATCATTTATTTATATCAGGGAACTAATTTTACACATCTTCAAACCACATCAGGTTGGGTTCATGCATCCCAACCCTTAAAAATCTAGTCTAACATGGTGCAATTAACTAAAACTACGTTATCTACGTTGCATGAACTCATAATTGCTTGGAAAGAGATACATGAGAAATAATAATAATAAAAGTGTTGTAAATAAAAGTTACCAAGATTGAAGAATAAGAACATGCACGAAGAAATCAAAGGATGAAGAAAAACTGGAAAAGCTCTTAAATTAAAGGTGAAAAATATGTAAATTCTTCTCCTAGATGTTCCTCCTTGATTAGGAGCTTTAACATGAATGAAATCTGAATAAAAAGAGTCCTAATGACTAAATATATAGGCTAGATGTCGTTTATAAGAGTCCCCAAAACATAAAACTCTTTTGGCTAAAAGATAAGGACAAAATAAAAATTCCGTATCTGACAATTTTGTCACACTTAGAAGGCGTGACTAATTTTGTAACGGATCTGGTGCGTGACAAAATGGTGAACCGGTTCGGGTTCTATTTGAACCGATTCGGATTTCCAGAATGGTCAAGACTTGGTCGCCTCTTTTTCATTTGGATTTTTCGATTTTCTGTCTCAATCTTCAAATGGGCATAACTTCTTCACCGTAGCTCGGATTAGGGTGCCGTTTTTTTCAGTGTTCTTGTAATTGAAAGCTCTTCAACTTTTCAGCTGGCCCTACCTTCGAACTAAGGCAGAAAAATTATAAAAATGCCCTTCAACTCCTCGTTTCTTGGTTTCTTTCACTATTTTAAGTTCTCTTTTCCATCTTTCTTGCATGAAATACCTGTAAACCACATAAGAGATACACAAAATATGAAATACTTGCCAAAAATGGTTAGTAGCATACATGTGAGATAATTCCAAGTTATTTACACCGCACAGGATCGTAAAAATATCGAAATTAAGGGGATAAATGAGAAGAATTTATGCCTAATCAAATCCCTTAACTTAGAACTTTGCGAGTCCCGAGCAATGTAAAAGCAAAAGAGTATGAGTTAAGGACCCTTCAAAAACTTTATTGGGATAGAATACCTTTTTCACGGGCAAGCGATTGCATTTAGCGTATGCAACAAGACTTTAAACCCCTAGGTTATCCTAGTAGGACGAGTGATGTCTCATGAGGATTTGTCGTGAATATACCCACAAAATTCGTTATTGACTAAAAGAAAAATCAAAATACTTAAAAATTGTACAATTTAAACTCCCCAAAAATGGTCACCGCAAATTCATATTCCAGAGTCTCGAATCATAATGTGTTTGTGTGTGTGCGAAGCTAAAAATCGAACCGCTAACTTCCACCGATTGATTAAGCATAAATATTGTGTATTTATCCCCTTAGTTGAGAAGTTTTTATCACCTCGTGTAACGTAAAATCCATTGATTTCTTTCAGAATTAGTGTTACTGACCTTTTGTATGCAGTGCATCGAGTTTTGTGTTTTTCTCATAAAATTTGCAGGAAATTCATTAAAGAGAAGAAAGGAGAAAACTCGAAGTCGAGAAAGAAAGATGAAACGCAAAAGAAGGAAAGTTGAGGGGCAATTTCATAAATTTTCACTCAGAACTGGACACGGACTCCCTGAAAAAGTTGAATTTCTTGGTACCATGAGCGTACAGGAAGAAACAGTGTCCGAATCCAAGCTACGAGTGAAAAGTTATGAAGGTTTAAAGTTGGGAAGAAATCATGGAAAAATAAGCAAAAAGATAACAAAAGACTTAGAAAAAATTTCATGCTCAAAAGTTCCTGGCAAGACTGGAAAAGCGAACCGCTTCGCCCCAGTAAAGCATAGGATATCTGATCTGGTTCGGCGGGCCGAAATTCTATTTTTTTTTTTTTTCTCAAATAGAGTTGTGCATGGATGAATGACTAAAGACATGATGTATTCAGTTATTTTGGATAGTAGACATTAGAGAGCTAGGTTTTTAGTAGTTTTAGAGGGTTCTTGCACCCAAGAACTCTAGGTTTTCACTTTCTTCAACAAATATTCAAGTTATAAGCTATTAATTCAAGATTTTTCTTCTTCAAAGTTTGTGTCCTTGATCTCTATTCTTTTAGGTTAACTTTTCTTTGAATGCTTTTGTTATTTCCTAATATTCCAATCATTGTTTGCATGTTTAAGTTAGCTTTCTTCATGATTATGAATCCATGCATATTAGATTTTAGGTTTTTCATTAGATTCAACATGTCTGGCTAAGTTTTTGAGGGTTGGGGTGCATGAACCCCACCCGATGTAATTCATCAACATAGGGAATAGAATTTTGGAATTAAAATCTTACATGAATCGTGTTGCGTAACTATTGCAACCGTCGTAGGACTTTTGATCCCGTTTGCCCTAGGTAACCAGGATGCTTAAGAATGCGACACGCATGGTAGCTAATGCGACAACGCTTTACTCGTCCTTTGATTACATACTGTGCAGGCTACGATCCCTCATATATGTAATGCTTAGGAGTACTAAAGACCGGATTCATTTAAAATTCTAATTCCGAATCTAGTATCCTACGAACTGAATTACTAGGGTGTGGGGAATTGTAGCCCGACCTATTGTTCTCATTTCATAGTTAATTCGTAAAACCATTTGTCATCAGTTTTTCTTTTAATTAGTGTAGTTGCATTTTGTTAACTCGTAGTTTCTTTAGTTAACCATTCTCCAATTTGCATCTAGTCGTCGTTGTTTCATCCCCCAAATCATCTTTTCGTTTTTTTAGAGTCAAAACTAGGATTTCTTCATCTTTCCAACGTCGTCACGAATTCGTTCGTCCTTTTTCCCTAAGGATCGATACCCGACTTACCGGGATTATTACTTGAGCGGCAGGCTTCCACTTGAGCCTAGATAGCACACACACTAGAACACATTTATGGTCGCATCAAGTTTTTGGCGTCGTTGTCGAGGAAACTACGTAGACTTAGGTTAGCGTTGACAAATCTTCACAGGATACTGGTTCAAGTCGTGAGACACCAGCGCTTATACAGTCTTACAAACAATCAAAGATTTACAAAACTTATTTTGAAAACAGTGGAGGAATGTTGGAGATTTTTAAAATAAGTGAGTAAAAACTTGTCCTACATTGGAAGTGTGTAGAGAAAAGTGGGAAACAAACCCAATATAAAAGGGAGAGTATCCCACATTGAAAAATGAGTAAAGCTAAGTGATACCCACTAAACTATAAAAGGAGTAAGCAACCTTTTGTCCCACATTGAAAAAATATAGAGAAAGTATGCACTTAATAAGTACAAATGGAAGATGAAGAGTTACTTCATCTAGCATTTAAGAGAGCTATTCAAGAGAACTCAAATACGGTGCGAAGCACCGTGCGCATGCGGGACAGTGGGCTGTAGAGGCGCTAGTGGCGCACTTTGCACTTCGCATGCCACGGATTGCCGGGCTTCATCCAGATCAGATTGCGATAGCTCGGGGGCGATCACTTTTTGGGTGGTCCGTGTAAAACCAATTCGGTTTAATTATACTTGTTCGGAAATGGCTTAAGACTGTTAATTCAACAGTCATGGCTCTTGAAAACAAAGCCATTCACTATCTATAAATAAAGGCTGCCTAATTCGAAATTGCACATTATTATTTAGATTAACCCAGTTCCAAATTTTTCAAACCCCAACAATTATTCACTTACATTTTCAAGAGATACAAAATTATCTTATTCTGTTTTGTGCACAAAAACAAAATAAGAACTTGAAGTTGTTTGTTCTTCATTGCTGCATCCAATGGCTATCTTCAAACATACAATTTGCAGACAGTGCAATTGCTTCATCGTATCTTTAGTACGAATTTGCGAATTCCCGTTTGTATATCAAATCATCTTGGTGGGACAAATACTGTATTTAGAAAAGTGACATCACACCTTGAAGTTTCCAGAATTTATTTGAAGTCCAACAGAATTGTATTCAAGAAGTTTTATTGTATTGAAGTTGACAGAATTATTATAAATAGAAGAGTTTCATTTCTACCTTTGCATACATATTATCCAACAGACAGCACAACCTTTTATATTTTCTAAAAATTCTACCAATTAGCCTTATGCACAGATGTCATCCATCCTAACGACACTAGACAAAATTATAAATGGCTACATGGTTTTAGCAACACGACTAAAGCAACCTAGAAAGAGTACACCCAACTCCCTCTGCTCCCAAAAACTAAATAAAAGAATAAATAAAGGGGGAAAAGTGCATATTAGCCCCGAGGATGAACAGAGATTTCAGGATATTTATCCTTGTATCTTTTTATTTTTACAGATAAATAAAAGATACAAGAATGAATAATCTTGTATTGGAAGAATGACTTTTGTAGAACAGAGTAGAAGGAAACAAAAGAAACTTGATATATCTGGTAACAATACAAAACTTCCAACAACAAAAGATACATAGCAATATTAGCTTTTATTGAGAGTGTAAAAATATCAATGTAAGAATTGGAACAGGGTATAAATAGGAAAAACAATTATTGAAACCCCAGTTCTCACAAATGTAGTCAGTCACCTTAATATTTATGTATAAGTTGCTTGTACGCATCCTTGTTTTGTGAGTAGTACTTGATCTCTGCCTGCAAAACAAAAAATCATGCCCACCATCAACATTTGAATCAGAAAATTATTTATAAGTCAAATTTCATTATACCCTCACCCACACTGCAAACCCATCTCTCACTTTGTATAGCTCATCAACTATACTACCTTGGATACAAAAGACTGGTTAAGCTTCAATGCCCTATGATTTCATATAATTGAGAATCTTAACAGTTGTTTTATCCGGACAACTTTTGGGGGGTTTGGCAATCACCCTTTCATTCTTCTACCAATTGAGCTTAAGTTTCAGAAAACAGTAAGGAGCGTAATTATTAGAAAACATTAATACGCTAACAATTTACGTATTCGTATGAAAGCTCCAAACTATGGCACACTCCAATACTAACACACTTTAGCAATCCAAAATACATTTTCCTCCATCTTTTTAATGATATATATATATATAAGAAAATGCCTGAATTATAATGTGTTGCAATCTTCTAAAAAGTAAGATGAGTCTTTTTTCAAGAAAGGATGCAAGAAAAATACAAAAAGCAAAACTTCGGACACTTGTTTGATGTGTTTACGTGAATCATATCAATTCAAAAAGTTTCAACAATATTTTGTACAGTTTAACGATATTATAATCTGATTTATACAAGGCTGCTGAGCATACTGCGTATAGTTCCATGTACAGAAACGACCAATGTTCTGGGTAACACTGATTGGGATATTGTAATACAGGAACTTTGCAGAGATAACTTTGTGTAGAAAAACGAGGCTTTGACCCCTTCCCTTTAATTTTGGAAAACTCCAAAAATAAATTTATTAGTGAAGTTTACCCCTTTAATTTTGGAAAAATATACTCCCTCTTTTCCAAATTATTAAACCTGCTTTCCTTTTCGGAACGTCCCAAATTACGAGTCCACTTCCATTTTTTACACGTAATTAACGCACCAAATTCCATGATAAGGAACACGTCTAGACTTTGGCAATTGATTGAGTGTATCCTCAACAACCGTCACTTTTAAGGAGGAACTATTAAATTGGGACGGGAAGAGTATTAACATTAAAGTTTCCCCTTTAAGAAATTACATGGGTCCACCCTTGGACGTACACACAATTTAGTTCATTGCAGTTCATTGGATTCCTCTTGCAATAATGTCACGTCACCAAAAATAACTGATACCTACCAATTAGAAGATCAACATACCAACCATTCTTCTAAGCATGTTTACATTGGCAAAAGTTTTAAGCCCTCGAAAATTCAAAAGAAACACACATACAAAAGAATATAGGGACATCGGGGTGATTAAAAAACTATAGAAGGCAATCTTCCTATGTAACAATACCTGATAAACACTTGCAGATTTTAAAGCACTTATTTATGTCATTTGTAGCAGGAGATAAGAAGTTTTCAGCAGGTTTTACAAAAGTAATTTTTTAGTCATTTTGTTCATTTGCTTCAATTGTTTATTGTTTCAACTTCAGTAGAGAACACCATTAAGAAAGTATATTTGCCACATACCTTGCGAACCGCTTTAACAGCGACCAAAAGCTTTTTACCGATCAAATTTTCAAAGAAAGTATCTTTCTCAAGAGCTTCCACAGCTTCCAATAGAGACGCTGGCAATCTTTTAACTTCTGCTTTGAGGTCATCAGGATTTTGATCTGTTTTATGAAGGGAAAAAAATTAAAACGTCAGATTTCTGTGTAACCACTGAGCATACCCAATAGAAGTCACCACTTTCATTATAATTAACTTCCGTGAATCATAAGAAGTGGAATGATTGTGGAAAGCGAGTCCATCTTTCTTCTCTAAGTTTTGTTGTAACTTTTACTTGGTCATTTGTCAGGCTGTTATTACAAATCTTATTTTTCTTCAGCGACTTCAGTCATTTAAGTCCCTTAAGTAGCGTTAGCATCTTTCCCTTACCTGGGTAAAACTGTAGTAATATAACTATGAATACAACTTGTAAAATATTTATGAGCAGTCTTATAATACTACACCCGAATTATGGAGAATTTCCAAGTCTCACTAAAACCGAGAAGTTATTATCTTTTGACCACTCGGGACTGATGCATGCTTGATTTTATCCATTATTTGTTGTCACGCTAAACTCAACTCAACAAAATCAAAGTGAATCCTGTTCACCATTTTGCTTGCAAATTCCTCAATTAAACCACAAACTACTACTTTTTTTCTTTATAGTAAGAAAGATATAAGTACCTTGTATTTTTTAGAATATTGGGTGAAAATTGTGGTTAGGTACCAATTATAGCATTCAAGCTTCTGTGAATTCATTGGAATAGCGTAAGAACATATGATATTCACAACCAACTTGTATGCAATTAAAATGGTATAATATTGACTTGTGCAGAAATTTTTAGTAAATGATTGCTAACGTTCTTTTGTCTATATTAGCTATTTGAGCCGTGCGGTTTTATATTCAAGGAAAGAAGACGAGTGTCTGTATGGTAGGGCAACATCTCCTCCACCCCTCGCTCCATGAGTTATTGCATAATTAGACTGGGGTAGGTCTAATTTTTGAACTCCTAGGGGGGAGGGGCAATCTAATAATGCAATTATCTCAGGGGGCTAAAGAGACCCCATCCCCTCCACACACACAAAAGAAAAAGAAAAAGAAAAAAGAAAAAAACATATGTAGTCTTACGAATTGGTTCGGGCAGACAAAGATGTCTGCGAAGGCCGTCAATCCCGGCAGCAATTATAGAAGCCAGGGCCAAATATGGATTTGCACACCCATCATTCACTTTAATCTCAAAGTTGCTCACAAGACCATCTGGAACTCCAGGTGGGCATGAAGTCCTCAATGGAGCCTCTTTGTTTTCTTTTCCCCAGCACAGGTATGCTCCACTCCACGTATTGGGTTGTAAGCGATCATAACTACAGGCCAAGTAACAGGCGAACAAGGAAATATAAATGTTAGAATTTTCGTTGTGATTTTATAATTCAACATCCAAAATAAATTTCACAAGCTTAAGAACGTATAGCACACCTTTTTATATTTATCCATGTTTGTTATAAACATATCATAGACATTTAATCCAGAGGTGATATATATAAGATTAAAGTGACAGGTGAACGAGGAAAGAGAAATTTTAGAATTATCAAATGTAATCTTTTCAAATTCACCCTACATCCAGAATATATATTTTTTTATAAATACGGAAATATCATTAAAAAAAACGTCAAGGGGGCAGAACCCGTAAACAGGCAGTCTACCGAACAAAACAGAGATGTGGAAGAATCCCAAGGGCACGCATGCCCATCAAAAAGTTAGAACACACCAAAACACTAGTAGTCCCAACGCCGTAAGCTATCCAAAAAATTTACACACAGGAACATTATCTGTACGCCATAGATACAATTGAGCAAGCATTGCAGCCTGAACCGAAACCACCCACTACTTGACATCCTCAAAACAACTGTTGCTCTCTCCAAATCAACCACACGAAGGACAAAGGCGCTACTATCCAAGCATCACGCTTGGACCTCAATACAAACTGCTCTCCAAACCTCCATCATCTCCACCACTGCCTTCGGCATCACGGATTGTACGCCACACGGAGCAAGCACCACATCCCACAATCTTGCCAGAATAAATTTCACAAGAACATACAACACACCTTAATTTCTTTTTCCGTAGATAAATATCTCACTCAGAGGACATATATATATTAGATTTGATCCTTCAAATGCATTAACTTTATGGGAGTCATGGGAAATGCAAAAGAAATAATAAAAAATCATAACTACAATATCAGAAGAAGAAAAATTAACAAAAACTAACCATGAGCATTTGGTTGAAAATTTTCAGTTTATCAAGATTTAGTTTCGTTTTAAAGTTGAAATGACCTTTTCTCACTTCAGTGTGGTCAGTCCAGGGAATCCACATGAAAAGTTCCATGTAATTTAAATGTAAATCGTACAGATATGTGCATAGGGTTAGAAATGAAAAATGAAAAATAAAAATATGAAGAATGTGTTTGCCATTATTAAAATAATTACCATTGAACAAAGACTTGATAAAAGTAGCTTCAAAAGGTTTAATTTCAGGAAAATGCTCTTGACAACTTGTCTAGAAGAGTTGTCTAAAATAAATAATATCACGTCCAGTAAAACATTGCATTCTTCAGAATCAATTCTTTTTTGCACTCATGAAGCGTACAGATTGCATCGCAGACTCCCTAGAGGTAGCCATCAAGTTGACAAAGAAAATTTAATTTTCGTAGTGTCAATTAACTGAATCATAAGATTTAGAAAAAGATATACATAGACGAAAGGCTACAGACTATGGCTACAAACACAATAGAGCACAATACTAACAGACGGCGTGCAGTTTGATAGGACTTGTAACTCAAGATTATTTTTGGAAAGGAATATATAAAATAACTTTGATATTCAGCCAATTTTCTTCCAACTTTTTGTTACACCCCGCTTTTTTGGGAAATTTGATAGACAAGAAAAAGTGTCGCCAAAGCTCAATGTCACTTTATGAGAGTGATTATGACAACTTGTGAGTTTTAGTGATGCTTTTGGCGGTGTATCTCAATTCTTTAGGAACGTGGGGGTGTAATACAAAAGTCAGAACAAACTAAGGTTGACCTTTATATGTCGTAACTGAAGTTGTGGAGATGAATAGTAAGTTAAAAATTAAAATATTGTTTTGATTATATACTTCTCAAATGAATAAATACATTAGCAAATTTTAATACAAGTGAAAAAAAAGAGAATCAAGAATTATATAAGTCAAACTGGTAACCTGTTTGGAAGAGGTGCTGTAAATGCCAAAATTGAAGGAAGGTGATTTAAAACCCCGGACATGAACTCCTCCCCAACCTTGGACATTCCATAACGAGAGGATCCATTTGATGCTATAAATACGTTTTCTCCATTCTCGAACAAACTGATATGTACATGCGACCCAGAGCCAACATCATCCAATGCATACCTAGGTATACAAGAAGGAACCATTAAGTCATATGGTGAAGCAGTTGTGTCTAACTTTGAGAAAAAAACGCCATAGATGAGGAGATAAGTAATGTTTGACTTACTATGAGACATATTTTAAAGCTAAGTGAATATTTGTCATCATATAAATGTAAATTACTAAGGGGCCATTTGATTGGCTCCAAAATTGTAAATAAGATACATTTAATGGTTTTGGGTCATATCAATGTCAATCTGATAAGACACTTTGGTTAATGGGTTAGATTTGGTGTTGACCCCTTCACCCAGAAAGATCCATTGCTTTAAGTAAATAAGATATTATGGGCATTTTAAAGAGTTTATATAGTTTATTGTTAATATTAACATAGTGAAGTTTACTAAATCAGAACTTTAGTAATGTTAATGACTTAATGGGTCTAATTGTGTATGTTAATGGGTTAACGCGTCAACTCGTATACGATTAAAAATGATTTGTTTTAATGGATAATAATGAGTGAACACGACATGACACGGTAAGGTAATGGATCGTTTTGAATATGGTTTTTTTAGTCAATAACAAAAGTCACCCATTTAGACATGAACATGATAAGACCAAAATAAGATAAAAAACGACACGAACACAACTCGACATGACATGTTGCCACGCCTAATATTATAAATAGGAATATTTGGCCCACATCCTAAGGTTTCTAACTAACTGAAAGAGGTTCGAAAAGGCAAGTGTGTGAGAGGGGGAGAGGGCATTGTTGGAGCAGTCTAAGGTTGCAGCCAGAGAGGGCCAAGAGGCGGTGGAGGCGATAGCAAAGGGTGGTCGTCGGACATAGTCCAATCGAGGTAATGGATTCCTTGTCTTTTTTCCCTTCATTCACATGAGATGAGCTCTAATTGAACTTTAGAAATCTGCTCGAACCTAGGCCATTTACTGTTAATGCACTTTAAAATTGCTAGTCAAGGTCTATTTGATGCATATTTATTGTTTTCCTTTGGTTTGAGGCCATTTGGGTCTGTGATTGTTGTGGGTTAATGAGGTGTTTTTCCATGTTCTTGAGGGTTTCGGGTTAGGGTTAGAATATTGATCTGTAAAAGCTTAAGATGTAACTTCTTTGGGGTAAAACTATTCACTTTATTAAAATGCCCTTGTTATTAGACGATCAGAAGTCTAACTCCTCTTTTGTGGCCGTGGACTTGAGGCAGGCTTGGCTTGTGCCTCATTTTCCTTTTGTACCTCTTGTACTCTTAGGGTGTCGGGGCTGCGGCATCTTGGGTTAGAATATTGATCTGTAAAAGCTTAAGATGCAACTTCTTTGGGGTAAAACTATTCATTTTATTAAAATGCCCTTGTTATTAGACGATCAGAAGTCTAACTCCTCTTTTGTGGCCGTGGACTTGAGGCAGGCTTGACTTGTGCCTCATTTTCCTTTTGTACCTCTTGTACTCTTAGGGTGTCGGGGCTGCGGCATCTTGGGCTTGCCTGACCTTTTTCTTGCGCATAAGACCGCGGAAGAGTGGCAGGTCACTCGTCTCACTCTCTTCTTTGTGATGAGGGTGGGAAGTTGGACTAATTTTGGGCTTGCATCCTATGTAGAGCTCCGTCAAGACTAGAGAAGCGACGGCGGGCCACGGTAGGCTGTAAGGACACAAATTTCCAATTGAGTTATATGTAGTGTTGGCTCAATTCCGGACAAAAAATATTTGAGTCATAGGATAGTGTTCATGTTGTATCCTTTCAAGCCTATGACAAGTGTATGTTGAAGATGTAGTGGTCAGAAATTGAAGAATATATCCTTGCCGATTTTCGTGCCAAGTTTCACGTCATCAACATGTGGAATCCAATGTCTCCTAAAGGTATGAATGCATTAATATATATACATATATAGGAGCTTGGAAATTTATTTTGGGTGTTAGTATTTTTTTGTTAATTTTTTTTTTGAATTCATAGTTCTAAAGATTTTGTTCTCGGACACCTTTCCGTAGAAAAATCATATCAAATCCAAAAAAAATAAGAAAAATACGAAACTGGCGGTCACGCGTTCGTATCGAAATTATCTACAATCATGGCATGAAATCTCATTTGAAAGGTCGTTCGAACGATATTGATTCTCGTTCGAACGAGATCCAAAGTCGTTCGAATGAGATTTCAAACGAGAATTTGCTTTTTTTGTTCTGACTTATCGTTAGAAGTGTCGTTCGAACGAAATGTCATTATTTAGCGGGAACAGTTTTTTGTAGTTTTTCCCATTTTTCCAATACTTTTTCCCCACTAGCTTTTGCCAAATTTAATAGGTGTGGGAACCAACTTTTTTGAGAGACTTTTTCACAACTTCCAAAGGCTTGTTGAGAGAAAATATCTTCCAGCAAAAAGTCCCTCGGTGTTTGTTATTCAAATTGATTTTATTCAAAGAACAAAACCAAGTATACACCCAATAGTTTGTTTATTCCAAGTTTTATATATATATATATATATATCTTTGCTTGGAGTTTTATTTGGCACCGGGTTCTACTCTACCGTTTGAAGAGTTGTCTGAGTTTACTTCTACATCCCTTAAAGAAGAAGACTTATTTTTCGCTGAGGCGTTCCCACTAAGTACAGATTTACTGTTATAAGACAGATGACTTACTACACTCGACTCGACTCCTTCAAGCCCCGACTCGTCTTCTTGCAACCACCTAGGGGCCGTCCGAGGTTTTTCCCATTTGGGTTTTCCTCGTACATCGCGACGTAGTGTGTTGTGAATTTATTTTATCTTGCAAATCACCTAGAACGCATGCTTGGTACTAAAATTAATTTGGGTGAATTTAAATTAATTTAATTCAAGTCGGCACTATTTAATTTGATAAAATATGATTTGGCCTAAATAGAAAAATGAATTAATCTTGTTAGGCAAATTTCTAGGACTTGGGTTGAATTAATTTGTTTGAGTGAAAATTTATCTGTTGAATTATTTATTGTCACTTTTAGTTTAGTTTAATTTTAATTTGTAGGTTGTATTTAGTTGAACCATCCTATTCTGCATTAAATTTGGGGGACCTACGTTCCAACAAGTGGTATCAGAGCGGGTTACACTAAAATACTATGTGATCCTATTTTTAAGGATTTTTTTGATTATGGAAAATATGTGTTTTTCAAAATTTTCAGTTTTTGATGGTTCAAGCATGCTTGCACATGACTCCTCACTTGCTATATCATATGAGTAATTGCTTGCATGTTTACATACACTAGTCGTGCCTAATGTTATATCCTTACTAGTTGTATGTTTATTTGTCATATTCAAGCGCATGCCTTATTATATAAATTTTACTTGAAATATGACAAGTTATCTTTTGTATTTTATTTTACATTTTTGGGCATAATATGAAAATACAAAAAGATTTTTGTTTTGTCTTTTGACTTAAATTTTGTTTTACTTAAAAATTGGAAAAACTCAAAAAGATTTGTTTTGTGTGTGGATATTTGAGTTTTACACATTTTTTTGTGGCATATAAATGTGTTGAATCCTCATTTACCGCTCCCATGTGACTAGAACCTTTGGTTGTGTATTCCAATTCTTAAATTGTTCTTTATCATGGTTACATGGAGTAGTTTAAGTTTGACTTGCTTAATGGATTCGCTTTTATATACCTTCTCACACACATGCACGAGCTCTTTCGAATTTTAACTTCACGTGTATATTTGAGCTTTGTGAGGTGTTCTCCTACCAATCTAGTCACCTACATATCCTGTGACCTAGGAGGATTTGTGCATGTTAAATCCGTTGCACGTGAGATTTGTGTGATAAAAATGATATATAAATGTGCACGGGGAATGGCTCCGAAAGGAAACATTATCCTTTGCGAGTAAGCCACCGTTTGCAATGGACCTAAAAGAAATACGTGGTCCAAAGGCCTAAAAGAACATGGCATTAAAAGAAAAAATATTTAGCCAAGGCCTTTTTAGTTTAGTTTGATATATTCATTCAAAAGAATTATATGCATATTTTGAGGGCGTTTGGATGATATATCAACGGTTTTGCATAATGTCCATTTATCCTAGTTGCGCTATCATTGTCATGACTCTATTGGTTTGTAGAATCATCAATATGTTAAGCTTGTATGCATTGTGCTTGTTTGTTCATAGAGTTCACTTTATCTTGCCACATAAGGGTAAATGTTAATTGATAAAGTTTTGCAATCAAATGAGAACTCCGTGAACATGTTTAAGTGATTGGGTCTTAATTCATTGATCTCTAGTTCACGCCCCTTCACTTTCGTTTACATATGACACATTTATGCCATAAGAGTGTAGAAAACTTATGTTATTTTAATTTTGTGTCATTTGTGTGTTTATATCTATATATGTGTGCTTGTACATATTTTGTATCTATTGTGTATACATATATATGATATTGTCTTTGCCATGCTATCTAGTCCATTTATGCTTTTAATTCAAAATTAGTATCTATCTTGTTGCGAACTTTGTTTGATATCCCATGCTTATAATAGTACATTTTAGTGGTATCTTTTGTCATCGCATCTAAGTTGATATTTTTATTTGAATAGATTCGTCGAACTTCATTGTTGCCCATATGCTTTAATGTTCTTATCACTTTATGCACCATCATGTTTTACTAGTTTCCCCATACTTATATCCCCTATGTAGTTTTTAGGGGGAGAAATGGTACTTGGTTAAATTGGGGGAGAAATGAGTAATTAATTAATTCCTATTCCTTTGTCTATTCCTGAACAAAAAAGGAGAGAAGTGGTTTCTAAACCTTTAGTTTAGGAGATTTATCTTAGGGGGAGACGTCTTTCTAAGTAGGTCATTATTTGATAGGGGAGAATTAATTTAGGGGGAGCATTTATTTTCATTGCATTTAATATTTTGATATTCCCTATACGTTTAATGGTTTGCTTAACTGTGCAGGAATTTTTGTAGCGACATCTATTTAAAGCGGTCCTAAAGTGGTTATTGAGTCGAGCATCGTATTTTCTTATTTTGGGTGGGATGTTTTGAGTCTAGTTGAGCTTGACGGCCCTTTAGAATTTTTGTTTGGTTTTTGTCCTGGAATAGCCAAAGGGGGAGATTTGTAAGGACACAAATTTCCAATTGAATCTTATGTAATGTTGGCTCAATTCCGGATAAAAATATTTAAGTCATAGGCTAGTGTTCATGTTGTATCCTTTCAAGCCTATGACAAGTGTATGTTGAAGATGTAGCAGTCAGAAATTGAAGAATATATCCTTGTCGATTTTCGTGCCAAGTTTCACGTCATCAACATGTGGATTCCAATGTCTCCTAAAGGTATGAATGCATTAATATATATATATATATATATATATAGGAGCTTGGAAATTTATTTTAGGTGTTAGTATTTTTTTGTCAATTTTTTTTTTGATTTTATAGTTCTACAGATTTTGTTCTCGGACACCTTTCCGTAGAAAAATCATATCAAATCCAAAAAAAATCAGAAAAATACGAAACTGGCGGCCACGCGTTCGTATCAAAATTATCTACAATCATGGCCTGAAATCTCATTTGAAAGGTCGTTCGAACGATATTGATTCTCGTTCGAACGAGATCCAAAGTCGTTCGAACGAGATTTCAAACGAGAATTTTCTTTTTTTGTTCTGACTTATTGTTAGAAGTGTCGTTCGAACGAAATGTCGTTATTTGGCGGGAACAGTTTTTTGTAGTTTTTCCCATTTTTCCAATACTTTTTCCCCACTATCTTTTGACAGATTTAATAGGTGCGGGAACCAACTTTTTTGAGAGACTTTTTCACAACTTCCAAAGGCTCTTTGAGAGAAAATATCTTCCAACAAAAAGTCCCTTGGTGTTTGTTATTCAAATTGATTTTATTCAAAGAACAAAACCAAGTATACACCCAATAGTTTGTTTATTCCAAGTTCTTTATATATATATATCTTTGCTTGGAGTTTCGTTTGGCACCGGGTTCTACTCTACATATATATATATATATATATATATATATATATGAGAGCGGTTCTCATGCATACCCCTGTTTGCATACCGCTGGCGCGGACCAATTTTGATAAAATAGTAAAAAAAATATTTTTGATGTAATTTTTTTTTTATAGTTTCTAAACATTTCAATAGGACCATAAAAAAAAATTCAACTCAAAATGAATTTTTTTGCTATTTTAAAAAAATCGGTCAAACTTTGTCAGTTTTTAACAACTTAAAAACTGACAAAGTTTGACCGATTTTTTTAAAATAGCAAAAAAATTCATTTTGAGTTGAATTTTTTTTTATGGTCCTATTGAAATGTTTAGAAACTATAAAAAAAAAAATCAGCCCGAAATTATTTTTTTTACTATTTTAAAAAAATGGTCCGCAAGGAGGGTATGCAAACTGGGTATGCATGAGATCCTTTCTGTATATATATATATATATATATATATATATATATATATATATCTTTGCTTGGAGTTTCGTTTGGCACCGGGTTCTACTCTACCGTTTGAAGAGTTGTTTGGGTTTACTTCTACATCCCTTAAAGAAGAACACTTATTTTTCGCTGCGGCGTTCCCACTCGAAGAAAGGCTTCGGGTGCGGGTTGACGGTTGTTCCAAAAGCTTCATTAGAGGAGTCCAAGGTTCCGGTGGAGTCCGGAATTGTCGGCTAGGCAGAGGTGGTTGCAAGAAGACGCGTCAGGGCTTGAAGGAGTCGAGTCGAGTGTAGTAAGTCATCTGTCTTGTAACAGTAAATCCGTACTTAGTGGACTTAAGGCTAGGGGTAGTCCGAGGTTTTTCTCATTTGGGTTTTCCTCGTACATCGCGGCATAGTGTGTTGTTAATTTATTTTATCTTGCAAATCACCTAGAATGCATGCTTAGGATTAAAAGATAAAATATGGTTAATTCACACTCTCGTTTAATTTGGTGCTAAAATTAATTTGGGTGAATTGAAATTAATTTAATTCAAGTCGGCACAATTTAATTTGATAAATTATGGTTTGGCCTAAATAGAAAAATGAATTAATCTTGTTAGGCAAATTTCTAGGGCTTGGGTTGAATTAATTTGTTTTAGTGAAAATTTATTTGTTGATTTATTTAATGTCACTTTTAGTTTAGTTTAATTTTAATTTGTAGGTTGTATTTAGTTGAACCATCCTATTCCGCATTACATTTGGGGAACCTACGTTCCAACATAGGCTCATCTTGGAATTGGGCAGGAGAGATGGTCATGCATAGACAAAGACGTTAAAACAAGGTCGTGGTGAGTAGGAGTTATATCAACGCCCTAAGAGGCCGATAAAAACAATGTATGGTTGGTTGCTTGATGTTGAAAAGCCTTGGTAAAGGTCGAGATCTTATATGCGAACCTACCTTTTGAACCAACGGATGCCCCTTGTGCCGAGGTTTGTTTGAGTAGTTGTGAGTTGTGAATTGGGTTGGGGTGGGGATTTTACACTCTTATTATTTGAAATTACCCCTACATGATAGCACATATTCCTTACATTGACTATGATTAATCTGCCATGATCTTGACATTATTTCTTTTGTTTATTATTGAGATTAGTAGATATGCAACTCTTTTAGCTGATGTCGGACATCGTGTTGGATTATATCCCTTGTTGAGCCATTTGAGTGCATATACCCTAATTTTCTTTGATTCCTACTGATGAAGATTGGAGACCACAAACTAGTTAGATTAAGAGATAGGTAGAGGCCTTAGTTGTTGACTTGGATTATTTTTTTCTTCTATTATCTCCATATATGTATGCGAGGTAGAGATGGTGTTTTAGGCAGCGGTTGTTAAAATTCAAATTGTTAACATCTTATCGTGTATAAAGGACAATTCTATTGGTTGGGACAATTTTATCTATTATGATGTTTTTTTATCAGAAACAATAAATTTTTATCAACTTCGAAATGGAAAGTTAGGGATCACAAAGAAAAAGAGGACCAACGATTACTGAACGACAAAATCTATTAAATTATACATAAAATATATAGGATTACAATGAAAACCATCAAGTACGTACGGTTGCTAAATTGCCAATAACGTGTTCTGGATTAGAGTCTCTGCCATAACCCCTCCACTTAATGTCTGCTCCTTTATTGCATCCCCCATAAAAATTGCAAATTTCTCGATCGAACACACAATTTGCAAGGTTGTATTTTTGAATGGTTTTAACCTTAAGGCCCACAAAGAAGCAATGAACTTTACTTTCTCCTATACCCATTCTTTGTTCTCTTATTTCTCATCAAAAATTATATTATTCCTTTCAATCCTAATGTACTAAGACGCTGCTAATACAATACATCTCCAAAGACACACTAGCTTAGCTCCCTTCCCCAAACCAATAACTTGTTCTGGATTAGGGTTTCTTCCATAACCCCTCCACTTAATGTCTACTCCTTTATTGCATCCCCCATAGAAATTGCAAATTTCTCGATCGAACACACAATTTGCAAGGTTGTATTTTGGAATGGTTTTAACCTTAAGGCCCACAAAGAAGCAATGAACTTTACTTTCTCCTATACCCATTCTTTGTTCTCTTATTTCTCATCAAAAATTATATTATTCCTTTCAATCCTAATGTACTAAGACGCTGCTAATACAATACATCTCCAAAGACACACTAGCTTAGCTCCCTCCCCCAAAACCTTTCAAATCCCAAACCACAATATCTATTGGTATACATGGGGCCCCCACATGATAGCTCCTCGAACACTTTCTTCCACGAAAAAAGGAGCAACGAATAAATATATGCTGCACAATGTCCTCATTTTCTTTACATAAGCAATACCAACTCAGGGAAAGGCACTTCTTAGGTCTTTTTTGTTGAAGTAAGTCACAAGTATTGACCCTTTCCTAAGACACTAGCCAATCAAAATCCTGAACTATGGAAGGAATCCAGCCGCCTAAATCAAATAACAAGTAGAAAAAAATAATAGTATATGGAACATCGCAAAGATGATGGAAGAACAAATTACGCGAGAACCCTTAATTTGTCCACCACCAATCTTCATTTATCTCTCACTCCCTCATGAGTGGAAGCATCCTCAACAACCCTCAATAATGATATAACCCCTCCGTCTCAAGATCATTTAGGTATATCATGATGTTATTGTCACAAATGATCATGGCCATTATTGTATTTTAATGATTATTAATATGTCTATGTATGAGGTGAATGGTTAAGAATGAACTAGGTGACAATTTGGTGCTGAAGTCCTATAAAGTCTGCGATCTGGCCTTCGGCTTACCCTTAATTTCTTTATGTGTGTGAATCGAGACGATTCCTCTCACCGCAGCCCAACGAGGGGAGGCCGGGGTGTGATAGAATGGTATCAAAGCATTAGGTTATTAGGTTATATGGGCTATAGCTAGGTAGAATGTTGCGTAGAACTTAGACTTAAGTGTGCGTGATTCTTGTCAGGTACCGATGGCTGTAAGAGGAAGAGGAAGAGGCCAAAGAGTTAGCACTTTCAAAGAGGCCAAGAAGAAGGATATAATTTCTTAGGCCGCGGACCCCAAAGCAAATGTAGGATAGCTATTAGGAGTCAAGTTCCACCAGTCATTATTGAATTTGTTGAAGTCTTTGTTAGAGCGCAATGGCCACTAAGGTAGCTGAAGAACGAGGCACAAGTTGGGATTTAGCATTTTTAGAAATTGCAGTCGTAACCATTCAAACGGGGAGCCCGCCTCCAAACTTAAATAAAATTGAGAAGATCGAGTCCTTAAACGCCCACAGGAGCAAAAGGTCATTCATGTTCAAAGATACGCAAATCATTGGTGGAAGATGGCGTTGAGGACACAAGCAATGAATTAAGTTGATGTGAATCGAGGGCTTAATTGTCCTTTTTTTTTACATATTAGTAGTTTATTTTCTTTTTGTTAATTTTCTTTTATTTTGTTATTGTGATTTCATTTGTTTGCTTTAAATATTTAAAGCTAAGGAGTAGTAATGGCATTTTTGTAATTATAGCATTAGCTTAGAGCCTAAGTTACTCCTCCCCTTTAAATACCCCCATGTAAGCCTCATTTGAGGTAGACTTGATTTTGGAATATAAAAGAGTATTTCTCTCTCTGAAGTGCATGTTAGAAATTTTTAGGAGCCTTTCAACGTGTAGTTTATGTCAAATTGGTATTAGAGCGGGTGTCGCTCCACATTAGTGTTTGGTGTATCAATGTATATTTTATCAAATCGTACACTACTCTTCAATAGATCCCAAAAGATCCGAGCAACAAGAGGAGATTAATCAAGAGTTGAGGGAAGAAATCGGGGAATTAGCAAGAAAACAACAAGTCGAAATGGCCGAAATGTCAAAAAGGCAACAAACCCAATTTGAATCCCTAATGCAACAATTTTCTATGTTGCAAAACCCTAACCATAGCTTCCCCTTCTACCACACCAACACCCCAACCAACCTTACCGATCCATTCCTTATTGACGCCCCAGCACAAAGCCACTATTTACTGTTGCCGCTACTTTACAGCCCTGGGGCTGATTACCCTAATCCCACTACCAACCTCCACTCCGGCACACCAGAAAACCCCCTCCCTACCCTCGACGGCCTCACCCCCGACCCAAGCAACCAGCCCCAACCCTCTTCCGATCCGGGTCAGCCACCAAATGGGCCCCTAGGGTCTGCTGACCCAATTACTAGCCCCTCTCTTCCCCCCTAACCTGCTTCCGCCACTATTCCCTGCTCCACAGCCGCCGAAAATGTCATTAACACTCACCCGCCCCTCTCCGACTCCAAGAAACATCCCTCCGACCCCGACCCGAACCCTCATGGACTCTCCACCTCCTACCTGCCCCAACTATACCTCGACCCTACCTGACCCAAAAAAATTTCCTTCCCACACCAAACCAACCCAAGAAACAACCTCTCCCACCACTTGGGCCTCGGACCAACCCTATACCCCAGCCCCGATTTGATTCCGAATCCGGCCAACCCCATTCCCTATCCCTATCCCTACCTGACCATTTATTTGGGCCCACCCATATGCTTTGCCACCCCACCTTTGGCCCAAACCCTAGGCCAAATGCATGTTACAACTCTCACAATTTATTCGATCATCTCGAGGTCTTTAACCACCATGTTAGGACTCCTGATCACCCATTACTCCTGCCTTCACACCATACACCCTACTCCCTCTCGCTACTCCATTCGGATTCCTACTCATCCTCCTCCGAGCTCTGGGATAGCCACCCCAATGTTTTGGAATGGATACCTCCAACCCCACCTGAGGCCCACTGCTTTGCACCTCTACGGGACCTGCATTGTTTTTATTGCGGTGAGCGTGGCCATTTGATTAGCGCGTGCCCTTACTATCCTCGCGCACCCCCAGCACCTCCCATACCCCAGCACACTCATCCACTTCATCCACCACCTGCAAAGATGCCACCCCTCCCGCTGATTGTGTTCTGCCTGTGCCAGGTAATGTCATGGGCCTTGATGCTCATCAGGACTAGGGCCCACTATCTATAGCTCTTCAGCTGCTTTCCCGGAGCCTCCATGGAAATATTCGCATCGACGTTCCCATGTTTGACGGGCGGTTCTCTCCCGATGCCATGATTGATTAGTTAGCCTCGATGGAGACGGTTTTTGACTAGAGTCGCTCTCGTGTTCTCCTCACATCCACTAAATTTCAGGGACTCGCCCGTGTTTGGTGGAACGACCTCTGCTACCGCCGGACAGCGGCAGGATTGCACCCTATCCAGACTTAGCCTGAGCTGAAGGCCGCATTCCAGGCGTCATTCATTCCTTCCACCTACGAGCCCGACCTTTTTGCTCGCATTCAGTCTCTTAGGCAGGACACCTCATTGGTAGTGGAGTATACAGAGTAGTTTCAGCTTCTGGGCACCTGAGCCCGCCTCCCTAAGACGGAGGATTGGCGGATCGGCAGCTATATATTGGGATGGGACTATAGTCGTACATTCAGCATGATCTGATACCGACCTTTTTTAAGGCGATCGAGTATGCGGCCAAGGTTGAGGCCTACCACACAACACCCACAGCTCTTCTGGCCTCACGGAATCCGCCTATACCGGTTTCTACCCCAGCTTCTCCTCAAGTGCCAGCTCCAGTCCCTACTTCCACTACTTCCGCTACCCCTCTCCCAAGACCGTCTACCTTCCAGTGCTACAATTGTGGCAATGTTGGTCAGCGAGCTTCTGATTGCTCTCTCCCATGATGTCGTGCACTATTGGCGATGCATCACCCACCTGACTATTTGGGTGCGCCCGAGAAGCTTCCCCGGCAGGCCTTGATCACAGTTTTGGAGGGAGATTTAGTTGGCCTTCCCCTTTGAGCTCGAAAACGAACTCTTTTCAAGGGGAAGAGATTGATGTGAATCAAGGGCTTAATTGTCCTTTTTTGACATATTAGTAGTTTATTTTCTTTTTGTTAATTTTCTGTTATTTTATTATTGTATTTTCATTTGTTTACTTTGGTATTTAAAGGTAAGGAGTAATAATGGCATTTTTGTAATTAGAGCATTAGCTTAGAGCCTGAGCTACTCCTCCCCTTTAAATACTCCATGTAAGCCTCATTTGAGGTAGACTTGGTTTTGGTATATAAAAGGGTTTCTCTCTCTAAAGTGTGTTAGATATTTTTAGGAGCCTTTTGACGTGTAGTTTACGTCACAAGCAGAGCCATTGTATTGGCCGAGGTTCAAGAAGTTGTTCTATAAGAAGTAATTAATAGGAAGTGGAATATTGGAACTACCTCAAGGAAGTCTGAATGTGTCTAAGTACGAAGCCAAGGTTGCAAAACTATCCCACTATACTTCTGATGTGACTGCAACCAAATGGGTTAAGAACTTTGAAAAAGGGTAGTGGCATGGGTTGCTGAGTAGGATTGTCGACTTCAGACTTGCTTCGAGGTGTGGAGATTGCCCAAATTATGGAACAAGATTACGAGGATAGCTTAAAGGCCAAAGCCAAGAAAAGGAATGGCAGAGATGATGAATCATCTAAGAAGGATGAGGAATGCCACCGTAGCAAGTGCACAAAAGAGGATGAGTAATGCAGAGCCATACGGGAGTGGGGATCCTAAGACCATCACATGTTACCATTGCGAAGGGAAGGGCAGGTCACATCGTGAAGGACTGTAAACTGCCGAAGAGGGAAGTGTATACCCAGTTGAGATCGCAACAATAGCATTTATAAAAAAAAATTGACAATTCTAGAAGCCTCTAGAGACTACAAAACGAAGCCTACACAACTAAGGCCCAAAGCATGGAGGGCCCAATACAAAAGGAAAAATATTAAAATAACATGAAATCCAATACTACCCCTCAAGTTGGAGCAAAGATATTAATCAAAACTTAGCATGGCAATGCAAGATCGAAGAAGAGAGGGTCCGAATGATTTGGTGAAGAAATCCGTTATTTGATCCGAAGAAGAGACATAAAAGTCTGATGAATGATACTAAACCTCACTTTTTCCTGAATAAAATGCTTCATCATCTCATTACGCAAGGAGTCGGATGCAAGCATAATGACCGACTTATTATCGCAAAATAACACAAATGGTTATTTTTCCATAAAATACAACTCCCCAAAAATTGATCGAAGCCAAAAAAGCATGTTCCATGAGCCATCGCAAGGTACTCAACCTTGGTTGAAGAGCGTAAAACCACCGACTACTTTTGCTCTTCCATAAGATGATGTGATAGTCATATAATGTATAAATGCCTAAAGTGGAGCGTCTGTCTTGGACCCCACATAGTCCACATCAATAAACATAATAGGCGTATCTTACTCCTGAAGCATAAAACAACCTATGGGTATGATTCGAGGTACCTCAAAATGTGGTGAACAACATCCAACTCTGCGGTATGTGGAGCATGCATAAACTGGTTATCCATAATCACATAAAGTGTCAAATCCGACCTCGTGTTAGTAATGTAAATGAGACCAACCAATTTCTTATAAACTAAAGGATCATGAATGAAATAACGTCTCTCGACCGAGAGCTTCATGTTGGGATCTATAAGTGTAGATATCGAACGATAACTTAGCATCCAAGAATCTTGAAGAGATCCAAAGGTACTTACGCTGGGATAAAGAGATCCCGAGTCGGGATAGAGCCACATCAAACCCAAGAAAGTAGCGGAGCGGACTTAAGTCCTTTACATCAAACATCTTGCCAATATCCGACTTTAGTTAAAAAAATCCCATCATCACCCTTACCTGTAATAATAATATAATCCACATATACCAACAAAATGATGCATCTACCATCGCACTAATTACAGATTTGAAGTAAAACTCACGGATATCCACTTCACTGATTTGATGAACCACGCCCAAAGTGGTTGCTTAAGGCTATAATGAGACTTCTAGAGATGACACACTTTCCCGATATACTCCCCCTTTATCATGAAAACCCCAACGAGGGTCCATATAAATGGTCTCGGATGTAGAGAGGCGTTCTTGACGTCTAAAAGGTCAAGAGTGGGAAGTAGTGAGATAAATCAATAATCGCATGAAAGTAAGCTTGGACATCGGATCAAATATAACACTAAAGTCTTTCACAAGAACTTCAGTAAATTCCTTATCCACTAATCTTGCCTAATAGCGATCAATAAAGTCATCAACCAAATACTTCTTACCGAAGATAGATTTGCATCCAATTGTCTTCTCCCAGTGATGTGGAGAATCAAGCTCCCATGTACCTTTTCGGTCTAAAGCATCAATTTCCATTTTCATTGCCCCTATCCACTTAGGATTTTCGAGATCCTCAACCACAGATTGGGGAATGGATATGGAGTCAAGCTAGCCTAGAAAGGCTCAATATGAACTTGTAAAGCTATCATGGGAAAGATGCAGGGAAATAGGATGATTAACACAGCTAATTAAACTATATCGGGAAGAAGCGCCGAATACGAGAAGGGTCATGAATATTAAAATTAGAAGTAAGAGGTGATAAAGGAGAGGATGTAGAAGGTGGTAAAGGAAAGGGGGAGCTACCTAAGTCCGGAGAAGGAGCTTGCGGAGGTAGCTAAGGGCAACGGAAGTACACTCAGCAAGATAGACTCTGATGGTGCGAGAGGAGGAGCCTCATCAAACAAAACAGAGGAATATGTCGAACAAGTGATGAAGCTTCATCCTCAAAAGATGGGGAGAAGTCTGCAAAGTATGCACCAAGCCATAAAAAGGGGCATCCTCATGGAAATTAACATTCAAGATGTGTTTATATACTAGATCATAGTAATGATACCCCTTTAAACATCATAGAGTTTCACAAAAATGCACCTATTAGCTTCATCATCACTTTTGTGCCAAGAGCGACTGGTCATGAACAGGTACACCCACACACACGATGAAGAACGTGGAATATAGTGCTATTGCGTTAACGGCGCCTGTCCCCTCAAAATTCAACTCGAGGTGCGATTTATGATAAAGGCGGCAGTAAGGACAACAAGCTGTTAATAGGATTTGGGCACCTTCACAATACTCAGTAGGCAGTGGTGCCTCATTAGATGGGAATTTTTCATTCTCCCACCCTTATTTATCTTGGGGTATATAGACAAGTGAGTTGATTTAAGATTCCATTATGATTAGAGACATACTCACACTCATTATTGGATCGGATATTACGAATCCTGTCTTAGACTGAGTTTTAATCATTTGAAGAAATTGGACAAATAAGGGAAAGACATTAAAATTCCTTTAAGGAGATAAACCCAAGTACAACGAGTATAATCATCAATAAAGTTCACATTATAAAAACGACCAAAAAATGCAAAAATGAGATATGGCCTTCACACATCACAATGAATGAAATGAAACATTCTGGGAGCAAAACTTATATGTGTTATATAGCTAGTCCCGATATGCTTGGAGAGCTCACATACTTCACATAAGAACTTTTTGCCCTTACTAGCTTTTGAAAAAGAAGGAAATAACAAGCAAGAGGGAAATTGACATGCCCTAAACGGGCACACCACATATGTAAGGTCGGGAGAGAAATATCACAAGACATGGAACTCAACAAGATGGAAACACTAAGAGACTAAAGGTGGGAGACTGTGGTGGAGGAGACCCAAATTGTACAACCCATAACGCATATAAGCCCTTGCCAAGAACCCTCATAAAACTCAGATCCTGCAAGAGACAATGGATAAGAAGGAATACAACAACACAATTAAGGTGTTTAGCAAGCTGGCCGGATAAGAGATTAAAAGAAAAATTAAGAACAATCAAAACCGACGAAAGAGTAATATGAGATACATCCCCTTGTTATGATTACGCGGACGGGAGCCGTCTGCCAGACGAACGTGCTAACAAATGGGAAAGTGACAGTTTAGTAGCTCCAAAATCCAGAACCCAGTTGGGCTTCGCAGACCTGACATGAAATGAAAGGTAGATGGGGGACCTGAAGTAATGATGATAATGGGCATAGAAGAACCGAACCAGTGGTGAGAACTCAACTGCTTATGAATACGACTAGGCTGAGATTGTAACTGATTCAGGTTATTTGATGCGGGAAAAGGATCAATAGCAACCGACAAAGGAGCCGCCTAAGGACAAGTGGTATTAACAACTGTGACCATGCAAGATGAACCAAATTGTCAGTTCTAAAAAAATTATGCTTGGACGGTGACAACAAATAATTTCCCTGTTACCAAAACGAGATCCCAAAGCAAAGTTGCACCCATTCATTAGGAGACTCGAAGCCAATTGAACCAGGGCTTGTGCCAGTGGAAACCCATCTTTTTCACTACTCATATCACCCATAATATCTCAAGAAGTCACCAAAAATAATCAAACACAAATCTGAAATACACCGAATAATGTTTTTGGAGCAAAAGTTAACAAAAAAAAAAGCAATAGTTAACGAATATAACCAAGAATCAACCTAAGGTGTGCGAATCATCAAATCACGATATAAATGGCCTGGGACACAGCAAAACATCCAATAATAGCTGTCGAACAACCCCGCAGCCCCAAACAGAATAGAACGATGTTATTTTTAGCACACTAGATTGGCTAGAATTTGGGAACTATGCCCCAAAACAAAAGGATGGAACCTAACTTAGGGTTTGCACATTTAAATTAGAATACGAGATGTTCGCGACCTGAAATTAAAGAAGAGGGAGTCGCTATAGAAGTTCCTGCGAATAGGGTTGAAACCCTAGAAATGACAAACCAGTAGTCGTCGCGACTTTGATTAGGGTATGGCTAGTTGCGACCATTGCAAAAACCCTAGAGAAGGGTTTCCAGACCTTCGATCTCCTCTAGGCTACAGGATTTGAGGTCAGATTTGGTCGATTGCGGAGGATCAAAGTGAATATGAACGAAAAATTAGAGAAACAGCCTTCGATGAACAGAATACCCTAAGGTTTGGTAAAGTGACAAATTAGGGTTAGTGAGAAATAGGGCCTAGAGAGGCTATTTTCGGTTCTGATACAAAAAAGGAATTTGTGATAGCTTACCCAATTGGGGCCCCAATACTTGTATTTATACTGAAATTATTACAATTCTAGAAGGTTTTAAAGACTACAAGGGGGCTAAGCTTACACAACAAAGGCCCAAAACATTCAGGGCCAAATAAAAAAGGAACAATCCAGCCGAGAGCTGAAGGTAGAGTTTTTCAATGAATGCCAAGAAAGCAGAACATGTCGAGGGTGTGATTCCAAATAACATTATTGTTGACAATAAAAATGCTTATGTAATCTTTGATTCTGGTGCCACACTCTTTTGTATCTTCATCTTTTACATGCGGACTAAGGACGAGGTCTAGACTCTAAGTACCTTCCTTAATGGTAATCGTCTCGATAGACATAGCGGTTGAAGCCGTGGTCATTTATGAGGATTGTGCCATGGAGATGGAGGGACTAAGTATGAGGGCTGATTTGATTCCTTTATAACTTGAGGACTTTGATGTCATCTCCACTCACTTTGCCTCGGTCCAAATTGACTGTGCTAGGAAGAAAATTTATTTTTGTAAGCCTGAGGAGGCCGAGGTGTGCTTTAAGGGTTCCAAACCTTGTAGAAAACCTGTTTTAATTTCAACGTTGAAGTCTAGAGATTTTGAGGAGTGGGATGGTTTAAATTGGAGAGAAATTTTGAAGAAACAACATTAAAATCAGTGATGCTTTACAGAGCTAATTGTCGGGTGAAGAAGACGTGACCATATCAGAAGATATGTACCAAGAGAAAGACGATGAAAAGGAAAGCTGGAAAAAGTAGGAAGGCATAATTGCGAGGGAGTATTGAACAACAAAGAGTCTTGAAAAGTTGATAACAAGAGGGATACACCAAATGTGGCATCAATGCTGATCTTGTCATCTTTGTCTTTGCATCATTAATGTCTATTAATATACAACTTTGCTACGATTACCATCAATGAAAACATAGATTTGATTGTATTCAACAAAATTTCTGTGTACAATATTATGAAAAAATTGGACACCTACTTTGGCACAAATGTTGCCAACAGGCCATGTTTCCTTGCGACAGCCCTAATAACTTCACGAGTGAAAATCAAGCTGTCAGCAGCATTAGTACAAGCTGTATACCCCGTTACGATTTCAAATTGGCCTTTCCCCGATTCTGCATGTAGCTATAACATTTGAAACGGTAAAAGGTTAATAAAAACTGCATACTCAAATACAGTGAATCAGAGATACACACACAGGCAGACAGAGGTAGTCCCAGGACAAAGAATCTGAATAATGAGTTGTATTATTATGAAAACACAATTTGACTTCAACGAGAAAAGCCTCAGTAATCCTAATGCAAATGCTTTCAGAAATAATGGTTTTCTTTTTCACCTGTTCCACTGGAATATTCAAGGACTGGAGAGCAGCTGTAATTTCATGAAGTACAGGAGCAGCAGCGTCAAATGATGATGTAGAGCAGTATGGTGTTGAGTCAAATGGTACCCATTCTTCTTTTCCCTCCCTGCACAGTACTTTTTAGATATTATTTTGATGTAAATGACGTCAAATGGGAGCAAGAAAAGATAATTCTCTCTCAAACTCTCTCTAATCAAATCTCATAAATGACCCAAATGAGTCTACATAGGGGTATTTATAGGAGGAAGGTACCTTAGGCTCCAAGCTAAATAAGTAATTACAATTATGTCCCTATTAGCCTTTTGCTACTTTCTTCCTATAATACCAAACAAACAACTAATAAAAGAAAATACATCAAATAAGGGAAATAAAAGAAAGTAACAAAAATACAATAAAACCCTAAATTACTAAAAATAACCCCTATTCTCATTCACGTCATTCTCTCCGCCTTCGAAAAAATTCGTCCCCGAACTTTAAAATTGAGTTCGAAATGCAAAAACTCCCAAAATTGTGCGGAAGAGACAAAACTTGAGGGGCCAAAAATGAATTTCTGAAAATAAGAGGAAATTTCTTGCGGCTACATCTAATTCCTCATGCCGCACATCAAATCATCAAAAATTATTTACCCTCGGGGTCAAAAACCAAGGTTTTAGTGTGAAACCCTAGTTCTTGAATTTGTTCTTGAGAGGATGGGATCAAAATGAGCTGAAATAGAATTGATTTGTCGGAGGAGTGTTATTGAAGGCTTTCGGGTGGATCTTGGATGGGTCGGGGTAAAGAAACTCATGTTCTTGAATGGCGGGGATAATTTCTAGAATTTTTGGTGGATCTTGAATCGTGAGAGGGGTGGATTGCACCCGGATTGGAGTAGAATGGACTGAAATCTGGTCGACTAGGCCTTTGGGGTTTTCGGCTGACCCGTTTATGGTTCTTGAAGTCGTCGGAGGGTGAATCGGAGCCTCGTTGGGGCTGTATGACTGCTGCTGATCGGATTTGCTGTTTGTTGCGTGGATTAGAGCTTGAACAGAGGTGTACAGTCCTGGAGATTGGCTGGAAGGTCTGATCGATGCCGGATGTGGGCTGTCTGGACAGATCTGATGGTGCGGGCTCAATCTGGGCAGAAAAATGGTTGCAGGGAGGATTGTCGGCCATCGGTGGGGTGACGGAGGTCGTAAAGGGGTTCTGCCCCATTGGCCTTGGGTTGGCAGTGGCTGTAGCGGTCCAAGAAGTGGTGTGTTGCCTCACAGCAGTGGCTGTGCTGGATTTTGGTCGTCTGGTGACTTTTTGTTGCAAATCTGGTGGGCTGGACGGTAAATCTTGATGGTCGGCTAGGGTACGAGGGGTTCCAAGGTCTTCCTTGTCTTGAACAGGGCAAAAATTTGAACGGTAAGTGTTGGTGGGGTGGGCCAGTGGTGGCTGGTCATAGCGGACGCCTGCCACCGCTACCGGTGTAGCTGTTTGGTCATTACGGTTTGATGTGGTTGAATTATTGGGGGGAATGGGTGTGAAAATGGTTGCAAAAGCGTAGGTAGAGAGGTTTGGGGGCCTAGGGTTAGGGTTTGGGTTTTGAAAAAATTACCGGGACGGTCCATGGTGATTGTCGGTGGTGGAAGTCGCGCATTCATCACATCCATTTGAACCTTCAATTGGTTGAGGGATCCCAAGATTTGCTCGAACGGGTTTGCCGTGGAGGTGTTCTTGGACCCACCTTGGCGTTGTTTACGAGTTTTTGTTTTTTTTACAACAACGGGTGGAGCGACTAGGCTCTGATACCAATTGACGTAAATGACGTCAAATGGGAGCAAGAAAAGATAATTCTCTGTCTAATCAAATCTCATAAAATGGAAGAATGACCCAAATGAGTCTACATAGGGGGTATTTATAGGAGGAAGGTAGCTTAGACTCCAAGCTACAATTATGTCCATTTTAGCCTTTTGCTACTTTCTTCCTATAATACCAAACAAACAACTAATAAAAGAAAATACATCAAATAAGGAAAATAAAAGAAAGTAACAAAAATACAATAAAACCCTAAAATTACAACAAATAACCCCTATTCTCATTCACATCATATTTAGGCACAATGCAGATGGGAACTTGTAGAAGAGAAAGTGTGGAGACAATTACATAACTTACCTTAATACACTTTTCAAGAGAAAGAACTCGCTTTCAAAGCCTGCATTCATCACCTGCGCACATAGTACTTTTTTGACATTAGATAACAAAGGCACTTCACCTGTTAGACATACCCTATTAGAAATAGACGCACCAAGTTAAATTCTTCTTTCAAAACTTTTGAAACTCTTCGCAATGCTTCTCTTGGGCAATACTCCCATGCTTCTCCAGGCCTAATGTGCATGTCAGCCAATACCATTTCCTCTTGTTTTGACCTATGGTGGGAAACAATTAAAAATGGGGTACAAGAATATATGTTCGTGATCAGATGAGTTAAAATAAAACAATAAAATACGTGTAGATTAATTGAAGAGGTATTTAGTCTTTACCACCTATTTAGTTTTCATTATTAGACTTTACCCGCTATTTTGTTTTCGTTTAGGGTTTGCCACTAAAATTGGACAGAAACCATTAGTTGACTGGTCAAACCGTTATCTTTCCTTCAAATGTCCAAACTACCCCTATTCTGCATTATTAAGGCGCAATCCATTTATTATCAGTTTTTTGCTTTTATTTAAATAAGAAACTGTTTTTCTGCTTTCTTTTTGTCCCAGTTTTATTTATTAAAAAAATATTTTCCGTCTCTTTTATCATCCCAATTTTATTTTTTTATTTTAAAAAAAAAATGTTTTTTCCTTGTTTTTCTAATCCCAGTTTTTATTTTATTTATTAACAGTTTTTTGTTCTCTTTTTTGTCCAAGTTTATTTTTTTTAAATAAACAAAATCGTTTTTTGTTATCTTTTTCGTCCCTGTTTTTATTTATTTAAAACTTTTTTTTTTTTGTTATTTTTTCGTCCCAGTTTTTATCTAATAAAAGATGGAAAAAAACTGCTTTTTTGTGCAAGTTGATGAAGCAAGATGGACCTTTTGAGAATTTAATGAGAAGCAAAATTTCAGTATGATCTCTTGCAGCCAGCCCCTATAAAAATCCTAACCTCATCCATTAACTACGTAATCTCTTCGCACATTATAGCATCCACATTCAAGCTCAAAATTTCAGTTCCACATTGTGTAAGTAACTAACAGGAGATAACCCATCTATCCTTAATTTTAGCCCTGTAGTCAAGCAAACCATCCCTCCATTGTTCATTGATCCCACTGCATGGTGAGCATCTAACACCACCAAAAGATTATCCTGTTTTGTTTTTTTCATTTAAAAACAAAAAAAAGATACAATAGAGGATTGGATATCCATTAAAAAATTACAAAAAAGAAAAGCTAACACTGCCAAAAGCAATGACAACCATTAACAACAACAATGTAATACCCCGTAGTTTGGGGAATAAATTAAATAATTATTTAATTATTAATTAATATTTACTCGGGTGAATTAATGAGTAATTTATTGGGTTTAATTGGTTTGGATAAGTAACCGGAATTTAAAATGAGAATTTTAAAAAATTTGTTAATGACTCGTATATTAAATTAACTCGGTTATAATTAATTTGAGACTTCGGGCTGGAATGTTTGGATGGGACTCTAGGGGTGTAGTGAGGCCCGGAATGGTAATGTGGCAAATTGAGTCCCGAGGGTAAGTAAACCTTCGGGCCAATTTTTAAGAGTATCATATGGGCCCATAGACCTGCAAGTTTAGGATTTTAAATAGATTAATAACCCTCATTAAACATCATAATACATCATAATTTGAACCCTAGCATCAAGAGGCAAGCTTTGGGAGAAGAGGACGAACACACAGGAGGAACTCATTAAACATCAAGCTTCGTTTAACGCAAGAAATACTATCTTGCTTATCATATTAGTTTAACCGATTTATGAATTTCATTGATGCGTATAATTAATTGGGTAGGAGCATGTTATTAGGATTTAAAAATCTGATTTTGATATGTGTAATTTGATTTCTTAACATATTCATTGTAGTTTCGAATTGATTAAACCTATGTCTATGTTAAAACACATGTTTAACATAAAACTATTTGCCCATATGGTTAGAAATCTTAGATTAATATGATTTGAATCATTTTATGTTGTAAATCTGATTTTTTTATAGGATAAATGATGATTAATGTGTAACCACATGTTTAATGATAAGAATTGATGTTAATCATATGTTGATTTGGCCCAATTGCATGAAGAAGATGAAACTAGGGTTTAAATGTCAAGGTTTATAAATAAACCCTTAATCATGTTTGAATCATGTTAATTCTTGTTAAAAACTTGTTATATACATTAATCTGTGACTTCAATGTATTGAAGATTGAGTTTTAGTTGCGATAGAAACCCCAGATCGAGTTTGGATTTTTTTGGGGCCGCCATGGAGGCGAAACATAGCAGTCTGGACCCGCTGGATCGATTCGGCAAAGGCCCAGATCAATCCAGTCTAGTAGAAGGTCGGCAATTTGGTTTTGGATGGGTTTTGTGATTCAATTTTATATATATATATATATACATATATATATATAGAGGCTGGATCGTATACGGACCTAGTTTACGGACCTAGTTTACGGACCGCTACCGTCCAAGAATTATATAGGGACCGTTTTGTCTATTTAGGACCACCTTTTGGGACCGCAATGTCTTTTGTCTTTTTCTAAGTTTTGGGAAATATCAATTTTTACCCCAATGCTTTCTAACGTCTTTTAAGCTTATTTTAAAGTCTAATTAATCTGGAAGTCTAATTGTAGAAGTTTCAGGGCTGCTGCTACTTCTCAAGCTTCTTCCGTCACTATCGTACTGGAATTCTGAATAGCGAGGATTATCTATATAAATAGTTTCTTTTGGAAGTCTAGAAATTGAAATAGGTTTTGCTGGAAAATATTCTAGTCTTAAATACCTTATACGGTATCGTGGGTTTATCTGTCTAGTTTCTTTATATATTTGATTAATAATATCGATTATATCGTTATCTATAAATTCGTCTAAATTATTATCACCATAAGATGACAAAAATCTACGGTATGTTCTTGGGGCAGCTGTCTCTACGTTTTTAAGGAGAGGACGGATTCCTCCGGCTCTAATTAAAATAGTCTTTGTTTCAGCTAACCTTTTACGTCTAACAAATTTTAATACGTCTATACTATCTTCAAGTATCCTAGTGTATTCTAGATACTTTTCAGGTCTTGACAATTCTTCTGCAAATTCTTCAGTTCTTAATTTTTGTCTAAAGAGGTCACGGATTCCTATTCTAATTATTTCTATTCTAGGTACTTCTCTTCCTAACCACTCAATGATCTGGTCTATGTATTTAAAAGTACCACCTGCATATACCAAAGCAGATTCTATAAGTTCTTTATCTTTAGGGTCTGTAAGAGTCCAGTCTTGAATTTCTCTAGTTAAGTCTAAACTTGTTTGATTAACAAAATCTAAAAAGTCTTTAGTGATTTGTAAGCTCATATAAGATTTTTCTTAAAACAATATTATGTAAAATAGTTAAGGGTTTGGTTCGAGTTTATACCTTCCTTCTGGTCTACAATATCTTTATATTCTTCCCTTTGTCTCTTCAGCTTTGTTACTATTCTTCTCCAGTCTTGGCCTCCTACAACTCTCTCTTTATGTGTTGCACCTCAATCCACTACTTTGGCGGTTGACCCGTTTCCTGCCTGTACGCCTTCACGCCTAACGCCCACCCTGGCTAACGGCTCACGGCAAATCGGCACCTGACGGCGGTTCACCAGTATAACACCTTGTGTGCTACACCAGAGGTTCAACACAATAGTCCTCTATGAACAGAAAGTTGGAGACAATTTGGAAAATAATAACAACTTAACATAAGAGATTTCTGGAAAAGAAAACACTTATATTGCATATCATAAGTAATTACAACTCTCCCCTCTCCCCTAACTATGAGAGGTTTACTCACTCATATACATAACATTTATTACAAGCATAGAAGTCTTGTTATCTCTCTCTCTCTCTAACTACTGATCTCTTAAACACAAATGGACGCTCCCTTTTATAGATCAAGGGTACTACAACATGACTGGAAACCGGCTACCAAAAGCAATCCGGTTGAAAGCATAAATTATTAAAGCAGCATAGTCTTGGGAATCTTTATCAACTGGGTCTACAACTTTAGACATCTTTTGATAATGGAGGGACCCTTCCTTTATGAAAAGAAAGGCATGCCAGGTCTTCATCATAGGTCTTGTCTTTTTGTAATAATGCAAGAGCATCAAACAAAGTCTTCATTAGTCTGGTGGTCTATGTGGGGCATGGGTCTTTCTTGCTTTATGGAAAGCATGGTCTAGGTAAATGATTCTTCCGTCTTTATTAATTCATCCACCACTGAGGGGCCCTTCTTTGTCGTGTCTGTGTCTTCTTCTGCCTTGTCTTGATTTGGGAGGGTATTATTGAAAAATTTATCAATAAGGCCTACCGTTCTGAGGCTGGCTGGCAAAGCTATCTCCACCATGTCTTTAGATTCTTTCTTGAGCCTTCCGTTGAATGGCTCATCAGCTTGGATTATCAAGTCTTCTTTGTGGTAGGCAGTGTACCACCTGTCTTCTCCCGTTAATAATTCCATGATCTCAATTGTTTCCATTGCCTGGGCGATCTGGAGTTTGGACTTATCAACAATTAAATCTTTAGTTTCGTCTTCAGATAGGATCTCAATGTCTTCAAATGTATAGTTTAAAAATCTAACAAGTCTAAATCCTTCCACCCTCATTCCTCCGCAGGAACTTGGAGCAATCTGATAGATTCTAGCAAATAAAGGAAGGAAATCTTCTACCTTTTTAACATACTCATGGACTATCTTTCCAAGAGCAACAGAGTCTTCAATGTCTTTTATTTGAACGAGTCCAATGAACCCGTGGTCTGCAAGAGTTATATGTGCCATTTCTGATTTTCCAAAAAGATATATTTTTGGAACGTCTTTGAAGAAACCTTTAACTATTAAGGCATCTCCACTTATTCCTGATAATAACATATTAAAATGATCAATAATGTTATTAGATTCTGTTTTAAAGTCTTCAGTTAATGGAAGATTATTATGACCAAATGGTATAACAATCTTAGTCTTAAAAGTCTTTTTCTGATAACAAAAATTATCAATGGGTCTAGCTTTGGAGGTTTCTCCAAGAGTCTGAGCATAAGTCTGATTCTGAGGTCTAGGCACAGTATTACCACTAAGCTGGGTAACTGCGAGTCTTTGGGTTCTCATAAATCTGGCAATAGCTACCAAATTTTGTTTAAACTCAATCCAAAGTCTATTCTTTACGTTCCACCATATGGCATCTACAAGAGTATTTTCGTCTTCTGAGAATTCTCGTCTAAATTTGATCAAGTCTGGATATCTTTGATCGGGTCTATATTGGGGGAAATACATCTTCCCAATGAGTCTATTTTGAGAAATAATCTCTTGTCTAGATTTTCCAGGAGGAACTAAGATATCATCAAAGTTCTCTAGGATTGGTCTTTCTTGAGAGTCTTGAATATGAGTCTGTCTTTGCGTTACACCATCATTTGGTCTTACGCGTCTAAGATAGTCTGCAACATCGTCTTTGTTTAGTCTATTTGTTCCAGAGGAACTCATGTCTTCTAAGTCTTCTGTTTGCAACATAAAACATGAAATTATATTAGTGTTAGCAAACATTGGCTCTCTTGATATAATATCTGGAATGGTATTTTTACTTCCCTTAATATGAATAACAGAGAAGTCATAACCATTAAGCAATTGCTGCCATCTAATAAGTCTATTAGTTCTTGATTTAGATAAATCTAAGTCTCTGAATTTTACTGCATAAGAAGAGTCTGTATAAACAGTAAAATGTTTAGGTCTAAGAAATAACATATATTTTTCTATTGCCCTTACTATTGCTAAAACTTCTTTTTCATGGGCAGTATATCTTGTTTCTGGGTCTGTGAAAGTTCCAGAACTATGTCTACATAATTTCTTCTTTTTTGTCTGATGATCAATGGCAAAGTATACTGCTCCCCATTGTTTATCAGAGGCATCTGTTTCTATTATGAACTGGTCTTCTGCATTAGGCAGCTCAAGTAAAGGAATGTTCTTGACTGCATCTTTAATTTGTCTTATTACTTTAAAATCGTCTTCAGTCCAATAAAAGGGATTAGTTTTGTCTGTTCCTTTTAATTTGGATGTTAAGCTTTGTCTTTTTGAAGCAAGGTCTTTAATAAAGTCTGCAGCACAATTAAGCAATCCTAAAAATGACTGTAATTGTTTTCTATCTTTGAGTTGGTCTGGAAACTCAAGGATCTTTTTAGTTATGTGTTCTGCCAAGGATAATTTTCCTTTATTAATATGCATTCCCACAAAGTCTATCTCAGTCTGAAATAATTGCATTTTCCTTTCGGAAATAACAATACCATGTTTGTCTAATTCTAGAATAATCTTTTTAAGATGGTCTACATGCTCTATCTCAGTCTTACTGGCTACAAGAATATCATCTATGTAAACAAGACAAAATTCTGAATAAGGTCTAAATATATTATCCATTCTTCTTTGGAAAACTTGAGGAGCATTCAAGTATCCAAATGGCATGACTAGCCATTCGTATTTTCCTTGGGGCACACTAAAGGCTGTCCAAGTAATACTGTCTGGATGCATCTTAATTTGCCAGAAGCCTGATTTGCAATCAAACTTACTAAATATTATTCTATCTTCTATTAAATTTATCAAATTATTCTTGTCTGGTATTTTATAAGAATCAAATTCACAATTCTTATTTAATTGTCTATAATCTATGACCATGCGTCTTTTTCCTCTTTTACGTTCAGATTCATTTTGAACATAGAAGGCTAAGCTATTATGTCTACTTTTACTTTCTCTAATAATGCCTAACTTAAGCATTTCGTCTATGTCTTTTTTGAATTCTTCTCTATCTTCTTGTGAGTACCCTTTCTTATAGGTTCCACCATTAATAGTGGCGTCTGGGTTAATAGGGATGATTTCACAATAGCTTTGGTCTTTATCCACTTAGCAATGGGATTTTCTCCTAAAGTAGGCTCAGCTAGTTGCCTAATCTTTTCTTTTTCTACTTCTATATCCATTTTCTTCTGTTTGGATATGGCTTGAATCTGTAATAAGGTCTGCTGGGCTTGATCTAAAATGTCTTGTTGTATAAGCGCTATTTGCTTATAACACTTTTGATCTGGACACTTACACTCTTTTTGTAAGGGTTTAGTTATTTCTAAGGCTTCTTGTTGGGTTGTAGGTCTAGGTCCACCATGCTCAGCTGAAGAACTCTGATGTTTTATGGGTCTATAATTGGGCTCGACCTGCATAAGGTCAAAGGCAGTCTTATGATCTATTAGAGGAGCTTTAATATTAAAATCTTCTTGGTCACTAATTAATATCTTATCATTATACTGGGTATAAGGATGATATTTACTAATAAAGTCTTGTCCTAAAATCAGGTTTCCTGTGAAACTAGGACGAGGATCCATTATCCAAAACCGATGATTAACGGTTTTGTTGGTCTGATTTCCCAATTTAAAATAAATAGGAATAGTCTGGAAATATAAGGTAAATGGATCTCCATTAGCCACTTTACCATAGATTTCTTGAGTACTTTCTAAAAAGTAGTCTTCAGGGAAGGCATTAGCCTTACAAATACTCTGAGAGCACCCTGTATCTATAAAGGCTGAAAGTCTTTTAGGATAGTCTTTATGTTGAACAAATAATTCTACAAAACAAGCATGTGGTTTAGTAGAAATTCCTAAATTATTCTTTTCTAAAATAGATATTCCTTTCTGGGGTTTATCTATAAGATCTAAGGGTATTTGTTCTTCTGAATCATCAGAATGGTATTCGTCTAAGTCATAGGAAATTCCTTTTCCTTTGAAGTCTTCATTTTCTTGCAATCTTTTGGCTATATTCCTATCAATGTCTTGATAATAGGTTTTAATATCTAAGTCTATTTGAGCGTCATACTGGCTAGTATAAATTGCTCTAAATCTAGTTCTCCAACAGTCTTCATGGTAGTGTAGTTGGCAAACAATACAAACCATAAATAATTCTGTTTGTATAGTCTCAAAACATTCTACACATCTAAAGTCTTTTTTGCAACATTTCATCTCAAACGTGCAGTAATGTCTTTCATCAAAGTAACATCTAGGTATATAGGTTAGTAGCTCTGGATTACTAACAGTCCATCTTTTCTTCAGAAAGGGGCTTAATATACATTTATACCAAGCGTCTTCAAAGTCTATATATTCATTATCTAGATCGCCTAGATCAGTCTGCATCATATATAAGTCTAAGGTATCCTGAGAGTCTTCATACTCATCAGTATCACTATAGTCTTCTGAATCACTGTCTGTGTAAACACTATAGATACTAGTGTTATCATCATCTTCTATGTCTGATATTTCTATAGCATATAGGATATCTAATTCTTCTTGATCTGCATAGTCTAATATTGTATTAATAATCTTAATACTTTCTTTATCTTTCTTATTAGGGCAGTCTTTAGCAAAGTGTCCTTCTTTGCCGCAAGTCCAACACTCTTTGGTGGCGGTCTTAGATTGAGCTACGTCTTTTTCCTTCCTATAATTAGGAACCTTCTTATACTTACTAGTATTCTTCTTAAAGTATCTTCTTTGATTAAATCTATTTTTCTTAGTCTTTGGATTCTTTTCCCTAAAGGTAGTAGATTGTCTAAATTTGTATTTCTTTGGAAATCCTAAAGGTCTAGTCTTAAACTTCCTATGTTTCCATTCTACTTTCTTTTTGAATTTCTTAGATTCACTTCCACATCCCCATTGGATTGGAGCAATGTCTCTTTCGTCTTTGATTGGAGGGATCTGCTTGAAAGTTTCTTCTATTAACTTTCCTTGGGTTATATCACGTCTCTTTGATATGATATAGTCTTTGGCGAAATTGATTCTTTCACCAAGCGAGTTATTCTTAACTCCAGATACTCCTGGCCAATTCCTATATTCATTAATTAGGATTTGTCCTATGGCTGGTATCTTTCTAAAGTATTCATCCTTTAAGGTTTCTCCAAATTCTTTAATTTGGTAATATAGCTGTTCATAATTATTGCTATATTCATTTATCTTATCTAACTTGCAAATGCTAAGGAGGGCTAACTTAGTTTTTGCTAGGTCTTGTTCATTGATCTGAGCTAGATGTCCGGCTCCAATGAATTCTGCAGTTAACAATTGAATATATTCTTCAATTGATCGTTCTTCTAGGTTTTCCTTTATTTTCTCAATCTTAGCTAAGGAGTCTTCATCTGTAGCTTTTCTTAAACTATCTAAGTAGTCTTTTGCAATTCCTCTAATGGATTGCTCAGCGTACTGCTTACATGAACTTGCATCCCATTGTTCATTAGACGCAAAACACATGTTCATCTGATTACGCCATTCGTCTAAGGCTTTCTTCCTATCTTGCACATTGTCTAGGTTGAGGTATATACCTACTGGATTTATGGCTTGGCTTGCCATAGTCTTGACGGGAGTGAAACTCTTGTCACTAGTTGGGAAGTCTTTTATATAATCAGGTTTAGTCTTTACTACGGTGCTAGAGTATATAGGAATATTTATTCCTATAGGTTTACTAAAAAGTCTAGGAGCATCTTCTAGCCTACTACTACTTCCTATCTCTTGTTTACTAGGTTCTACTTGTGTAGCTGGCATTAGTCTTTGTTCTCCTTCTTCTATTAGTCTTAAGTTTCTAAGAAGTTCCTTAGTGTTCTTAGATTCTTTTAATTTTAATATGCGGTCTTGGTCTATCATATTAAATCTTTCTCTTTCTTGAAACCTAACAGAATGACTTTTCTTAAGGTTGTCTTTGAATGTCTTCATATCCAATTCTGAGGGTTCATGTCCAAAGTTTTGGATCCTAGCTTTTTCCTTAACTAAGTCTTTTTGTTCAAATGATCTTCTAGGTCTAATTATCGGAGCTTGTCTAAGTAAATTAGCACTAGTCTTGCTACTACATTCTCCTTCTGAAGGATCATTGATTATGGCTTCTCCCATATTCCTAAATCTAATTTCTTCGGTTTGGATATTCTTATTGACAATCTTAGGGGGACCAAACTGGATGGTAACATTTCCAGTGACGTCATCTTGATTAATAAACAAGGGTTTATTTTGTATAGTCTTGGTTTCTTGAAATTCTGGCAATTGCCAAAGAGTCTTAGCTTTCTCTTTCATAGGTCCAGTATTCCTAATACTGTAAGTATGATTATAGTCTGATACATTAGTTCTAACTAAGATTTCTTCATTAAGTCTACCGCTAGGAATTCCTGATTGCATTCCTTCATAAGGAAATTGGGAGAACTTCACATAGCTTTGAAATTCTATATTTATATTAGCGTCTGGGATAATATAGTCTTCATAACCACTAGCATATAAGATTAACTTAAAATGCTTGGCCGTGTCTACGGTTACTGTAAATGCCGGAATGACATTAAAGTATCCTATGTTGTCTGACATTTCTAATTAGGCTATCCCAATAAGACTTTTCTCAAAGTCTTTCCATCTTTTGTCTACTAAACAGCATAATATGTTAATATTATTCTGGGGTCTATGTAATCCTTGGATTCTTGCTTGAAAGAGTCCAAAGGTTAGGAATTGGAACTTCCTATCAGTTCCTCTAGATCTAAGCCATTCTGAGTCAAATACTTGGAGCTCAGTATAGGATTTGTCTAACACATGATTTCTTCAATGGTAGGTCATGTTATAATTGGGAGTCTTAGGAGTGGCACCTTCTTTAAACAGGTCTATATATCTAACGGCTGGAAGTTGTCCATTATGGATGGAATCTTCTACGATCTTCCAGTCCACTTCACCCCACTCTTTCCATTGGAGAGGATTGGTGAAATTTCTTTCTTTCCACCATGTCCTAACATTGGAGGATGAATCCTTAAGTCTTTGGAGCATATGATTACTCTGTCCAATATTTGGGATAGAGATGGCTACCTTGCTAGTCTTATCTAATCCGTCATTTATGACTCGTCTACCTATAGTATTCCTTTCTCTAGTTTCTATGGAAGGGGTTTCTTTAAACTTATAGGTGGTTACCTGTTTTTGTTCGAGTCTTTTTTCAATTCTTTCTAAGAAGTCTGAATAATCTTTTTGTCTTTTTAGCTGATTAAGGATTTCTTCTTTAAAATTCTTATTTTCCTTTCTAGTCTTTTCAAAAGTTTCTTCACTATGTCTAGCTAGAGAATTAACAATGGTTTTACCGATGTTAGTGATATAGTCTTTTACTTCATTATCTTTTTCTAATTGTTGCATAGTTCTAACTTCTATGGCTTCTACAGTCTTTTCAATTTTATCTAACCTAGTTAGAATAAAAGGCGAGTCTATTTCTGCTTGGGAAGGTTTATTATATACGGCCTTAATTCCGTTTATAATTTTACCGTATTTTTCTTCCACTTGGGCCATGTCTAGTCTAAGTTCATTAATAATGCTATCCATTTTAGATAGATTATGTCTTTCCATATTATTAAGGTAATTTGCTAAATTCTGTTGAAATTTAACAAAGTCTGTGTAGAAGGTAGTTAACCCTTCTGTCTTAGCCTTTAAGTCTAAATGCAAGTCTTTAACAAAGCTACTATTATAGTCTTGGGTAGCTGCTATAGATGTAGAAATTAAATTTAATCTTTCTAATATAAGTCTAGTTGCCTTAGCTGCGTTGGCAATCTCATTTTCATTTATCTTGTAATAAAATCTATCATCATTTATCTTTTCTAAAATTCTTTGATAGAATTCGGATAAGGTCTGAATGGAGAGGTCTTTTGATACCTCATTCCAGTCTGATCTAACTATCTCCATTAGGAAGATAACTATCAAGTCTAGGGATAAGCTTAGCTTGTTCCTTAGTAAGTTTAATTAGCTCACTGTCTTGATTTTTAATTAAAGTCTTAATTTCTAAAATGTCTTTGTTAATGACTTCTATATGATTAGTCTTAATATTTATTTCTTGTAACACGTGGACTAAGTCTATAGGGATTTGATTATCGATGTCTAATAATCTTTTAGAGATATTTTTGATCTCTGTTTCTAAGGTATGAGTGTCTTTTATTAATTGTCTTAATATAAGCAATATACACTTATTTTGGTCTATTATGCTATTAATAGCACTAGCAGTGACTTGTCTACTATCTGCGTGTTTGGCTGGGATATGTTCAATATGTGAACAACCGTCTATGTGTGTGGTTAAACAACCTTCTGAGTCTAAATCAGTTATGGGTATAGGTTGGTAGTCTGGGTTGGTTCCAAAAATATCTTGGTAAATGCGAGGGATAAATCCCAAGGGCATTAAAGTCTTTTTACCGTATGTCTAAAAGGAACGTCTTATGGCTCTGATACCAGAATTAGGGTTTTGGTCGGAATTTGGTGAGGTTCTAAAATCTTTAAAGTCTTGATATTAATTTTGGGTCTGAATTATAAATCTTTTAATTATATAGTCTTAAACTAAGTTTTTAGAGTAAGACAAGAGGGGGACCATCTAGGGTAAATAACAAAAGTCTTTGGGACCACGGGGGACCACTTTCCGGATAAGGACAAAAGTCCGCACGGGAAGTCCGCACCTGAGCCTGTCTGTATATATATATATATATATATATATATATATATATGTTTACAATGATAGTTTATTATGGTATAAACTAAAAAGAAAAAAAGGTGGGATTTTAAATTAGGTTCGATTAAACCTTTTATGATTAACGTAATCCGATTTTGAGGATTTCGGCTGGCAGTATATTAGTGTATGTTATATCCTATGTGTGAACTATATATGTATGTATTATATGTGATAAGGTTTGGTTACTAGGTGGGAGCACACGATCGAGGTGGAGTTAGTTTGAGTGCGACTAGTCATATTGGAGTGTAGTACTGTACGCAATGATTTATATTTGTATACCTAGCTATTGGTATATAATTATCAGACTATGGGGATTATTCTCGGTTATATGCTGTGTTAACATTAGGTATTGTGTACTTCGGTGGTTATGGATATTTGGTATAGTAATTTGTATACGCGTATTGGCATGCTTGGGATTTGATTATAGCTATGAGGCTAATTTGGAAATACATTGATATATATATGTATATATATATATATATATATATGTATATATATATATATATATATATATATATATATATATAATGTAAGTTATGGAGGTGTAAATAACTAGTGAAAATGTTAAAATACACTGGGAATGGGTTAATCATAATGAGTAGATAATTGTTAACAATAAGCGATTGTGGAATATCTGTTGTGATGGATTTATTTCGAGTAGTGATACTTTTTGTATGGATTATATGTGGGGCCTGAGTTGGGTTATCGCTCGGCCGTTGGACAATAGTGTTTGGCCTATCTGTTTGTATGATAAACATTTAGAAGTTGTGTGCTTACTCTTTGTTGGGTATTGTAAAGTTTGGCTTGAATTTTGGACGTGTACTGTTCATACGCGGGGGGACTGTTCATATGCAAAATACTGTTCATACACGGGGTTAGTGTTTATACGCGAGGTAATGTTCATACGTGGGGTACTGTTCATTTTTTCTCCTTATTTAAGGAGGGTTTTATCCATGGTTCAAAACACACCAACACATTACAGAGCTAGAGAGAGTCTTCTTCCAAAGGTGAGGGTTTGGGGAAGAGAGGTTATGGTTTTGGGATGAGAGGTGAGGGATTTTTCCACTCATCCATGGGTATTGCTCAAAGGTGGAAGAAGGGTATGGGTGTGAGTATGAGTCTAAGTGTTTCATGTATGGTACGTGTACTTAAGATGTAATGTGTGGGGGATTTCTCACTAATTTACATGGGAGCGGGATACACCGAATTGGGTACATGGGAAACACTTGTGAAACACTCGAGGGCAAGAGACTGAGAGGGTTCTTGGCTTAAAACTTAGATTAACTTGGGTGGAGAGTTGGTGTACAATGGGTATTCGGGATTTGGGCAAAGAGAGTAGAGGGTATGTGATTTATCATTGAATATTCTCTATTGTACTTTTACTTACTTCAAATATAGTGGAAACGGGCCTCTCCGTAGATGTACTCAAGTTGGTGAACCACGTATATCTTGGTGTTGTGTCTCTTGTTTACATCTTTATTGTGCTTACCATTATTACCATTTTATCTTGATTATATTTGGGGTCGTGATTGATTAGAGGGTCTCCCAACAAACTAGGCGTCAGGGCACAACAAGTATTTCATTGGGCAGACGGTATATATGTATATTGGGTTGTGTATGCATATATCAAAGTTTGTGTAAATGCTCTTTGTTGGGTCGGTCCAGGATGGTTAATTTCGCTGAATAGGCGTAATGCATGTATAGTGGATTTTATATAAATATATTGGATTTGGCCATTTGCTTAGGGATTCTCTTACCACTATCTCAAACGAACGGTTCGGCTAGAAATAAGTGTATTAGGGGGTTCCTTGTTTGGATTCCCACGGATGTAGTCTAGTTCGGTCGAGAGTTAGGATTTTTGGGTATGAGATCCATGGAAATTACCTGGTGTTAGAGTATTGACTTATAACGAGATTATTATTGTGGTGTGTTAAGTCTGGGCCTATGGATCTTAACGACTAACCAAGTTAAGCAGAAGTGTATCGGGGGCTTCCTTGTCTGGATTTCGTTCGCGAGACGTCATACACGGGTCTTCGTAAGGTTGGGAGTTGGTTAACGATGGGGCACTGGACTATTGGGCGGATTTAGATAATTTAATTATGTGGACATTATTGTTGTATGTGTCGAGCCTTGGGCCAACGGATCTTAATGACCGACCATGACATAAATTAAACATTCAATGGCAATATAGAAAGGCACTCAAATGAGAGATTGACACTCAATTTGAAGAAGCGTAGAATGATCTTACTATTTGGGGTAAAGGGATATTTATAGGGATAATGGGAAGAATCTAGAATGATGGCATCAATACCCTAATTAGGGAAATGGGCCAAGGCCCGTGTGATTGCATGTGACCTAAGAGCATTCCCTTTACATCATAGTTATATAATGCCCCTTCTAGAAGGCTTTCCATTAGCCCTATAATACAAGCAATAAAAGTGTGACCAAAAAAGAGAGAAAACTAACAAAATAAAAGGACTAAAAATAATAAAATATCCTCAAAGCTTGACCAAATCCCATCCGACTGAGCTAAGTAGTAGTGTATCAGGGGGGGTCCTATTTGGATTTCGCTTGCGAGACGTCCCACGCATGAAACTTAGGAAGGATCGGGAGTTGAGAGACGGTGGGGCACTAGACTATCAATTGACTTCATATTGTACTTATGTGGGACATGGGTAGATAGATGTACTATAGTATGGTATGGATTGGGTACGGTTAGTTAGAAATGTATCAGGTTAGATGAGAGGTGGGACTTATTTTTGTACGAGTGCTGGCGAGTGACAGCATGGGGCGTAAATGGGTCCTATATAATATTGTTAAGCAACATAATATTTCTTGCAACTTTAGGGTGACCTAAATCTATAAAACATTTTCCCCTTGGTATTATTATTGATATACAGGAGCAGCAGGACTGAGCAGTTAAAGTTGGACTGAGCAGTCAGAGTTCCGGTTATTGGAGATCTAGTTCATCATCCTTAATGTAGGAGTTGAGTTCATTTCAATTGTTTTTTCAGTAGTATTTGTATTCAAGAGTTAATTTATATTTTAGTTGGAGATTTTTGTATTATGGACACTCGTATTAGTTGATTTAGTTGTATTGGGTATTAATTTATTCAGTTCAATTATTTATATTGTTGTCATATTATTATTATTATTATTATTATTATTATTATTATTATTATTATTATTTATGTCACAAATGATTTTTATTTCCCGTCATTTTTATTTATCATTGATACTGAGAATGATATAAATTGATTAGCACGCCCTTTCTTCGGCATTTCAGCCTGTTCAACTGCACATGGAAAATAATGGGGTGTTACAGTTGGTATAAGAACATCCAAGTCTTAGTGTCCTTAAGATTTGTGTTGCACTCGTTAGATTTCCACGTTGTGTTCTTTGGTATTTAAAGCACTATGATCAGGTTGTCTTGTACTCTTCATTAGAGCTCGATTTCTTATGTGAATCTTCTCGTTTGTTTTCAGATGGCAAACACTCGAGTAAGGAGAGGACGAACAACTACCACCAAGGCTGTCAGCCGGAAGACTGAGCCGGACCAGCAACCGCCACAACAGGCACCATAGTCAGTACCAATTGACTATGCTGCCAACATTGCCCAGGCAATTACAGCAGCAATGACTACCATATTGCAGCGTTTTCAGCCGCCTCAACAGCCACAGCCGCAGGTGGTGTGCCCACCCAGCCACAGTTGTCTGTTTGGGAGAGGGCACGTGGGGTTTTTGCTAAAGGTAACACGCTGAAGTTTATGGGGACAATAGATGTTTCGGTGGCACACTAGTGGAGGCAAGATATTCAGAGGCACATGAGGATGCTAGAGTGCAGGGAGGTTCACAGGCAGATGCTTGCCAGCTTTAGGGGGGGGAGGCGCTACAATGGTGGGAGTCTATCACCACTATCGAGGAGAGGAGTACCATGGACATCGATGAGTTAAGAGGTTTGAGGACAAGTATTGTTCGCCAGTAATTAGGGCGGCAAAGGAGAGAGATTTTCTGGCTTTTGTTAAAGGAAGCCACACAGTGGCCGAGTACGAGCAGGAGTTCACCTCTCTCTCTCTCTATTTGCATATGAGGAGGTGAACAGTGAGGAGAAACGGATAGATTGTTTCATCACGGGATTGACATGGAGGATTAAACAGGTACTGTTGGGGAATCCGGCATACACCACGTATACGCAGGATTCATTCAAATTTCAATTGGAGACTCTTGTATTATGGAAACTCGTATTAGTATATTCAAGTTTATTGGAGATTTATTTTATTTAGTTCGGTTATTTATATTGTTGTCATATTATTATTATTATTTACGTAGTGGATTGTTTTTATTTACTGTCATTTTTATTTATCATTGATGCTGAGAATGATATAAATTGATTAGCACGCTCTATCTTCGGCGTTTCAGCCTAATCAATTGTATGAGGAATATAGGGGCTGTTACAAACACAAATCTAAAGCCAACAACCCACCAAATGCAGGCACTACGGATCTGAACAACAAAGCCCCCGAGAAAAACAAAATTCTTCCATGCAAACTTTCCAAGATGTGTGAGATAAAGGAGAAAGGAATCCCCTTTTAAGACTTGGAGACACTGACACTGACACTGACACCCAAAAAGATTCTAAAAAAATAATTTTAACCACATACTTTCTTTTTCCACCTTCATCCCCTCAAAAAATTTAGAATTCTTTTCGATCCTCATATTTCAAAACATTCCATAACTAGGCATTTCCAAAGATGTCTCTGGTGCTTCTTCTCCACATGAGACTACTTCCATAGAGCATAAGTCTTTCGTGTGTCAATACAGCATCCCTAAGACTCCAAATTCTTTCATCAATTTCCTCGAAATGAATAAATCAATATTGCAAAGAACTAGCAAATGATTCACATTCTCTTCTCGGTTGCAACACATAACATCCAAAGTAGGAGAGAGTGGCCAATTGAGTCTCTAATTGGAATCAAATCACAAGCATTTACCCTCCACTTGTACTTTGGAAGGAATACCAGCTATCCAAATTGACTTGAATGGTGTACATAGTTTATTAAGTGATAATGATAAAGAGGTAGTAGAGCTCAAACAGGCATAACAATGGCAGCAAATAAAAACACAGATATGTAGAAGGAGATGAGGAGCAGAGGAGAAACACACCAATACAAGTAGTTCGGCAATTGCCTACGTCCACTGTGCAAGTGAGTGTAAGTATCACTATCAGAAGAGGGCTCTAATGGTCTTAGCAATACAATCACTCCACTTTCTCTCTCTACTGTAAATGCACTAGAGTTTGGCTAGGGTTTGTAATTGAGGACCTCTTACAAGGCAGGAGAAGACAAGTATATATAGTGCCTGGGGGTTGTAGTGTACCCCCAAGCATGCAATGAGCATGTGTAGAATGATCCATCCAATCTAGTGAAGTCACCTGTCACTATCACAAGTAGAGGATGATGATGAAATATTCCTTCACGTGCCAAGAAGATTTGGTCATAACGGATTGTCCACGTGGGATATGCCATGTTGGGATCTTGTACTGCTCGTATGGTAGATGTCGTCTGGGGGGTCTCGGCTAGCTGAGTATAAGACCCCCATGTAGCTCTGCTTGATGTTCTGGTGTGTGGTCTCGACTGGTATGTTCGGCCGAGAGTCTATCAACCTGGTCCTGACTAAGGCCGAGACGACCTTGATACTGGAGGGGGCCGAGCCTGAGTTGATGAGTCAGTCCCCTGATGGGGGTCCTCCTTGGTCTCTGTCATCCTAGTCCCGGCTGAGGCTGGGACGACCTTGATATTGGAGAGGGCCGAGGCTGAGTTAATGAGTCAGTCCCCCGATGGGAGCCCTCCTTGGTCTCTGTCTTACTAGCCCCGATTGAGGCCGAGATGACCTTGATGCTGGAGAGGGCCGAGGCTGAGGTCTCTGTCATCCTAGTCCCGGCTGAGGCCGAGACGACCTTGATATTAGGAGGGTCGAGGCTGAGTTGATGAGTCAGTCCCCTGATGGGAGTCCTCCTTGGTCTCTGTCATACTAGTCTCGGAGGCCGAGACGACTTTGATATTGGAGAGGGCCAAGGCTGAGTTGATAAGTCAGTCCCCTGATGGGAGTCCTCCTTGGTCTCTGTCATCCTAGTCCCGGCTGAGGCCGAGACGACCTTGATATTGGAGAGGGCCGATGTAGCTAACTATGGTCATATTCTGAGACGAGACCAAGTCATAGGTTGAGGCCGAGGTTGACGTCTTCTGTTCCAACCCTTAGGCCGAGGTATCAAGTTCACTGCATGATGGCCGAGGTTACTGCCATGATGTCTGAGGTTGCCAATAACAGACTAATGATCTTACGCTCATGGATACAAGTGTAGTCTCGGAGGCAGAGGTTGATTAAGCCGTAGCCGACCCTACTGTGAGGCCGACCCTTATCTGGACGACCTCGCTAATGATATGTGAGGCTCTTGTGACGACTCGGCCGTGAGATGTGATGCTCGTCGTCTTAAGAGACGAGGGTACATTTTGGTCATATCAATTACCCCCTAGCGCTTAGTCTTCAATGTAGATAGAAGGCTGAGGGATAAAGTATCTTTGGGCCAAGAAGTTGATGAGACGTTTCATGTGGTGGACGAGGCTGAGGGTGCTTGGATCATAAGACCTCTGATGCTTAAATCCTTCTCTGTACTTTGCACAAACTGATGGTACCGTTGTTGGTCGGCCTTAGCCGAGGGGTCCTTTCTGGGATGAGACCGAGATAATAAGCTAGTCCTTTAACAGGATGAGGTTGTATTGGTCTAGGCCGAGATGATGAGTCAGTCTTCTGATAGGACAGTTGTTGGCAATGAGATCATCGGATATACTGTCATGGACGAGGCCGAGGCTTCCAGCGTCGACCCCCAGGCCAAGTCATAATATCTCTCTGTCTGATGATTTGTCAAGGTCGGACTTGACCGAGGGGTCCCAAGCTTGGACAAGGGTATACTTGGGCATATCAATGATGTTTGTCTCTAACCAAGCCAATGGTTTTCAAAGTATGAGATCACCAAGTTAATAATGTTTCAAGATATGAGGCCACTAAGTTAATGATGTTAACTCTCATTTCACCAAGTTAATGATGTTTCAGATATGAGATCACCAAGTTAATGATGTTTGTCTCAGATATAAGGCCACCAAGTTAATGATGTTAACTCTCATGTCACCAAGTTAATGATGTTTCAAGTATGAGATCACCAAGTTAATGATGTTTGTCGCAGATATGAGGCCATCAAGTTAATGATGTTAACTCTCATGTCACCAAGTTAATAATGTTTCAGATATGAGATCAAGTTAATGATGTTTGTCTCAGATATGAGGCCACCAAGTTAATGATGTTAACTCTCATGTCACCAAGTTAATGATGTTTCAAGTATGAGATCACCAAGTTAATGATGTTTGTCTCAGATATGAGGCCACCAAGTTAATGATGTTAACTCTCATGTCACCAAGTTAATAATGTTTCAGATATGAGATCATCAAGTTAATGATGTTTGTCTCATATATGAGGCCACCAAGTTAATGATGTTAACTCTCATGTCACCAAGTTAATGATGTTTCAGATATGAGATCACCAAGTTAATGATGTTAACTCTCATGTCACCAAGTTAATGATGTTTCAGATATGAGATCACCAAGTTAATGATGTTTGTCTCTACTCGTCTCGTCCTTGGCCGAGAAGAGTAAAACAAAATGATTTTTCAAATTTAGGTTTACCGAATTACGATGTTATACCACGCCCCCTCTCGTCGTTTTGAGAGTATATAGACGAGACGACCCTCGTCCATATACTATCTTTTCGCCGAGAGGAGCATAAAATGATTTTTGAATTTGAATCCACCAAATTATGGTGTTCTTCCACGTCCCCTCTCGTCGTTTTGAGAGTGTATGGATGAGGGCCGTCCCGTCCATATACTATCTTTTCGCCGAGAGGGTTTCTCACCAAAATGATGATGTTTTATAGTTTAAGACGAGTTAAAACATGCAACTGAACACTTCGTAAGAGAAGAATATGAGAGAGAACATATGAAATTTTCCATTGACCTTTTGTTATAAGACAGATAGCCGATATATATAAGGTAGCGAATACATTAAAACTCACTTGACAGAGATAATACTCGCCTCAGTCTGAGATAGGAGGGTCGGCTTCGTGGATGAAGAGTTGTTGGTCAGCTTCTACTGAACTTTTAACGCAGCCGACCCTTTGGAGCAACATCTTATAGCGGGAGGTCGGGGTCGGCTTCTCCACAATCGTTGGATTCTTCGTCGTTTGTGTTTGTTTGGACATCTCGTCTCTGCTGGCCATACTTTTTCTTGGAATCATTATTAGCAACACTCTTGTCAATATACTTTCTGAGCTTTCCCTTCTTTAGGAGCTTCTCAATCTCGTCCTTGAGGGCAAAGCATTAGTCAGTTGCATGACCGTGGTCTTCATGAAACTCACACCATTTACTCTGGTCCGTCTTATGTGGAGGAGCTTTCAGCTTCTCAGGCCATCTCAAGTCTCTATCTTCTATAATCTCGTTTAAAATTATATCAGGACTTACTGTGAGTGGCGTGTAGCCGATAAGTTTGTCATCAGACGACCTCTTCATCCCGTCGTTATCCTGGGATTTATGAGAATTGCTTCCACCAGCTTCATCCTCTTCTTTGGCAGCCATGGCTTCCTCGGCATTCATGACCTTTCCAGTCGTTGCCAATAACTCGGCCATAAACTTAGGAGGGTCTTCAACAAGCTTCCAGAGCAGTTTTCCCTTCTGAAGTCCTCCAATGAGGGTTGTCATGGCTATACTCTCTTCATAGTCCTCTTCCAACTTTTCCTTGTTGAACCTCGCGATAGTCTCTAAGGCTGTAAGAGGGTAGTTTAGATTAGATGGAGGTGTAACTCCTTTTGAGTAAAGTAATGATAAGTTAAGTAGCAACACTATTGATTAACTACAGGACACGCAAACACAACTTAGTGAAGATAAACTGAGTTTGAACTCACAAATCTCTCGTGTATAACTCAGAAGATAATAATGAACTCAGAAGCAACTTGTTTTGAGGGAGAGAGAAAATGAGCACCCCGGATACACCTTGGCAGGCAGCCAAACACCCCAACCATCCTCAATGATCTCTGTCAAGTATTAAAGCTTCATAATAAATGACAATGGTGGATGAGTAAACTCTCTGGTTTGTACTAAATCTCTATGTTCTATCTAGTAATAACTTCTGAACTCTAAAAAAGAACATCCTTTCCTCGGAGGCGGTTGGGGCCCTTAAATAGCCCCCCACACCACTCCTGAGGTAAGTCATTAAAGACTATGAAAGACATCCCTCATACTTTATGTCACAAACATTACATGCATGATGCACTAGTTGGCTCCACGTCATAAATATTAAATGCCAAGACATGCCTTTTGCCTAACCACTGTGTGTCAGGGGACTGTCGTCGCAGAGGTGGCTCACCAACTGCCTGACAGACCCAAATACCATGGTGGTTTACTCAAGTGAAGATTTGACATTGCCACGCTAGCTAGTGACATCACATATGGTAAATGTGACATTAAGTAGAGGGTTGTTTGGTTCACAACTCCATGCACGATGGAACTCAACGTCTGATGGAACCCAAGGCTGCTCCGCCCGAGGTTCCACGATCAGTGTCCTTTGGTGTTTTGCCAGGTGTATCTAAGATGGTCGGGACAAGCCCCAACGGTGCCTCACTTCTCAATCCTCCAAACCAAGTCCCTCTAAAGTTCTCACGGCGAGGTCGTTCGATAGAGCATAAAAGGTCTCCCAGGCCCTGCCAAGCCTGGTCTCTCACGAGTACCGTTCGACCTCACACAAAATCATTATCCTCGTTACAGCTCATAGTCAATGTAAACAAAAGATACAACAAGATTAAATTAAACAACAGGACTAAAGGACGAGCTATCTTGGTCAGTTTCTTCGCTGGAAGGTCCCTCTGGTCTGCCACGATGTGCTGCCTCGCTGCCAAACACTGTTTTTTAATGGGGGGATTATCTTTAATCTCAAGATTACTTTCAATCCCCCTCTACAATTTCCCCTTCGTGGAGAGATTTGTGGTGGGAGCAAGAAATGTCTGCACGAAAACTTCCCAACCCGATGAATCTTAGTGCCTCCGTCTTCGTTACGACCTATGCCGTTATTGCTACCAGGAAAGAGTAAAATTCTCCCTGATGTATCTGAACCAAAGTGCTGCAGATTGTCGACGATTTGCAAAGGGTCATCGCCACTTTTTCCTGTTACTGAGCTTGAACCGTTTTGTCTTTGCTTCCATGGCTAATTTGGAATTCTCCCGAAACACCTGCTGACTTTCTCAAATACCCGTTTTGACTTTCTCAGGTTGCTCGTGAATCCTTTCCGGCGGGAGAGAAATCTCCACCAGTTCTTTCGCCCATTGCTTCACCCCATCGGGAACCCGCTATTTCAAAAGATTCTAGTCACGACGACCAAGATTCCACGACTGGTGTTGCTGCTGATAGCGAATCTGGTGTGGGCTTCCTCTGCCCAACTTAGCTCCTCACGACTTTTGCCTCATGGTCCTTCAGCATTCTCCTCAAATGCCTGTCAGCCATCGTTTAGTAATTGAGCAGCTTGAAAGCCACCATCCTAAGACTTTCACTGTGGATTGCTGCGTTCCAACATCCCCGTAATAAGCCATAGGCTTCAGGACATGGCGATCGTTGTTGCTGATATCGTCAGCACTCCTACCGTGAACGTTACCAGACCTCTTCTCAACCAATTCTTGGGATATCAGAGGGAGTTGGGCCGAGATGGCTTCCGTTTTGACTGGCTGAGTGCGCACTTAAAGACTTAGAAGAGTCAACGACTGGATAGTCAAAGGGAACTGCTACAGAAACATCGGGAGGATCAACAGGCTGAGGAAGCTAAGTTGGCTAAGCTAGTACCTCTACTTGAAGCTGCCAACAAGGGGGTAGAGGACATCGAAGAAGCTCTTCGTCTGGCAAAGCTGAAACGAGAGAAACTTCTTATCCAGCGTACATAAGTGCAAACGAGGTTGGAGGTTTCTATTAATGCCCAACAGTCTTGCATAGCAGCTTCTTCGGGCCTACCCGGAAAGCTGCTTGGTATACATTTGAAAGTGCTGCATCGCATTATCTCTGTGTTCATCCAACGCTTCCAACTGCACATGTCTGTTCTGAGGGAGCATGCTATTTCGCAAGGCATATCGAGCAGAGGGAACTTCCAACTCTACCGGGAGAATGGCTTCAGCCCCATAAACAAGGGAGAACGGAGTATACCCTGTGGGCTTTCTCTTGGTTGTTCGATAGGCCCACAATACAGCTGGTATCTTGTCATCCCACGATCTTGGGAAACCCTCCATCGTTTTAGCCAAAATATTAACCAAGGTTTTGTTAGTTGCTTCGGTCCCTTCCATCTCAGCGAAGGGACTGCATTCTTGCTCGCAATATCAATGATTACCTGGGTTATCTCCAATCTACTTTCCTTTGGTATAACTTTGAGGACTTTGAAACTGCACAGTATTCTATAGCTTGGTCTACTTCTTCACCTTCAACGTTATACACGTCCTCCACATCTTTAGTACTTGCTTCGTCATAAGCTAATACTACGTTAGTCATTCCCCTAGTGCAGTCTTTCAAAGATTCTTCAAACTCCTCCTGCTCCATTGTTAGCTCCCTTGCTTCTCTTTCTGCCCCCTCGTCGTAGGCCACAACCAGATTGGCCCCATGTGCTGGGAGTGGGTTGTTAACATTTTGCGAAGGGATTTACAACGTTCCTACCTTCACATATTTGTCGATGATTCTTCTTAACGTGAAGCAGCTCTCCGTTGGATGTTGGATCTTTCAATGAATCTGGCAATATTTGGGATTCGCCTAATTGCGGCGGCTGGTTCCCCAACGGGGATGCCCTTCGGTTCCTACACCGTTCCTCCTTGAACCATGGCATTGTAACAACTGACAGCCTCTTCTACTGTACAAGGCAACGGTGGTGGATCCTCCCCGTCTCTCCCAAACTTCTTGTTGTTGTCCCTCTTCACTACTTTACCCCCATCCATTCCTTCGGTATATCCCACCCGTGGGGGCTGAGACCTCCCTCCCACAGGTTGTATCGGCTGCCTGAACATCATGGGCACCACCACTGGGTTTGGTCGTACAACCAATTAGATATTCCTTGCTGCTTTTAGGAACGCCGCAAAAGTCCCCTCGCGCGTTTCGTTAATAAGATGGCAGATGTACTCAGGAAGCAGTCCTTCCGCACAGATTTGCAGTAGTTTGGATTCTTTAGCCTCCTCCTTCACATCGAGGGACCTTTCCCTAAACCTTCGAACGTATGCCACTACATCTTCCCCTGGTCGTTGCTTCTCTCTCCCAGTTGGGTCAAGGTGAACTCATCTTCCGCCAGAAAGAACTTCTTGACGAATAACACGTGCATCTCCTCCCACGTGGAAACACTCTTAGGAGCTAAGTGAGAATACCAGGTATATGCCTTATCGGTTAAGGATTTAGAAAATTCCCTCAACCTGAGTTTCTTGTTGCAGTGCGCCCCCAAATGTTCCACGAAGCGTTTAATGTGCTCTTTCGGATTTCCACCCTTTCCTGTATATTTTTCAAAGATAGGAGGAATATAATCTTTTGGGTAAGGGCTCATCGTTGTACTCTTGAGGGTAAGGCGTGCGAAAGTCGTCATAAACCGAAGCTACCTCGCCAGCAGATTGCGAGGAAGCATGCATGAATTTCTGCATCTCTTTCCTCATCTCTTCTATAGCTGATGCCGTTGAAGGAACGACCAAAGGGACCATAAGCGGAGTGCCCGTTGCAGCTGGAGAAATCATCACAGTTGGAACGGTTGATACTCCTGGAGTTCCCACTGTTGGATTTACAACAGAGGGTATACTTGCTGGGACCATTCCTGTTAGAACTGCACTTGGTGGGGCCGTTGGGGCTCCCCCTGGTGTCACAAAGGAGTTGGCCTCAAATCCCCCCAACACCGTTGAAGCTATGGGAGTTTGTAAAAACTCGTAAAATTTATTCATGAGGAGTGGCACTTGGGCTGGTCCCAACCCAGCGCTAGTAGAAGCTTGTGTCACCCCTGGGACACCTGTCGCCGTTTGATCTGGAGGTACCTCCAGTCGAGGGGCTCTGTCCTTTGAAGCCTCCAGCTCTCTCGCCGTCTGTTCTTCATTGTGTTGGATTTCATCAAAGTTAAGTCTTCGATTAACGTTATCCTGTGCCATACTCCTTGCTTACAAGAATGCCTCCCCAGCTGAGTCGCCAAATGTGTAGTTTAGATTAGATGGAGGCATAACCCCTTTTGAGTACAGTAATGATAAGTTAACTAGCAACACTATTGATTAACTACAGGACACGCAAACACAACTTAGTGAAGATAAACTCAGTTTGAACTCACAAATCTCTCGTGTATAACTCAGAAGATAATAATGAACTCAGAAGCAACTCGTTTTGACGGAGAGAGAAAATGAGCATCCTAGATACACCTTGGCAGGGAGCCAAACACCCCAACCACCATCAATGATCTCTGTCAAGTATTAAAGCTTCATAATAAATGTCAATGGTGGGTGAGTAAACTCTCTGATTTGTAATAAATCTCTCTCTGATGTATGTTCTCTCTAGTAATAACTTTTGAACTCTCAAAAAGAACATCCTTTCCTCAGAGGCGGTTGGGGCCCTTAAATAGCCCCCCACACCACTCCCGAGGTAACTCAGTCATTAAAGACTATGAAAGACATCCCTCATACTTTATGTCACAAACATTAAATGCCTGATGCACTAGTTAGCTCCACGTCATAAACATTAAATGCCAAGACATGCCTTTTGCTTAACCACTGTGTGTCAGGGGACTGTCGTCGCAGAGGTGGCTCACCAACTGCCTGACATCCCCAAATACCATGATGGTTTACTCAAGTGCAGATTTAACATTGTCATGTTGGCTAGTGACATCACATATGGTAGATTGACATTAAGTAGAGGGTTGTTTGATTCACAACTCGATGCCCGATGGAACCCAACGCTGCTCCGCCCGAGGTTCCACGGTCAGGGTCCTTTGGTATTTTACCAGGTGTATTTAAGATGGTCGGGACAAGCCTCAATGGTGCCTCACTTCTCAATCCTCCAAACCAAGTCCCTCTAAAGTTCCCACTGCGAGGTCGTTCGATAGCGCATGAAAGTTCTTCCAGGCCCTGCCAAGCCTGGTCTCTCGCGAGTATCGTTCGTCCTCACACAAAATCATTAAACTCGCTACAGCTCATAGTCAATGTAAACAAAAGATACAACAAGACTAAATTAAACAACAGGACTAAAGGACGAGCTCTCTCGGTCAGTTTCTTCGCTGGAAGGTCCCTCTGGTCTGCCACGCTGAGCTGCATCGCTTTAAGCTACCTCGCTACCTTATTGAGCTGCATCGCTTTGAGCTGCCTCACTGCCTTGATCCCAAACACTGTTATTTAATGGGGGATTATCTCTAATCTCAAGATTACTTTCAATCCCCTCTACAGAGGCTTTCATTATCTCCTTGCTTCACATAAAGCAAATGGGTCGTCTTCTTCTGAGGTCTCACCCCAAAACAAAAATTATGAATGAATCGCTCGGTCAACTGTCTAAAGTTTCCTATGGAATTCTTAGGAAGAGAGGTAAACCACACATGTGCTGCCCCAGTCAAAGTGCTCGAGAAAGCCCAGCACCTTATCTCATCAAAGATGGAGTAAATGTCCGCTGCAGACTGGTACATCTCAATATGGTGGACTGGGTTGGTACTTCCATCGTACTTGGGTGATACCACTGGAGGTTTGAATTTGGCCAGGGTTAGAAAGCTGAGAATCCTTGCCACAAAGGGTGAACCCTCTGAGTACCCCCTCTGCAAGGGGTCTCGGCTTTTTAAAAGATCTCCAATCTTGTTTTCCAGCCTTTGAATAGAGTCGTTCCATGGTTTAGCAACGTCGGTCTGGCCGAGGTTGTTCCCAAACACCTCCAATGGGTGAACTGAGGGTTCCCCAGCTGCTGCACAACGTCGGCTGTTAACCTCCCCCTGACCACCATCTCGACCATGTGGGGGTCGGTCATGATGGGGCCGACAATCGCCACCCTCTCTTCTTGAGCTAGCAAGACTTCTTGACCTGGATAGCCTTTCCCTCAGGTCATTAACTGGGTCGAGCCTTTCAAAGGCCGACCCTCTACTTAAGCGATCAAAAGCTGACCCCCTTTGGCGTGCATCACAGTTTCGTCTTTCACCGTGACCTTGGCTCTGCTGAATAGGTCGTACAATATTGTTTGAGATCTCATACGACTCCCAACAGTCTGCTGGAGCATCCTCGGCCTCAATATCGTCATACCTGTCCTTAGGGCAAGGGTTTCCTTGCCTTCCCGGGCATAAACACCTAGGGTCAGCAACATCCCTTCGTCGTTGGTGAGGACCTAAATCCTTGAGTGGTGCCTGGGGTGGTCCCTAGCCTCTTGGTGTTGCCCTTTGAGCAGCTGCCGGAGTGATCATCTTTGGTGAGACTCCTGGCGGTCTCATCATCATGTTTGGGCTGAATTGGGCAAACTGCTCCTGCATAGCCTGCTGACTGGCTACCAAAGACTTGAAAGCTGCAGCCACCTCAGCCATCTCGGACTGTGGTGGCGCTTGGCTAGAACTTGGCCCTCCTCCACCAGCTGGTGGAGGAGGTGGTGGTAATTCAGGTGCCATATGTTTGAGCTGTGATGAAGATACTGATGAGCTTGAGAACCTTAATGGATCTCTTTCAATGGTGAAACAGCTCCACAAAAGGGAGATGACTGGTTCACCACCAGTCTCCGGTGAGGTCAAGCAACAAAGGAGGAAGAGATGAATACCCTCGTTCCCCCAAACGGCGCCAAAATGATGATGTTGTAAACAGCACCACCAGATAAAGAGGTAGTAGAGCTCAAACAGGCATAACAATAGCAGCAAATAACAACACAGATATGTCGAAGGAGATGAGGAGAAGAGAAACACACCAATATAAGTGGTTCAGCAATTTCCTACGTCCACTGTGCAAGTGAGTGTAAGTATCACTATCAGAAGAGGGCTCTAATGGCCTTAGCAATACAATCACTCCACTTTCTCTCTCTACTGTAAATGCACCAAAGTTTGGCTAGGGTTTGTAATTGAGGACCTCTTACAAGGTAGGAGAAGACAAGTACATATAGTGCCTGGGGGGTGTAGTGTACCCCCAGGCATGCAATGAGCATGTGTAGAATGATCTAGCCAATCTAGTGAAGCCACCTGTCACTGTCACATGTAGAGGATGATGACGATGAAATATTCCTTCACGTGCTAAGAAGATTTGGTCACGACGGTTTGTCCACGTGGGATATGCCATGTTGGGATCTTGTACTGCTCGTACAGTAGATATCGTCCGGGAGGTCTCGGCCAGGCCAAGTATGAGACCCCATGTAGCTCTGCTTAATGTTCTGGTGTGTGGTCTCAACTGGGTATGCTCGGCCGAGAGTCTATCAACCTGATCCTGGTTGAGGCCGAGACGACCTTGATATTGGAGAGGGCCGAGGCTGAGTTAATGAGTCAGTCCCCTGATGGGAGTCCCCCTTGGTCTCTGTCATCCTAGTCCCGGCTGAGGCCGAGACGACCTTGATATTGGAAAGGGCCGATGTAGCTAACTATGGTCATATTCTGAGATGGGGCCAAGTCATAGGCTGAGGCCGAGGCTGACGTCTTCTGTTCCAACCCTTAGGCCGAGGCATCAAGTTCACTGCATGATGGCCGAGGTTACTGCCATGATGTCTGAGGTTGCCAATAACAGACTAATGATCTTACGCTGATAGACACAAACGTAGTCTCGGCTGTAGTGATCACGCCGAGGTTGATTAAGCCGTGGCCGACCCTACTCAGGCCGACCCTTATCTGGACGACCCCGCTAATGATATGTGAGGCTCTTGTGACGACTCCGCCGTGAGATGTGATGATCGTCGTCCTAAGAGACGAGGGTACATTTTGGTCATATCAACAATATGACTGGAATTTGCGGTATATGTCGATAAGAATGGAAGAAAACATCATTGGAAATGCTTAGTGATGGCTTCCTTTCGGATAATTTAGAACGAACGAAACAAGAATTTTATAAGATAAAAAGATAAAGGAAGTCTTTGGAAGAAGATAAATTTTCAGCAACTTTATTGACATGCCCATCTTCATGTTTTGGGGAGATTCCATTTTCCTAATGCCCTGAAACAATTGCTTATAGATAGTTTGTCTCTTTGGCACCAGATTTTGAGCAGAGTTTTATGTGGTTAGGTGATCTAATGCTTTTGTAGGTGGAGCATAGGGTCTACATTTGGGAGAGGGTTACCCTATTTTGTATTCATGTTACTCTAATTTTAAGTCCAATCGGAGCATGTAATTTTGGAGTCACTACAAGAAAAATGGGTATTAGGGACGAGAATATTTGGGAAGGCCGTGTGGTTTTGTCCCTTTTGATGTACCAAATGGGACGGTTTTTAATTACCGTCCCTTTTGATAAATCACAAAAGGGGCGGTTTTTAGCCTTTTAGCCTTTAAAATCCGTCCCTTTTGATATACCAAATGGGACTTTTTTCCAACCCATTTGATATTTTCCCTCATTTTCCTCCATTTTTCAACCCTCACCAAATTAAAGACTAATTATTTCTCTTGCACCACATCTCTCGCTCTCGTGTGCAGCCCACTCTCTCTCTCGCTGCTCTCATCGTTCTTGCTCTCTCTTCCCTCCCACTCCCTCCGCCGCCCACCCCCTTCGCCGCCCTACCCCCTGCGCTACCTCCTATCCCTCTCCTTCTCATTGTTACAGCCCCCCCTCTCTCTCTGTCGTGGTCCCTGCGGCGCCCCACCACCCCACCAGAGCTTGTGAAACTCACTCACTGAAGAACTCTGTAGGTGTTAATTTTGTTCTTGGCCTTTCATATTTTCAATTTGGTTTTAGATTTGTCCTGTGAAAAAAAGGAATAGATCTATACCTCTTTCAATTAGATTGGTGTTGGCAATGACCTAGAGTTTCTTAGAGTTCCTTCAGAAACAACAGATAGTGCCAAGTTATATTATGATATACCTATTATGCAATTTTATATTGTTCTTGAAATTGAATAAGTATTGGATTTTGAAATGTAATCAAAATTTAGTTGAATAAGTATTGGATTTTGAAATGTAATCAAAATCAATTGTAATCTTCTCAATATGTGTGCATCTTATTTTTTTCTCAGTAATAATCCTTATATATGTGAAAGAAAATATCAACAGTTTTGAATCATATTTTGTTTGCCCAATTTCTGTTGCTCCAACTTGCTTATCATCTCCTACATAGAGCAAAATGGAAATGTTGAAAGTATCGACCGTGTTTGCCTTTATTGATTTTGTTTAACATGGATATGTTGAAATTTTGGGCTGCAGTTGATTATGACTCATATGATGCATTCACAAATTGGAACCTTGAAGATTCTGACCCATATATGTGGTCGGGTGTTCATTGTGTCGGTGGTGAAGTGAAAATGCTACAAGTCCCTGTTATATTTCTTCTTCAATTTATACATATTCCCATTTATTTCAGTGTCTTATTTTGTATGTAAACATTTTTTTGTACTAATCTATAGTAGGATTAGTTTGAAATTGATATGAAATGCTTTGTTCTTGAAAATGTACTAATCTCAACGGGCTTTCTTTGAGAGGAGTACTCGCACTAGAGCTTGCGAAACTCACTTAAGAACTCTGTCAGGGTTGATTTACATAGAAATTAAAAATATTTATACACAGTAATCTTCTGCATGAAATATTCTATGTTATAAAATCTCTCTTTTGAAGTTAATTTTTGGTTCAATCGAATGACTAATATGGTACATGTGTTAATACCTTCTCTCTCGATGCCTGTTTGTTTCTAGTTGATTATGTTGTGGAAGTGAAAGTAACCTACTATTGTTCGAAATATTTTTTTCTAATGAAAATATTATGTCATAATTTATGTGGCTTTAAATTATTTTTACTGGTTATGTGTATGATTTGTCTTGGAATTGATCTTTAGTCATTTTATTGTTGGATATTGCAGATAACAATGACCACATTTGGATGATACCAGTTGATTACAGCTTTTAATGACTGCATTCGTAGATCACTTACCTTATTTTAGTCATATGTTAGTTCAAATATCAAACAATCACCTTTGAATTTACCTTGAGAAAGTGACCCCAAATTGCATCTCCCCTTTTTCATACTTTGTGGATCTATGTAAGATTTGTAGATTGAAAAATCAGAAAAAGAATAGTATTTCAATTTCTCTAAAGTTAATGCCATGATATATTTTATAAAATCCTACAATTTTTGATGCACCAAATACTTATTTATGCACACGTTGATTTGATTTATTTTTTGCTTTAAATTGTGTGCAAAAATGATAAAGGTCACCGTGTTTAGGTCTGTACATGCGAACATTGATCGTCTTTAAATTGGTTTTTGTTATTTATCACAATCTCAACTGTATAAAAGGTTTAAGTCTTCCATTGTTTCTACTTAGTTTCCTACTTTATTAGTTATACATATAGGCCGGGGAGGGGAGTAACATGAAGGATGTAGCGGATTACTCATTATGGTAAAAGATAAAGAAACTCCATGTGTATGTGGTCAATGAGTGTATTTGTGTATTAGGAGTGTTATTGCATGGATTTTGTGTATTTTCTTTTATGCAGACTTAACCGTGGCACACTTTGGAGAAGACTTATTTGACCTTATTTTCATATCTATAGTTTTTGTGATTCTCTAATGATGCTTAATTTTATTATTGATCTTATTCACTTGTTTCTGTTAGGAACTTTCTTCTAATTTATCACTTAATTGTTGAGATCATAACTAATTCACACTTACGATGGTCCAATTTGGATTGTTTTCCCAAAGCATTTATGCGAATATTATTCATAGTTTTTTGGTGAGCAAGAATCTATTGTCCGCATCTACAACTATGTTTTCTTCTTGTTCATCGTGTAAAAATTTCCTATATAGTTCTTCTCATATGCAAGTGTGATGTCTGTGTTAATGGGCCTCCTAAATGTAATACCCCGTACTTTTGACTATAATTATTTTTGGGATTAATTAATTAATTAGCGTATTAATTGGAAATTAATCCGGGTTATAAATACTAATGTGATGCGAATTGGTATTTGATTTTGTGCATATATGATTATATATGAACTTGGTATTATAAAATTTGTCGTGGGATTTATATACGGCAATTTGGAAATTTTGTTGAGACGCGTGGGACCGCCGCGTCACGGTATAATATTTTGATAATAAATGTGAATTTAAAATCTATAATCCGTATGGTCGTTTTGAGTGCGCAAACGCGTCCGGAAGGGTCGAGATAGTCAGAAAACACTAGCCGGGGGTATAGTTTGGGTCCCGGGATATTTTTAGGCCATACCGGTAACTTAAAGGGTATTTTAGTAATTTGGCATTTTTGGGAATTAAAAGTGACGAAAATTGAGAGTTGTAATCTGATAAGGATTGACCCAACCAACCTTTATTAACCCCATAAGCTACGTAGGTTATCATTTAGTCTTCCAACTCTCCCAAAGCAAACCCTAGCCACCATAGCCATCTTTTGGAGAAGAAAGCTTGGAGAAGGAGAGAGAGAGAGGAATTCTGCAGAGATTCTTCACCAAATCAACACCAAATCCGAAATCAAACCAAGGCAAGTGATTTATTCCATTTAAATTTCAGAGAATGCTTCTTCCATGTTAGATTATTCATAAATTTTGTATGTTCTTGGAAGATAATGAAAAACCCATAAGATTGGAGTTATTAGTTTGAATTTTGGGATATAGGTTGCATGTAGAATGTTACTGGACGATCATATTATGTGAATTACTGCCTTTTGTAATACCAAAAACGGATTTAAGATGAGGTTCATGACTGTTCTTGAGAAAAATCAGAAAAACTAGGTTTTTGATGAAGATTGATCCATATGTAGCCTATAGTTGTTGAAATATTGATTTATGGACGTTAGTAATATTGTAGGATTGTTATATGACATTACTATAACGTTATATTTGAGAATCACACGTTAGAAATAAGTTTTGGGACGTTTTCAAATCTGCAGAACGAAGCAGTCCGTAGCCATACCTGTTCGATCGATCGATCGACATTCATCAGTCGATCGATCGACTAGATCGATCGATCGATATTCATAGGTCGATCGATCGACCTTCCCAGAATGAGTAAAATTTTCCTTAATTTGATTTTAATGGTGGAAACCCTCGGAGAATATGTTTGGAGAACTTATGAATACCCTCAACCTTAAGGAGACCAGTAGGAGTGATTATTATAGTGGACTTTAATTAGAATACAATTCGGGGAATTATTCTAGGTTATTGAAATTCGTTAGAGAGGTAACGTTTGGGTTAATAGTGCAAAATTGTGTAATTCGATGAAATAAGGTTTAGGACAGAAGTAAAGACCTTAGGTATATAGATGTCATATGTGGGAATTATGGGAACTTAATAGTCTATTCAAGATAGGTTTTAAGGATAAGGGACTACGGCGTGAGACGTGTCGGCAATTTAACCTTATATTAACGGGAGACTTGAATTATATAAGTTTGGAATAATGGTATAATGATGTAGAAAATACCTTATTAATATGGTAATATCTAAGATGTGTGAATGCTTAATATATAGTTTATGTGTATAACATACCTACCATACTTGCTATCACGGGGGAGGTTTGCGTTCGCTTAGGACCCTCTAATCCTTGTGTGCCTACGGGGGGGATTTAGACTGGTACCTTGATGAACATAGATCATAGAAGGACTTATTGTGATATTAATAAGTCTGCATGACCATGGGAGCATAGGTATGTGCGTGACCCATGTGATGGTGACTGTGTTCGCCTCCATTATTTGTGATGTTGTTATCAGTAAACTATTCCTGAGAGATTCGGAATATGTAATCCTTATGTACGTGATGTACCGGGATGGATAGCAGAGTATGTGTGCACCATAGCTTAGATTGCGGGGTGCTTGTATCGTATATTTATGATGTGAATAATATACATTAAATTAATGGAAATCCTCATGTTAATGTTGTAAAAATATTACGGTATTGTTTCGAGATATATAATGAGTTAGCTGATAGTCATATCAATGGCATAGTTAGTAACTAAATTTACGTTAAAACCTCTATTAAATTACGAGCATTGTTATAATATATGAACCGAGTAAAATGGGTAGAACCTTTGGCAGTCCAGCTAGTTATGTTGTCACTTAGCTAATAGTATGGGTAGTTATAGATGGGTATTTGCGTTAGGAGTGCACAGTTAGACGAGAGGTGAGAATATAATGTGAGTGCACGTCCTAACATGTACTTTGCATTTAATGTTTTAAATGTTTTTAAAGCACTTGAAGGTTTTTAAAATGATTTCCACTTTCGGGCTCTGACCCATTTGCTTTCAAATATATTTTCTTGTAAAACCATTTTAGGTGCCCAGCCACAAGGACACCAAGCATAGGATTCTCATTCAGGTGACGAGCTGTAGCTGTTTGTGGAAGCTACAGGGATTTGCATGTAGACGCTTATCTCATTTGGATTCCAGTCTCAGCATCTATCAGTCGTAGGGCATGTTGCCCAATTCTATTAGACATTTTTACATTTCAGTTTTCAGACTCTAGCATGTATTGCTCAGTATTCAGTTTTAGTTATTTATTTCAGTTTACTTATCAGTTGTGGGATTTGTATTGAGGAGTTTTTCCTCCCGAGTTTTATTTACATTTTGTGATGGTTATTCGTTTTACTTCAGTATGGTGAATGGTGTTATTTAGTTATTCATTACTCTTGTTCCATGTTAATCAGATTTAATAAAATTTGGCACTTACTTTTTAAATACTAGGTGGTTAGTAATAATAAAACGTTTTCGACAGTGATGCTATTAACTGAGCCAACTTGGCATTTTGAATTAATTTTATAAAGGAGTAGCTACCCGGTGTTTAATTAGTCGGGGTGTCACACTAAAATGCAGGATTTAAAGACTGAGGTGCAAATTTTCATGCAGATTATTGTTGCTCATTATGTGAGTACTCGTGCATCACAACTGTTCTTTAGTTTCGATTTTGACTTGGTTATTATAAGTCCCTCAAATTATTGATGATGCAGCTCGTAATTGTTGTTCGTATGTGCTTGTATTGATAGTCACCGAGGTCTAGTTGATATTGATCATTCAAATTTTCTCTTTGGAGCATTACTCTTCCTTCGCATAGTTTTGAAAGTTAGATATAAGTATGGTAGAACTATTTTAACGTTGAAATTTACAATTAAAATTGCAAACAGTTAGACTTAGGAACCGACCGCATAGTCACGAGACTCCCAGCTTGAGTATAATATGAAAATTTTTACAAAAATAAACTTAGGCTTAAAAACATCCCGTCAAAGGTTGAAAACGTAAAACAACCACAAAATGGTCCCGTAAGAGGCAGGAACAACTCGAACGAGACCAATGTAACTGGCAGGAACCGACCGCGTAGTCACAAGACTCGCATTTTTTAGAATACAACGAAAATTTCCAACCAATTAGACATAACATGCCGTCAAAGGGTGAAAACGTAAAACCACAAAACAGTCTCGTAAGAGGCACGAGCACTTCGCACGGGACCAATGTAACTCATAGGAGCCGACCACATAGTCACTGGACTCCCGATTTGAGTATATGATGAGAATTTATAAACAGTTAGACTTAGGCTTAAAACCATGCCGTCAAGGGGCAAAAAAGTAAAACAGCCACAAAACGGTCCCGTAAGAGGCACGAACACCTCGCACGGGACCAACGTAACTTGTGGGAACCGAACGCGTAGTCACACAACTCCCGGTTTGAGTATAAGCCGAGAATTTGTAAACAGTTAGACTTAGGCTTAAAAACATGTCGTCAAAGAGTGAAAATGTACAACCACAAAACAGTCCCATAAAAGCCACGAGCACCTCGCACGGGACCAATGTAACTCGTATGAACCAACTGCGTAGTCTCCGGACTCCCGGTTTGAGCATACGACGAAAATTTACAAAATTTAGACTTAAAGCTTAAAGACATGCTGTCAAGGGGTGAAAAAGTCAAACAACCACAAAACGGACCCATAAAAGGCACGAGCTCCTCGTACGAACCGACTGCACAGTCACCGAACTCCCGATTTGAGTATACGACGAGAATTTACAATCGGTTACACTTACGCTTAAAAACAAGGCGTCAAAAGGTGAAAACGTCAAATAGCACAAAATGGTCCCGTAAGAGGCACTCGCACCGGACCAATGTAACTCGTACGAACCGACCGTGTAGTCACGGGACTCCCCATTGGAGTATACGACGAGAATTTGCAAACGATTAGACTTATGCTTAAAAGCATGGCGTCAAAGGGTGAAAGCATTTTTTGCAAAAATTATACTTACGCTTAAAACGGTCCCGTAAGAGGCACGAGCACCTCGCACGGGACCAATATAACTCATACGAACTGATCGCGTAGTTACCGGACTCTCGGTTTGAGTACATGGCGAGAATTTGCAAAAATTTAGACTTGGGCTTAAAAACATGGCGTTAAAGGGTGAAAACATCAAACAGCCACAAAACGGTCCCGTAAGAGGCATAAGCACCTCTCACGGGACCAATGTATCTCATACAAACCGACCGCGTAGTCACCAGACTCTCGGTTTGAGTATACGACGAGAATTTGCAAAAAATTATACTTGGGCTTAAAAACATGGCGTCAAGGGGTGAAAACGTAAAGCAGCCACAAAACGGTCCCGTAAGAGGAACGAGCACGAGCACCTCGCACAGGACCAATGTAACTCGTAGGAACCAACCGCGTAGTCACCGGCCACCTGGTTTGAGTATACGACGAAAATTTGCAAAATTTAGCCTTGGGCCTAAAAACATGGCGTCAAGAGGTGAAAACGTAAAACAGCCACAAAACGGTCCCGCCCGAGCAGCTCGCACGGGACCAATGTAACACGTACGAATGGACCGCGTAGTCACCGAACTCCCGATTTGAGTATACGACGAGAATTTGCAAAATTTAGACTTAGGCCTAAAATATGGCGTCAAGGGGTGAAAACATAAAACAATCACAAAACGGTCCCGTAAGAGCTGCGGGCACCTCACACGGGACCAGTATAACTCGTACGAACCCACGGCGTAGTCACCGGCCTCCCCGTTTGAGTATACGACGAGAATTTGTAATCAGTTACACTTACGCTTAAAAACATGTCGTCAAAGGGTGAAAACATAAAACAGCCACAAAACGGTTCCGTAAGAGGTACGAGCACCTCGGACGGCACCAATGTAACTTGTACGAACCGACCGCGTAGTCACCGGACTCCCGATTTGCGTATACAGCGAGAATTTGCAAAATTTAGACTTGAGCCTAAAAACATAGCGTCAAAGGGTGAAAACGTAAAACAGCCATAAAACGGTCCCGTAAGAGGCACGAGCAGCTCGCACGGGACCAATGTAACTCGTACGAACGCACCCCGTAGTCACCGGACTCCCGATTTGAGTATACGACGAGAATTTGCAAAATTTAGACTTAGGCCTAAAATATGGCATCAAGGGGTGAAAACGTAAAACAACAACAAAACGATGCGGGCAGCTCACACGGGACCAATATAACTCGTACAAACCAACGGCGTAGTCACCGGCCTCCCTGTTTGAGTATACGACGAGAATTTGCAATCGGTTACACTTACGCTTAAAAACATGTCGTCAAAGGGTGGAAACATTAAACAGCCACAAAACGTTCCCGTAAGAGACACGAGCACCTCACACGGGACCAATGTAACTTGTACGAACCGACCACGTAGTCACCGGACTCCCGGTTTGAGTATACGGCGAGAATTTGCAAAATTTAGACTTGGGCTTAAAAACAATGCGTCAAGGTCCCGTAAGAGGTACGAACACTTCGCACGAGACCAATCCAACTCGTAGGAACCGACCGCATAGTCACCGGCCTTCCGGTTTGAGTATACGATGAGAATTTGCAAAATATGGACTTGGGCCTAAAAACATGGCGTCAAGGAGTGAAAACGTAAAACAGCCAGAAAACGATCCCGTAAAACACAGGAGCACCTCGCACGGGACCAATTCAACTTCTACGAACTGACCGCGTAGCCACCGGACTCCCAGTTTGAGTATACGACTAGAATTTGTAAAATTTAGACTTGGGCCTAAAATATGGCGTCAAGGGATGAATACGTAAAACAACCACAAAACGGTCCCATAAGAGGTGCGGGCACCTCACACGGGACCAATGTAACTCGTACGAACCGACGGCGTACTCACCGAACTCCCCATTTGATTATACGACGAGAATTTGCAATCGGTTAGACTTACGCCTAAAAACATGCCGTTAAATGGTGAAAATATAAAACGGCCACAAAACGGTCCCATAAGAGGCACGAGCACCTCGCACGGGACCAATGTAACTCGTACGAACCGACCGCGTAGTCACCGGACCCCGGTTTGAGTATATGGCGAGAATTTGCAAAATTTAGACTTAGGCCTAAAATATGGCGTCAAGAGATGAAAACATAAAATAGCCACAAAACAGTCCCGTAAGAGGCACGGGCACCTCGCAGGGGACCAATGTAACTCATACGAACCGACCGTGTAGTCACCGGACTCCCGGTTTGAGGATACGACGAGAATTCGCAAAAAATTAGACTTGGGCTTAAAAACACAACGTCAAGGAGTGAAAATGTAAAACAGCCACAAAACGGTCCAGTAAGAGGTACAAGCACCTCGCACAGGACCAATGTAACTCGTACGAACCGACGGTGTAGTCACCGGACTCCCCGTTTGAGTATACGACGAGAATTTGCAAAATTTAGACTTAGGCTTAAAAACATGGCGTCAAGGGATGAAAACGTAAAACAGCCACAAAATAGTCTCGTAAGAGGCACGGAACCAATGTAACTCATACGAACCGACCGTGTAGTCACCGGACTCCCGGTTTGAGTATACGGTGAGAATTTGCAAAAAATTAGACTTGGGCTTAAAAACACGGCGTCAAGGGATGAAAACGTAAAACAGCCACAAAACAGTCCCGTAAGAGGCACGAGTACCTCGCACGGAACCAATTTAACTAGTAAAAACCGACCGCGTAATCACCGAAGTGCCTGTTGTTTAAAAAAAATTTGGCCGGGCTTTTGTGTTGATTAAACAGGTTGGTTTTCTCATGATGTATAAACACAGGACACTGTCGAATTTTTTTAAAAATTGTAAAGAATTGTTGATATGTGAGATTCTTATTTTTCAACTTTTTTTTATGGCCGTGCGAGCTTTTGTGTTGATTAAGCAGGTTGGCTTTCATGTATAAACAAATGAGACTGTCGAATTGTTTTAAAAATTTTAAAGAGTTTTTGATATGCGAGATTCTTATTTTCAATTTTTTTTTATGGCCGTTCGGGCATTTGTGTTGATTAAATAGGTTGGTTTTCATGTATAAATAAATGAGACTGTCGAATTTTTTTAAAAATTGTAAAAAGTTGATACGATTAACTAATATATTTGGTTATTTTATTTTACTATAATATTATTTTGATAAAATGATTATTTATTGATTGCAGCTTGTGCACGAGAAGTTGAAGAGACATGTTTTTTATGTGTCTACTATATGTGACACTAAGAGAAGTTTTTGAAGCATGACACCTATATTTATCATCTTAATTTAGGGATGATATTTTTATTGACAATTGTATATCTTATTAATTAGTATGATTTTGTACTCATTTAAATACTTTGACTTGAATGTAGTTGTAACAACCCGGCTTTTTTTAAATGGGAATTTTTAAATTAATTTCAGAAATCGGAGAAAAATGAAATTTTGGATTTTATAAATTTTATAATTTAAAATGTTGGTTTTTATATTTGAAAAATAAATTTTCAAACAGAATTGGAATCGGAATTAAAATGGAGTTTTAATTAAATTTTTATTATATAGAAGAGTCCTTAAAACATAAAACTCTCTAAAAAAAATATTTAAAAATATTGGACGGTCCGATCGAGCTGAAATTTTTTGTGCAGCTTCCTCTCATCTTCAGATAATTCTCCCACAAATTTCATCCAATTCCAACGGTCCGATCGTCCGAAATAAATTTTTTAGTGTTTGTTTGTGATTAAAACTCTTTTCTTAATCAAACTCATAATCCTTTATATATCACAACTAATTCGTGGATAGACTTTTCAAATCACCTTTTCTCAAACTTTTCAACCAGAAGACCTCTCCAAAATTACTCCCTTTCATCTACAAACCATATCCCTAAACTTATTCAAGATTTCAACCTTAGATTAGAAGGCTTATTTGGTGTTTTCTCGAGTTGCGCTAGAACGAGATTTGATTATTTTCGCGAGAAGAACGTGATGGTATGTTTAGATTTTGAGATTGAAATTATGTGATGATTCATGTGATGATTTTAAGGTACGGGACTTACACAATATGCTCATAAATTCTCTCGAGAGTATTCCGTTTGTTTTTCTGTGTCGATTGCACTCATATTGAATTATGATATTCATTTGAAATCTGAAAATTGTTGGAATCTTGATATTGATTCATTGTGATTTGAGCATCGTGTTATGAGATTTTAATATGGCACGGAGAATGGGCACCCGCCAATAGTCCAAAATCCGGATATGCTTAAGAATGCATAGGTGCGGTGAGGTGAGGCCTGGTGACCCATTGATGTGTTGTTGAGAAATTTATATTGATATAATGCTGGAGTATTGCATTTGATTTGTACATGCGATTCGTATTGTTGCGATTTATTCACCGTGCTAATTATTTTTTAGCATCTATTCATGTCATATTGTGTACTTCCCCGTATTTTCTTTTAGTTGGCAGGTTAGCGTGGATTGGGACGCTATAGCTATTTTGGAGAAATATTTTAGAGAATGGCTTGGAAGATTTTTTTTTTGGATGTATAAACTAGTGGTGTAATTATAGTTGGAGACTTGAGTATTTTGTATTTGAGAGAAACTTGATTGTAATCGCTATTGTGGAAATAGAAAAATTGTGGTTTTGTTATATTTAAATCGTGGAATTTAGATGCTCTATGTTTGTTGATTGATGGATTTAGTTTAGTTTTATCGTAGTAGCACGCTGCGTTCTCTTTCGGGGGCGCGGGGGGTTACAGATGGTATCAGAGCTTAGGTATACGACAACCATCGGGTTTTGGATTTTGGGTCTAGCATGCGGGTTAGACATGTTTTCTTTTGAGATAGAAAATTTTTGAAGACGTGTTACGCATCGTGGTGAGAATGTTTAGAATTGATTTGAGGATTTTAGTGTTGTGATTTTGGAGAAATAGATTCGAGAAGCATTTTATTTCGAGCGTTAGGTTTCGTTGAATTTTGAGGGAGAAATTCCTTGTTAGTGGGGAAGTATATAACAACTCGGATTTTTTTAAATGGGAATTTTTAAATTAATTTTAGAAATCGGAGCAAAATGAAATTTTGGTTTTTATAAATTTTATAAATTAAAATGTTTGTTTTTATATTTGAAAAATAAATATTCAAACAGAATTGGAATCGGAATTAAAATGGAGTTTTAATTGAATTTTTATTATATAAAAGAGTCCTCAAAACATAAAACTCTCTAAAAGTCCTCAAAACATAAAACTCTCTACAAAAAAAATATTTAAAAATATTGGAGACTCTAATCGAGCTGAAATTTTTTGTGCGGCTTCCTCTCGTCTTCAGATAATTCTCCACCAAAGTTCATCCAATTCCAACGGTCCGATCGTCCGAAATAAATTTTTTAGTGTTTGTATGTGATTAGAACTCTTTTCTTAATCATAGTTATCTAAATCGTCCGATTCGCGAGTCCGATTCGGTTCGATTCTATGGTAAAACGATTCGAATCAAGCTGAGAATCGAAAAGGGTCAAAAAATCGTGCGATTCGGCCTGAAATCGTGCGATTTGATTTGGAATCGTGAATCGCCCCGGGTTACGATTCACGAAACTGGGGTTCTTACCTGCGCAAGTGTTTTTTTTTTTAAAAGAGCTCATTTACTTAAAAAAAAAAGAAGAATTAAAACCCAAAAACAATACCTTACGGCACTCTTTTTCAGCCCTACGAACCTTATTTTGAGTAGTCTTAGTTTTAGAAGTAACGTACAGTAGTCTTAGTCTTAGTTTTAGAAGTAACCTGCAGCTGTACAGTAGTCTCCTTAGTGACCTACAGCTGTAAGCCTGCATGCAATAGTCTTAGTCTTAGTGACTGACAGCTGTAAACAACTTTAAAGTAATAGTGACTTTACATTACATTGTACACAGTATTTTTAATGACTTACAGCTGTCCTTTTTTTAAAAGCCACGGCTTTGTCAATCAATACTGTTTTTTTAAAACAAAAGTTTCACTTATAAGTTATAACTATTAATTATTAAAAAAAATGTTTTGTGGAAAAAAAGTGAAATGTTTCTAAAAAAAATTTAAAAAATTGGAAAGAAAACTTAAACACCTGTTCTTCCATTTTCAATAAATTAGCACTTAAAAAATATCCAATTAGTACTTAAAAAATTCTTAGTATTTGTTTTATTGTTTTAAATTAATATGTTTTTACTGTTTTAAATTAATATTGTTTTAATTTTGTAGAATGTTTTAAATTAGTATTGTTTTAATCTTAGTAGGCAGTTTTAAATCTTTGAAAGTATTTGTTTGTTGTTTTAAATTAATCTTAGTATTTGTTTGATATTTTTATGATATATTTTTGCTTTTTACATTTTGAAGCTTAAAATGAATGAGAACATGTGCTACAGTTAATTTTGTGATATATTTTGGTATATTATTACGTGCTAGGATTAGTTTTTTGTCATATTATGCTTAATTATAAATTTTATAGTATTAAATCTCATTTACGTATGTTTTACTACATTTTTATCATTTGATTCCGATTCGACCAGTTCGATTCACGATTCGCGATTCAGGGGGTAAACGATTCACGATACGATTCGCGATTTGACAGCAATGCTCTTAATCCTTTATATATCACAACTAATTCGTGGATGGACTTTTCAAATCACCTTTTCTCAAACTTTTCAACCAGAAGACCTCTCCAAACTTACTCCCTTTCATCTATAAACCATAGCCCCAAACCTATTCAAGATTTCAACCTTAGATTAGAAGGCTTATTTGATGTTTTCTCGAGTTTGGGCTAGAAAGTGATTGGATTATTTTCGCGAGAAGAATGTGATGGTGTGTTTAGATTTTGGGACTGAAATTACGTGATGATTCATGTGATGATTTTAAGGTACGGGACTTACACAATATGCTCCTGAATTCTCTCGACAGTATTCCGTTTGTTTTTCTGTGTCGATTGCACCCATGTTGAATTATGATATTCATTTGAAATCTGAAAATTGTTGGAATTTTGATATTGATTCATTGTGATATATTATATTGTAATTTGAGCATCGTGTCACGAGATTTTAATATGGCACGGAGAATGGGCACCCGCCAATAGTCCAAAATTCGAATATGCTTAAGAATGCATAGGCGCGGTGAGGTGAGGCCTGGTGACCCATTGATGTGTTATTGAGAAATTAATATTGATATAATGCTGGAGTATTGCATTTGATTTGTATATGCGATTCGTATTGTTGCGATTTATTCACCGTGTTAATTATTTTTTAGCATCTATTCCTGTTACTTTCCAGTATTTTCTTTTAGTTGGCAGGTTAGCGTGGATCGGGGCGCTATGGGCTATTTTGGAGAAATATTTTAGAGCATGGCTTGGAAGATTTATTTTTTTGGATGTATAAACTAGTGGTGTAATTTTAGTTGGAGACTTGGGTATTTTGTATTTGAGAGAAACTTGATGGTAATCGTTATTATGGAAATAGAAGAATTGTGGTTTTGTTATATTTAAATCGTGGAATTTAGACGCTCTATATTTGTTGATTGATGGATTTAGTTTAGTTTTATCGTAGTAGCACGCCGCGTTCTCTTTTCGAGGGCGCGGGGTGCTACAGTAGTATAATGGAAGAAATTGTTATTGGATACGTGTTTCAATGAATGCAGTTGATATATTACGTTTATGATTGGATGATTTGATTTATAATGCAAATTAGACCTCATTTATTATTGCAGCATAAAGCATATAATAATATAATTATTTATGACAACTTTTTATTTATCAATTGGGACGGTTATAAATCGTCCCTAATACCTATCTTGTATTAATTGAGAATACCTTTTGGGACGGTTTTTACCGTCCCTAATACCCATTTTGCATTAATTGAAACTACCTTTTGGGACGGTTTTTACCGTCCTAATTGGGTTGCCAGAATCTTAGTATTAGGGACGGTTTATCCGTCCCTAATACTACTAGCGGGAGAGGGAATTTTTTCGCCGGAACACCTTTTGGGACGGAAAAATCCGTCCCTAATGCCAAATGTAGAGCGTCTATGAATTAACATTTAGGACGGTAAAATTCGTCCTTAAAATATTTGTGATGCCTAGTATAAGGGACGGATTTTTGCCGTTGCAAAATCAGTCCTAAATACTCTCTTGGGACGGTTTTTGTACTTTTAGGGACGGATTTTTACCGTCCCTAATACTCATTTTTCTTGTAGTGAGTGGACAGCTTGTCCCCTTGTTATATTTAATTGCAGCAATGATATTATGTTTCATATAAAAAAAGAAAGATTTGCAAAAGAAGACCTACCTTCACAATTTTCACTCCCTCACATCCTTCATTCAATTACATATATTAACCCCCTCAACTGGATTAAACAAGGAAAAAAATTACTCAATTTTAATATTTTTGAGATTCCTTTTGAAGCTAAAATTCCACACCGGAGTGTCATTGGATAGATTGTAGAGAGAAGAAATGTGTTGACCCGTACGAGAGGATATTCGGTACAAAATTGGGAAGGTATATATGAGGAACTCCTCACCTCTCTACATATCCTCCTAAAATCTAATCGAAGCTTCATCCTTCTACCTAAAAGCTAAAAATTTGGAGGAAAGAGTTGAGGCCTCTAGAAATGAAGTCCGGGGGCTTTTATAAGTAACCCTCTTACCCTTATTGGAGTCTCACTCGTTAAATTCAAGAATATTTTAACAAGGGAAAACGACACAATCAATTAAAGGTAGAAATATGGGGTTTGGGGCATAGGCAATTTGTTAAAGGTGAACCTTTTATCCCCCTTAAGCCCACATAAAAGTTATGTTTCATTCTTATTTTAATCAAATTTTACACTTCTCTTGACTAAAAATAGATAGCATTGAAGTAAACTACTTAAGATCACCTTAAAAGAGTTAGCCTACCTCCCTTGAATATGCTACCTTTTCTCCATCAATCAAATCGTTTTTTCACCTTTTCCAAGATGACGTTCAAAAACTCAAGGAAATCGGATTCATAAGAGGAAGAACAAGATAGTTCATAGGCCACTTGTCAACTTCACATCCCACATCTCTAGCCTTAGCATCTAAACCACCCTTCATCCAAATTGATGCCCGTAAGCACAATGTTTTCAAGATCGATCATTAATGCGAAAATCCTACCAATCTATAAGCTTCTATGGGGTTCATGATGAAAACTCTCCCTCGTATTCGTTTTGAAACGGCCCAAAGAAGATTGACAACCTGCTTAGAGGAAGAAACAGCATGATGATTTCCCCTCTCCTCGGAATGCCTGTCCACACCTTGCCCACCGATCGACACCTTATCCCCGAGTTCATCCCTATTCCTCCCATTTGATCAAAGTGCCTTGTACTATCTAACCGCTGAGCCCTCACATATTTTTTCATCCTTTGATCAACCCAAGTTCTGTTGCGTGCTTTGCCAAAGACCTGCTTAGATAAAGGCCGAATCAAAACTGAAACTGTTTCTCCACCATGTACATCCAATTTTGAAGAAATCCATCCTATTTCATTTCATCTTGCTTTACTTCTCGCTTGAAAAAGATTCATCAATTTTTTTGTTTATATTGACATTGAAATAAAGCCACCCCAACAATGGCCAATTCTCCTAAAAACACCCAGGTTCCACAGGTGAAACGGCAGCCCTTCAATTGCTACCCATCCTTCCCAAAATGATATCATTTTGTTTGAGCTGCAAAGAAAAGGCTCCCACCTTTATAAGAATACACAGATGCCTGAATAAATAAATAAACACCTACCAGATGTAGCTATGATTTCTGTTTGTTTAGATTATCAGCAATAAATATGGCTCGGTCCACATGAAAAGGGATGAGCCTTGCCTCGAAACGTGGAAATTTTCTTTAAGCTTGTTTCAATACTAGACCAAGAGTCAATTAAACTCCTATTACATACAATCGCAGTCTCACAAAATTCCGTTCATTCTTCATTCTTTCAACCGGTTTTTCTTGAACATTATCTTCAACTTCTCAATTACGGCATGCAGAAAAGAAACAGGCTCTGTGCCTTTTTTTCACTCATCCAGATCTATATAGCATGTCTGAAATCACCTTGGCAAAATCTCTCCATCCTATATACTAATCTATTAAGGCAATTCTGTTAACAGAAATTGCTTAACAGTAAGAATTAGGCTCCATTAGGTTAGGAAAAGCTATTCATACTAAGTTTCCTGGTTTTTACGGGTTTTTTCAACTTCTATCTAGCCTGCTTCGGTGTTCTTTATCAAACATCGAGGAATTAATTTATGCATGTCTTGTCATTGAAGGTGATATGCATCTATCCAAAACCCCGCATAGGTACAAGTGCTCAATTGCTCATAAAAGGAAAAAATATATATATACAAGTATTCTTGCTAGGAATTCCAACATGCCAACTCCATTACAATATGCTTGAAGTATGCCAAATCCCTCATTACTGCTCCTCACTTATCATTGCACATCCCATCATTTATTACCAACCTACAGTCCATATTTGTGTACATCTTCATCATTAAAGGGTACAGGGAAGAAGAAAATTTCCCCTCCTTCCATTTTCACTCTTCAAGACTTACATCCCAGATATTGAATCTAGTGCTTGCTTGGTTTTGAGTTTTTGTGCTTTATTGACATTCCAAATTAGTAATATAAATCTCATAACTCATGTCAAGAATTTAAATCACACTCTGCCAGTGCCCTTCCTCAAATTCATATTTTATATGTGAATTTATTAATCTAAGAATATAGCAAAGTACAAGAACCTGACCACATGAGCACTAAGAGAATCTAAAATATGCATATCGAGGGGCAGTGTGCGGAGAGAGAAGCACAAAGAATAGATAGGATATATGTCAAATTGAGGGAGGTAGTGCCTCTGAAAGAAATGTAGTACCATGGGATTTTGCATTTGGTTGATAAGTCAGGTATCAGTCTGATCTCACCCACTCCAGACAGATTACTCTCTTCAGCAGGAGCATCAACCATTGAGCTCATTCCCATAGAAACAACAGTTAGACCTACACCATTCCTCTTGACAAAATCATGAAAGCGTTTTTCTGGAATACCCTGAAAGAGAGATGAAAATTCTACAAAATTTAGGCTACATATATCTATGCAATTTTTCAAAAAAAAAAAAAATAAGGCCTTGATTGGTTAGGCGTGAAATATTTTGCCTGGGTAAAAAGTAAAATGGTGAAAAGTAATTTCACCTATTGTGAGTTAAAAAAATTGTTCGTATAAAACGGCAAATAAGTCCATATGCTGTAATTATGTGGTTTTAGAAAACATAGTAAATAAAATTCAACTCCGAATACGTATGAAGAAAACTTTCATCCGTTCTACTTTTCACCCAAGGGTCCGTTTGATTGGCATTGATTTCTTTTCCATGGAAAATACTTTTTTTAGTTCATTTTTTACTTTGGGGGTGCTTCATTTCAAATACACTATATGAACACAATAGTCATAACTATGAAAAGTGCTTTATAGTCTTATCAATTTTCATGGAAAATATCTCGTACCCACCTCTCAAAGATTTGATTTCCGTGGAAAACTCCACAAGGAAGACAAAACCACGCCTATCTTTATCCACTCATTTTCCAACTTCTTATAAAAAGTTAACTGTTTTTCAATCATTCTCCAATTTGTAATCAAACACACGAAGTGAAAAATATTTAACACCAAACCAAAAGAAACTTTGATTTCAAAATACAAAACGTGATCTATACCGTCACATTCAATACAATTATAAACTAATATCAAGTGTCTCTCTCATTCGATCAGAGCAACACAACCAAACCCTGTTATTTTTCCAACAGACAGATATCCGGGACCGATTATGCACCTATTACAGCCGTACTGCTTGACTCATAACATCAAGCTGGTAAAAAAGGTAAAAGGAGTAGTCCTAAGAAAACAGACAGAAACATTCAATATATAATTTAATATGTTTTTTACCATTTTATTTATAATAATGGAATATACAATTCCTGTTGATTATATTGTGAATAGAAATTCTAATTCTCATTTTTACCAATTCAATTTATCTTTTCCATAATTTTTATGGAAAAGAAAAAGTAGCTTGGGTAATAAACTCATACGACTCCGAAGTATAGTTTAAAAAAAAAGTCACAAAATGAGGTGTTAAAGAGTAAATGGTAGAGAGGTTATTTTGTAATTTGTCTCGAGGGTATTTTTGCAATCTTCCATATCATGAAACTAAAATTCACTAGTATATATATTGATGATATGCGGGTTTAAAGAGTATATCACAATACTCTCGCACTCTTGGTTTCTTTATTGTGTTTATCTTCATTTCTTCCCTCCATCCCACCATCTTAAATTCTAACATGGTATCAGAATATATGATCCTCTTGTGCTGAGTTCTTAAAGGAAGTATTGCTCGGGACTCTTGTTGCCCATCATACCACTTGTGGCTCATTTTTTGTGTGCACATATACATCAACATTTAATGTCTTCTGCCATTTTATTCTGTCCAGTAATTTATGGCTTTATGGTTAAAGTTATGATAGGTATTGAAGGGTTTGTGCAATTGAGGGGTATTGCTGTAAGAGGGAGATCAATGGTTCTGTATTGTACTAGATTTCAGCATCTTTCGGAGTCAAAGCCACTAAGTTTACATTTGTTGAAGCTGCTGTTCATCATTTTGAAATGAAATCTCATTATTTTGTTGCTTAAATTGTTGCAGACAAATCTAATATTTGTTACTGATCTCCTCACCATCACCATCTCCATCTCTCAGCATTACTGCTCAGCTGGAAATTAGTCTCTCTGTCATTTGAGTCTTTTTTTTTCCCCACCAGCTGAGGGCATCCTTATTTTCTAACGATCCCATTTGTCTTCCGACGACAATTTTCAGCCTCATTTACCCCGACTAGGTAACTTCCTCATTGCTCGATATACCCACTGGGTATTACTCTGCACAATTTGCTCCTGTGACTGAAAGTTGTATTTAATATCTGTGAACCCCTGTGAACAGTGCACACAGCTCAAGAAACTTTTTAACTTTGGGGCAGTTTACTTTCGGTTAGCAGAGCTGTCAAAGATATGCTGCAGAGATATTTCTGTGTTGGCTATCGTTTCTGCTGACAAGTTACATTGGTCTTTGTCTCCTGTCACCCAGTTTTGTGCTAAAATCTATTGGGTAATGTAGAGATCACCACATTGAGGTTGCAATTATGACCAATGTTTAAAGATGCACTAGAGGCGAATCAGACAAATCCCGCACCGAGTCTTAAGCCTCAGGTGCTCTAGAAGAGGTTTATGCCTCAATGGCTAGAGGCATTGCGCCGTAAGGCAAGACGGGGCGGAGCGTAGAGTTGTACGCTTCAGTGTTTAGTTAAAACTGTGAAGAAATTGCGGGTTTTTCAAAATAAAAATACTTTTTTCTTGCTGCGATTCGACTCCAGAAGTTTCTGCGACTTCATCTGTCCTCTTTCTCTTGATTCGACTCCCAGGTGACTGTTTTTTTTCTTTTCTTTTTTTGAGGGGGATGGGGCTTTTTTAATTGACCCCCAACATTTAATCTATATTAAACTTAGCCCCCACTTCGTTAATCCCTTTGACATAACCACCAATTAACTAAAAGAAGTCTCGCTCTGTTAAAAAGCCCCTAATCCATAATTAGACGTAGACCCTTACATTTTTTAAGACAAAAATACCCTTCTATATGAAACCTAGTTATCTCAAAATTTATACCAAACACCCATCGTCTTCCTCACTCATTCACCAAACCCTAACCCCCAAACACTCTCTCCTCCTCCGACATGTTCCGTCTGTCCCGTGCAGCAACAGTGGCACCATTACGGTGTTCGACAATTTGTAAAATTAGCATACACAAGAATAACATCTCCAAATCGGTTATCTAGCAAAAAACCAAGCAGCAAGTTTGTAAACCAATCTATAAAATCGATTAGTAAAAATCCAAGCAACAAATCTGTTGAGTACAAAATTGATTCCGATAAGTAAAAAATCACGCATAAAATCGGATTGGAACACTTGATAATAGGTTTACACATTGCTGCAGCAACCATATGTGCGGTAACAAGTATTTATCTTCATATTATGATGAGTTCTTCAAAGATACTGTAAAGCTGGGAAACAATGCCAAGATGACTGTTGTGAGGAAAGGAAATATATCAATATCAAAATTGGAGGCCATGTGGTAAAGATTTGTGATGTTTTCTATTGTAGGGGGGATTAAAGGTAATCCCTGAATTAGAGAGAGCTTCCCCAATTAACACAAGAGACTTCAGAGAAGGAAGAAACATGAAAACAACGATGCAACTCAGTGAGGAAACTTGCCGGGAGGACTTTTCTTTATCTTCCACTTTTACTTAGTCAAATTGTATCTTTTTAATTACATTGATCGTAATGCTTTAACGATTGTATTATTGAGTGTGAGGTTAAACAATACTCGCGAGAGACCAGACCTGGCAGGGCTTGGGAGAGCTTACATGCTCTATCGAATGACCTCGCCGTGGGAACTTCAGAGGGACATGGTTTAGAGGATTGAGAAGTGAGGCAGTGTTAAGGATTGTCTTGACCAACTTAGATACACCTGGTAAAACACCGAGAGACCTTTTACGGTGGAAGCTTGTGCAGAGTAACCTTGAATTCCATCGTATATTGAACTTTGAGCCAAACAGCGCTCTACCAAATGTCACACTACTTTAGGTGATGTCACTAGCCACCTACCCACTGTCGAATCCAAACTTGAATAAACCACTGTGGTATTAGGACGGTCAGACGGTTCGGTGAGCCACCACTGTCGTAACAGTCCTCTTAACGCACAGTTGGTGGACAAAAGGAATGTACTGGCATTTAATGATTGTGTTATAGGGTGTGCTGACCCATCAGGCACTTAATGTTTGAGACTTAAAGTGTGAGAGGAATGTCTTTCACATTAATGAGGACTGAGACATATCGAGAAGGGTGTGGGGCTATTTGTTGGCCTCAACCACTTCGAAGAAGGGAGAGTTCTTTCTGGAGAGAGAAAACACAGCGTGAGCAAAAGAGTTATTGCAAAACCAAAGTTTCATCCACCCACTATTAACATTTATTACGAAGCTTTTATTAGCTAACCAGAGAAATATTGGAGGTTGTTGGTGTATTGACTGCCTGCCAAGGTGTATTTAGGGTGCTTACATCTCTCTCCCTTCGAATGAATTGTTTCTGAAGTCCTTTTATTATTATTTGAGTTATACAAGCGAGATTTGTGCAATCTGAGTGTTTATTGTATACAATATTGTGTGTTCATTTGTGATAGTTTAGGATACTTGGGTTACTGTTTTATCAACATATCTATACGGGTTACGCCTCTGTTTGTATTATCATACTCCCAGCCTTCAAGGGCCTCTTACATTTGGCGACTCCGCTAAGGAGCATGCTAAGGTTGCCCTTAGGCAGGTGTGGGCTCTTTCGTGACCTAAAATGTGACAAAGAAAAACATAAATGAGATTTTGAAAATCTTAACAAGTGTTCCTTTCATTGTTAAGTCACCTTGAACGTGTGAGATTTTGAGAAAATCTTAATAAATGTTTTTTCCTTGTTAAGTCACCTTGCAGGTGGAGTATCGAAAAATCTTAACAAGTGGTTCCATTGTTAAGTCACCTTGAAGGTGTGAGATTTTGAAAAATCTTAACAAGTGTTTTTCATTGTTAAGTCACCTAGCAGGTGCGAGTTCTGAGAAAATCTTAACAAGTGGTTTCATTGTTAAGTCACCAATAGGAGGGAGTTATGTTTTCCTTCTTGTTTTCGTTTAAACACAACATAATGGCAAAACTTACGCAACAGAAGGGCAAGTAGAAGTTACCTCAGCAGGAATGGCACTGGAAGGGGGAGTAGCTCCAATACCCCCAAGGGCCTCAGAGGAACCTTCAGTCAGAGGAGTCTCAACTCTTGCCGAAGCAGCTTCCCCACGAAAAGGCACAAGTGCCAAAACAGGGGAATTTCCCATTGAAGTCTCTTGGGCTTCAGCAACCTCAACCACCAACGATGCCGAAGGAACTTCAGGATGAGCGGATGGTGCAACGGCAACTTTAGTAACCCGTAAAACCTTAGAAGGGGAAGACGAAGCAACTGAAGCTTCAGAAACCTATGGTACCTCTGGAATGGGAGAAAGAGGAAGTCCGAAGGCTGCAAATAATCAAGAAGTGTTAAACACACAGAGACACCATATGAGATGGAGGCAACTATTCAGAGAAGATTACCGTTACCTCTGAAGCAGTTGGGAATGGAACGAATCCAGTAATGGGTCTCTTTAAGGAGCGTGGAATAAAGAATCCATAAACGCTATGACGAAACAACAGCATGACAAAAGAATGTAATAACGACACTTAATATGGAAGAAAGCCAAATTTTTAAAATGTGTTCAAAAGAAGAAAAGTTACCTCTGGGGGACTTGACGATACAGGTAGCATAGCCAGTGGCAGCACTAGCGAGAGGGATGCACCAGAGGAAGCCAAGAGAGTCTCCTCTGCCCGAGAGGAGGGCCTAACGGAGTCTTGGGACATTGCCGCCTTGCGAGCAGCCTCCTCCGCACGTTGAGATGGAGAACGCCTTGAGTATGCAAGTCTCGTCATGGGAGAACAGGGAGGAGGTGCAACGGTCTCAGAAAGACCAAACCGTCCCCCCACGAAACGACTTACAGGAGGAGAAGGAGGAGAAATGCCACCCAATTGACGTTCCAGCAAAGACAAAGACTTTACTTTTTTCCTTAAGTGTTGAAATACTTGCGTAGAAATTATAAAGAAGAAAGTTACCTCTTGATCTGGAGACGACTGGGCAGAAAGAAAAATTGGAGAAGAAGGTGATTGGGTTCTATAGAAGAATTTCCAACGAGTTCAAGAGCATCTTCAGAGCTATCCTCAATCTCAATAGGCCCAACGCTTGATGGAGGTGGAGAGGTCCTAAGGCTTGAAGGACGAATTGTGGGTTCAATAACATAGGCCCATTTCTTCGTTGACTTAGTGCTCAATGTTTTCTTCCTCCCAAAAGGAGCATTAGCGCCAATTGTTATCCGAGAGCCCTTACGCCGCGTTGTGACTTCCTTCGTGGGAACCACGGGGATAGAAGGAAAGGCGATTGAATGAGGAACTGCGGGGGTAAATTGCTAATATACCTGCTGAACGCGTTCAAGCTCAGCACGGCATTTGGCCCGAAGTTCCTCTTGTACAGCTTCAGGCATAACTGGAGGAACGGTAGCAATGGGAAAGGCTTCAACAAGGGTGGAAGATTTAGAAGAACCACCACTTTTGATGGTCCTGTATTTCTTTTTCTTAGATTGAGAGGTACCCTCGCTGGGAGCACCTTCGGTGGAGGGGGCAGTCTCTTTTGGGCTGCAGCTTTCTTTGCCTTAGGAGCAGTAGTAACAATCAAAGAGCAGTATGGAGGAAACTCACGAGGAGGATCCTTAGGAGTGTTGCTGAGAGGAAACTCCACTCCTAGCACAGAGTTACCCTTTAACGCCCAACTCTTAAGGCAGGGAAATTGAGAATAGGAGGGTATACAGGAGAACACAGGATGAACTCATGAATTTGGGCCAGTTGTGTTGGCCAATATTTCACCACGTAATGGGAGATCACGTCCCCCTTCCTCGTTAGGCCAGGTATGGTGATTCAGCCACTAACAGCCGAGCAAGCAGAAGAAGCAGCTGAAGCAGTATAATACAGTATTCTAAAAAATGCGCCTAGGCGCGAGGCTTTTTAGATACGCCAAGTTTTGGCCCCTAGGCGTGGTCAACGATGGTCAACGTTTTTTGGGGCAAGGCGTGAAAAAACGCACGTTTTTTTTGGGTAAGGCGTGAAAAAACACGAGTTTTTTAGAAGGCGTGAAAAAACGCAATTTTTTTTTTGTATTTTAAAAAATATAGTATTTTAATTTACAAATATTTGGACATATTTTTATGGTATGTACCATTTTAGTATTTTTAATAGCCTTGTCATAGTCAAAAAATATTAAAATATATTAAAAAAGGCATAAACGCCTTTTCACGCCTTTTTACGCCTAAGGCCCGCCTAGGCTTCTAAGGCTTGAGGCTTGACCTCCACACCTCGGTCACGCCTCACGTTTTTTTAGAACCTTGGTATAATAAGAATAGGCCTCATAAAAAGTGGCCTTAGGAAGAGAGGGTTGGAAGACATGATGAGGACCCCTTGGTCATAACCAAACTGGCGGTTACAACAGTTGGGATTGCATGGCTCTGAAGTAGTACCCCACTTAGTGTATGATGACAAGTAGCTAGGAGTCAGAAGAAGTACCACGGGGTAGGAGGGATCTTCATTGATAAGCTCCTCCGAAGTGGCTTGGACCCTTCTGGTTTCACGAGGGAAGAACGACCAAGTGTGGGCAAATGAGTCCTCAACATAAGGCCTCATAACGAAGCAGTTAGGCATATCAAAAATGGGAAGGATGTCCTTTCGACTTGTTTCATGTGCCAGCAGAATAAACGATAGGCCTTGATGGCTTCACGAGTGGGAAATGGTACTTCGACGGGGGATATTTCGGGGAAACGGGTATACAGAAAACCCGTCAAGATTATGGTGTTAGGAAAATTGGCCAAGTTGTAGCGGTGTTAGGAAAATTGGCCAAGTTGTAGCGGCCAAGAGATCGTTCCATGTCAAAGTGGGTCCTAACCAGCCAGGTATAGAGGGACTCCAAAGCCACTGCTGTCAGAGGGAGCTTTAAACCCCTGGCCAACAGAATGGAGATGTTGATAAGATCCCGACGAGGCTGATCATCAGGTTTACCAGGTAATATGAAGCGAGAAAGAAGGACAAGTATATACGCAGACAACTCCAGAGGTGTACATATCCCTTTACCAAAAGCTAAAGAACCCCCTTTGTCAGAAGGGGTATGGAAGAAATTGCTGATAAGTGGGGTGAAGGTAGCTTTGTTCGATGATCCTATGCAACTTCGGCAGATCTAATCCAACTCAGCCGGAGCAGCAGTTTCTTCGGCATCCAAAGCCTCATCGGAGTAAGGTGAGGTACCTGCGGGCTCAAGCCCAAGCAATTCACAGACGTCTTCCAACGTGACGGTGAACTCTCCTCGTAATGTTCCAACAGGGCACCAACACTTGAAGGGCGGCATTGTGCTTTGCCAGAGTGAACTCACCAAACCACCAAACCAAGTAGCCCAATGAAGTCCAACCTTGGCAAGGCCTCTTTATTGATGAGTAGTGAAATTCCTTTTGTAATTTGGTGTTACAAAGTGCACCCATTTGTGGACCCATTGTTGATGGATGATGAAATACCTCTTGTTATTTAATGTTTAAAAGTACACCTCATGGTGTCATTTGTGTGTGGCCTTTGTTAATGGGTGTAGATGACTTCCAAATGTAATTGGCCGAGTAGATATGGTGATCCATTTATTGGTTTGTGATTCCCTAATTCACTAGTATGTATATTGATGATATGCGAGTGTAGAGAGTATCTCACAAAACTCTCCCATTCTTGGTTTCTTGATTGTGTTTATCTTTATTTCTACCCTCTATTAGACCATCTTAAATTCTAACTTGAGGTTTGCATTATTGATATAAAACCCTTACTTAACAAAGACAACAAAATGAAATTCAGTCCAGCATGTCAAAAATCTGTCATCCACTATGATTAAAAATAATTTTTTTTATTCCTCATTACATGTATTGGAAAAAGTTTGAGACCAGTTTTGAAGTATTCTTCCTTTTCATTGAAGTACAGATCAGTTCAGGCCTCAGTTTTTCTTATTATCAAAACAAACAAAATCTGATAATAATTATAATAAGATTAACTAGAGGACCAGAAGTACACTATCAGATGCAACAAAAACAGGAAATACAAAAGCGAATAGAAAGGACAACTCATTTGTACTTCAACACATACAAGACCAAACTTTATTAAAACTCAAAGAAGAAACACTCCCACAATCCAATAACAGACAGATTCCGCATATCTGCAGGTAAAACTAACTTCTGCTACAGCAACGAAAAGATCAGTTTAGGTCTGACTTGGTTTGTTAACTATTTAGAAAAGGTTTGAGGACCTAGGACCAACTGGTTCCCACTTATTCTGTCATTTTTCTCTCCAGGGAGAATTACTTCATTTTGGTATTGAAGTCCGAAGTCACATTGATTTTGGCATCAGAACCATTTCAATTCACATCTCACACCAAAGTCTATGTCAAATCACATAGGGAATGCTTCTATAACTGATAGTATTGAAAGTGATAAATAACCTTATTGTGAGGCGGGGAGGACTACGGAAATTCACCTTACCCTTAAGTCAGTTTTGAGTATTGATAAAGCATCCAGATCTATTTTTACCAGCCACACCTTATTTTCCGAAATTCCGGACGAAATTCCGTTATTAGGGGGGAAGTATGTAATACCCCGTATTTTTATGGCTTTTAAATTTGGGGATTTATTAAATTTAATTGAGATATTAACTTAATATTAATCCGGAATTTTATTTTAAATATTTACTAGCGTGACAAGAGTTAGTAATTATTGGGAATTTGTTGAATATTACTTGATGAGTAAAGTAATAAATAAGATTGATTATATTAAAATTGTCACGAGTAAATAAAATGGCAATTATGGAAATTTAAGTCGGGATGCGCCTGTGTCGTGTCGGAACTAAATTATTATTATAAAAGTGAATAAATTATAAGTCGTCTGTATGGTCGTTTCAAGTGCACCAAAGTGTCCGGAAGGGTCGAGATAGTCAGAAAAGTGTACCCGGGGGTTTAGTTTGGGTCTCGGGGAGTTTTTAGGCCTAATTGACATCCCGGGAGGGTATTATAGACATTTTGTATTTTTGGGTAATTAAACCCACGAATTTTCTTAGTATATATTAGCCATTTGGAGTTGTCTATTAGGGTTAACAAACACAAAACCTAAGCCCGGCCATTAGAGAAGAAGGTGAAGAGTTTCCAAGCAATCCAAGGCCTAGAACTCACCCGATTGCACCACCACCACCAAAACGTAGATCGCACGACGAGGAACGCAACCATATCTTTTTCATCAACAAATCAGACCCTTGAATCCCAGGCAAGTATCTATTTTGCTGATTTCCAAGTTAATATACCTTCCATGTTAGTCTAGGAATGAAAATCATATCTTTTAATTGAAGAATTATATGTTTTGGAAGAGAATTTATATGTGTTGTAGGGAGAATCCATATAGTCTGAAATCGTGATCATATTTAGAGGATTACCCACGAATTTATTATGATATTTGGGAAGAAAATCTGGATTAAAATAGAGGTTTGTGATTATTCATGCAAAATTTGGTTTTATAAATAAATGTGAGATTAAACCCCTTTTCGATTGATTCGTTGAGGATTTATTGATGTTGTTACGTTAGAACTTGTTTATATCCATTGCTTATACATTTGGATAACTTGGTTGGGAGTTTGGGATGAAATTATAGAGGTTTGGAGGGGTTAGAATGGTTGAACCCGTAGGTTGAAAATTGCAGAAAACTGGGCAAGAACTGCTTGATCGATCGATCGACCAAGAGCATCGATCGATCGATCGACCCCATTCCTCGATCGATCGATCCCTCCTAGAAAACTGCATGTTTTCCCCCTTTTTTGTTTAATTCGGATAAAATACGTGGGAACCCTTGAATATCTTTTAAATAGTATAATGTATTATGAAGAGCACCAGTAGGGTCTAAGTAGACTCCGTTGAGTGAAATTAATATGAGATGAAATTGTGGGTTAACGGGGAGTTATTCATACATTGAAAATTGTGTGTACGTTTACTAAAAAATTGAGACTCGTGAAAGATTTAGACTAGAAGGTAAGTGGGGGTATACCTACTGAAATTTATACTTAGTGAGAGAATACTTCGAGAGATGAGAAGTAAGTATGAAGTAAATTATAAATGAGAATAAAAGAGACGAATCCGTTATGCGAGATAATTGAGTAAAATATGTGCTAAGAACGGATGATACTAATTATGGGTCGTGGGTGAACCTAATTTGGAAAATGTGAATATCTACATATATGACTATGTGACTGTGCATATATTATGTATCTGTGTAAAAATCATACCCGGGCTACTTGCTATCATGGAGGTTTCCGCGCCGAGACAGTCTTATCTCGATTGGACCTTTATGGGGGATATTGACCCATACCCTAGAAGATAGTATTCCAAATACAAGCTATCTGAAAATGATAGTCAGATGTTCTAAGAGACGTGAGGGTATGTGCTAACCTCTTAGGATTCGAAACTATGCTTCGCCTCCATTTGTATGTGTATTGTGTTAATACAGTTCGAGAGTGATTACGAACTAGTATTTCCCTAAGGATGAGTGAAACGGGGACTTGATAGCAGAGTATGCCAGTACCATAGATTTATGTGGGGTGCCGATAGTATATATATAATATATGAGTGATTGATATATATATATATATATATATGCTTATACATGGAAACTTTCTACTGTGTGTATAAGTAGTTAAGTAATGCATAAATGCTTCAGCTTTATAACAAGTGTTCGTGAATTTTGTAACGGTACTAAGTGGTTCTAAGTAACGTAAGAATATGGAAGAGAATGATTTTCTAAAATTAAATATTATGGCCTTAGTACTTCTCGGGATAGAACTTTATGGAAGGATAAGATAGATAGACTTATGTGATCAGTAGTACGGTAGGCGTGCACACTAGATGAGAGGTGAGAATTTCTCAAGAGAGTATCGCGCACTAACATGGTTGTTATATTAGCTAGTAAGCATTTTAAATACTTGCTAAACTATTTTTAAAACTGTTTTACACTCGGGCTCTGACCCGTTTTCTGTCATTTCTCTCTCTCTTGTATATATATGTATGTATTACAGGTGCCCAACCACAGGGGGCGTCATGCATAGGTTCTTTGGATTGGACGTGCTGCAGCTTATGTGGGAGTTGCAGGCCTTTGATTTAGGCGACCTCTTCATTGATTCAGTTCCTACTTAGTTCTTTATAGTTAGGGCATGTGTCGCACGACTTCCTATTCCGTTTGGATTTGTCAGAGATTTATGTACATTTATATTTCCAGTATTCAGTACTCTTCGGGAGTTAACTCTTGTCGGGATGATTACATTTATAGTTCTTAAACTTGGTTTGGTTTATCTAGATGGTTTAATTCTTGTGTGTTAATTGTCATCCTTAGTTGTAAGTGATTCTTAAACTGTTGGGTATTAAAAAGGTTTTTGTAATGGAATTTAATAAAAGGAAAATAAGACTTTAAATTGTTTTGACACTTAGCTTAATTATTTAGGGTGTTTAAATTGGAAATAAGTATTTTGCGACAGTGATGCTGAGAATGAACCAACCGTTCACCTTGATTTTAATTTAATAAATGACTGATCACTCGGTATTTAATTAAGCGGGGTGTTACAATATTATCTTGGAACTGGGTCTCCGAAAATATAAAGGAGCCCAGTTCCCTTTCATTTTGAAGACGCATAGAATGGAGCCAACGATGGAAGATACTTTTAATTATAATTGTTTTTTTATTGCTCAAGTCCTTACTTATTTGCCGTAGTATTGAATGAGATTACTAAAAACATACAAGAAGATGTCCCATGGTGTATGTTGTTTGCGGATGATATAGTTTTAGTAGACACTTCAAAGGAGACATTAGCGATGAGAGTAGATACTTAGAGAAATGCCTTGGTCTAAGGGACTAAAAATCGGTTGAAATAAAACTGAATTTATGGAATGTAGATTTAATAATGAGGCGTATGATAGCATAATGTTAAAGATTGAAGAAAAAGTGATAAACCAAACTAGTAAATTTCGTTATTTAGGTTCAGTGTTACAAAGTGATGGGGATATTGATGAGGATGTTATGAGTAGAATATCAGCTGGTTTTTGGAGGCAAGCAAGTGGGGTGTTATGCGATAAGCGGATAACTAATAAATTAAAAGGAAAATTTTATACAACAATTGTTACACCAGCGACCCTGTATGAAGCGGAGTGCTGGGCTTTAAAGAAAAAACATGAACAAAGTCTTCATTTTAGTGAGATGAGGATGCTCCGATGGATAATAGGAATTACTAGAAATGATAGGAATAAAAATCAGTATGTGAGAGAAAAATTCAGAGTAGCTCCTATTAGCAATAAATTAAGAGAATGTAGACTTAGATGGTATGAACACGTGTTGTGTAGACCATTAGAGGAACCTATAACAAGAGGAAGATTATTGCAAATAGAGGGTAAAAGAGAAAGGGGCCACCCTAAGCTATCGTGGGAGGAAATTATTAGGAGGGATCGTAAGGCATTAAACTTGAATGATAATATTGCTTATAATAGATTAGAATGGAAATGGAGAATCCATGTGGCCCGCCCCATGTGATGGGATTAAGGCAATGATGATGATGATGATGATGATGATGATGATGATGATTTTTTTATTGCTTTAGGATTAGTAAAATAAGTTAATATTCCTTTGGGATATTCTAGATTGGATTAGTTAGGAATGGTGATGTCATGGTTGGACCATTAGGCCATGAGATCACCCATGATATAATACTTAGCTTGCCCACCAAGTATTGGGGGCTTATAAATAACCTTACATCAGTCAATTTTTAGGATTAAATGAGAATGAGTGAGTTATTTTCCTTTTAGTGTATGTAAAAACTTTATGTTGCGTTTACATCAAATTGGTATCTGAGATAGGTTCGCTCTTGGCGTGCATTCATATGGTGTACGGAGCCAAGATCCGAGTTATTGCTTCAACTCGAAACAACCTTTCGTCTAGAAGAGTGACTTAGCCAATGAATGTTCCAAATGTAGCCGAGTTTGTGATCAGAACCCCAAAAATTGATCAAATCTCTTATTGGGAATAGAACAACGGTTGGATTCGGCCCCAAGGCTATGATGGATCGATTCACAAAAGAGTGGGCTCATGAGTTCATTGCAATCTGCTATGCGTCACCGCCTTCATCGTCGTTTGAGAGTGAGAACTGAAAACAATTTTGAGGCTGAAATCAACCGTTGTGAAGGATCAGAGAACTGATATCCATCATCACAGAATCGACCTTGTGCGACATCAACGATTCAAGCGGCGAGGCATCAAACGCCATCGCCACACAAGCCCCCGTATATCCCACCGCCGAAGACGTCATCCACGGAGTCCTCGTCACTGTTCATGAAGTTGGCCCCATTATGTTCAACCCACTTGCAAGCGCGCCAAGGTGTGAGGAGTCACCGCCTTTTGTTGCCATCGTGAACTCGGTGTTTCTTTCGAAACTAAACTTTCTCACTTTATACTTGTGAAGCAAGCGCCTGAGTACCCTCATCCGCCGAGTACTCTCACCCTCGCCTACAGGATTATTGTGGGTAACCTTGCCTCCCTTGTATCCTTTTGTTTACCGTATCCAAAATGACAGCCCTTTCTATTTACTACCTTAATTCAACTTGACCGAGATCGTGAGTAAATCTCGGTTGGCTTCCTGATACTAAAGCCATCCTTAACCAGTTTCTTACGTTCTGCCAAGAGTTGGCCACGGACATTTTGTTGGCTTCATTTGGATCGAGCTAAACCTTGCCCTTCCCCAACTTGAGTACGCTGACCGCGAGTCGAAAAAGGGACAACATCTCTCCTTTCTCTCACCTCACCTGTGAAATAAAAAGATAAAAGTGAACTTAGGGGGAAAGACAGAGAACGAGGTCACCGGAGGGTGCAATGTCACAACTTTCAAATACAATATCAGGAAGTACCATTTGTGGAACCTCAATATCCACGGGCTTATTAGCTAAATGGCATTTGGCACATACAATACGCCCAGTTGCTTCGCGTGGATTCTCATGACCCTATTGTGCACAAATGGGACATGCACTTGAAATGGATGTCTTGAGTTATAATATATATCATGAGCGATCGGGGCCATTCGTAGTGAATGAGGAGGTTGAAGACCAAGAAGTGAGTTATTTATAGCAAGCATTCTTCTTACGGCTAGATCTAATCTCCTAATCCCTGAGGAAAGGAAAAAGAATTTCAAGCTCTTCCTTTCACTAAGGGAGGCTTAAGGAAATCCTATTAATTGCTGTTTTCTCCAGACCTACGAGAAAAGGATGGAAAAAAACGGCTCGAATGGTACGATCCCTCCCTCTCAACTTCCTATAACGCTAGTTGCTACTCCCACTGGCGCTAGGAAGTAAGCCCCTCAATGCAAATCGGGGAAGATCAGGTAGAATTTGCTACAAAATCCGGCTAACGATTGAAGGTAACGGGCAATGCGAAGCCCAAGCAATCGGGAAACTGCATGAACAAGGAGAGGCAGTGGACTCGGCGATAGATGGGCTCACCTCCAAGAACGGCGAGGTGAAGACCGCCGTCGCCGATCAGGAAGGAGTGGCACCTAGTGATTGCATCGCGAGTGAGGCCCTGATTTAGCGCCGCAATTGGGGTGCTAGGGCTAGCAGAAGAGATGAAAGCGGCTGTTAGGATTTGCAACCTTAGGGTCGATTTTGGCTTTCAGTCTGATTTTGGGCATTTTGGTGGCATCTCTTGGCCCAGCTGGATGGTGTATGTGGTCTTTAGGCAGCACATGGTTTGAAGGGCATTTGGTTCGAGTTAGAGTTTGACAGTGAGTCCATAATTCTCTACCTTAAGGCTATTAGCCTGCTTTTGCAATTGGAGGTTGATTTTCCATAATTCATAATCACATGGTTTGAAGGAAACTAGTGATGTTGGCCCCGTGGAGGGGAGAAGTGGTCCGGTTTTGATTGCACAATGCTTGGTCCAAGATTCTGATTATGAATGGGCAGACATTATGGGTCTTGATAGATTTTTGTACCGTACAAATTTTTTAAAGGGTTGCATAATCTTTTCTCGAAGTCCAACGTATTTCGAGAAAATTAGTTTTGTACCTCATTCAATAAGATATAAAAAAGAATTCAAGTATTTGTTTTGTTGGCACGGCTTCCATCCGATTCACCCAAAAAGCTCGGAGTCGAGCCTATTGGAACACGCATAGAATGGAGCCAACGATGAAAGATATTATTAATTGTACTTCTTGTGCCTTTTTATTGCTTTAGTATTAGTAAAAATGAATATTGATTTGGAATATTCTAGATTAGGTTAGTTAGCTAGATATGGTGATATCATGGTTGAACCATTACATCATACTTGGTTTGCCCACCAAGTATTGGGGGCTTATAAATACCCATGCAAACCTCATTTTGTATCAACCAATTATTAGGAATGATTGAGAATGAGTGATAGTTATTCTAATTATTTTCTCTTTTAGTGAGCGTGTGTAAACTTTCCTCTGCATTTACATCAATTTAGATGTTTTGAGAATACAGGGGAACTTCCAGTATCTTTCCTAAAAGACGTGGCTGCAATTATTCTTTTCATAGTCAACAAGTTATGTTCCATTCTGGATAATGAAAGTGAAAATTTTGATAAAACAGCCGGAAGCATTGAAAAAACAAAGAAGGGGGAAAAGGTTTACACGACATCTGTGTTGTCCAGAAGTATCAACCCAGATAATGCGAATAAGCTTAACATCTTGCTTTGGGTCATTAGCCTCTGTCTTCATAATGCTGGAAAGCAAATCAAAAGATTTTACAACAACGCTGATCTTGTAAAATTGTCTTGCATTTTCTGCAAAGATGTCTGTAACTGCTTCCACAGCTTCAGAGATCGACAGATCGCCATCTATACATGCATCGCGTAGAACAGTAAAAACAACTTCTCGTGCTTTCTTTGCACCTGTCAAAGCAATCAAGTAAAAAGCAAAGCACCGTTAAAACGTGAAACCTGTAGTTTGCATTCATCTTTTAGCACAAATGTAGATGTAATAACAAGTTATTATTATCAAAATTTATCTTACAACTTCAGATGTTATTAGTCACCACAAAGTTAGTATTATTAAAATTTATCTTATAACATCAGATGTTATTAGTCACCAAGTTTTGTAATCTCCTTCACATTTACAGAACAACTGACACCCGCCACAGATTTTAAGTGGTTTTCACCAAATGCAAAAACTTATTACCCACTATTATTAAGCTAACCAATTTAAAATATTTCAAATTCCAAACAAAGAATAAAATCTTGGCTTACCAGAAAAAAGTGTGTTTTCCCTTAATGATGAGCTCCCTGGGTATAGAAAGCTCAGATATACTAGGTGGAAATTTAATTGTGTAAACACAAAAGATATCACAATGCAGTTCTTTTCCTTTTAAGAAGTCTTAATGATGAGTTTCCAATGATAAGATGGGTACCCAAAGCTTAAATATACTCTGAGGAAGTTTAATTCTGTGAATTCTTAAGATACAATAATGTGCTTATTTAGTTATCATAATTTCTGTATACAATGACAAACATACAAAGATAAAGATACAAAATTATAAATATACACGCTTATTCATACATGGCTTTCAGTATGTCTGTGCATACAGGTAAAAAGATTATCATTAATCGTAAGTTAAATTTTGGGATATTTCGACTTTACTCACATCGTAGTTACATTATTTGACTTTACCCACTATTTTGTTTTTCTTTAGATTTTACGCCCCATTTTGACATTTGGAGGCTGAAAAAACATCGCAAAAAGTGAAAATAAGCATTGCTGAATGTCAAAATGGGTGGTGAAGTCTAAAGAAAAACAAAATGGTGGGTAAAGTCAAATAAAAAGTCAAAATACCTCTTAAATTTTTCACGTTATTATTTCAATATTTGTTATTGCAAAAATGTCATGTATCGAGTATTTGATAATAATGTGGCGAGTAATGCTACGAGTACCAAATACATCTCCAAAATCATCCATTAAATGATGTGGCATAATAATAAAGCATTGTACTCGGTCAACATTTGTGGATGATTTGGGGGAACTATTTGGGATTCATATTAAATGATGTAAACTACACGTCAATGGCTAAAAAGAAATACCAAACCCTAATTTTAGAGAGAGAATCAAAAGTTGTCTTATATTTCAAGAATGGAAAAAAAAGTACAAATGAGAATACAAGAAGTATTTATATAGGTTGAATTACTTGCTAATAAGGTAATTAGCTAAAATCACTAAAAGGACCTACTAAAAATAAAAGAATGCCCAATTAGTCCAAAACATGCTTGGAGACTAATTAAAGGACCTAAAAGGAAATAAAGCAAAAGAAAAATAATAAAAAGACTAATAAACCGTAATTAGAAGACATTAGAAGACCCATTTCCATCACACTCTCCCTCTTAAAACCAAGCTCGTCCTCGAACGTTCAAAAAAATTGGGTCCTCATGTGGAAATTCCAAAAACTATTGCCAAAAAAAAGCTTGTGGGGGCCCAAAATTAATTTATGAAAATTGAGGAGTGCCCATCCCACAATTTCTCTTCATTCTTCCTTCCTCTCTCTTGCTTCTCTCATACCATCCCTAAAAGCTACCTCCCGGGTCAAAAATCAGCTTTCACATGGATCTTGATGGTTTAGGGTTTTGGTTGGTCACCCCAGGCTGAGTTTGAACACCACGAAGGCAAAATCCTAGTTTTCCGACACTGTTTTGGGGCTCAAGGGGGAAGGCGACCACCTGAAGTGGATTTCGGCCTGGGTTGGATAGCGTGAGGGTGGGGCCGGGGTGGTCAACAGGCCCAGGAGGGTTTGGGGTGGGGCCGACAGATATGGGAGGGGACTTTTGGGGCTTTTTTGGGTGACGGGGTTGGCTAGGGTTAAAAAGTGGTGGGGTAACTTTTTTTTGTGGGAGAGGGGTTGAAACATTGGGGTGGCAAGGGTTAGGGTTTTGAGTAGGGTCGGGGGGTTGAATCATGGAAGAGACGAGTTGGAGGAAAAGAACAAATTTCTTATTGAGTGCTTGAATGTTTTCCCTCAACTCTTGAATCTCCACTTCTTATTTGGACTTCTTCGGAGCCATTGAAAGTAGTGTACAATTTTGAATACCTACACACCAGTACACCACTTGGGGAACGACACCTCGCTCTGATACCAATTTGATGTAAACTACACGTCAATGGCTAAAAAGAAATACCAAACCCTAATTTTAGAGAGAGAATCAAAAGTTGTGTTATATTTCAAGAATGGGAAAAGTAAGTACAAATGAGACAAGAAGTATTTATATGGGTTGAATTACTAGCTAATTAAGTAATTAGCCAAAATGACTAAAAGGACCTACTAAAAATAAAAGAATGCCTAATTAGTCCCAGACATGCTTGGAGACTAATTAAAGGACCTAAAAGAAAATAAAAGAAAAGAAAACTAATAAAAATAAAAAAAGACTAATAAACCCCAATTAAAAGACATTAGAAGACCCTAATTAAAATACAAAATGGGTGGTAAAGTCTGAAGAAAAACAAAATGGTGGATAAAGTCAAATAATGATAACTACATGGGTGGTAAAATTAAAATACCTCTTAAATTTTTCACGTTATTATTTCAATATTTGTTATTGCAAAAATGTTATGCACTGAGTATTTGATAATAATGTGGCGAGTAATGCTACGAGTACCAAATACATCTCCAAAATCATCCATTAAATGATGTGGCATAATAATAAAGCATTGTACTCGGTCATTATTACAGTATTGTAGAACATTTGTGGATGATTTGGGGGAACATTTGTGGATGATTTGGGGGAACTATTTGGGATTCATATTAAAATTCTACTGCGGCATTTTTCAATCCTATTTTGACAGACTCAATGATAATATTTTATGTTATTTTTTTTCCGATCAGAAACAAGAACTTTTATTAAAAGGAAGCAAAGATTATAAATAAAGTAGACCAGCAGTCCACTACAGAAGAAAAAAAAAACTGTACAATATTTTTTAAAACAGTAAATAAAATAAAAATCAACTGCACTTGCTAAGCTGCCTAAACTTCATCCAGTACAGGAGCTGCCAAAATGCCCCTCCTGAGATTTAAGCCTGCACCGTAGCTATACCCCCCAGAAACCACCTCTTTGCAGCTCAAACATATCAGGTTCAAAGGTGTAATGTTGAATGGTTTTAATAGAAATATCCACAAAGATACTATAAACATCACTTTCTCCCACACCCATTCCTTGGTCTACCCTTTCTCATTGAAAATTCTAGTACCCACATGTACCAAAAACAGCTAGTACAGTACATCTCCAAAGACAAGCAACCTTATCTCTCTCCCCTACTCCTTTCAAGCCCCACAGAAAAATACTTTCTTCAAACACTATCTTCCACAGGTATCCGGCAAACGAGCAGTGGAGCAAAATATGTTGCACATTTTCCTCAGTTTCATTACATAAATGACACCAATTCAGTGAGAGATACCAATTAGGGCTTCTTCTTTGGAGTGGGTAACTTGTTTGTCCTTTCATAAGCTCTTGGATTTTATGTTATTTTTGTATTTTTTATTTTGTATTGAGCCCTCCGCATTTTGGGCCTTAATTGTGTAGTCTTAGTATTGTAGTCTCTAGATTCTTCTACAATTGTAATATTTTGAGTATAAATACAAATATTGGGCTCCCAATTGGGTAAAGCCATTACATTACAAAATTCTTCTTGCTATCAGCGCCTGACCCTAGCCTTACTTTCACTCTCTTGCATCAATAAACCCTAAACATAATCACCTTTCTCTCAAACCCTAACCCTAATTGAAGATTCTTGGAAATCTAGGGTTATACTATTCATCGCAACCTATTCTCACCTTTTTTGGAATATGCAGCCACCCTTGGTGTGGTGGTTATTCAAGCCTTTTAGGTTTTAGAGTTGATCTGCTTCACATTAAGGTCGCTACTTCTTCATTTACCTCAGTAGCTGTGTGTGAGAATTATTCCTAGGGTTTTGAACTGTAATACCGTGTCCCGGTAATTCAATTAAATTTTATATATTAATTGTGATGGAGTGAGGGTTGAAGATTAGAAAATTGTGGGTCAAAAATTGAAGAAAATAAATGAATGGAAAGAAAGGAAGGCCGTTCGAACGACCTAGGGTGGTCGTTAGAAGCGAGATTCAACATCGCGTGAAGCAAGGTTCAAACGACCTTCAAAAGAGATGTTTATGCATTACAATCCCAGGTCGTGAGAAGCCAAGTTCGAAAGAGGTTGACATGTCGTTCGAACGAGGTACATGTCGTACGAACGACGTGCCTCAAAAATGTTTTATTCTGATTTACCCTTGTGCGTTGTCACATTTCTGGACCTTCGATCTTTGAGTTGTCGAGCTCTAATTAGCCTAGATTGGGCAAAATGGGAATTTAAGGTGTTTGGGGTGTTTTATAAGGGTGTGTTCGGTTTATTTGGGGCATTTTAGAGTTAGTATAAGATGGAAGACGAAGAGAGAAGGTGGAGAAGTCTTCCACCATTTTTAGTCTTCCACCACCATTTTATGCATTATCCCACCATGTTCAAGCCTACAACACCTATTTCCACCATTGTTGAAGAGGAGCTACGAATTTTGGAGAAGTGTTGGGGGATTTTTTGAGAAGATGATGAGAGCTTTCATGGAGTTTGAAGGCGGTCTTAGCTTGGGAGCACATTTGGAGCATTTTTGGAGGATGCATTTGGTAACCCCTTGAGGCCATTTTTGCAAGTGGGGGTTGCTCCTACTACACCAACATTTCTACCACCATTGGAGCCTTTAGAGGTGGAAAAATCTTACACTTAGGACTAAGACTCAATTTTGCATTATTTGTAGTCTTGTAGTTAGATTACATGAATAGTGTGCATTGATTAGATGATGAAATCATGTGTAGTAAATAATAAATATTTTTGTGAAATAAAAATGTTGGTAAAATGCTATTTTGTTGGTAATAAAGAATGAATAAATATTTCAAAGTCTTGAAATGTGAAAAGTTGGTATTTTGTGAAAAAGGTATATTTTCTAGAAAGATTGATGTTAAGATAATGATTTATCTTGTTAAACATTGATGAAATAATGTTTCAAGGTTCTTGCAAAAATGAAGATTTTATAAAGAATGGACATTTGTTGAGTTTGAAGAAAATTAAATGTCTTTTATGCGTTGAAAGTATATTTTTTGCAAGTATGATGAATTTTTAGAATGAAAAATATGTTTTAACCCATTTGATGGGATTTTAAGGTTTAAAATCCATCTTCTCATGCATATAAACTTGTAGTATTTGGATGGTGAATGTATAAACAAGTTTAAAGAAGATTTTGTTGGATTTAAACATGGAATAAAGAAAATAGAAATTCTTGTCTTTAAAGTGTGTGAAAAAGAGATTAAAAGTGTGACAAGTACAAAGTTGTAAGACTACATGTGTTGATAAAAAGAAATGGCATTTTCTTATAAAAGTAGTCTTTAAGTGTAATTAGATTTCTTGAATAAAGAAAGTAAAGAAATGTCTAAGTTTGGAAAATGGTTAATATAGGTGTTGAATAAGTGTTAATGGGCAAACATTGGAAAGTTGGTGTGTATGACTTAAATAATGATATAAAAGATTAACACTTGTGAAATTGGAAAGGAAATAATGAGATAAAGGTGCTTCCAATTAAGAAGAATATTACTCCAAGGTTAAAAGGGTGTTAAGGTGTTAAAACACTTAAGAAGTTAGTGTGGGTAACCTTAATATTGGTTTTGCAAAATTAACACTTGCGAAAATTGAGTAAAAGATGAGTTTGAAAACAAATGGGTAAAATGGTAATTTTACTTAAAGTGGAACATTTTTATGAAATAAAAATGTTGGAAAAGGTATTACACAAAGTGGTAACACTCCCTAGCTTTGTTACAGCAGGTTGGGAGCGGGTTCATATTTTGATAGCGTTATACAATAAGTACTTTCTTTATATTGCGTAAGTAGCTCTGTATGCTTGGACTACGGGGTGCCCCCATGGGTCCCTCACGTAGTTTAATTTGAATTTAGAATCGCATGCTAAGCAAGTGAAATGTTAATGAAAATAAAACTAGACTAGCAACATTATATAGGTTGTTTCATTGCACTTTACACCTAACGCTCACAGGTCGGACCGGGTTGACTACGGGCAACCCATAAATCCGGGTCGGGGAGTTATATGAACCCTGTTCATCATCTGAAATTAGTCGCCGACTACAACTAGGGTTTCGATCTAGTTTTTGTATTGCAGAGAAGATCAGGACCTCTTCATCTCTATCCATTGCTGCTTTCTAAGCCAGCTCTTAGGGTTTCGAACTTTATTTACCAACTATAGCTGGTCAGTAACTTCATTCAAGGCCGATCTCATATTTGTTCCCATGTAACTGTTTAGCTGGTGCATTCAAGACTTGTTTACTTCAATTTACCCTATCTAGGGTTCCAATTTTACCGAATGTGTTGAATAGTTGTTGTTCAGTCAGTTCTTGGGGCTGCTGATTTCTTCAGCAGCAGCTAGTATTTATTAGTGACATTTGGTGTTGATTGGCTTTGTCTTCAGATGGTTTACATCATGATTTGATGATTCGTATATCTCAGGTTGTTTTTTATGATTTTTGATGATTCGTACATCTTTTCATTTTGGAACTAGAATCATGTTTGTGAGAATGACTTACATTGGTTTTAAATATATTGTATTAATGTCTGTTAATTGAACTTAGTAGGAATTCTAGAGAGTTGAATTCGGCCCGATGACAGAAGATCAGAATTCCGAATCTAGTTCAATTGAACAGTTCACATCCTAGTTTTAGTAGTTTATCATGACCATGGAACATGTCTGATGGTTCGGGATTTTCTCTAATAGTTCAAAGCTAATTGTGCCAATACATCAAAAATGTATTGAATAGGATCACAAGTGAGATTCAAGTCTAAGTGTAAACTAGATTAGACTTGCACAATCTCACAACGTTTGCAAAGGGTGCGTAGAATCTCAATCCCGAGGATTATGAGGGTTAGAATGTAGTCACAATTATTGCTTTGATTGTTATGGGTGCAATTCGATTAGGTTTTTTTGAGTTAACCCCTTGCAAAAATAGCGTATTTTGACTTAACCCCCCAATGCTAAGAAATTAGACACAACTCCCTAGAATTCGGCGGACGTTTAATTCCGTTAAAAAAGACTCGGTAATTTATATTTTGACTTGCCCCCTATATTTTTGGACAAAAACACACTCCTTCGCGTCTCGATAACTCCACGAACAAGATTTCTAGGGTTCGTCCGCTTCGCTGAACATATCAAATCCCTATGGTCTATTTGATTTTTCCCTTTATTATAGATTTGTCTTCCTAGCATTGTTTTAAAACCAATTATTTTGTTGTTATAGGTTAAGATGTAGGTTCAATGTTTTACCAAACACTTTGATATGCATCAACTTAGAGACTAATGACATACCAGCTCCTAAAAGATTGTCCTCCACCAAAATTAGTTCAACTTGTGTGTATCAAGTATCGACCTTTAGTGCAAGGCTTTCTTAAGGGTGGGGAAATGGTGCTTGTCCAAATCAAAATACTTCTTGTTTTACATTTTTATATGGTGAAAAAAAGTAAGGATAATATGTATGGTTAGTTGACAAATTAGTGGTAGTTAAATTGGGTCATTTCGTAGTGACATGCGCTTGGTAGTTTTATGGAGTTTTTGTCTAAGCGGCTGCTAAATATTCACCACATATGAACAATTTAGTTTATTAGAAATTCTATTTAAAGAGGCTATATGATTAATCAAGTTATCTTGTTCCAGAGTTTAGTTTTTGTTCTACTTTGCTTTAATCATGAAATGATTTATCGAAGCGGGTTTTCTTTCTCAGTTTTCGTTTTTGATAAAAAAATAAATTAGGGTTAGGTTTTGATTTGGGGAAGAAGATGAAGAAGAGGGTATTTTTGTCGAAAAAATATAGGGGAGTAAGTCAAAATACGAATTAGTGAGGCTTTTTTAACGGTACATATCGTCTGTCCAATTTATTGCAGACGGAAAAGTATTATTGGATTCTGGGCCACTAATCACATGACTAAAAAGTCATCCCTCTTTCCTCAACCACCATTCCCATTTCTCAATACGTTCTTGTTGCGGACGACTCTCGCACGCGTATCCACAATAAGGGAGATGTGTGTTTGTCTCCCGATATTAATCGTTCCTCTGTTTTGCATTATCCTAAGTTCTCTTTTAATCTCTCTATTAGCCAACTTGCTAAACATCTCAGATGTTTTGTCAACCTGAAACCCCAATATACTCCCCCTCAGCCCAGTATACCGAAGCCATCCGCAATATGAAAATACTAACAAATACGAATGATAGGTGAGCAAAAAAGAGATGACTCTCCCATCATGAGATCAATGCTTCGAAAGATAGAGGGGGTACCTGAAGTAATGGTGGCACTAAGAAGAATCAACAACTGGTGGAGTAGTTGCATGAGGACAAGTGTTATCAACACCTCTAACCATGCTAGATGAACCGAATAGTCAGTTTTGAGTAAATTTTTGTTTCACCGTTAGTCGGTGACGACAAACCATCTCTTTATCATCACAACAGGATCCGAAAGCAAAATTACCCACATTCTTGAGGAGACTACAGCCAATTGAACCGGGGTACATTGTGTCAATGAAAAAACATCTTTGTCAATACCCGAATCACCCATAATATATCAAAAAGTGACTGAAAAAGATCAAAAACGGGTATAACAAAACTAAATAGCTTCAATGAAATCACCCAAAATCTTCTGCAACCACGAAGAATCAAGAAGGAAAACGGGTTCCCACAGCATCAAAACACGAGTAAAAAATCCTAACTAGGGTAAAATGGGGTGTCAAACCCCAGATATGCTATTGCAAAATTCCAAGTGAATAAAGAAGTCAAACCCATAATGGAAGGGTTTGTGACCGGACGAGGAAGAGGGTCAAAAACCCTAGTTCTTTTTCTGATGTGAAAAAATAAGTATTGACCTCAATTAGAAATGAGGTCGCAACCTCCAATCGTAAAAAAAATAAAGATCTGACTAGTATCAGCTCAAATCGATGTTGCAGATAAGCAAAAAATAGATCAATTATGGCCTATGCAGTTCGTTTATGAAAAACGGCATTAACTGGTCCGATTTAGGGCTATAAATATGATGGTAGAAACCTTCGGTGGGTTGTTGACAATGGTTAATAGAAAACCCTAGGTAGATAGGGTTGGTGTAAGAGAGAGAAGAAGAGAGTTTGTAGAGAGAGAAAGTGGGTTGGAGTTTGGCTCTGATACCAAGCAGATTTTTCTGAAGGCTTACCCAATTGGGAGCTTAATAATTATATTTATACTAAAATATTACAATTCTAGAAGGATCTACAGACTACAAAGAAAAAATTACATGACTAAGGCCTAAAGCCTAAAACACTGAGGATCCAATACAAGTGGAAAAATACAAAAATAACATGAAATCCAACATTTATACTAAAACATTGCAATTCTAGAAGGATCTAGTGAATACAAAGTTAAGACTACACGACTAAGGCCCAAAACAATAAAAAAGTAGAAATACTAAAATAACATGAAGTTCAACAAAGGTTAACATCCCCATTACACAAATAACCCTTTTTCCAATCAATCAACTTTTTATTAGTTTTATCCATAACCGGATTCCAAAAGCTAAGATCATTTGGATTCTCACTTAAGGGTAAACGCAAAAATAACATACGCCACACCTCTACCATACATCCAACCCTACGAGCCAATGTATCCACTTCCTTAGATTTCACAGTTAATCCTGCAATTGTACATTTATTCAAATTTACCTAAAACCCCAAAATTTCACAAAAACAGGATAATTGAAGGCATAAGATTATCAAACATATTGTCCCGAGAAGAAAAAAGATAAAAGAATTTACACATTGTAAATGAGACACCTCAATCATGTCCCTCCCAATTTTAAACCCTTCTGTAAGGACAAAAATTTCCAATTGAGTCCTTTGTAGTTTTGGCTCAATTCCGGACAAAAACGTTTGAGTCATAGGATAGAGTTCTTGACCATCCTTCAAGCCTATGACATACTAAAGTTGAAGACATAGCGGCCAAGATTATAAAGCTTCATCAAATGCCGAGTTTATTGTGCCTCGTTTTCATGTCAACAAGCTTTGTTCCGTTTACTCCTAAGGTATGAATGCATTACATATTTATATAGGAGCTTGGAACAATTAGTATTGGGTGTAATTCTTGTTTAAACTGTTGTTTATTTTAAGAAAATTTCTTTAAAACTTTAAAATAAAGTTTTTGGGCTAAAATCGAACTTTTAAGCTTTCTGGATTTCGTTCGAAATTGTCGTTCGAACGAGATTTGCCAACAACTTGCCTCTAGAACTTCGTTCGATATTGTCGTTCGAACGATTTGGTTTGTTTGAACGAGAATGTCGTTCGAACGAGTTTTGCAACGAGATTTCCCTTCAGGCCACTGGAACTTCGTTAGAAGGGTCGTTCGAACGAAAATCTCGTTCGAACGAGATTTCCGACGGGAAATTAAATTGGCAGTTTTGGGCAGTTTTTCACCTCTATCCCACTACTTTCCCCACTAACTTTTGACTGACTTATCAAGTGCGGGAACCAACTCTTTTGAACTAACTTTTTCACATTCCTCAATCTCCAAGAGAGAGTTTGAGAGCAAAATTCTAAAAAGAAAGAGTTCATGTTTTGAGTGTTTATTTTTCAAGAAAAAATCTTTAAACACTTTTGTTTACACCCATAGTTTGTTTATTCCAAGTTTCCATATAAATATCTTGCTTGGAGTGTTTGGCACCGGGTTTACTCTACCGTGTTGAAGAGTTCGTTTGGGTTTGCTTCTACACCCTCAAAGAAGAAGTTCGTTGTTTTGCTGCGGCATTCTCACATGGTGAAAGGCACCATGTGTGGTTGACACTGCTCCTAAAGTCTCATTGGTGAAGACCAAGGTTCCGGTGGAGTTCAGGGGTTGTCGACTAAGCGGAGGTGTTTACAAGTAAATGCGTCAAGGCTTGAAAGGAGTCGAGTCGGGAAGTAAGTCATCTGTCTTGTAATTGTAAAACCATACTTAGTGGACTTAAGGCTAGGGTAGTCAGAGGTTTTTACCCGTTGTGGGTTTTTTCCTCGTACACCGTGGGGCGTAGTGGTTATTTATTTATTTTATCTTTTGCAAAACTCACCTAGATGCATGCTTAGGTAAAAAGATAAAATTTGGTTTAAATCACTACTTACTTAATTTGGTGCTAAATAATATTTTGGGTAAAATTGATATTAGTTTAATTCAAGTCATTTACTTTAATTTGATAAAAATTGGTTTGGCCTAATTTGGTAATATTGAAAATATGTTTTAGGCAAATTTCTAGGACTTGGATTGAATTAAGTTGTTTAAGTGAAAAATGTATTTGTTGATTAATCTAATTTTACTTGGTTTAATTTTAATTTAAAAAAAATTAAAATTTTGTGTTTATGTGTGTGTTTAATTGAACCATCTCGCTACCGCATCTCAAAAAGGAAATTGAAATTACTTTTTGTAGTAAAGACTTTAAAATTGGGGGTCCTCACGTTTTCACCTTCCACCACACCCCCTGAACTTATTATTAATTCGACACAGCATATCTACGACCAATACAAACAGGAAAGGGGATAGCAAGTTGTTGATGATTTAGCTAAGAACTTCAGTTTAAGGCATTTCTTTGTTGATTGTTTGATGTCCTTCGCTACCCCCGTGTAATACCCCATAATTTTATTGATTTTATTTAATGGGATTAATTAAATTAAATGGGATAATTATTTGGAAATTAATCCGGAGTTAAATACTAGCGAGACGAAAGTTGGTATTTGATTATGATAATAATGTTAAATTGATATTAGTTTAATTCAAGTCATTTACTTTAATATGATAAAAATTGGTTTGGCCTAATTTGGTAATATTGAAAATATGTTTTAGGCAAATTTCTAGGACTTGGATTGAATTAAGTTATTTAAGTGAAAAATGTATTTGTTGATTAATCTAATTTTACTTGGTTTAATTTTAATTTAAAAGAAATTAAAATTTTGTGTTTATGTGTGTGTTTAATGGAACCATCTCGCTACCGCATCTCAAAAAGGAAATTGAAATTACTTTTGTAGTAAAGACTTTAAAATTGGGAGTCCTCACGTTTTCACCTTCCACCACCTCACACCCCCTGAACTTATTATTAATTCGACACAGCATATCTACGACCAATACAAACAGGAAAGGGGATAGCAAGTTGTTGATGATTTAGCTAAGAACTTCAGTTTAAGGCATTTCTTTGTTCATTGTTTGATGTCCTTCGCTACCCCCGTGTAATACCCCATAATTTTATTGATTTTATTTAATGGGATTAATTAAATTAAATAGGATAATTATTTGGAAATTAATCCGGAGTTAAATACTAGCGAGACGAAAGTTGGTATTTGATTATGATAATAATGTTAAATATTACTAAGCGAATATGGTAATATATGATTAGTGAATTTAATAAAATTGTCGCGGGTCATAAATACGACAATTCGAAAATTAAGTTGGGACGCGCGCCAGTCGCGTCAGGAATCAATTTAAATGGATTTAAAAGTAAATTATACTTGTATCATCCATATAGTCATTTCGAGCGCGCCAGCGTGTCCGGAATGGTCGATATAGTCAGAAAACACTAGCCGGGGGTTTAGTTTGGGTCTCGGGGCATGTTTAGGCCAAACCGGCAACCCGGGAGGGTATTTAGTCATTTTTATTTTTAGGGAATATTGATCCACGAAATTTAGGCTTTATTTATCAGCCAATATTAGGGCCATTATCTGTCAAAATCAAGTAGTGGGCAACGTGAGAAGAGAGGAGAAGTTCCAAGGGAGTTTTCAAGGCCATAACCACCACACACCACCACTATCGTCGGATTTGTGATCGGAGAGGGAGGAGAACCAACCCTTATCGTCATCAAAGGATCAGAACATCAAATTTCCAGGCAAGTGATTTAATCCATTAGGATTCAGCAAATAATTTATCCCTGATAGTGTAGAATTTGATGATAGCCATGAAAAATATTGAAACTCATGAAACTTGGAGATGAAACCTTAATTATGGGTAAGATTTATATGTAGTTTGATTCTGAAAGTATTCTATTAACGAAATCATAAGCCATGCTTAGTTAAATACGGATTTATGAGGAGATGTATGATGAATCTTGAAGAAAATAGAAAAATAGGGTTTTTCATGATAATAGGATGATCTGATCCAAAAAAAGTTTAATTGATGATGTTTTAAGAATTCTGGAACGTTAAGAATCATGTATTTAGGTTGTATGATTACCCAATATGTTTACTTTAGGATTTAACAACTTGTAATGGAGAATTGGAACAAAAATGGGACTGAAAACGAAGAAACCCGAGACCTGCACCTGCTTGATCGATCGATCGACATTCATAGGTCGATCGATCGACCTCCCACAAACTGTGACCTTTTTTCCCTTTTTGGATTTAAGTGATTCCGGCCATTGAAAGTTGTAGGTGGGGATTATGTGAACACATTAGGACTCTAGGGAGACTAGTAGGGATGCAATTGAAGCCCGGAACATGTTAGAATTGGTTTGGAACGTAGTGTTGAACTTACGAGTGTCCGACGAGTAATTTACCATTATAAAATGCGAGAGCATGAATTAAGTTCGTATGAGTGATAAGTTAGGGCTTGAGACAGAAATATGGACCTCGGAGTACTGAATTGACATGTGGGATACATAGGAGACTTAGTAACCTTTTCGGGATAGGTTTAAGTACTCGAAACGATACGGCGTGAGATTTATTGGCAAAACATATTATCAGTGTTCCAAAAACGCGCCTAGGCGGGGCCAAGGAGGCTTTTTAGATACGCCAAGTTTTGGCCCTAGGCGTGGATCAAGGCGTGGTCAACGATGGTCAACGTTTTTTCGAGTAAGGCGTGAAAAAACGCGAGGTCTTTAGAAGGCGTGAAAAAACGCAATTTTTTTGTTTTCTTTTGTATTTTAATTTACAAATATTTAAACATATTTTTAAGGTATGTGCCATTTTAGTTTTTTAATAGCCTTGTCATAGTCAAAATATTAAAATATATTAAAAAAGGCCTAAACGCCTTTTAACGCCTAGGCTTCTATGGCTTAAGGCTTGGCCTCCATACCTCGGTCACGCCCCACGTTTTTTAGAACCTTGCATATTATATATAAGATGGAATGATAATGACGTACGAATAAGACTGACGGTATAGGGCTGAAAAATATGCCTTTAATAATATAATTACCTAAGTTGTGTCAATGCTTAGTGTATGGACTATTATGTGTATGACATACCTACCATACTTGCTATCACGGGAGGTCGACTTTCGGAATAGGACCATCTGATCTTTGTGTGCCTACGGGGGGATTTAGATTGGTACCTTAAGGACATAGGGCTGTGAATGGCTTATTTGTGAGTTGATAAGTCAACTGACCATGGGAGCGTAGGTATGTGCGTGACCCATGGGTATGTGAACTATGTTCGCCTCCAATATGTGTGATTTTGTTTATTGAAAAGGTTCCTGAGCGATTCGGAACACGTAGTCCTCATGTACGTGATGTACCGGGATTTGATAGCAGAGTATGCGTGCACCGCAGCTTAGCCTATGGGTGCCACATTGTATATATAAGCTGAGAATGATATACTTGTACTTGTAACTAGCTCACTGTTAATTTATGAATGCGAATAACAGAGATATTGAATGGGATTAAAAATGTGAATATCCATATCGTAATAATCCGATAAATATGAAGGTGAGATTTATGCAGAATATATTAGAATAATACGAATAGACCCCTATATTATAATGTGAAAACAGGAAGTGGTACAGACTAGTTAATTAGCGACATAACTAGGATGGGTTAAGGGTATACGTTAGGCGTGCACATTAGTTGAGGGGTAAGGAACTCATGTGAGAGCACGTAACTAACATGTATATAATATTTACTGTTTAATGTAATTAAACACTTGCTATATTTTTAACCTGTTTTCACCTCGAGCTTTGACCCGTTTGCTTTCAAATCTATTTTTTTCTTGTAAAAACCTTTTTAGGTGCCCTGCCACAGGGACGTCAAGCATAGGAGTTCCATTACATTGACGTGTTGTAGCTGCTGTGGAAGTTACAGGATCTCGGTATTAGACGCCTTCACATTCTGCACTCGATTCTATTCAGGATTACTCATCTGTTAGGGCATGTCGCCCATTTCCATTTAGAGATAGCATTATCAGACTATCAGTTTTATTTCAGTTTTGGATTTATCTATTTTCTCCGACTTTTGTATTGGGATTTATTCAGTATTTGGTTTATTCAGGGGAGTTACTCCAGACTCATTTTATTTATTCCATTATTATTCTGTTGCGGTTATGATGTGAATGTTGTATGGTTAGATTAATAATTGGTTGCATGTTAATTTAATTTAATAAAATTTGGCAACTCACTTTTTAAATATTAGGTGGCTAGTAATTGTCTAAAATGTTTTCGACAGTGATGCTATGAACTGAACCAACTTGACATTTTGTATTAATTTGAATAAATGAGTAGCTACCCGGTATTTAATTAGTCGGGTGTCACAAGTGGTATCAGAGCATCAGGTTCTAGAGTCCTTAGGATCTGTACGGCTTGTTATGTTTCCGCATAGCGTCCTTTGATATAGAGCCCTATATTTTAGGATTGTTGTACTCTTTTGTTTATCTTACGTTCTTCAGCTATTTTGAGATATTAACTGTGGACTGATAAAACTTCTCTCTCATTTCAGATGCCTCATCGACGTGCACAGCGAGTTCCCAGGGGTGCCCAGCCCAAGCCTCAACCTGCACCAATTCAGGGTTCTATGAACCCTACTGAAGTTGCCGCCATTGTAGCCCAGGTGGTAAATGCCGCGTTAGCAATTGTGCAGCAGGCACCACCTCAGGTCGTTTGCTTGGGAACGTGTCCGTGATGCCTTTCAAAAGGTGCATCCTCCGGAGTTTGCAGGAAGCTCTGACGACGTTGTGTCGAGCCAGTGGAAGAAGGACATTCAAAGGCACTTGAGGATGTATGAATGTACAGATGTGCAGAGGCAGATACTGGCTACGTTCAAGCTGGTACGAGCAGCATTGCAGTGATGGGAGTCCATTACCACCGCAGAGGAGAGATGTTCTTTCTATTCAGGAGTTCTGGGTGCGGTTCGACCGCAAATATTACCCCTCAACAGTTCAGACAGAAATGAGGCGGAAATTGATGAACCTTAAGCAGGAAGGGAAGACGGTGGCAGAGTATGAGACCGAATTCACCAATCTTCTGAACATAGTTCCCGATGAGATCCCAACTAAAGAGAAGAAGATCCAGAAGTTTATGGATGGGTTGACGTGGAGGATTCGTCAACACCTGCTAGGTAATCTCTCATTGGCCACCTATTCAGATGTGGTTAACGCATCATTACTTCACTGCCAGGACCACCGCTTTCATTTGTCAGAGGGTAAGCGAGCAGGAGAGTCCAGCCAGCAGGGCAGGACAGGGGGTAATGGTGCCAGCGGGGCACAGTCAGCTCAGGGTCAGCACAGGCAGGGTGATCAGAGTTCCCAACAGGGGGATTCTAAGAGATTTAGATAAGGAGGTTTTAGACATGGCCAGGGAGGTTTTAGGCATGGCCAGGGAGGCCAGCAGCAGTTTCAGCAGGGCCAGCATGACCAAGGTAGGGGTGGAAACGGCCATCAGGGCCGTGGGCAGCAGGGTCGGAGCGGGGAAACTTTACGGGGAAATGTTTCATATGTGGCAAGCATGGCACAAACGTCAGGAGTGTCCTGGGAAGGGAAGGGCCCCGCAGCAGCAGCAGGGTGCTCGTCAGGAGCCCCAGAGACCGATGTTTCCCGCCGCCTTCCCACCGCCACCACAGATGCCAGCACTGTCACCTATCCCCGCAGTCCCAGTTCAGTAGGGGCAGCTTCAGTACGGTCGAGTTTACCAGCTTCAGCAGGCCACAGTCCCACAAGATCCACCCGCGATTGAGGGTATGTTTTCTATTCAAGGGACTATGGGGCGTATTTTATTTGACACGGGAGCTATTAGATACCGTGGAGAGCACTGTCACTTGTGTAGATTCACCGTTGAGTAGGGGTTCTGTGATTTCCTTTATATGTAGAGGCGTGGGTGTAGAGATTGGGAGATTTACTTTACCTGCCGATATGCTAGTATTAGATATGTCCGAGCACGATGCGATTATTGGTATGGATTGGCTGGTTACGTATAGAGCCATGATTGATTGTTATAGTAGGAGTATTGTTTTTGCCATACCCGGTCAGGAGATGTTCCTTGTGGCGATGCCTCGTCCTGAGGGAGGATCATCCACTCACTTGTACTACATAGAGGAGGAGACCTCTAAGGACGTGGTAATACCGCTTGATTCGATTCCAGTCGTTAGGGAGTTCGCTAATGTATTCCAGGATATTCCGGGATTACCTCCTAGTAGAGAGAGATGGACTTTGTTATTGATTTTGCACCGGACACTCGGATAACACTCACGCATCTCATCCTCGCGCTCCCAGGTAGACTCCCTGGCATTATGATGCCGCCACTGAACACGCACTAACGGTTGTAGATCAATATCCTCTAAAGCAATGTGAGTGTGGGCCAAATCATCTCGAAGATATCTCTTCAGTGAGGAAATGTGGAACACGTCATGGACCCTATGCAACTGTTCCGGTAACCCAAGTCTATACGCAACTGGCCAATTCGCTCGATGATTAGGAATGGCCCCACATATCTAGGCATCAACTTCCCCTTCTTCCCAAACCGCATAATCCCCTTCATAGGAGGCACTCTGAGCAGCACCTGGTCCCCCACATTGAACTCTCGAAAGGACCTCTTGGCATCGGCGTAACTCTTTTGTCGGTCCTGAGCAACCCGAATACGAGTCCGTATCATCTCTATCCTCGTTTAAGTATCCTGAATCACCTCCGACCCAAGTAGCTTGTTGTCCCCCACCTCTAGCCAACATGCTGGGGAACGACAAGGTCTACCGTACAACGCCTCAAATGGAGCCATACCAATAGTGAACTAGTAGGAGTTATTATAGGCAAACTCCACCAGTTGAAGATACTGCTCTCAACCACCTCCAAAATCGAGGATGCACATGCGCAACATGTCCTCTAACATCTGATTCGTTCGCTCGATCTGCCCATCTGTCTGCGGGTGATAGGTTGTACTCAATCGCAACTCCGTTCCCATAGCTTCCTGGAAACTCTCCCAAAATCGTGACACAAATATTTTGTCCCTGTCGGGTACGATATTGAGAGGCCCCCCGTGGAGTCTCATTATCTCAGCTATGAAGATTTTGGCGTATTGTCCCGTAGTGTAGTCTGTCCGGGCTAAGGGTGCAACCGGTACGGGTTTTTACCGTACCGTACCATACCGTACCGTTTTGGTTCGGAAAAAAATGGGTTTGGTTTCATATTATGAAATACCGAAAACCGATTTTACCGAAACTGAAAATACCGTCAAAAATTTGGTTGGTTTTGGTTTTTAGATATAAAAAACCGATTTACCGAATTTACCGTACCGATATCGTACCAAAATTACCGTACCGAAATACCGTACCAAACTTTTTGTGCAGTGTCAAATTATTTTGTGTATCATACTACTTCTATTTATTTTATTTCTCATGAGTGAGTTTTTATATTCTCTTTGAATTTAAATTTATTTATTTGAGTATTTGGTTTAAGTGTTAAATAATCATGTTAATTAAACATATATTTTGTTTAATTAATCAAACATTTATCACAAAATGAATTAGGTAGCATTTTGTTAAAACAAAAAGAGCCGTTTGTTTTGTTGGCTATATTTCCATTTTGCCCTTATTTCATTTGGGATTTATATTGTGGTTTGTGTAGAGATCTTTTTTTAGGTTTCCATTTCATTTTTTTTACCTCTTTCTCTCTCAAAAAGTGTGGCCGTCATTTTTGTTTGAGCTCTCTCTCTCTCTCTCATTTTTTTTTCTTCTTCAACCTTGGGTTGATTTTGAGAAATAATTTTTTGGGAACTTTTATTTGAGAACACCATTTTTTTGTTTTGAGATTTGGCTTTCGATTTGGTGTGGTTACTTCGTTTTGAGATCGGGTTTTCGGTGACAATTTTTTCGGCGCCAGCTGTATTCGGATCTGAGTTCCCTCCGTGTTTTCCGGTGATTTTTTTTCCCGACGAGTTGGCTTTTCCTGTGAGTTGGCTTTTCCGACGAAGGTTTGTTTTTCCTTTGTTGGAGGTGTGGATGATTTTGACTTTCCGGCGAATATTTTTTTAGGTAACAGCTCCCTCATTTTTTGAGGCTCATCATCTTGGCTCACTCTCCTCAGGCACCAGCTCCCTCATCTCGTCTCACTCTCCTCCGGCTCCGACAAAAGCAAATCGGTTAGTTTGGTCTCGTATATGTTTAAATCTATTGTTCCAAATGCTACAATGCTAAAAACTGTACCTGTTTGTGTATGTTTCTAATTGTTCCAAATAATAGCTAGAAATGCTAGAAATTGTAATAGCTATAAATGGGTATATCGAAATATATACCAGATTTACTGAATGCATAAACCGATTTGAAATTCTGGTATTTACCGAGAAAAAACCGAATTGAAACCGAAATTACCGAAACGAAAAAAACCCGAAAAAACCGAAAAAACGGTCGGTTTGGTTTTGGTTTTGGTTTTTGTTTTGATATACCGGTCGGTAAATTGGTACGATATGGTTTTACCATATAGAATGTGGTTTTGGTATTGGTAAGGGGTCGTTACCGACCATACCGTACCGGTTGCACCCCTAGTCCGGGCTGACAGAAGGTGGACAACCTTGGTCAACCGATCCACGATTACCCATATGGAATCGTGACCTCTCTCCGATATAGGTAACCTCGTGATGAAGTCCATGGAAATGCTCTCCCATGGACTACCTCGTGATGAATGTCCCGTAGGGAGTTCGCTGATGTATTCTAGGATATTCTGGGATTACCTCCTAGTAGAGAGATAGACTTTGTTATTGATTTGGCGCCGGACACTCGGTCGATTGCCCGCGCACCTTACTGTATGGCTCCAGCGGCGATGAGGGAACTACGGGATCAGATAAAGCAGCTGTTGGGTCAGGGGTTTATCCGTAGGAGTACTTCGCCTTGGGGTGCCCCTGTGCTATTTGTGAAGAATAGGGATGGATCTTTGAGGTTGTGTGTTGATTACTGGGAGTTGAATAAAGTTACGATACGGAATAAGTATCCGTTGCCCCGAATCGATGACTTATGACTTATTCGACCACTTGAGAGGAGCTGCCTTCTTCTCAAAGATTGACTTCGAGATCAGAATACCATCTGTTGCGTATCAAGGAGCAGGATGTCTCGAAGACTGCCTTCTTGACGGGATATGGTTCCTAGGAGTTCAGGGTTATGCCTTTTGGCCTAACCAACGCCCCAGCCGTGTTTATGGACTTGATGAATAGGGTGTTCAGAGAGTTCCTGGACCAGTTCGTCATTTTCTTTATTGATGGCATTCTGGTTTACTCCCGGATCGAGGAGGAGCATGCCGAGCACCTGAGGCAAGTTTTGCAGACACTACGTCAGCACAAGTTGTATGCAAAATATGATAAGTGCGGATTTTGGTTGAAGGAGGTTCAGTTTTTGGGGCATATCATTTCTGAGTTGCTCCAGGGAAGGTATCAGCGGTGAGGGAGGGGGACGGCCCACGACACCGATAGAGATACGGGTTCAGCCAGTCCATATGGGTTTAATCGAAGTTCAGCCGGTCCATTTGCATGTTGGATTCGATTTGGGTTTTGCTTTACTTTGGAAGATAACACTTATACCGACACGTGTTTATGTGGCGTTGATGACTCACCCGCCAAGCTTGAGGGCGAGCTTTTTCAAAGACGGGGAGAATGATGTGTATGGGATATCTAATGACACGTGGCGCGTGGTTGTGCCTACATGAGAAGACTATTTTCTATTTTGCATTTTTAGTTTAGGGTTCAATTGTAATTTTCCTTTATTTTTAGTGTCTAATTAGTTTTCAAGTATGTTTGGGACTAATATGTCATTTTTAGTTAGTAGTTGCCTTTTTTAGTCATTTTGGTGAATAGCTTGATTAGCAAGCTAACTTCTCCTATAAATAGGCCCCTTGGCGCTCATTTGTACTCAACCTTTAATATTGAGAATTGTGAATAGAGAGAGAAAGAAACCCATCTCATTTCTTTAGTTAGTTGTTGTTGTTGTTGTTGTTGTTGTTGTGTAGTGTAGTTGTTGTGTAGTTAATAGTTGCGTAGTGTAACAATAACGCTTCCGCATTTGAAGGTTTGCATCGCAACATGCTTCTAATTTTCTAAAATATTCGATGGAATATGAAAATATTAATGGAGATGAAAATTGGAAATAGAAAACGCAAAAATGTTGGCGTAGCTAAATAGGCTCCTTTTCTTTCCAAGCTCCCCATATGTTGAGATATACATTTGTTCAGGCTCGGAACATTTATTGAAAGAACCCTAAGTAAGAATGAACAAACTTGAATGAACCAATCTAATGTACCAATAACAAGTTCTTCCTGAATCAATAAGTCCATTAGAACGTCAAGTATTTACAACGACAAGGAAGGGGACAAAATGCATAGTAATGTTTGACAAGCAGAACTAGTTGTGCTTCATGTGTCCAAGAAGCCAATAACGTCAAAGCATATAATAATGCATTCGCTTTGTATGTATGGGGTAAAAACTATCATTATCAAGTATCAAAAAGATGAGTATGATTATGATTTAACCAACCTAGGTAGAAAGTTTCAGGAAAGGCGCGGCCATCAGTGCTGAACATTACCTGCAAATTGCATTATGTTTTAACATCAAACAAGGACAAACTAATGAAATCCAGAACATGCAGAAAACAAGGGGGTCAAGCATATCTCATTATGGACAAACAAGATGGGCAAAATCAAGTGAAGTTCTTTAAAACAAGGAGAGGCATGCTAGTATCATGAACATCTGGTTAAAGATCAAATATATTGAATTGGATCCCTCAAAGAATACGATTTATGAATCTTCAAAGTTAAGATGGGAACAACAATCAGATAGATTAATATTTGGAGTTTCAACATAGTAATGTCAAGACGAGGCTTTAACTTGATTTCAAAAGCATTGTTCTGAGTTAATGAGTCGTTACCTCTACACTATCACTAGGTCTGAACCACTCAAGCGCAAGGTTCTAAAAAACGCCAAGCCTTAAGCCTTGGAAGCTTAGGCGGGCGTTAGGCGTAAAAAGGCGTGAAAAGGCGTTTAGACCTTTTTAATATATTTAAATATTTGTTAACCAATAACAAGGCAGTTAAAATAATAAAATTGCACATATCATAAAAATATGTCTGAATATTTACAAATTAAAATACTAAATGATTATTTTGAATGATATAATGGTCCGGTTTGTAAAAAAATCTTTAAAACGCGATATCGTTCACTAAAGCATTGTTGTTTTTAGAGAAAAAGTGCGCCTTAAGGGTTTTGCCAAGCATAAGGCGTCAAAATCTTAAGGCGGGGCGTTTCTCCCAAGCCTCAAGCTTAGGCGTGCCTAGGCGGAGCCTAGGCGGGTTTTTTAGAACAGTGGCGTAAGAGAATATAGTGTCATTTGGAAGTGGTTCAAACCGACTACGAAGAACAGCCAGCTGCAATGTCGTTTTCACTAATGCAGAAGTTGGTTGCGTTCATTACATTACTGTCATGTTTTTCTATTATAGTTAAGAGAGTTAGGTCGTTAGGCCTTGTTTGGCTGCTGAGTTAGTTAAAAAGCCTTGTATGTAACAAATCAGTTGGTGATGTCAGAGATAAAGGAAATGAATTAGAACATTCTGTAGTTCTTAATTTGGGCTCAAAATGGGACAAGCAAGGCTATTATCGACTTTTAAGGTACCAGATGTTGATTTTCCCGAGTTTATTGATGAAATCCAAGGGGTAATCAAGAATGTTAAAGGTTTCTCTGCTTTTCTCCATAGCCCAATACGTCTTTTTTTTTAAGCGTAGAAGCCCTACTTTCACCGGAGAAGAAACAAAGGTCGGCCGTCTCTCTCTCTCTCCTATTTTTGCCCTAATTTTAGCTCTTGGTTTTTGAGGGCTGATTAGCCTCATTGTTTGAAAGCTGCGTGTGTTAGTAAGGGGCAATTGGTCATTTAGTTAACATTGAAAAGTGGAGTTATTTTTTAACAGCTGTCCTGTTAACATGTGTTGTTATTTGCATGTGTTATTTGTCTAACAGCTGTTAACAGCTATAAAAATGAGCTATAAAAGTGGCGTTATTGTCTAACAACAAATGTGTTAACATGTGTTGTTATTTGCATGTGTTATTTGTCGCTGTTAACAGCTATAAAAGTGCTGTTAACAGTTGTCCTTAAAAAAAATACTCTATTAAAAAATAACACACAAAAATTAACAATAGGGTTTTTTTTTTTTAACTCTTTTAAAAAATAACAATTGCGTCCTTTAAAAAAAAGTACTCTACTAAAAAATAGCACACAAAAATTAACAGTAGGGCTATTTTTTTTTAACTCTTGTAAAAAATAACATTTGCATCCTTTAAAAAAATGTACTCTACTAAAAAATAACACACAAAAATTAACAGTAGGATTATTTTTTTTTAACTCTTGTAAAAAATAACATTTGCATCCTTTAAAAAAAAGTTATCTACTAAAAAATAACACAAAAATTAACAGTAGGGTTATATTTTTTTTAACTCTTTTAAAAAATAACAATTGCGTCCTTTAAAAAAAAGTACTCTACTAAAAAATAGCACACAAAAATTAACAGTAGGGCTATTTTTTTTTAACTCTTGTAAAAAATAACATTTGCATCCTTTAAAAAAATGTACTCTACTAAAAAATAACACACAAAAATTAACAGTAGGGCTATTTTTTTTTAACTCTTGTAAAAAATAACATTTGCGTCCTTTAAAAAAAAGTACTCTACTAAAAAATAGCACACAAAAATTAACAGTAGGGTTATTTTTCTTTAACTCTTGTAAAAAATAACATTTGCATCCTTTAAAAAAATGTACTCTACTAAAAAATAACACAAAAATTAACAGTAGGACTATTTTTTTTAACTCTTGTAAAAAATAACATTTCCGTCCTTTAAAAAAAGTACTCTACTAAAAAATAGCACACAAAAATTAACAGTAGGTTTTTTTTTTTTTAACTCTTGTAAAAAATAACTTTTGCATCCTTTAAAAAAATGTACTCTACTAAAAAATAACACAAATTAATAGTAGGGTTATTTTTTTTTACTCTTGTAAAAAATAACATTTGCATCCTTTAAAAAAATGTACTATACTAAAAAATAACACAAAAATTAACAGTAGGATTTTTTTTTTTTAACTCTTGTAAAAAATAACATTTGCATCCTTTAAAAAAAAGTACTCTACTAAAAAATAACACACAAAAATTAACAGTAGGGTTATTTTTTTTTTTAACTCTTGTAAAAAATAACATTTGCATCCTTTAAAAAAAAGTACTCTACTAAAAAATAGCACACAAAAATTAACAGTAGGGTTATTTTTTTTTTAACTCTTGTAAAAAATAACATTTGCATCCTTTAAAAAAATGTACTCTACTAAAAAATAAAAGTAGAGTTATTTTTTTAAAACTTTGAAAAAAATAACATTTGTATCCTTTTTTATTTTGTAGAATGGCTCCTAAACTAGATATTGGGTGGGAGCATGGAACTGCTGTTGGTGGAAATAAGAAGAAGATTGCATTAGTGTAATAAAGTCGTTAGTGGTGGTGTCACCAGACTAAAAGAACACTTGGCGGGAGTGCAAGGCAACGTCGAACCGTGTCGCCATGTTCCTAAAGAGATAGCAACTAATATTAAAAAAATTCTTACAGGTGGTATGAAGTAACGTGCCCTGGAGAAGAGGAAGAAGGAGAAACAAGTAGAGAATTTGCGAGAGCAAACCCAATATTATAATGAAGATGATGCCAGTGAAGATAGTGATGACGTTAATGAAGACGATATCACCCGTTTAGAATTAGCACAGTTGAAAGCTGCTATGAAAGAAAGTCGAAGAATGGCAGGAGAACAACATAGACATTCAGTTTCCGGGCCAAGGCCATCCACATCTGGGCTTAAGCGACCGCACGTGTCACGATCGTGGTCATTGAAACCGGGAGTTGAATTGCCTGCTCGAGGAATGGACCCTTCCATGTTTAGGTCGAGGAAGTCTACTCAAAAAACTGTGAAATCCATGTTCTCTAAAGATGGAGTAAAGAATGTTGGGAGGGCTATTAGCAAGTTCTTTCATTTTAATGTCATCCCGTTCCATGCTGCTGATAGTGGACCTGCATATCAACATATGATTGATACAATTGCTAAGGAGGATCCGGGGATTAAAGGTCCAAGTGGTTATCAGATTGGAGGTGTTTACTTGGATGAGGAGGTAAAAGAGGTGGATGCATACATAGCAACTCTAAAGGAGAAATGGCCCGAGTATGGTTGCACAATCATGTGTGACAGGTGGTGTTCAAGGACGAAGAAGCCTATCATAAACTTCATGGTATACTGTGATCGTAATATGATATTTCACACTTCTGTTGACACGACTAACAAAATCAAGTCGGCGGATTATATTTTTTCCCTTATGGACAAAGTTGTGGAGGAAATTGGCGAGGCTCACGTCGTACATGTTGTCACTGATAATGAGCCAAATTTTAAGGCGGCTGGCGCGTTATTAATGGCGAAAAGGAGACACTTATTTTGGTCACCTTGTGCAGCACATTGTCTTGATTTGATGCTAGAGGAAATTGGAAATATGAAGTCAATCAAGTCGGTATTGAATGATGCCAAATCAATTACCTCGTTCATATATAACAGTCAAAAAGTTGTGAATTTAATAAAGGAGTATACCAGAGATAGGGAGTTGCTAAGGCCAGGCATTACGAGATTCGCTACCGAGTTTATTGCCCTTGAGAGTCTCATTCGCTATCAGTCTGAGTTGAAGCGAATGTGTACCACGAATGAATGGCGTGAATACAACCGTGAGAGGACCCGAAGGAGTGCGGCCACTAAAGTATCGGATTTAATTCTAGCAGATCGATTCTGGCAACGGGCTGCCGAAGTTGCTAATATTATGGAGCCCTTAGTATTGCTTTTGAAGATCGTAGACCAGGATAAAAAGCCTACATTATCTATCATCTACGAAGGGGTGGATAAAGCAAAACTAGCAATCCAGGCAACTGTTAGAAACTGGAAGAAGTATTGGCAGGTGATCGATGGAAGATGGGAGAGACAATTGCACCGAGACTTGCATGCCGCGGGATATTTCTTAAATCCGGTGTTTCAGTATTCATCTAATTTTTCAAGCCATCCCGAGATAAGAACCGGACTTAAAGAGGTTATCAAAAGCCTAGAGCCAGACGTACAGAAACAGGCCTTGTCAATAAATGAGGTATCACATTTGTTTCCATCGAGTTATATTTATTTCATATATGTATTGTTTCTAAATTGATTTGTTTGCCTTTTAGGTTAAACTCTTTACGGATAAGAGAGGGGAGTTTGGCTCAGATCTTACCAAGCAAGCAGTCAAATCTTCTCTTCCAGCTGAGTGGTGGAAAAATTACGGTGATGATGCACCAAATCTTAGGCGCATTGCTATCAAAGTACTGAGTCAAACATGCTCATCTTCGGGTTGTGAGAGAAATTGGAGCACATGGTCTCTCATCCATACAAAACTTCGCAACCGATTGGCAATAAAAAAATTGCATAAATTGGTGTATGTGCATTACAATTCGCGACTTAAAGTTAGGAATTTGATGTACATGCGAGATACCGAAGATTTTTACAATCCAATAGACTTGAATTTAATATTTGAGGAGGATGACATCTTGGATGAGTGGACCCGAGAGAATGATGAAGGGGTCTTACCAAACGATGACTTAGACTGGTTGGATGAAGGTATTCAACAAAGCGAAGGGGAAGAACGACGGGGGGGTCACAATCAACCGGCACCGATCAGTGTTCTTTCCAGTTCTGATGATGATCATGGTGGTGATGATAGTTGGCAAGATATTCCTGGTACTTATGGTAATCATGAAGATGATGACGATGACGACGACGACGACGATGATGATGATGATCAAGGTGGTGGCAAGGGAGATGTTAGTAGGGGAACAGCGAGTGGTAGCCGACAAAGGAGTGGAGTTGGTGGTAGCCACCAAATGGGTGGTTCTTACAATACTGGTACACAGCATGATGGTGGTATGACATGGGCACAAGGAGATGAAAACTACTATGCCACGCAAGACACAGATCATGGTTATCGCCCGGGAATCAGTGAACAACGAAGGCATTTAGACAATTTAACGAGATTCCCTAGTAGTGACGAGTATTCAAGCGGATATGATCAGCAACGTCTTGATGATCAACTACAGGCAATGGGTTTAATGACAGATCATGCATACCGCAGTGGAAGACATAGTATCTCTGGGAATGGGAGTGGCACAAATAATTATGGTCCGGCACAACTTCCAAGATCTACTAGTAATAGTACAGGTGGTTATTATGATCGTTATAGAGACCATTATGGATCTACTAGTAGCGGCACAACAAGTGGTGATTATTATGGATATAATCAAGGGACGCAATATGGTGGGTCTTCAACTGATAGTTCTGGGTATAGAGGTTTTGGATATTATCATCACGGTAGTCAACCGGGAGATCGTCAACCACAGTTTGCAAATTATGGATCATTTAGCCAGTCATCCCAGCCATCTGAGCAGCAATATGGTTCATATTTCTTTCCTTACCCAACTGAAAGAAATTATCCCTATCCAAATCCGTATGATCGATACCACAACTAGATAGGGAGATGAAAATGATGAAACGTTATAATCATTCCTATTTATCTTCCATACAAATTTTTTATCTAAGTTTATGTGGCATTATATTGTTTTTCAATATTATTATTGATTTACTATGTAATATTGAATCTGACAACTCTGTCGCGCTTCAGTATAACCAGTTCTACAATGCAATGCATATTGAATGATGGGTTTGAATGTACATCATTGGTCCACTTTGTTAATCTTATTTTTTTAAGATTTTCTATATTTTTTCGGAATTTTTTGCGCTCTCTAAATAGCGTATCTTTGCGTATCGCCCGATACCGCGACCGATACCGCGACCGAGTTGAAAATCGGGTGTCCGATACCGGGACCGATACCGAGACTTTGAATCATGCTAGCAAGAGCTTGATGATTACTCAACAAATGGATAATCGGATCCATGTTTGAACTAACGGATTGCTCAATCCTCGCATTCAGATCATCAGGGAAATGAGAATCAGTGGGACCTTCAGCAACGGCAGCTATACGAGTTTTACCCTTCCTATTCCTCAACTCGGGATACAATTTGAAGCATGTGAGCTTTGAGTGCCCCTCTCCACCACAATGCTCACATACCATCTTCTTCTTTTCACGACGTTTGCCTTAAAACGGAGCGCAAAAGAACTCCAAAAAACGATTCCCGTATTGGCTATAAAAGCTATTTGATCACTTACAGAAGGAGACTCAAAAACATCGTCGATGAGGATGTAAGCTTGAGGCGCCGCTCATGCTTCTCACACACTGAATACACTTCACCTAGTGGAGGAAATATATGTCCAAGGAAGCTCAAAAGTAGCTCCTAGACCCATCAAGAACCGGTAAATCTTTTGATTTTCTTCCCGAACTATAAATGATTCTGCAGTCTGGGCGGTAATACCCACTATGTCAGCTAAAGGACAATATGAAGCATACTCCTCCCATCTCTGAGTTAGATAGCTATAAAACGTCAAAATCGAATCATTGCCTTGACAGGTATGCGATATTTCCTTACAAAGTTCAAATACCCAAACCTCATTGTGTTAATGAGAGTACATAGCAATCATACCCTTCCATAAGAGAGGAACAGACTCATAAAACTGAAACTTTTCATAAACACGCGGCTCCATAGAGTTGAACATCCATCCCAGAATAGTACAATTGGTAACAAACTACTTACTGAAGGCCGGATCAAATTCCTTCGGCATTGGGATTTTCCCAAGAATCAATTTTTTCTCTTGTACCACAAAATAAACAAAACGATCTAGCCCACGACGAAAAATTCCGGCCATTAAGTAGCTGAACCGTAACTTTCTGTGGGGGTGAATGGTGAGTGTTCATCAAATTGGATGACGTTTTCTTTACTTCGATAATTTTCCCATCAGACATTGTGCACAAATCAGCAATAACACCAACAATGATGAACTCACAAGTAATAACAATTACTCAAAGCAGTCCACAAACAAAATAACAAATAGGATACCCCCAAAACAGCCTTAACAAAAAACTATCAAGTGACCACAGAAAATTAACGCAAGAGATGACAAATTAGTGAAGTATAACTTCAATTGCATAGATACAATGAAGAAAGAACTTCAAATACTCATAAAAGGTTGATGCTCTAAATGATGAAAGATAGTACAACAATCTACCAGATCATAGGTAAATAATAAGAGTTTGATGCTCTAAATGATGAAAGATAGTATAACAATCTACCAGATCATAGGTAAATAATAAGAGTCTCTTTAGTCAAGAGAAATCAACCCCAAAAAAGTATTGAAACCCGCTCAAAAAATCAAACCCTAGGCAACTTGAACTTTGAACTCAAACCCTAGGATAAAGGGGAGGGGGGCGCACTCTTAAAGGATCCCACAAGGGGGCTGCACAAACCTAGGGTTTGCGCTTCTGGTGGTGGCAGGGATGGCTAGGTGTGGTGAGCGGTTGAGGAAGAAGGTGTCCGGTTAAGGAAGAAAGGGGTTACCGGGCAGGTTCCTTTTTTTTTTGTTTTTCAACTCTGATACCAACTAGAATTAGTGAATTCTACTATGGTCCCTACAAGTTTAGAGGCTTGTATTTATACCAAGGAGGGAATATATTGGGGGATCAAATTACCCTTATGATCAATTACATAAATAACACACAAATAACATAAACATTCCAACAATATATACATACATACATATGTCGATATATTCCAAGCATGTAAATCGTCGACCTCTCACGTGGTTAGTGTCCCTTATTATCATATTCTAATGAAATGACTACATTTTGAGTAGTCCAAATCAAAGAACTTCAGGACTCTCTATGACACAAGATCAGACATATAAAGCCCCATAAGATTCATTGTCCCTTTATATATTGCAAAATGCATTCTTGAGTTTAGAAAATGAAATATGCCAAAGCCACTCACTGTAACTCCTATGCTAGAGTTGACTTAAAAGGGCACTTCATATTTTAGATGTAACCTTGAAAATATGTTTGCATCAGTAAAAAAAATTTAGAAGGTACAAGCTACTAAAGTGCTGAACTTTAAGTTATATTTGAAAGCCATTTGGCAAATTCAGAGTATTGTCGTACTTCTTTCTTTTTATTTAAAGTTGTGATTGAAATAGGACATGTAGACCTGACAAGTCCATAAATGGCAATGCATAGCATGTTTCAGTTATCAAACAAGTGACACAAAATTGAGAGACCATAGTTATTTTACTTTTCACCAAACATGGGTCAATACACCTTGTTTTCTAAATCATAAGAAGTCGTACAAACACAAAAAAAAATATGGTTTCGAATATGAGATATTAAAAATCTCACCCCTGTGACCAGAGGCTTGTCCGGCACACCTACTCCCCCCCCCCCCCCCCCCCTCACTACGGCAGATTCTGACGCCAATCTTCGGAAGAGATATATCACATCGTATGGCCGTATACATGCCCCCTCCGGACCTACTACGATGGGCTATTTAAAACCCACAAGACACAAATTCCACGACTTTGGGTACAACCGTTCAAAGACCATTTGAAAAATCGCTCCCGCGAACAAAACTCTCCTCGGGCGTACCTTCCGATGTGTACAAATCGATGATGGAGATGAAAACGAATCTGGGGTACAAAGCTCCTTTGGTTTTTCTTGAAACAAGGGTAATAGACCTACTTTGGAGAGGCTGGAATCGACCCACCATTGAAATCGACTTACCCTAAATGGGTACAAATCGATACACCATGATTTTACATCTCGGTACAAAATCGAATCACCATGAGCATTCGGAACAGACTCACCTTTGAAACCGACATACCATGAATCAACATACCACGGGACTCCCAGACCGAATCACCATGGACATCCCAAATTGACTCACCATGGTCTGCGTAATCTAGGAATTGAAATCGACTCACCATGCTCTTGGTCAGAAGTTACGAAAAAACCCAAAGCCATGGTGAATCGTTTCACCTTTTTATGTATGTATGTATGTATCTGATGTGAATCAGGGACGTGGTCGTCATTTTATCATTCTTTAGTCATTTTTAGTTTTTCTTCTATTTTTAGCATTCGTTGTATTTTCCCTTTTTGTTTAGTATTTAGAGGAAGGAAGGTTAATTGGGATTAAGGGCATAATTGTAATTAGTTTCTTAGCTTAGAGACCAAGCAACCTCCTTTCTATAAATACCTCTTATGTAGACTCATTTGAGTCATTCTTCCATTTTTTGAGATTTGATTAGAGAGAGTTTGAGATAGAACTATCTTTTCTTCTTCGCATTGACGCCATTTACGTCAATTGGTATCAGAGCCTAGTCGCTCCACCCGTTGTTGTTGTAAAAAAAAAAACTCGTAAACAACGTTACGTGGGTCCAAGAAAAGATGAACACCTTTGAGCCAAACCCTTTCGAGCAACTCTTGAAAGCCATCAACTGATTGACGGACCGAATCGACACGATGGACGCCCGAAATTCTTCGTCGGCAACCACCACGGACCGCCCTCACACCGCCCCGGTAACATCTCAAAACCCTCACCCTAATTCTCCAAGATCCACCCATTCTACACCTCTCCCATAAAGAAACCTTAATCTTCAAAACCCTAATCCCATAAACATCCCCACCACTAAAGAATCCACCCTTCCACCACCACCTGTTGGCCGGAATGCAAAAAAAAGTCCAAAAACACTTCTGCTGATCCAACGCAGCCCCCCCACCTGCCGACGCATCCCACCAACCCGATACAACCACTTCTTCCACTAAAACCCACCGACGAGCCCATACCCCCACCGCAAAACCCTACCGATCCCTCCAACCACCAAAATCCCCTCACCGCTGCCCCGGGCTAGCCGATTACCTTCGGAACTTCCATTCCCGCTTCTGGATACAACCTCCGGCGACGGCAGGTCCCCGCCCAAGACCCATCACGGCCGTTACCTTCATTTCCGGCGCAAAATCAATGCGGGGCAGCCCTAGTACCACCGCCCACTGCCCTGGACACCTCCTGCACCCTCGGACGGACCTTTCAGGGATCAAACGCAGCCACTACAGGCCTGCCACTAGCCCCACTGCAAACCGCTGAAATCCAGATCACTTCCTCTCCTATTTGTGCTCAAATGGTGCCTTCCAGGCTCGAAATGAATTCTCCAACCATCACCGATATGATTCGTGACATCCGGCATGCCAAAGGGTCAATCCCCACTCAATTTCAGCCTCCGAAGACATTTCCCATGCTAAATGAACCCTATCCACACCTTAACCCCAATCTTAAACCCCAAATCCTAGAATTTCTACCCTCCCACATTCCTAATAATTTTACACGCCAAAATTTACCACCACCCCCTATACCTCCACCACCAAACACATCAATCCACCACCACTTGCCCTCTCCACATCTTCCCCCACCCCGAATTCTTGTTCCCTCCCACTCCCCACCACCACACCCATCCAATTACCCCATTCAATCCCCACATCATTACCCCTTGCCCCCTATCTCCATTTACCCTCGCCACCACCCACAAAAACATCTTGAAAATCCCGACATACCATCCTTACCCCCCGCTCCATCTCTTCCCACATACCCTCACCCGCCCCATTCTAATTTTCTCACGCTTCCGCCTCCCCTATTTTACATACTACTCCCCCAACTCAGCCACCCTCGTGGGATACCCGTTCCTTTCACTCCGCGCCCGTTGATTCCCATGAGCGGGTACGGGAGTGGATTACCTTACCTCCCCCAGCGGATCCACCTTCAACCCGTCCCCACTTCGCTCCGAAGTTTGAACCACCCCCTCCTACCGAGTGGCGCACGGATGTTTCCCCCTTAGATTCATTAAACCCTAAAGTGACCCCCTATGTCCCCCTCTCTGAGCGTCATTGCTTTGTTTGCTACCAGAAAGGGCACCAAATGAATCAGTGTCCCTATCGCCAGCCATTGGTTCCAGCATCACCTCCTTCCCCATCCAGCAAGACTCTACCACCTCACACTACTCCTCCAGGCTCCTGCCAACACAGTTCCCCCACCAGCTCCTGACCCTCCTCATCCACCGCCTCGGAGGCACCCGCGGCTCGCACTACTTACCGAGCCTCCACCAGGCGATGATGATCTCGATGAGGATACCCTAGCCCTTTAAAATGGTGATGCCATCACACAGTTGGCCCTTTAGTTACTCTCAAGGAGTATGCAGACTGGATGTTCCCATGTTTGACGGCCACCTTCAGTGTGATGCCGTCATTGATTGGCTTGTCGCTATGGAGCGGATTTTTGAGTATAAACGGCTGTAGGGTCGTAGATGTGTTCTTCTAGCAGCAACCAAGTTTCAGGGCTATGCCAGTGTTTGGCGGAATGATTTGGAGCAACGACGTGTCCTTGAGGGCCTACCCCCTATCTAGTCCTGAGCCGAGCTCCGAACACAGTTGATGTCAGCTTTTGTCCCCGCCACCTATGAGCGCGACCTATTCTTGCGAGTCCAGTCTCTTCGGCAGGACACCACAGTTTTGGACTACACGGAGCGTTTCCAGCTTCTATATACTCATGCCCGCCTCGGCGAGAGTGAGGAGCAGCGGATTAGCCGTTATATTCACGGGCTGCAGAGTTATATTCAGCAGGATCTCACTTTACGTGACGTCACCTCCTTTGCCAGGGCGATGGAGTACGCCACTAAAGTCTAGTCCTTCCATCAGATTGCCCCTTCGCCGCGTAGCCGCTCCATGACAGCTCCTCCAGCCCCAGTGACTTCTACTTATCCCGTGACTCCATCTACTGCAGCTACTCCTTCCACCACGGTTCCTCCGCTGGCCCCACTCATCCGGTCACCTTCAAATGCTATAACTGTGGGGTGATAGGTCCTCGAGCCTCAAATTGTTCCCTCCCTCGCAGTCGTGCTCTCTTAGCTTCAGGACCCTGAGTATCTTGAGATTCCACCCCAGTCCACTCTCATTACTATCCTTGATGGTGACACTGAAGGCCTTCCCCTCTGAGTTCGAGGACGAACTCTTTTCAAGGAGGGAGAGTGATATGAATCAGTGACGTGGTCGTCATTTTATCATTCTTTAGTCATTTTTAGTATTTCTTCTATTTTTAGCATTCGTAGTATTTTCCCTTTTTGTTTAGTATTTAGAGGAAGGAAGGTTAATTGTCATTAAGGGCATAATTGTAATTAGTTTCTTAGCTTAGAGGCCAAGCAACCTCATTCCTATAAATACCTCTTATGTAGACTCATTTGAGTCATTCTTCCATTTTTTGAGATTTGATTAGAGAGAGTTTGAGAGAGAACTATCTTTTCTTCTTCCCATTGACGTCATTTACGTCAGTATCAATACATCTAAAGGTGCACCAAGCCTGCTCATGTAGCCGAATTTTTTTCTGAAGTATGGAGCACTCAAACCTTTTTCGTACAATTATAAAAAGGCTCGGTTTGATTTTCCCAATCTTCTTGTTTTTACAGCCAATGATGTAAGTTTCCAGTTATGATGTCCTTACGCTAGCTCATTAGTTGCTCCCTAACCGGCCCTACACATATGGATACAATTATAAAGTTGTATGCTTTATGAGAAAAGCCAAAATACTTCCTATACCCACAAGTATATTTATACTCACCCGGTGTATGCATACTCTACCTAATCTTTGTTGATGGATATCAGCAAATTATTATTCTACCAAATGTTATTTTACGATTTTAGGCAAATGGGAACATGATTCATCCTTCGTGAATAATTTACTACACACATTGACCTTGTGTATGTGATGAACCACACCATCTGCGATATAACTATTTGTGATTTGTTATTATGACTCATCGTATGATATCTCTCTATGCTATGTTATTTTATTACATATGCTAAAAATGAAATGGGGAGAGCATAATGCTCCCTCATCTGGATATTTTATGACATTTCATAAACATTTGCAAATGTTATTCTATGATTGTAAATCATATTCATACATTATGAATTATTTACGGAATATCTTGAGTATGTTCAACAATTCACGAATCACCTTGAGATTATATACACCCTCAAATTCAATATGGCGTGTGCCCAAACGATATTAATTTTTTGTGCGCGATACACCTACTAGTATGTACTTTTATGATTCATTGCACAAAAATATCCGCACTCTTGTTTATTTTATTCTATTTTATTACATTTAATAAAATATAATAAAGGGGGCATGATGATGATTGCACTTGGATATTTCTTGACAATTTCTAACAATTTGCAATATTATTCTATCAGAAAAGCTATATTATTTTGTAGAGGCATCAAGTCAGACTTTGAGCCACACAATGTCATTTTATCACTGACATATCTTTGCAAAATTATAAGATAGCATGCTATAACAAATAGCTGCAATGCAAATAACTCATGACAAGACATGATACAGAAAAGTACCCGCGTATATGTTTTATTTTATTTATCTCACGTTAAATAAAATAAAAGGGGGCAAACCGGGTACCATGATATTACCTAACTATTAATAAAGCTTCTTCAGTAGCCTTCGCAAACAATTGCAGGCTGATCAAACTTCAAAGCCAAAACAACAATATCAGGCGAACCACCTCGACCTGTTCTCAGAGACTTGTCCTTGAGAAAGCATCCTCAGATAATGCTCAAAATCAACTTCCTAGAGAAAATCACAATATGATACCGATCCATCATGTATCTAGGGGACCAATTCGGGCACCACAATCTCAAACGATTAAGCGACAGGAGGCATATAACTCTCATCAACCTTCATCAGACTCCCAACAACTAGTTGTCGCTTGGACATTGGCAAAGCAATAAATCATATCCATCCAGCAAATATGGCAAGCATATAAAACCTTACCAACATGACGGAAAGTCGGCTATAGCGGTGCATTATATTACAAAACCGGACCAACATTGTGATAAGTGTCCCTAAGCGGTACATTATATTACAAAATCTTATCAAAATTGGTAAGCCACCAAGCAGGCGTTATTTCAACAATCTCGTCTAAATTTAGACGAGTCACTAGCATGTGTATGCATTAAAAACGTGATTTGGACGAATCACCAACATGTGTATGCACAAAAATCTTATCGTGATTTGGACAAGTCACCAACATGTGTATGCATAAAAAACTCGTCATTATTTGGACGAGTCACCAAGCATTGTATGCACAAAAATCTCATCATGATTTGGACGAGTCACAGTTATGCACAAAAATCTCATCGTGATTTGGACGAGTCACTAGCATGTGTATGCACAAAAATCTTGCCTAAATTGAGCAAGTCACCAGCATGTGTATGCACAAAATCTTGAATAAATTGAGTGAGTCACCAACGTGAGTATGCTCAAAATCTCACCTAAATTGAGCACGTCACCAACATGTATATGCACAACTCGTCTAAATTTAGCGAGTCACTAGCATGTGTATGCGCGAAATTCCGCATAAATTGAGCGAGTCACCAGCCTGTATATGCACAAAATCTCATCTAAATTTTGCGAGTCACCAAGCATGTGTATGCACAAAATCTCACCTAAATTTAGCGAGTCACCAAACCGGTGCTTATTCATAATCTTGACTAAACTGAGTAAACTCACCCGTTGGTGCATATTTATAGTCTTGCCTAAATTGAGCAAACTCGCCCGTTGGTGCATATTTATAATCTTGCCTGAATTGAGCAACTCACTCATTGGTGCATATTTATTGGCTAGCTTAAATTGTGCAGAGTCACCCATTTGTGCATATTTATATTCTGGCTTAAATCGAGCAAAGTTACCAGTTGGTGCATATTTAAAAAGCTTGCCTAAATTGAGCAAGTCACTCGTTGGTATCATATTAAAAAAATGGGCCATTTACAATTAGGTCCCTTGCAAACAAATTTTAAACATTTAAGGACAATTGTTTAAAATTTGTTTGCGAGAAACCTAAGAGTACTTTCCCCTAAAAAATTTACCTAAGCATGGGGCAACTCAGAAATTAAATTTCACCAGCATATAGTGGGTTAACTATTAACCTCAACAAAAAACATTATGAATCTCAATGGTTAATCTTGCACAAAATAGGGGGCAACTGTAATAATCAGTCTTGCCAACACATGGTAATTCTGCTAAAGCAGAGATACAAGCAATCACAATAATGCAAAACTGTGGATACACGCTCATTTGAAAGAAATGGGGGCAACACCCAAATGCTCCTCTAGCAATCGGACAAACTCAAAATATATCATTCGAAGAAAAGAATGACCATGAGGTCCGTCAAAATAAACCCATGAGATACTTTGAAATAAACTTGCAAGGTCCATCAAAAGATATATATCATAGTCAATTATGAATAGTCCAACGCAAATCTAAGCTTCGTCAAATTGAAGTATAGAATAATGAGACCAATATCCATCATCACCAGATTGATCGAACAAAGCAAAACTAAGTAAAAATGTTTCGTACACACAGTCGATATGTTTCAACCAATACCAACACATCAACTAGGTATACGAAGAGGCAAATGTAGGAGGGGCTTAACGATAAGCCTCCCATGAAATTATTATATCATGTTAGAAATGATTAATCTCGATAAAGTCCATAATACCACATGCGTTTATGTGACTCAGATTTTATTTTGCGCGTCCAGAATATCGCACGTATTAGTGTATTATATATGCATCAACTAGACAATTATTCTAGTGCGAAGGGTGCAACATATATTATGTACACATGCCATTCAAATTAGGACAAGTGTCACCACAAATTTTTGGACACATGTCACCACAATATATTTGACATGTGGAAGTCCATTTGGGCTTATTTGGCTATAAATAAAGCATATCATCCTCATTAAAGAACAAGCCTTGGAAGAGGAGACATGATAGCTCCCTATCTCCATCATTATTATGGCTAAAACCATGTATCAAAGAAAAAACAAAGAGATTACTCTCTTCCACCCCCTTCTCATCTATTCGAAAACCACCACAATGAGTTTTTCGACGAATAGTATGAAACCACGAATTACGCTAACTTTGATTCCAACAATGACGGATACATAAGCAAGACCAAAGTTGCTCAAATCAAAACATAAAAATATGATATTTCCCCAGATTAAACTACTCTCTCACACAAGTCAAGGGCAATTCAAACATTCCACAACTAACCAAAAATCACACCAAATTACTCGCACATAACTTGGGTAACAACTCCATCATTACTCAAACCTCAGTAGACATTCTAGAATATTCTCCTCAACGCACGTGACTGGGGCATGAGACCTTCCTCACACCTATAAATACTACTCAGCACAAGGAGTACAAACACGCTCCCATGGCGTCATAGGCCGTGAGTAGCCCAAATGTAACTCAACACATGATATAGCGCATGATCACCGCATCCACGTAAACATAGGCCTCAATCTAGCCGAACCACTTAAATATGTGTGCCATTCCCTCATCTTTCTTCAGTTTCATGCATGTTATTTATATTTAATTGTTGATTTGTAGCTAAGATGGTTTGACAAATCACTCATTACGTATGTTGTTGCCATCAAGAATCAAGACCTTACACTTATAATAGCACTAAATCCGACAATCAAACAATAAACTACCAAGGCAGAGAAATTAACTTGTTTCGGTCTCGATCTGACATATATCCAAAGGAAAAATGGTTTCGAGCTTTTATTAATGGTGAAATTACGAAATCCAACCTCTCCATGTCTCTCTCAGCTTGTAATTACATAAGATTTAAAATGGGACATAATGGCCTTACTCAACAATAGAGTCCCAATATGCGTTTACTTGGTTAACTGGAGTTGTAATATTCACGAAATTGAACTCCCTAGTCCTATTAAGAGTAGGTCTTCAGTTGTGTAAAAGGTTTATATCCTTTGATTTTATCTCCTTTGGATTTATCCCTCCAGTTATATCATATGACAATAATAGATTTCCTCCCTAGTGCAAATTCTGGTTCCTCCCTTGGCCTCTTTGACTTGGGTCAAAGAATTATTAATCGCCGGTTGAGGGAGTCCCTCGGTGCCATTTGTACTTTGTCCATCCTTGAGATGAAAAATCCCCTCATCATGTGTGGTTTGTCGTACTATGGATACAATTTATATGGGTTACCAATCGAAACAATAGTTCATTCAAACTGCGAACCAAAACGTCACAATCAAGGCTACCCCCCAACGCACCGCCTACGAGGCATAATATTGTACCATGGACCCAATGTTTTAAAATATGCTAGGCGGGCGGCATGGGACCATCCAACGCCTAGATGGGTTCTAGGCGGGTTTTTTTTTTTTTTAAATAAAGCTATAGGAAATGCTTATCAAAAAAAGTATAACAGCTTCCCAAGAAAACATGTCACACAACTCATAAAGAGATAAATGTTAAAAGGGGAAAATATGCATTTGACTATGTAAAACCATCACAAGAAGATAAATCAGCAAATTTTAAATTACTATAGAGGTGTCATTTCAGTTTGAAAAACAGCATTTAAAGCAATGATGAAATGTGGACAAGCTGAAATATGTTATGTTCTAAAAGGTGCTAGGCGGAAGGCGGGCAATGGGAGGACGACTAGTAATTAGGCAGTTGCTTTGGTGGTTTTTATTTTTATTTTAAATAATATTAAAAAAACTATTCCCATAAACTTAATAGTTCAACACAAAGTTTAAGCAGTTAAACCTGTTTATAAATAACAGTACATACATCAAAATATTAGCCAAATATATGGCGGAGGGGGGCACTAGATATGTGTATATATATGGGACTAGGCGAGACATCGTATCACCGCCCAGCATCTAGGGTCTAGGTGAGGCGGCGGAGAAGGGACTAGCGCTCATGGAGGGCGGCGGCCCTAGGCGGGGAATTTTAGAACACTGCACGGACCCGCACTCATGGCATGCTCCGAAGTGTAACACTGTGCTAGAACAAGATCTTCGTGACATACATTATATTCTACTTCTAACAAACCGCTACAAATTTTACCAATATCTTCAAACAATTTTCTGTTCCACCAGCAAGCAAACAGGAAGGCCATCAGGAACTAACCCACCTCCTCTACATATGACTTATATGAATTGAGGAGAGAAGAATCGTCTATGTTGGTTTTATTTTATTTTTCCTTTTGTTGTTTTTTCCATTTTGGTATCTTAATAGTTGTAAAGATGTGAGGGGGGTATTCTAATCCATTTTGTAAATAAGAAGATTCTAGCTTATCCCTTAGTGATGTCAATCATGACCTCACATGAGGCCTAAAACTATAGGGTAGTATATTTGTATAACCTTCTCTCACCCATATCTATAGTGTGACCCCATTTAGGAACAGTATTTAATCAAAAGATTTTATGATACTGTCTCTCTTTTAGTGTTTTCTTTGTATGCCATTGACACCATTAAAGTCAATTTCCTATCCAAATAAACATCCACATTCCACTTTTCAAAGCTGATCATGCAAGGACCCATTCCTTTTACTAAAAAGTGCAGCTTCTTCTTAGCTCTTGCACTTTGCCCATGTCATGTTTGAAAGAAAAGGTACTAGCACTAACTCTGATTTGAACAAATTATTCAAAGATTTCAGAATTTCACTCCAAAAGTCCCACGCAATCTCCCTTGTACCACATAGTTTCAATCTACTGCTAAATTTTTCGTGTGAAAATTTTAGCAATCTGCTTCTTTTCCTGCTTTAAATTTTAAGAATCTGTAATTCCAGATCCAAAACATATTTTAGGTTTGTGTTATTTTTATCGAAGATCATCTACACTACCAGATTTACGTCATCGACACAACGGCATCAACACGTCACAAACGATCCATCATACCAAAATTCAAAGCCACGCAAACAGGTATAACATGTGGGGAAAATTGTTTTTTGAAATATGAAAATCATTTTAACTTTTGGTAAATTTTTTAAGATGTTGAAAATATTTTTTAGGATTTTGAAGGTTCTTTTAAGTTTTTTTTTTGTGTGCTACAGTGTTTTTAGGGACATATTTTTAGTGGAATTTTTAATTGTCCCAAATAATTTTTGAAGCTACAGGGGTCTTGTAAAAGAATGAATTTGTTTTGAGGCAGTACGACCCGAGAGTTTACCACGGCCATTCCGCGAGAAAAGGCAACCGGCGGTCGCGGCCCAGGACGCTTGGCATTCTGCTATTGGTCTGCGGCAAGTTGAGTTTTCTTTTAATTTCTTCTTTTAAAACTCATTTCAAATGTTCTAAGACTCCTTTTAGTGTTTTCTTTTCACAAAACTCTTGAAAACTTATCACAAATTTTCTATAAAAATACAATTTCGTGGTTAAGTTTTTCAAGGCCTCTTTTTGAGTTGGCCGTTAACTTTTTGTGAACCAAAAACCCCTAAAAGGTCCGAAGTCCACTACTTGGTATTTTGTTCTCTTTTACATGTTTTAGAAAACCTTTTGCACATTAAATCACATATTTTAACGGTGTTTTCTAAAACATAATTCCCACAATTTCTTTATTAAATTTGTGAAGGTTTTGGCTTTGGTTGTGATCAAAGCTTGAGGAGGCTTTCAAGATCGGTGAGTCGATTGACTTGTATTGCAATCCAAGACACTTTTGCATGACTGGTGAGCCAGGAATCAAAGTTGTAGTGGAGATTCGCGTAGACACATGTGTTTCAATAGAGCGGTGGATACCGAGACCCAAGGGTTGTGACTGTCAAGTCGAAGTTGCAGTGAAGATTGACAAAACTAATACTGCAGAGGTTTAAAGTGCGGAACGACGAAGATTTGTGGCACCGATCAAATCAAGGGTTGTAAGTCCTGTCGGTACTTTTTGTAATTCCTGAATTTTTGTACTAGTGAACTTGTGTGTGGGATGGGCGCGTGCATTTTTTTTAGATAGGGTTTTCACGTTAAATGACCGTGCCTCTATTTGTGATTGCATTTATTTTCCGCCTTTGTTAATTGCTATCACCTCATATGAATTTGGACTTAATTAATTAATTGCCAAATTGACTTAACTAATTTCATTAGGAACAAATTAAATCGATAATTTAATTTGCACAATATTTACACTATTTTCATTAACCGGGAGATTGGAAACATATTATTTTTAGAATAATTTTAATTTATCGACCCATAGTAGGACCGAACTTTTTCAGAATCTCTATGCAGTTCTTCATTTGCGTTCTGTCAAGAGTAATGTATGAAAACTTCACAATCAAATCTCACAATATTTCTTGATGTCTCACCTTTTTTATAGGAGCCAACTCCAGAAGCTCTTTGACTGAAGATATCATCCCCGACATGCTTAGCAAAGGAACTGCCAACCCGAAATCAAGGTATACCTGAAATTGAAGACATTGCTTCTGTTAAGGAACTCCCAAGTCAATTTGTTAATGGCAAGTTAAATATCAACACTACATGTCAAAATGTTGAACTCTAAGTTCTTCAGATCCTACCTGTGGGTATATGGAGGCTAAATATGATGCTTCCTTTGAAAATGGATACGATGCGTGCAAAAGCACTAATCGACAGTTGGAGAATCTCTTGTCCTCGAGAAGATTGCGAAGATGAAGGGGATTTGACAGCCTCAAATCCAAATCTTTGTCTCCAAATCTAGAAGGAACAAAAGGATGTAGTCAGTAAAGATAAACAAGTATTACAGATAGAGAGGAAAAAATAAAGAAGTATAACAGATAGAGAGGAAAAAATCCCTGAACCTCTGTTTTGATTTTGTTATCATAGGATAAGGAAAGACTAATTTTACAATTTAAAAAAAATGGTATTTTGAATTAGCCAACTGAACCACAAACATTTTAAAAGATTCCACCATATTACTTTCCTTCTCTATATTTTCACAACAACCGTATACAACATATATTGAAAGCACTTAAACAATTCATAAGCTTTTTGTTACCCTGTGTGTATCTGCATTGGCAGGTCAAAGCGTAATGCCACCTCCAAACTACGCACGAAGATATAATCAATAAAATATTTATTTGTGATGCGGACAGGATTCCCTGCTGAAAGACCATGATAAGATATCCTGTTGTCACGTGTAACCACACAAAGCCCATACTATATATGCTGATGTACTCACCATGTAAAATATCAAAAAGTCCCTCCTCAGCCTCCATCTTTGTTACATATGTATTAATTTCAAGGCCACTGCGATATGCTGCTATGCTTTTAAAACCAACTACTTTATCAATGACTGTAACAAAAGGATAAGGAAACCATCTGAAATTTGATATTTCATTATTTACTAATAAAAACATCATGCCATAAAGTATCCACAAAGAAATCTGAAAGGATATGAATTTAGCTTCCCCAAAAAGACTTCCGTGAACATGTCCAACGTCCAAACTTTTCCTTCCCGGATTCCCTAAAAAACAAAATCAAAAGACTAACGGATACATATTTATAAGAAAGTAAAGTTTCTACACATATTATAGTATATGGCTAATAACCTGAGATTTTGTTCCATTTTGGTGCAAAATTAGCATTTCTATCTTGGTGAACAGATTCATGAATGAAATACTCCCTCCGTCAATAATTAAGAACCATTATTTGAAAGTCAATTTTTATAGTAATGAAACAATAATTTTGGTGTAATCAATAGTTAAAGTATGTGGAATTTGGAATATTGATTTTAGAAACATAACTTTAATTTGAGAGGTCCCAAAGAGAAAAGTGTGGCTCTTAACTTGAGATACAGGGAGTAGAATCTTGCTTTTCATAGGAACAAATAATAACGATGATGATGATGATGATGATATCCACGACAATAGCAATAACAATAATGATCTACTGGGTCATTTCTAAGTTCTTGATACATGAGGAGAATTGTGGCCATTATGTGATCTGAATTGTATTGTCCACTAAATAGCATTGCAGAGCTACAAGAAAGCATCTTCAAATAAATAAATAGAAATCTATAAATCTGGTTATATGTAGGCTAATCAGTTGAAAGAAGTGTATGGGGGTATATAATTTAAGGAAGTTTTTTTTATCTTTCTAGATTTAAATGTGAAACTCAATATTGACAACAGCACAAATAGGACCTGTGAAACTCCTCTTTGTCCAGGTTCACATTGCACTAGCTCAAATGCCAAACTATGAAAATTTGAAGCTAAACCCTTTTTTCTGATAAATTCAAAATTAATTAATAGGCCGCCACGGGAGCGGGAAACCCGTATCAGGAAGTATACACAATAAACTGGTAGATCCATGGACCGAGATGCCCTCATGCGACAAAACAAAAAAGGGCCACAAAATCAATTTCCTAACTGCAAATCATCCAAAAAACCCAATCCTTTTCCAAACTTCATTTCATAAATGTGGACTGCACACTCGATCCCAAAAAGGTTGAGTGCATATCATTAACCACATTTCTTGCATTGCGCTGCAGCAATCAAATAGAGATAAGCAACAAGCCTCAAATAGCCAAGGTACCAAGAGTCAACTCTTCTCATGTAGTATACGTAGAATGATGCTTAAAACGTCCTGCACCAGATTTTAAAAGATAAAAATATAAACACACAAAGAGCACATGATTAGAAAGAATCTAAAGCTCCAAATTTGGATTAAATTAGTAAGGATAAATTGATAACAGAATAGATTAATTCCAAGAACCACTTGATTAGGAACATGGATGCCAGGGCCACATCCAATAGGGTGTGGACTAGAGCTTGTGGAGCTACATAGCTACAACTTTGGCATTGTGTGTATTAGGGGGAAAGAATTATCTTATTTTTTAAGGAAAAGAAGTTCTTAGGGAGGAACTGGAGAGAGTTAGATTTGTAGCATCATTATGGGCATAAATATCAAAGTATCCAAAGGAATTTTATCTCGTCTGTTGATGATAAATTAGATGAAAGTGTGAGGTAGATTTATTTTTTTTATCACAAATAAAAATTCATTAATAACAAAAAAGAGATTACAAAGAAAGGGGGCAATATGTCCTTGGGGTCAATAAAGAAAAACCCTAATAAAAAACAATACATGGATCTCCACTTAATTAATGCTATCGGACAGTTCAAAACCAGCAAATAAAAAAGAAAATTTACAGTCTTTGAAATAATTGTCCCATGAAATGGCCATAAATTTCAAACTCTCCCAAATCGCTTCTTTCTCCCTATTCCAAAGTCTTTGGAATAATGGCATCAATAAGAGCGCCTTTTTTGCATCCAAGCATAAGTACTACTCTCCCATGAGCAACTTGTCACGAGAAGACCTGTACTTCAGAGAGAATACTGGATGTCCACATAAATTTGAATGGTGCAAAACTATTCAATGAAAGAGAATTTTGTAAATATGCGAGATAAGAATGACAAGAGAACCCATCCCCTCCCGGCTTCCACCTCCTCGAGTCCCTAGCACTCTGGGATAAAAGAAATCCTCTAACCTAATAAGGATGAGTAGAAATTGTTCAATTTCTTCCTCCTTTAGATTTTTCCAAAAGTTGCGATTCCAAGAAATTCAACAGTTATCTAAGGAAAAAAGGGCTGAACTTTTCTGGTTTGGGTTCAAGGATGTACAAGGTTTTTAAAGGAATACTGAGTTGCTTTCTAACACAATGAATTTTACACAATCGCGGACAGACTGCAAACCTCTCAAGATGTAAGTTCATGGACTTCTAAGGGTACCACTTCTAGTAATCTTCGAATCCCATCCATTTTCATCCACCCCAAAGATGCTCTTGATTATGGAGTACGTTAATGAATCCCTTTCAAGTGGGAATATCCACAATCATATGCCTAAGAGCGCCTTAGTTTTGGTGAGGAGATCCCTACTACCCATCCCTCCTCACTTTTTCCCCTTGGAGGCAATTTTCAATTTCCCATTTCAGAAGAAAATTCATTATATCTTCCTCAACCCCATGTCGCAAAAAATAAAAATTAAAAAGAAATCACTCTATTATCAATAATTTTGACGAAGTGTTTATTTTAGATGTGCGGGCTGTTTGGTACATTTAGAATCAGAACTACAGCAACATATGGTTTTTCATCTTGTTTTTTTCTCCTCTTTCAATAGGTTTTTATAATTATTTATGAATATTATTTGAACTTTGACTTAACCCACCAATGACAATAGCGTTTTTACGCTTAACCTACCACCCAATGTTCAAAGATTAGACATAACCCCCCAGAATTGGACTGACGTTAAGTTCTGTTAAAAGAAAATCAATAATCTGTATTTTGACTTATCCCCTAAAAATCTATTGACAATAATGCCGTCATCTCCTTCCTCCTTCACCTTCTTCCCCAAATCACAAACCCTAATCTTATTTTCTAAAACCCAAAAAAACTTAACAAAATCTAAATTGATTCAAACATGTTCTTATGGACTATGGCACAAAACCCAAAAAATTTGTAATCAGATCCCATTTCTGCTAGCGGTGGTTGTTAACCCGTGCACTAACAATGACTTTTTGGGACACTTGATCAACCTCGTAATGAAATTTTTCTTTTTACTTTTAGATCGGAAGAAGTCATCTTCCTAGTCAAATTAAAACAGTATAACCTTTGAAGCTAAATGTATGAAAAGAAATAAATGGAGAGCGAAGTGAACTCAAAATCACACAATTAAATAATTGAAATCAAGAAGAGAAAAAAATATAAAAATTTTACGAAACACAGAACTGGATAATGAACATTTAGAAGAACAACAAGATTTATGAAAATAACAAATTGAATTTCCCATTAAACAACCTCTTAATTTTTATTTTTTTACCTGAAGAAAATGATCACCTAACATATAATACCTAAGCACCAACAAAACCTAATACGTAACTAATAACACCACACTCTCTCCCCCTCACTACAATACCTATTCCTTCATAATAATTTTAAGAAGAAACGACAACCCATTAGTAGTAACAAAAAGAGGATCACTAACACAATCATTGTTGTGAAGGTGATGACTAAGATTCAATGTATTGATATTACAATTAACATTGCTTAAAAATTCCTCTCTCTGTTCACGAGAATGCTTTTATTGTTGTGCATCCAAACCTTCAACACACCCTTGTCGACTCCAATTTCTCCAGAAAACAACAGATGTTAGTTCTTCACCAGTGGGCTTCAAATACGGGACTGTTTTCTCTTGAACCAAATACGAATTTGGGTTTTGTGCCTAATTCATAAGGACATTTGATTCAATTTGGGTTTTGTTTAAGTTTTTTCATTTTATTTTACTTCTGTGTAATTTGTTAGCTTTTAAAAATTAGAGTGGTTTGTGATTTGGGAAGGAAGGTGAAGGGGGAAGAAAATGAGGGCATTATTGTCCATAAATTTTTAGGGTTCGAGTCAAAATACAGGTTATTAAGGGTTTTTTAATGGAACTTAACGTCCATCCAATCCTAGCTGTTACTTCTGATTATTGGACATTGGTGGGTCAGATCTAAATATGCTATGAGTACTGGGGTTAAGTCAAAAAAGCCCATATTATTTTGGGTGTTGTTAACGGCACCCCAAAAAAATATCCTCAAACATAACATTGTCCCCAACACCTCATAAGTGAGTTATTTTGATCTCTTAACAAGTTAACACCCTTAAACAGGCACCCAACTATTCAAAAGGTATTTAAACCCCTAATTTTTATTTTAACCCATTTTTCCTTCTCTTTTCTCAACCTAACCCTAAACAACAACGCCTCCCACCGCCAAAGGTACTATCTCGCTCTCTCTCCTCTCTCTCTCTCTTCAAACTCTTCTCTCTCCTCCCTTTGTTCACCATTTTCTCTCTCCTCTTTCTCACTCCTGTTCTTGATTCTTCTCTTCCATTTTCTAGGTCCAATCTCTCATTCTTGACCGTATATACACGATTTATCTATATACGAACGTATATACACAGATAGTGTATATACGGCTTGATATGGATTTTTTTGGAGTTTTCTCAATTTTTGGTGGTAGTTTTGTGGTGATTTGATGTGTTTTGGGTGGTGGTTGGTTGGTTTTATGGTGGTTTAATTTATTTTTGGTTGGGTGGTGGTTTGGTGTTTTACGAGAGATGGCGGTTTGGTGACGATTTTGAGAGAGAAAGGTGGTGATGGTGGCAGTGGGTGGAGGTCATTGTTTGTGGTGGTGTTAGAGTTGGAGTTATGGTTTAAAAATTATTGTGGGTGTAAAATAAAATTTTGAAAATATTTTTAAGAGGCTAAACACAATTTCAATAAAATATTGTGGATCTAACTTTTATTTAAATTTGAAAAATGGGGTATTCACTTTTGGTTGCCATTAGTAAAAAGAAAATTAAATTGTTATTTGTTGTTTGAGAGATATTTTGTGGTGCCTTTAACAACACCCATTATTTTTCCTCTCTTCCAGAGGATCTAGGGTCCACTTCTGCATGCACATATATATATAATAATGATATCGATGTTTTTGTTTAGTTGTTTGGATATATATATATATATATATATATATATATATATATATATATATATATAGTAGGGGGGTTCAATCCTAAAATAATGCTATATACTAAATACACCCACAAATTTAATGCAACAATGAAAAGGACACGAGAATATACGTGGTTCGATAGGTTGGCTTGTTTACGTCCACGGGAAAGGGGGAGAGGGATGGTTTTTATTGAGTAGGGAAGAAAACGACTTGGAGTGTTAGAGAATGCTAGTTGAGAGTCCAAATCGTGGGTACAATCATGTTTTTATCTCTTTTCCCACAATAAGGTTATTCTATTTATAGATACAACAGCCCTAACTATATTAATGGTTGCCTTGAGCTTTCCTGATATATTTGGCCTCTATTTACGGCCTTATCTCTTAGGTTATTGAGTTATAGTAAGATTGAATCCGGTCATATTGTCACTATCATTAGGATGGTCGTCCTTATCTGGTCCATAATAGTTCCGCGACTAGGACTTACGGTGATGTACGATTTTTTAGGGGTCATGACATAAACTACACGTCAAAAGACTCCTTAAAAATATCTAACACACACTTTTAGAGAGAGACTTACTCTTTTCTATTTCAAAATTCAAGTCTTTCTCAAATGAGGCTTACATGGGAGTTTTTAAAGGGGAGTAGTAGCTTAGGCTCTAAGCTAAGGCCCTAATTACAAAAATGCCATTAATTGCCTTTTGCTACTTCTACCTCTAAATACTAAAATAAAAAGAAAATACAATGACATAATAAAATAAAAGAAAATAACAAAAATGCAATCAAACCCTAAAATGGGGCCCATTTCCATCAAGTCATGCGGGGACAATTCGACTCATAATCCCTTTATATATATATATATATAGAGAGAGAGAGAGAGAGAGAGAGAGGTCACGACCATCAGCATCAACTAGAAATATGCATTAGGCCGAAGTCAATTTTGGAAAATAAATAGAAATGTGGAACATGTTTTTTATTGTAAACAAAACAATTCATTAAACAATAGCTAAGAGATTACAAGGAACCAATATGTCCCCTAGGGCCTATAAAAACTACCCTAACCAAAGAAGCTATACATGGATCTCATTTTATAAAATGCTATTGGCCCAGCTCAAAATTAGCAGAGAAAAAGGAAAATTAATTTAGGCTTCAGATGAATTGTCCCTTGAAGTGATCATGAATTTCAAGCAGATTAATGCATTTCTCTCATTCTATATTATCCGAATGAGCCACAAGCATCTTCTTTTAACCATGCCTTGCTATCTCCAATGCAAACATTTGTTTTGCTTACTTAGCAAGATCCCCCGTAGTGCAATGGAACCAAGATCTTCTGCTAAAGAAACTGCGTGAAAGTGCAAAGAATTAGAATATGATCGTTGTATTCCTCTCGTATGCGACATAACACACCAATTCACCAATTCAGAGCTCCTCGACTCCATCCCACACAATGTTTCTCATTTGGTCTTCTATGAATTTGGTCACCTTACCAAACAATCTAAAAAGGGAAAGAAATAAGGCTAATCAAGACAGCTTGGATGAAACTCAATCAACTTGGATGGACAACTGTTTTTCAATCCATCTAATATGTCTTCACCTCATCCAAGACCAAGTTCCAAAATTCAAGCGACAAGGTTGCCTTGCCTCCTAAAGGAAAACCAAGATAGTAAAAGAGGCCATTCACCCACCTCACATCCCACCTCCTATGTTTCGAAAAATTAAAGCGAAAGAGGTTAACAGTGCTATCAAGTTCTCAATGTTGTTAGCTTTGTTTTAAACAAAAAAGATTGTGTCATCAGCAAATTAAAGTTGACATATTTTCTCTTTTCCCACTCTACACCAGTAGCACCATAAGATTTTTTTCTCAACCAATCTACTCAACACATGTCATCCATTATGATAGTGAAAAAAAAATAGTAATGGAGGTCACCTTGTCTAAGATCCCATGAGCCCCAATTTTACAAGTTTCATATAAATATGGAAAAACAGACCAAGTTAACACATCCTCAGATGCAATCCCTCCATTTATTCAAAAGGTATTTGTATTCCAAGACAGTCCAGGATATCCCAATTCACATGATCATAAACTTTCTAGAAATCTATTTTGAAAAACACACCTCCTTTCTCTTAATTGTATACCCCCACCAATTCTATCAAAACCAGATCTAGGATTTATCTAGTTCTCACAAAAGATCCTTGAAGTTTAGAGATGGTATCACCTAAGCTCATAGTCAACACCTTGTAAAAGCAAACTACGCTTATTGGCCTAAAACTTTGAGTTTCAAAGAGTGGTGTTTTGCTGGGAGTAAAGAATAAAAGTTTCATTAACACACGCATTCATCACACAACTATCATGAAACTCTTCAAGAAAAGTCATCACATCCTCTCTCACCATTTCCCAACTTTCTTCAAAGAATGTCACTGTCAATCCATCCAGCCCAGAGATTTTTGCACACTGCATTCTCAAATTGATATTCTTCAAACTTCCTTCAAAGTCATCTACCTTTTTTCCTCTATGAGTCTATAGGGATCCATTCCACGCCCAAATATCCCCACCAAATCTCTATGAACCTTTTGGAAAGGACTCCAGATGTTCCTTAATATCAGTGTTGAACAACACTAGCATCGGTGTTGATTGCTCATAGCATAAATAACATCATGCTATTGGACCACAGAACTCTGTATCACTTCATTGATAACAGCATAACTTCATCTTTAGTTTATGAAAATGATTGAGCTGTTTAATAGGTACTCCCTCTGTCCCAAATTAATGACTTGCTTTCCATTTTAGCCCGTCCCAAATTAATAGTCTTGTCTCCAAAAATAGCATATAAAACTAGGTGAGATTACAAAGTTACCCATTCGAACAATACCTATGAAAGAACAATGATCCAAGTGCAGACCTTGCCTTCCAAAGTATTTATTATTATTAAGAGGATAAATTTGGAAAGTCATTTTTTTCTGAAAATGTTTGACTTTCAAGCAGAAACTATTAAATTGGGACGGAGGGAGTACTATATTCAACATTATCTTGGCATAAGATGTAAGAAATATTTGCATCCACCACGAGTTTTGATTAAGTTATTCAGAGAATGGGAAAGCTGTCACTTTGACTAACTCAACTGCTGAATTTCTATTCTGGAAAGTGGTATAAATTGCATCAGCAAGAATTCTAGTACCAGTGACTACACTTGCAACTTTTATTTTTTATTACTTTATGGAATGCACGGAAACAGCCTCTCTGCGCAAGCAGGGGTAAGGCTGCGTACATCCAGCCCCCCCAGTACCCCGCAGTGGCGGGAGCCTCGTGCACTGGGTTTGCCCTTACTTTATGGAATGCATTTACATATGAGAAAACGTCCATTTATATTTATTTTGGTGCAAAATGAACATTACATATGGAACCATTTATAATATAATAAGAGGAAAAGATAAAGTATCTCACTTCATTAAGAATCTTCTCAGCCAAATGCTCAATTCTTAATATTCTACCAACAACTGGTGCATAATTCCGGTGCCACTCAATGTCAAGCTTTTTATCCATTTCAAATCCATCGTCAATGAGTATGGTAAATATTCTTGCAGCTTTGAAGCACATCTTGCTTATTGATTCCAATCCAGAGCAATTACGGTATTCTTGAATCCCATCCAAGGATGGCTCGGTGCCATACAGTTCAGCAATATCCCTTAAGCTTCTCTGCAATATGCAAATAAATGCTATCAAAGCTCTGCATTCAGATCATCAATATAGTCATGCAATATAATTTTATGAAGCTTGATGTGTGATAGCAAAATAGCATAGAAATGAAAAACATTAACTCGGCTCCTGAGAAGTACATATTGACTCGGAGATGGGCTCAGGAATTAGGCCTGTGAAGGGGCTAAGAATATAAATTAAAAATTTCTATGGATGGGAAGTCTTCATAAGTAGGACGATTGAGAAGATAATACTAAAATCCAGAATTTTTTATATCCAATGGGGGGAGGGAATCTGTTATTTCTACTATTTAATTATCAAATACTACAGAATTATTAATGAAATGATTATTAAAGAATTAAAACGAAATTACAAAATTAAAATAACTTACTTGATATTGCAAAATTAATAACGGAAATAAAAAGATAAATTCGAGCCCTGTAGAACAGTCTCCTTAAGGCAAATTTATTCCCTCCAGTGTGCTCAAAGGTTATTGAATAATTGCCTCCCAAGATTATCAACAACTTCTTTAAACTTGCATGTTTGACAATTATCCCCACAGAAATTTATAACACTTTCCTCCAAATATAACTAGAATATTCACATTCAAAAAACAAATGATGATCACTCTCTACTCCATTGAAATAGGACATATGAATCACGATTTATAGTACCCCATTCTTACAATTTATCTCTGGTCCACAAACTATCTCTACACATAATTCACAACAAAAAGGCACACTTTGGAATTCTTCTCTAGAACCACACCACTTTATACCAATCCACTTTGCTTCTCCTTTCTCTAATGAAATTATATGTTTCCCCACTGCTATATATACTATCTTTAAAATATCTCTAACTAAACCAGTCCTCCTCATCCGCCTTAGGCTTGATATAAGTGTTAGATAAGGTTATAAGATCGTTAGATGCTAGAATAGGGAAATTCCATTGCACCTCAACAATGAAATCCGCAACTTTGGCTTTAATGTTGCTTGCAGCATCATATATAATCCTGTTCCCATATATCTCCACCAGAGGACCCTGTTCATGCCAATCATTCACCCAGAAATCAGTCTTCCTCCCGTTCCCAATGAGATATTTAATGATTGTCCTAGCTTCAATTCTCAACTTACATAGCTTCCTCCATGTTCGTGAACTATCCATGCCTGTCTTAGCCAACCATAAACTCTTATTCCTTAAAACAACACTATGGATCCATTTAACCCACAATGAGTCCTTTTTAGCAATATCCCTCAAAAGCCTTAACATACATGTCTTGTTCCATGCACAGAAGTCTTTAATACCAAGACCACCTTCATCTAAAGGCACTCATATATCTTTCCAAGCCACTTGGCACCAGTCTTCTTCTGAAGATCAACTCCAGACCAAATAAATCTCTTAAGAATATTGTCAATCTCCTTCATACCACCTCTAGGGAGCACAATAAGTTTGAATACTTCTAAGAACAGACATAACCAATTGAACCCTCCAAGCATATCAAAGTCATCTATTAGTCCAATTTCTAACCTTACTGTAAAAGTTTTTCTGATGGGAATCCATTGTTATTTTCCTTTTATTTTCATTGTATTTTCTATATTTAGTTCTTTTTAGGCATTTTCTCTCCTTAATTAGCCTCCAAGCATGCTTGGGACTAATTAGGCATTCTTTTATTTTTAGTTAGTCATTTTAGGTAATTACTTGATTAGGAAGTAATATTTCTCCTATAAATATCTCTTGTATTCCCATTTTGTACTTAATTCTCCAATCTTGAAATATAAGAACTCTTTTGCTTCTCTCTCTAGAAATCATATTGTCTTGATTTTAGGTCATTTACGTGTAGTTTACGTCAAATTGATATCAGAACGGGTGTCGCTCCAAACATTGGTGTTAGTGTGTATCGGTGTAGAGTATCAACCAAATCGTGCACTACATTCTCAATGCCTCCGAAGAAGATGACGCGAATTCAAGAGGAAATTAACCAAGAGTTCTGAGAAAAAAATTCAAGAATGGAAGATGACATGCAAGAATTAAAAGATCAAATGGCTACCATCATCCAACTTCTTTCCAAATCCCAAAACCCTAACCCTTGCCCTAGCTCCCAAAACAGCCCCACCCTCACTTCTGCAACCATTTCCACCTAAGAAACGCCGGAAACCACTACCCACAGGCCAGAAAACAGCCTGAAAATGCCGACAGCCACCCTGATCAGATTCTGGCGCCGGAATTGACAAATCATGGACCAAAACCCGCCGACAAGGGCCAGACTGCATCCCTGCTGCGTCGGCCCACCTTTCCGGTGATTGGCGCACCACCACCTGCTTCTAAACCATGCGATTCCAACCATAAGCCTTCAAACTCATATTCTAGCCCATTTTCAGAAATAAGAAACCCTAGTTTGCCTCCATCTACCACCTTCCGTCCAGCCGACTTCAATAAACCCCATAAAGCTGCTGCCCGGGCTGAAATACCAATCCAGAAAACCCCTCGAGGTCATTCCGACCTGGAAAGACACCCACCCACTGTCCATCCTACTAAACAGCTGCCTTCTTTTTCTAGCTTCAAGAAAACCCTCCCACAAGTTCAAGAACTCGGGTTTGAGGCCAAGAAAATGGTTTTTGACCCCGGGGTAGATATTTTGATGTTGGACATGAGAGGCAAGAGGAAGAAGATGGATCTTGAAAGCAAGAATTGGAAAAAAAATGACCCTTCCTCAAATTTTCAAGTAAATATTTTTGCCTCACAAGTCTTTGCCCACATTTTTGGAACTTCTCATGCGATTCTCCAATTTTGCAAGTTCGAGAACAAACTTTTTTGAAGCCGGGGAGAATGATGGGAATCCATTGTTATTTTCATTGTATTTTCTATATTTGGTTCTTTTTAGGCCTTTTCTCTCCTTAATTAGCCTCCAAGCATGTTTGGACTAATTAGGCATTCTTTTATTTTTAGTTAGTCATTTTTAGTCATTTTAGGTAATTACTTTATTAGCAAGTAATATTTCTCCTATAAATAGCTCTTGTATTCTCATTTTGTACTTAATTCTCCATTCTTGAAATATAAGAACTCTTTTGTTTCTCCCTCTAGAAATCATATTGTCTTGATTTTTAGGTCATTGACGTGTAGTTCACGTCATTTTCACCAGAATCTTACAATCATGAGCCTTCAATCTAGTAGGAATAAGAGGCACACCAAGATATTTAACAGGTAGGATGCCAATTTTCATTCCCATCAATTAACTTAGTCTGCCCTTAGACTCATTATCCACACAAGCAAAGAAGATCTCACACTTAGGCTTGTTTGGGCTCAAACCAAATAAAACACGAAAGTCCCTTAACACCTCATCAACAACCTTTAGAGAATTATCCTCTGCCTTAGCCACAACAAACGAGCCATCAGCAAACATAATATGAGATATATTGAATTGTTCACACCTAGGATGATAAGAGAACCCACCTTTATTGATTTCATCATCAAGTAAAGAGGAAAAAGCCTCCATAACTAACAAGAAAGGATATGGGGATAGAGGATCCCCCTGGTTTACCCCATTAGTACCCTTAAACCGGCCATTCACACCACCATTATCACTAATAGAATAACTAGAAATTTGAATACACTCCATAACCCAATTGACCATAATACTAGGGACATCTCCAACAAACCCCCAACTCACAGAGTCATAAGCCTTCATAATATCTATCTTTATAGCACATCTAGGACTGCCCTATTCTTATGGGAACCTCTAACCAATTCTTGAATCGATAGCACATTATCAGTGATACTTCTCCTATGGACAAAGGCAGATTGTCTATTATTAAACTAATTCAAGAATAATCCCCTTTAATCTTCTTGCAATGACTGCAGAAATAATATTGTAGGCGGTATTACAACAAGAAATAGGGCTAATATATTTCATAGTAGCAGTGTTATGAACCTTAGGGATCAACCAAACAATAGTATTATTCCATCCCTTATGCAAATTTCCAGAGTTAAAGAAAGATAGGACAGGCTTCACAATATATATTCCCATTATATCCCAATTCTGTTGAAAAACCCGAGCACAAGGGACCTTTTTAGGATTGATATCAAACAAAGTTTCTTTAATTTCCTCGGGGGTTATTTAACATTGCATCATATCTTTATGATCCTCTTTTAACCATCTTTGTCTAACACTAAATAATCTATCTTTGGCTCTTATACCAACATTTGATTTAGATCCGAGAAGTTTAGAAAAGAATCTCATGGCTTCATTGTGGACATCGGTTTGACCTTTAGAATGTTTCCCTCTTTATCGTTATTAGTTTAGATTTTGTTCCTCACAACATGACCTTTAACCTTTTCATGAAAATAAGTAGTACTTTTATCTCCGACCTTTAACCAATGAATTCTAGATTTTTGACTATTAGCAAATGGGACCCATCCCATCGATGGATTATAAATATGATATTACTTATAAGTAGGCCCGGCAATATGGGTTCTTGAAGATGAAACCATGCATAATCTGTCCAAAACTATGTGTTTGGGGCCCATTAATTTTGTTTGAGGGTCAAAATGGTTTGATTGATCCAATAAGTCGGTTTGTTGGCGGGTTATTAGCGGGTCAAAATGGTTTTAGAACCTCTCAAAAACAAAATTCAAATTACTTTTAACCAAAAGAGTTGGCTACTCAATATCTTAAAGGTTAAATTTCAAAATGCAAATTTAACCGTTAGGAACCACAAATTTAAATGCTAGAAACTTCAAATTTCTAAATTTCATTTTGATTTTTTAAGAGACTAAAGAGTTTATAGATTTTTTTTATTCAAGTACTTACTTGAATATTTTTTTTCAAAAGTATTATACCATATTTATCCATAATATGGCATAGTAAAAAAAAAAAAAAATAAACGGGTCAACCCGATCCGACTCAGGATTGACCCGACCCGACCCGTCCACGTTATTCTGCCTGACCCGCCCTTGACCTGTCCATATTTTTCCGTATCTATTTTTGACCCGCCCATTTGCCAACACTACTTATAAGCAATACCAATCTAAGCAATACCACTCAATAAAAGAGCTATGATATTGGATCATGGACTAGTCATCTTGACAAGAAATTATCTATGTGATAAAATCGACCGCATGAATTGCAAAGGATCCAATAAGTCCAACATTTATTTCTTTAGATGTGTCAATTGGACAAATACGCCCATAATGACTAGGATGGATATCTCGTATTCGAAAACTAGCAGATCGCCCTGTCAATACTCCAGGGCCCAAATAATCATACTGATGAGCGCCTATTTGAAGCCCACTGACTTTCCACTTTAAGACAGTCCCTAGCGCCTACCGACTGCTTCAAGGAAGATTTTCATAAATCCTAGGAAAAAGGAAACAAGGGATGAGCGTTGACCAGGGAGGTTTAAACCGATTATTGTACCTTCTCCCCTGATTCCTAGCCTAGCCTTTATAAGCTCACTATCTCCCGTATTATTAATCATATCCTGCCAGGTTTTCAACAACTCTTTGAGAAAATTGAGTTTCCTACGATCTGATCTCTTAGCAACAGAAACTTAATCATATGAAACAACACAATGTTTCCGTGACTTAGCAATGTGTGAGGTTTGGTGAAAAAAGTAATCCTGGTCAGCTAAAATCAATCAACCAACTATGAGCTAGGAGTTGACAAAAAAACGTTTATATAATATATGTATGTATATGTAAGTATGTCAACATACACGTGTTGTTGATTGTAAGAAATGAGGAGAGATAGAGACCTTGAAGGTGAGAGTGTGGGGGGAGTAGGATAAGGCGTGGCCGGTGGCTTCAGAGAAGCAGGTCAGGAAAGGAACCGTAGAGTCGAGTGCGACGATGTTGTGAGCGTGAGCGTCAAATAGCTCCACACTATCAACCGCTCTTTTCAGTTCTCCAAATTTCTCCATCGCTCTCCTCTCTCTCTCTCTCTCTCTCTCTGTCTGTCTGAAAGTCGTCTCCTCTCAGCAGAGTGTAACGTTTTCAAACTTCAACTTTATTTTATAAATTTTAAACCCCTGAAGTTTGCTACGTTTGCGGGGGTGGTCCTTTTGTCAAATTTTTCTTTCAGTTCAATGAAATTAATCAACTTGACTCCTATATCAATACATAAATTTTATTTTCCAACTCTGTACTTAAACCTTATGATCAAAATAACCCAAAAATTATATCCAAAACAACAAAAAAGAATATGAATAAAATATATTATCACTTTGTAAATAATGGATTTAGGTATGGTTCGAAGTTATTTGGGGAATGAGGTTTGGGCACGGTGGTCATAAAAGACGTTTTTCGATGACGATTTAACAAGAACGTTTGACAAAAGGGTCGTTAGTGAAATAATAACATAGATCAGGGGTTTAATGTCACAAAAAAAGTTTGAGAGTTAAAACATTATACTGTCCAAAGTTCAGGGCTCGCTATGTAATTAACTCTTTATAATATATGAGTCGTGTTTCTTTTTAAGTCAAATTGATTAGTTAACCATTAATTAAGTACTACCATTAAAATATACAATTCTAAATGTACCAAATATCTCAAAACCTAACTCATTCGAATATCGTTCACCATTTCTCTCTATTTCTCCCTACCACACCGCTTAAATTGTGTCTTTGTATCTCTCATACGCAGCGGCACACAAGTGACAATTTCTGCATGACTGTGTAATATTTCTCACATGCTCTCGATATCTTTGTGTTTCCATCTCCATATATTTCTTGGTTTTCTTGGTGTTTATTTCGGGGATCTTATTTGATTACAAGGGGGTGGGGTGGGGTGGGGTGGGGTGATTGATACTTGTGAGTAGGTTGTGGGATAATGATAATGAAGGTAAGGGTTAGGGTTTTCGTGCGTGGGTTTATAATTTATTTCAAGAAAGGTCGGGATAGTGTCTTGATATTCTGTTAAATTTTGCTCAAAGACTAAATATTTAGTGTCTACTCCTTTTTCTAGTAATATAAATTGTTACACGGATAGTAAATATTTATTATTTGTTTATTTTTTCTTTGTGATAGAAATTGTTACATATTGTAAACAACTGTCACAATAAATATTTTCTTAGTTTGTTAAGAAGTTTTGTAGTAAATATTACTTTCAATTTGATATTTTTCTTATGTTTTTACCTATTTGTTTATTAATAGTATAGTAATTATATATTTTGATAGGTTACTAATAGCGTAAATATTTATTGTCACAATACATATTTACTATCGGAGATCAAATTTGTATTCTTTATATCTCATATTCTAATTTGTATTGTAAAGTAAATATTTTTCATGACAATAAATATTTCACTTGGGTTTTGTTCAAAAAATAAATATTTATTGTCAATAAAAACCTCGAAATCCTTATGGTTTTGCTCTGATAGTAAATATGTATTAATCTTCTTCTTGTTTTGTATTTTCAATAGTAAATTTTTACCACGAATGTGGATGTTGCTTTGTTTGTATATTGTTCTAATAGTAAATATCTATTTTACAAATTAATTTTTATTTTTCTTTACTTTTTCATGGTTGTTCTTTTCTACAGTAAATCTTTATTATATGAGCAGATATTTTATGTATAAGTATATTTATTAATACAATAAATATTTACTATATTCATAATTTTTTTATCTCCGAAATTATATAGTGTACATGGATCTTATTTGATAGATCTCGCGAGTATGTTTCAAAAATAGTAATTTTTCAAAAAACGGATTTGTAAATCAAAAGTTAAGATAATTTAAAGTTCAAAAAGGAAGAAAAAAAAAGTTCGCGCTTGAGATATTTCCTCCCAACAATTACGTATAAGTGGTTGAAAAGTGGTATATTTGTCAAATAACCCCCGCCCCCCCCCCCCCCCCCACCACACACACACACACAAAAAAAAAAGGAATATAACCTATTTACTGGTTGAATTTCAATGTAAATTGTAATGCCCTTGGTTTTAATAAATAAAGTAATTGTTTAATATTTGGATCGCGAGAAAGTTTTACGTAAATCATGGGTCGCACAAGTGTTAAAACGGATAATTTATATTTTAAGCGAACGTTTGCATGGAAAATTTTATATGTACTATACAAAGGCTGAATATAATGAATACGAATTTGTTTATCATGTTCAGGCTTGGCTCGGTGCATGCATGATGCCTATGCATAAAAAGGATATTAAATAAGCAAAAATGATAATTGAACTCACACGATAAATTAAAAAGGGTGTTTTTAAGGGCACCACAAAAAATGCTTCAAAATACCACAAGAGATTTCTTACATTTTTTTGCTAAGGGCCACCACATAGTATATATATATTTTTTACTCTCTCAATCATTCTTCCAAAATATTTTATCTCTCGAGACAAATTTCTCTCAACAATTCTCACTCAAAACCCTATATAAAGTTCTCATTCAAACACAATACAAACTTCACCAATAAACACCATATTAATTATTGAAATAACATAATAACTTGGACTTCCAATCTTTAAAGTTACCATATTGAAGTTATAACAATTAATTGAGGTGTCAACAATGGGTGTGGCAACTATAACATTAATGAAAATTGCCAAAATATTACATTTGAGGTAATTTTTCCAGCACAAATACATTTTTTTATATTTTTTAAACCCTGGAAAAAATTAAACCCGAAAATGGAACTTTACATTGGCTAGGTATCGGGTCCCTAAAGAAGATGATGATTTTCGGGGTGATTATCCCAAATCAAAGTTAAATTATTTTTTTTAAGAAAATTTTTCATTCGGGATAATTATACTGAATTAAGCGCATATACTCGGGGTAATAATGCCAAATTAAAAGTATATATTTAGGATAATTATACTGAATGATGTTTGAATCCAATTTTTCATACCATATTTGATTCGGGGCAAACATGACAAATGTTGGGTGTTTATTCGGGGTTGGGATACTGAACCACTTAGGTTATCAGCTGAGGTTTTGTACGCTAGGGTTTATTATTTATGGGGTGTTTTCTCAACATATGAGGGGTTACACAAAAAAATTAACACGTTATTATTGTTCAACGTGTTTTTAATATGTTTAACATATTTTTCAAGGGTTTAACATGTTTTTCATAATGAATAATATATCAAACAGTGTCTATTATATATGTTTTGATGACTATAATCTTGCTTATATGGTGTTGGATGATGATTTGATGAAGATCTTTGAATCTTTTGAGGTTTTGAAGTTGAGATGCTTTGAAGTGAAAGGTTGAGAAGTTGAGAGGCTTAGAGAGGAGGGAAAGTGGGTAAAATGATTTTTAACACTTTAAATATATGGTGGCCTCAATGTGATATTTTGAAGTAAAAATTAGATTAAGATGGTATTTTGTAGTAAAAATAAGCTTGTAATATTTGAGAGTTATTTTTTAGAGGCCCTTAGCACCCCTCGATAAAAATGGGTGAACCACTCGTATTATGTTAACAATATAGAATAAGTATTGCATATATATTTGGGGGGCTATTTTTATACATGGGATACGAGTGTCATTTTTGGGGTAAGTAAAATATAAGGTGTTTGTGAAAGAAATATTTTCGGGCAAAGAATTATGTTTAAGAGGTACAAATGTTATTTAATAACATGTACTTTTACATAAAATTTATAATGTATTGTAGAGGATTAGTTATGCGTTAAGTACTATTCGACAGTTTTGATTACAGTATTGAAGTACAACGTTACTGTTTTCATAAAAATGACTATATGAGACTCATTATATTAGGAGTTAAAAAATAAAAAATAAGTAAATTTTTATATTGTAAAAATTATTAATGTACGATAATCCTAAGAAATTATGTTTTGGTAAAATTGTATCGCATTATCAGGAAAATAATTTTTTATCAAATAGTAAAAATACTCCGAAAACTCTAGAAAAAAAATACAGTGAGATGTAAAATATAATTTCGGACAACTTTTGTATTTTATACTTTATTGAAAAAAATTGCCCAAGGACCTATTTTTGGTCCAAAAATAACAAAAAAAAAAAAAGGATCTCAAGTATTTATTTCCATTTTTAAAGATTCATTTGTAGTTACTCCTATGTGTTTTTTTTAGTCATTGGTCATTGTTGATGTAAAAAACTAGATTGCTCTAATTATTCAATCACAGATAAATAAATAAGACAAAGATTTTTAAAGTGGTTCGGCTAGGAATAAAGCCTACGTCCACTGTTATGTTATTGTTGAATGTTTGCAGAATTCTTGATTACAAGTTCCCTCAAGAAATTCCGGTCCCCTTGAATGGGTTTGATACAAGGTATTTATAGCCTTGAGGCTGTACATGAAAGGTTCAATACATTAAATGATATACATATGAAAGGGTAATACATTTAATGCAGCGTGTGCGTCAAGAATATAAGCATTCAATGAATATCTGAACTGTTGATTATCTGGCAATTAATGGTACGACCGAGGTGCAGCTCGGACCGCCATAGTTGTTCGTTGATCAGGAGTTCCTCGGAGAACCAGAGTACCTCGATGCACCAGAGTACCTCGGTGCGATAGAGTTCCTCGGTGTGTTAGAGTTCCTCGGTGTATTCTCGTTGCTCGGAAAGAAACATGGTTGGTCGGGAAATGAACTTCCTCGCTGCTATTGTGCCACGTAGATTGACACGTGTCTTCGTATTATTCGTCCACATCAGCATATTAATTTTGGTATCAACAGAAGCCCCCAATGTTTCATATTTCGAACTTTGAGGAGTATGGAACATTCTTTCTCGGTATATGGCAATATTAAATGACTTTTCCTGGGTTTCAGGAACATTGTGTTCAAATTTCCTTCTCATTTCGCAGGTTCCGCCTTTTTTTTGAATTTTTTTTATAAGCGCTTCGATCTCCGTGCAGTTTTTGTCCTTTTAGCCGCCGGAAGTTCAGTAGTTTCTTTTTGGTAATCATTTCTTTCGCTGCTTCCCAATGCAAAGTATTTAAACTTCTTAGGTAATCATACCGTCTTCTACGTTTTCCAATTTTCTGTCTTCAAGCTTTCTATCTTCTCCTTCTCTTTTGTGCGTTCATCCTTGCTTTCGTTCGTTGTCAACATTCGTCCTTCCTTCCTGTAAGATCTTTTTCCTTTCTTCTTTTTTATTCAGTATGGTTTATATTGTGGAGTCTGTTAAAAAATTTCGTTCTGATTTTTCCATTCCTTCGTGGGTAACCCTAGAGGTTCTTTCTGAGCCTTTAGATTACTTCCGATTACCTGAGGGACATTGGTTCCCCAGTCTTTTTATCGCTGAATGTGGTTTTTCCTTTCCACCAAATCCATTGTGTCTTGAGTTTTGTCAGTATTTCGATCTTGTCCCTGCAAAAATAGCCCCCAATTCATGGAGAATAATTAATGGGGTACACAGATTAAATCTAACTCATGGGACTCGTATTGGGATCCCTGAGATTATGTATTGCTATAAATGGGCCACTCTAGATAATATTTATTACTTAAAAACTAGGTTTATAAATAGAGCCCTTGTAGTTAACCTCATTGACTCAAATAGAGATTATTTTGAACATGGGTTGGTTATAAAAAATTGGCAATATTTCCCTTTAGCTGGAAATGAAGTATACAACGGTCCCAGATGTCCCCCATATGGCAATGGGATAGGTTTATTTTTCATTTTATTTTACTTATGAAATTATGCTTTCATCATGTTTGACAAAATGCATGACTGATATCTCATTATGTATTTATTTGCAGTTGATAGCAAAAGAAGAACTCCAAAAGAATCAGAGGTTAATATCAAACATCTGAAACTTATCTGGGGTTTGCACAAGAATATTGCAGACGAACACATCAGGTCTGCCTCATATCTGCTACAGTATAAGAGTTACACAACTTCTTATACTGCTCGTCCTGTTGAACCAGCTTCAACTCCAGAAGGTTCATCTTCAGATTCTCATCTTCCTTTAAGTCAAAGGATGGGTAAGAAAAGAGCTCCTCCTGCTCTCTTTGATGATGTTACTTCTGCTGCTGGGGCCAAGAAAAGTAAAACTGACGCCCCAGAGGGGACTAAAAAAGTGGATGTTGGGTCTTCTAAAGCTGCTGAGAAGCCCCCAGTGGTTCCGAGCAAGAAAACTGCTCCTGTAGATGTAATTACAAGCTCTCCGACCAAGACCTCTTTGGTTGAAGGCTCTGATCGCCCGTTGAAGAGATTGAGGAAATCATCCTCAGTTACTCCGGCTGAAACTGCCTCTTCCCTACCTGCTGGTGGTACTGATGTTCCAAACATCACTCTTCCAAGTTCTGCAATGAGCTCGGTCGTACCCGAGGTCCATGGAATTGATGAGAGAATTCCTAGGGATATGCTGACATCCTTAGCTGCTCGTCACCTTGCTTCAGTAAATTTCTTATACTTCTGATTTTTCTTTCTTTCTCTGAAAGTTTGCATTTTGTATTGACTTTGCTATTTTTCTCATCTTTCAGTTGGTGAACTGTTTTAATAATATCGTGAAGAAGGATGAAGCTATTAAAGCTTCAAGCTCCTCGTCAGGCGTAGAGGATGCTCTGTTGGGTTTGACCCAGTCTTTAAAGGAATCTCGTCAACAGTATGTTGACGAAAAAACTGTTTGGGAGAAGAAATTAGCTGTGGCTGAAGCTGAGAAGGTGAAAATGGCTGAAACCTCCAAGAATTTAGAGGAGAAAGTAAAGGGTTTAGAGGTTAAACATCAGGAATATGATGGCCAGCTGAAAAAGGCAAATGAAGAGTTATCTACCCTGCGAGATATCAAGGTCAAAAAAGAGGAATTGGAGGTGAAACTCTCCTCGGAGAAGTTGAGGAGAAAGGTCGCAATCAAGAAACATTTCAGTGCTGGTTGGGAGAAAGGATGGGAGAGAGAGATAGCTGCAATGACATCCCAAGTCCAATATGGGAAGTTGAAATACTTCCACGATGGCTGGGTAGCTGCTCTGCAAGAGCTAAAGGTCCAAGACGATTCTGAGCTATTCCAACAACATCTCCCTGGTCCTCCTCCACCAATTGTGGAAGAAGAAGAAGATGAGCCTGCCTCAGATGAGTCTTCTATGGCTATGGGTGACCCAGTCTCTGCTTCTCAACCCTCTGTAGTCGATGACGTTTCCTCTATGCCTCCTCCTGCCGAGAAGATTCCTGTTGATCAACCCGTTGACACCGCCGAGCAACCGAGCTCCTCATCCCAGCCTCCCGAGAAAGTCTTGGGGGACAAGGAAAAGGTGTGAAGTTGTTCGGTATCATTTCTTTTTTCAATTCTTGTAATCGAACAATGTAACCTTTTGATGATCTAATAAAATACATCTTTGCTCATCTCTGTTGTTGATGATTTATATTTGTTGATTGTTGTCTTTTTCTCGTCCTTAGTTTGTTGCTAGAATGGAATTGATCTCTTCACATGATACCGAGCTGATGCAGCAATGTCACCAATACTATAAGGCTGGTCATACATTCCTTAGTACATCAGAAATTGCTGATATTCTTGACCATGGTGCCTCAGAGCAGGCAATTGAAGCTTATCAGTACTTGAAAGCTTTACTCGACCGAGCAGTGGCCAACAATGTCGCTTACTATGACTTGATTGAAGAGCTTCATGGTTCCATAGAGGATCTTCAAAATCAACACAACGAATCAATGGCTTCGTTGCATAAGGATTATCAAAATAGATACCAGCAGCTCTCTTCAGAAACAGGCCATAAGAAGATCATTGCTGGGTACGATATTAGGGAGAGAACCCTAAAAGGTGAAGTTGAAGCTTGTAGGCAGATTGCCGAGATCCTGGAACAAGAAAATAATAATCTGCAGAAAAATTTGGCTCAATATGAATCTACTGCCTCATCTTCCACTGCATTAGTACCAATTACTGATGAAGGTTTCTCGTTCTTAGAAGTCGAAAACGCCAAGTTAAGGCAAGAACTGGATGACTTAAGAAGATCTGCTATTTCTGGAACTGCTCGGGGACGAGGAAGAGGTTCTCGGGGGCGAGGAAGAACTGTCGAGGAGCAAAGTTCTCCAGTTGCTTCTCGGAGCCGATCAAGAGTTCTCAGTCGCAATGTTGAAGAGGCTCGTACCCAATCTACTTTGGAAACTCAAGCATTCCAGTTAAACGTCAAAGATCGGGCCCTATCAGAAATGTCCAAGAAGAATCTATCCTTGGAAGATCAACTTACAGCGACGAAATCTGCTCTGCATAATAAGGATCTTTTTGCCAAAAGCCTTCATGAACAATTGGATAGATTAACCTTCCAATTCCATAAACAGCCAAGGGAATTATGGATGGCAGGATACAATGAAGCCCTTGTTCACCTGGATGCTCGTATTGAATATGCCAACAATGAGGGTTACAAGCAAGGATGGTTGAACGCACTGGGTGTGTTAAAATTGGAGCAAGGGCATTATTTATGGGATTATCATGCTCCATCATTGTTAGACTTGCCTGTACCATCTTTCAAATTGGACATGGCATGGATCCCAGCTCGTTCCATTCCTCGTAGCTTGATTTCAAAGTACCTTGGTGATTACAGCCTTCATTCTCAGGTTGAATTGTCTCGTCCTGAGCATCTCTTGGATACACCTTCTGTGATGAACGTTAGAATGCTCAGGGATGTTAATTTCATTAATTCTCCTCTTTGCCTAGAGGATCCTCCTGCTGGCGAGGAGCCTGTTTCAAAAAATAAAGGAAAGAAACCAATAGAATAGGTTTTCAATGTAACAGTTAGTACATTTATGTAACTTGTAATTTATTCTAGATTTTTAATGAAAAGACTTTCATTTTCTGTTTGCCAATTTTGCTATTATCTTGTGTTTATCAAACACTTTCATATTTATCTATGTATTTGTTAAAAAGATAACAATATCGCGCTGTTCATCAACCAACTTAATAGTAAAAATTTACAAGTATCAAGGTTGATCAATCACTTAATAATAATAAAGTAATGAATATAAATTGTTCAAACTGTTTCCATCCAACCAAGGTGGGTAAATAATGTTTGTCGACCAACTACAGTTGATGGGTTTTTATCCCCGACCAGCTATACTTGGTTCAATTTCGAATATAAAAATGCGTCCGACCAACTAAGATCAATAATTTGTCCTCGTCGACCAACTACAGTTATTGGGTTTTTATCCCCGACCAACTATACTTGGTGTATTTTTGAATATTTTGTTCTTCAAAGAACTCTTTGTAATAATATTACCTCCCGACCAATCATAAGTTGTAACCGTAATTGATCATGCTGGTGTACACCTTTTAACAAAAGGAATATTTTTTGGCTCCTTGGAGCTTTTGGCTACTTATAGTTGTCCTCCTAACCAAAGGAGGTTGGCTCCTTAGAGCACTTTTTGGCTCCTTAGAGCTGTCCTCCTAACCAAAGGAGGTTGGCTCCTTAGAGCACTTTTGGCTACTTATAGCACTTTTTGGCTCCTTAGAGCAGAGGTTGGCTCCTTAGAGCACTTTTGGCTACTTATAGCACTTTTTGGCTCCTTAGAGCACTTTTTTGGCTCCTTGGAGCTGTCCTCCTAACCAAAGGAGGTTGGCTCCTTAGAGCACTTTTGGCTACTTATAGCACTTTTTGGCTCCTTAGAGCACTTTTTTGGCTCCTTAGAGATGTCCTCCTAACCAAAGGAGGTTGGCTCCTTAGAGCACTTTTTGTGTAGTATATTACACTAGTATTCCCGAAAAACTTTCAACCAGAAAGAAAATGGCGAAACATCCTTGCTTTATTCATAATGAAAGAAATGCTTTACATTTGACATTACTGATAATACTTGCGTAGGTGTTCAGCATTCCACGCATTCTTAAATTCTTCTCCCTCTAGAGTTGCTATTCTGTAAGTTCCTGGACGAACAACTTCTGTAACCCGGTAAGGTCCATGCCAGTTTGCTTCTAATTTATTGTGCTTCTGAATGACTTTCTTCAGTACATAATCTCCTTCTTTTAGATCGCATTTCTTCACCCCTTTGTTGTAAAACAAAGCTGTTCGTTGTTGATAAGCGGCATTCCTAATATCTGCCTCTTCTCTAACCTCCTCGAGCATATTCAAATCCAATCTTCTCATCAAATCACTGATCGGAGAGTTGAAATTCAACACCCTGTGTGTCGGTAGGCCCAACTCGGCAGGTATTACAGCCTCACTTCCAAATGCCAGCATGTATGGTGATTCTCCAGTTGCTGCTCGGGGAGTTGTTCGGTAAGCCCACAAAACTGACTGTATCTCATTAATCCAATTTGCTTTGGCCTCACTTAGCCTCTTCTTCAATCCATTTAATAATGTTCTGTTCGTCACCTCAGTCTGTCCATTGCTTTGGGGATGGCCTGGTGCTGAATGAAACTTCAAAATGTTCGACTGATGACAGTAGGCAGCAAATTCTTCATTATCGAATTGTGTTCCATGGTCTGTGATAAAAGCATGTGGGAGACCATATCGACAAATGATATTCTTCCAAATGAACTGATATACCTTCTCGTACGTCATATCAATTAGTGGTTCAGCCTCTACCCACTTAGTAAAATAATCCACTGCAACGACGAGGTACTTGAATCTTCCTCGGGTGGTCGGCAGTGGTCCAACCAAATCAATTCCCCACATGGAAAATGGCCAAGGGGAAGTTATTGGTGTTAGCAATGCTTGTGGCGTTCGTCGGATGGAGGAAAAAACGTTGGCACTTGTCGCACTTCTTAGCATATGCTATACAATCTGCCCTCATCGTCGGCCAGTAATATCTTTGTGTCATCACCCTTTGCAGAAGAGTCTGACCTGCTACATGAGCTCCACATGATCCTTCATGAATTTCTTCAATCAAATTTTTGACTTCTGATGGATGCACACATCTCTGCAAACCTGCCATAATTCCTCGTCTATACAAAACACCATTAGTTAGTACATACCGAGCAGCTTTATACTTCAGCTTTTTGGCAGTGAGCTTATCCTCCGGTAGCACTCCTTCTTCAATGTATGCCCTGATAGAATCCATCCAAGATGGTCCTAAATCAAGGGTAATAATTTTCACCATCAGGTCTTCTTCTATGCTCCGAATTTCCAGTACTTCAATTGATATTGTCCTTCGCATCTCGGTGCGCGTAGCTGATGCTAATCGGGCCAATGCATCTGCTCTAGCATTCTCCATCCTTGGTATTCTCACCAATTGAATGGCCTCAAAGTCATTTAATAATTCCATCACCTTTGCATGGTACTTCATCATTAATTCCCCTTTAACTGCATATATTCCCATCATTTGATTCACAATTAATTGAGAATCACTGTAAATAATTACTTGCCGTGCTTCCATAACTTTCACCAAATGAAAACTTGCTATCATAGCCTCATATTCAGCCTCATTATTGGAAGCTTTGAATTGGAATCTCAAGGCATACTCCATGTCAATATCATCTGGGGTGTTTAAAACAATCCCTGCTCCACAACCAGCTGTGCAAGATGATCCATCTACATATAATCTCCATGTAGGTAACTCGTCTTCAAATTTCTTATCTGTTAGAGTTCCTCGGTAAAATATCATCTGTTTTCTTTCATCATCCCCGGGTATCCTTCGTTCCTCGTCGGTCATTTGTTCGCGCCCTTTTACCAACCGGAGTTGGTCTGGGTTTGAATATGATGATATTTCTACATCCACAAGTCCTTTTACCAACCTTGGTTGGTCTGGATCTGTGCCTGTTAATCCTGTATCGTCCACAGGTAGGTCAGCAAGTACTTTTTGTTCCTCGGGGGTATCAGGGTATGTGAATTCCGCTATAAAATCTGCTACAGCTTGCCCCTTTAATGATGATCTGGGTTCGTACACAATATCATATTCACCGAGCTCTATTGCCCAGTACATCAATCTTCCTGATTTTTCTGGCTTGTGAAGGGCTTGTCTTAATGGCATGTCGGTATACACTATGATGGTATGGGCTTGGAAGTATGGCCTCATTCTTCTACTTGCTTGAATTAATGCCAGTGCCAATTTTTCTAACTTTGGGTATCTGATTTCTGCACCTCGGAAGGCCTTACTTGTGTAATAAATTGGCTTCTGGACTCCATTCTCCAATCTGATCAGCGCTGAGCTAACTGCATTTTCTGATACTTCCAAATACAAATACAGCTTCTCTCCAGTTATTGGCCTAGACAACAACGGTGGGGCTCCCAAATACTTCTTCAAATCTTGAAAGGCCTTCTCACATTCATCAGTCCACTCAAAACTTTTTCGCAGTGTTTTGAAGAACGGGAGGCATTTATCAGTTGCTCGGGATACAAATTTGTTGAGAGCTGCAACTCGTCCGGTAAGACTCTGTACTTCTTTCCTCGTCGTTGGGGATCGCAGCCCTAAAAGAGCTTTGATCTTTTCTGGATTTGCCTCAATACCTCGTTGATTGACGATGTATCCGAGGAACATTCCTTCTCGTACTCCAAAGGTACACTTTGCCGGGTTGAGCTTCATTTGGTATTTGTCCAGTTGATCAAAGGTTTGGCCTAAGTCAACTAGATGATCAGTAGCTCTCTTGCTTTTGGTGAGCATGTCGTCGACATAGACTTCCATATTGCAACTGATTTGTTCGGCAAAAACCTTGTTCATCAGCCGCTGATATGTTGCACCTGCATTTTTTAAACCAAAAGGCATAACATTATAACAATAAGTTCCCCTTGGGGTAATAAAAGAAGTACTTTCTCTGTCTTCTGGCTTCATTTTGATCTGATTGTAGCCAGAATAAGCGTCCATAAAGCTGAGTAGCTCATGTCCCGAGGTAGCATCCACTAATTGATCAATTCTGGGCAACGGAAAATGATCTTTTGGGCACGCCTTGTTGAGATCAGTGAAATCAACACACATTCTCCATTTGTTGTTCTTCTTCTTTACCATCACCACATTGGCCAACCAATCTGGATATTTCACATCTTCAATGAATTGGGCTTTCTGGAGTTTCTCGACCTCCTCTTGTATAGCCTGGTTCTTCTCGGGGCTAAACACTCTTCTTCTCTGCTTCACAGGTTTGATCTCCTTATTCACATTGAGCTCATGACATAAGAAGTTTGGATCTATACCTGGCATGTCTTCATGACTCCAAGCAAAAGTATTCTTCCTGTTTCTCAAGAAAGTTATCAAATCCTGTTTTATTGAAACATCCAACGACGATCCTATCTGAGTTACTCGTTCAGGATGCTCGTCGTCCAGGATAATAATTTCTGTAGATTCCACCACCTGCCCTTTTACGAGTTGAGATTCATCCCTAGGGTCAAGAGTTTCAATTTCTGTACCTTCCTCCACTTGGTAAGTAGTAGTTTTTTTTCTTGACTCTTCAAGTTCCTCTTGCTCGGCAGACGAATAATAGCATTCCCGAGCTACTTTTTGATCACCTTTCATAATTCCAACTCCAAAATTCGTTGGGAATTTCAAGCACTGATGTACTGTAGATGGAACTGCCTCGAACTTCTTCAATCCAACTCTTCCCATGATGATGTTGTAGGCTGACTGCACATTCTTATCCATCACAAAGAAGCGTATTCTTTCGGTTCGACAAGCAGGCCAAGTTCCAATGAGTATATCCAACTTGATCGTCCCAAGTGGAAAAACTTTCTCGCCAGCAAAACCCAGAAGGGGTCTGTGATAAGGTTCCAATTGAGATAATTCTAAATTCAAGCTATCAAAGCATGAATAGTACATGATGTCTGCCGAACTACCATTGTCTACTAACACCCTTGAAATGACCACATCTTTCATCCTCATTTTGATCACCAAAGGATCATCATGAGGGTAAAGAACACCTGCCAGGTCGTTTTTTGAAAAACCAATCACTAGCTTCTCTTTATTTACCTTCCTCGGACGATCATCCTCGGCCAGGTTTATTCGCTGAATGTATGAACAAGCTTGAGCCTCTCCGAGGTAAGCTTTTCTTTCTGCAGTAAGATCTCCTCCTCCTGCATCTCCTCCTGTAATAACATTACAATCAAATGACCCAAAACGTATGGAAAATACCTCTCGTTCAGGCTTCCTTGGCTTCTTGGGAAGATCAGGGTCATCATCTAGATCATCTTCATGGTCCCTCTTCTTTTTCTCCTCTGCACGACGAGGAGATCTAGATCTCTCTCTAGTTCTGTCATCATTCTTCCTTTCACTTCGGCGATCTACATACTTTGACAACTTTCCTCTTCGGATGAGTGTTTCAATCTCGTTCTGAAGGGCTATGCAATTTTTTGTCATATGGCCATGATCTTTGTGAAACTCGCAATATTTGGCCTTATTCCTCAGATCGGGATTTGTCTTCAGTTTCTCTGGCCACTTGATTTCCTCGCTATTCCTGATTTCTTCCAAAACATGATTAATACCCATTTTCAATGGAGTATAATTATCATACTTCTTTAGGACTTCCAAGGCCATCCTGTTACTCCTGGAATGCTTGTCACCACCATTACCTTTCTGATCTTTTTTCTTAGACTTGTCAACCTCCACCTTGATTTCTTTATCCATATTCTTCTTCGCAGCCATAGCCTCCTCGGCATTCATGATTTTGGCCGCTTTAGCCATTAACTCCGACATAGTTTTAGGTGGATCTTTGGCCAAAGTATAGTACAGCTTATTAGGCAGCAAACCACTCATCAAAGCAGTGATCGCTGTCTTTTCTTCATAATCTACGACTTCCAACTTCTCGTTATTAAAACGAGTTATGTAATCTCTAGTACTTTCACCTGATTTTTGTCTAACACTTAACAAGTGTGCTACTCGTTTTACCGGCTTCGCCCCAAAGCAAAAATTGCCAATGAACAACTCGGCTAATTGAATAAAAGTTGAAATCTTACCCCGAGGAAGATTGTTATACCATATCTGTGCAGATCCGGTAAGAGTTCCCGAGAATGCCCTACACCTCATCTCGTCGGGTACGGCATAGATGTCAGCAGCAGCTTGGTATTGTTCTATATGAAGTACAGGATCTGTCTTTCCGTCGTACTTAGGGGTCACTACTGGTGCTTTGAATTTCGATGGTGTAGGAAAATCCACAATGGCTTGCACAAAGGGTGTCCCTTGAACAAAAGTTCTCTGTAAGGGATTCCTCGCCTTAGCCATTTCTCCCAATCTATCCTCTAACCGTTGAATAGAACCTTTCCATGCTTCATTTCCTTCCTCAGGCCGCTTAGTCTGAGCAATTGATTGCCCTGACGTAGCTTCCTGAGATTTATCTCGACGAGTAACTGGTCGTGATTGTGCTGATCCTTCTCTCAAACCTGATGGTGGCCGAAAACTTCTTGATGGAGCTCTAGGTGGACTCATATTCCTCCTTGGTCCTAATCGACTGAAAGGAGACGCCCTGCTTAATCTTTCCAAAGCGCTGGTTCTCTCCGGAGAGAGAGATATAGGTTGATTTGTATCCGTAGCCCGTATCGATGAAGTTCGCCCAGGTTGATAAGAATAATCATTAGACTCTTCATTGCGATATGACACAGTACGTATGGATCGTGATTGCCCATGATCACTCCGTTGTCCTGAGTAGGTAGGTGCACCGCCTTGAAGAGTTTGAATGAGTTGCCTCATAGATTCTTGCATGACGGTTTGTCCTTGAGCCAGATTTGTCATGATTCCAGCCAGATATGAAGTTGCAGATGGATTTGGAGGATTTCCAGCATTTCCAGCATTTCGATTACTGGATTCTGGATTATCTGCCATTGATAACAAATGATTTTTGCGAAAAACGATAGTAACAGTCGTTTCCCACAGACGGCGCCAATCTGTTGATGTAAAAAACTAGATTGCTCTAATTATTCAATCACAGATAAATAAATAAGACAAAGATTTTTAAAGTGGTTCGGCTAGGAATAAAGCCTACGTCCACTGTTATGTTATTGCTGAGTGTTTGCATAATTCTTGATTACAAGTTCTCTCAAGAAATTCCGGTCCCCTTGAATGGGTTTGATACAAGGTATTTATAGCCTTGAGGCTGTACATGAAAGGTTCAATACATTAAATGATATACATATGAAAGGGTAATACATTTAATGCAGCGTGTGCGTCAAGAATATAAGCATTCAATGAATATCTGAACTGTTGATTATCTGGCAATTAATGGTACGACCGAGGTGCAGCTCGGACCGCCATAGTTGTTCGTTGATCAGGAGTTCCTCGGAGAACCAGAGTACCTCGATACACCAGAGTACCTCGGTGCGATAGAGTTCCTCGGTGTGTTAGAGTTCCTCGGTGTATTCTCGTTGCTCGGAAAGAAACATGGTTGGTCGGGAAATGAACTTCCTCGCTGCTATTGTGCCACGTAGATTGACACGTGTCTTCGTATTATTCGTCCACATCAGCATATTAATTTTGGTATCAACAGTCATATTGTAAAAACTATGAAACAAGTGTCATTTTCTGCGAAAAGGAAGTCGGGCGGTTACAAAGCGATAAACCTGGAAAAATAAGGCTAGACATGATAACACGACACAAAGTTATAAGTAAATGGGTGGACCCTTAAGTGATTTTCGATCATATTAGTGTCAATCCGATAAGACGCGATAGTTAACGGATCGGGTTAATGTTGATCCCCTTCACCCGTTAATACTCAATAAGATCTATTGAGATCCATTAATTTAAGTAAATAAGGTATATTGTTGGGACTTATAAAGAGTTTATGTAGCTTAATGTCAATTTAATAATAACGAGTTTTATAAAATGAGAGAGCTAGTAATGTCTATGAATTAATGGGTCTAATTATGTCAAAAAATAGTTACTATGTCAACTTGTATACGATTTAAAATAAATAATTATCTTAATGGGTAATGACTGTTGAACACGACACAGTACGTTAATATAACGGGTCGAATTTGAATATGATTTTTTCACACGATATCAGTTGTTTAGACACGAACCTGATAAGAGTCAAACACGAATATGACTCGACACGAGTCGTTGCTAGATCTACAAAGTAGTTATGGACGATTTTGGATGGTTATGTGACTTACTACAATTTAAAAAAAAACATGGAATGGGTGTCTAACAAAATTTTGAAAACGAGACTAAAGCAAAAAAAGTTATTAAAAAAAGGTAATAGGCTAGCATAAGGGTGGGTCCCAGCCGTAAAGAAAAACAAAATGAAAGGGTATGAGATATGTTTGTCAAAGTTGGTTAGTTTGGTCAAACATGATAGTCTTATGAGCCTTGGGTTGTGCATCCAAGAGAAAAGAAAAGGTTGGTTAAAAAATGTCAACACGTGTATCACTCTTTGATCATGATGGTGGGCGGATGTATTCCCTATAGATGTGCGTAGGGCTAAAAAAAGAACCAAGCTACTCGAGTACGGCTCGTATTCGTTCGAAAAAAATCTCGTTCGAGACATGTTCATAAAATAGACAGAAATAAATAAGCCAAGCTTGAACAAAACTTTAAGTTCGTTATCTTATTGAGCTCGGATCGATCACCAATATCCATACTAGCTAGTGTAAAATAACCAAACTACTCAAGCTCGGCTCTTATTTGTTTGCTTAGAAGCTCGTTCGAGCACAGATCATAAGATAATGAACAAAGTTTGAACATATGTTTAGGCTCATTTACATTTACAAACCAAGCTTGAACAACCTTAAGCTCAACTCGGCTCGACTCATTTTCACCCCTAGATGTACATGGCAGCAAATAAAAAAAAGAGTTGGTACCCTTAGGCTTAGACCGAGGATCAAATTAGAAATTTGAAAGAAAAAAAGGATTGAAACATGTCCAACTTTTTCTAATCTCTACCGTTAAAATTATAAAGCATGTCACTAAATTTTTGGCTGATTCGGTAGGCCTTAGTTATATTCCATACTAGTTGGAAACTCGCGACCTTATCAAAAGAAAAAAATCGAAAGCAATGGAAATATGAAGGAAAAAAAGATAAAATAAACTGGAAAATAGATTCAAAATTCCAAAGTCGTGATAAAAAAACACAATAAGTAGATATATATTGCAAATTACGTCAATATCAAATATATTTCCATAAATTTTTATATTACTCAGGATAATTAAATAATGTGTTGGACATATTGCTTTAAATGGAAGAATTTAAGACCTACAGTCATATTTGAAACAAATAAAGTCAGAAATTGAACAAACAATAGCAAGAGATATTATTTTGTTTGGTGTGATTGAAGTATTAATTTCCATACTAAAATATAAACTTAGTCTATGATTCAACTTCTTGATTGTTATAAACATTGATAGAGACAGAGGGCTTGGTTCTTGTTGAATTATTGATTGTGTTATTAAATTATGATATATTCATTCTTATTTCAGAATAGTGGTGTCCCACATGTTTTCTACATTTCTTTAATCCCACTAAATAAATTCAAGGTTTGGGCTTTAATTTTCATCAGATAATAGTCATGTTACATTATTCACGCCTCTAGTCATATATTTCACTAAGTTTAGCTAAATTAAATATTTTATCTGTTGCGGGAAATATTTTTGTACATTAATGGGACAGTAAGACTTAAAGCAGGATGAAATTTTTTGTAATATATCATTGTAAAAGAATTAATACATCATGATATAGCAGGAAATAATTTATACTTGAAGTACGTCATGATATAGCATGAAATAATGCGTACGTGAAAAAAATAATTTCTTTAGGTTTGGGACACTTTTAGAACACTTGTACAACTAAAGTTAATCAAAAGAGTGTGGTGGTCAGCATTTTCAACACCACATTCTCTTCTCTTGTTACATGCGGTTTCAAAATATCAAGACTTATAGTTCCTCTCTATTGGACAATACTTATTTTATAGAACCGAAACATACATAATTTTGTTATATGTCGACTTAAATCCAATAATTAAAAAGTTAGATATATCTCAATGTCAGCTTTATCTCTTATCTTCAAGTTTCTAAACATTATATTTACACAAAAAAAATCATTATTTCCTTTTAACAAATAGTTTTTATAAGAAGTAACTATACCAATTGGTGCCTAGATACATTACATTTATCAAACACGAAATATAATTTTATTCAGAGACATGAAATAGACAGTTGCCTATATTCAGTGTATGCTAAAAGGTCTAGAGCAGTGAAAAGAAAAAAATTGTTTATGTATTACATTATCAATCTAAACCCCCCTTTTTGAGTCATACAAAAACATTTATATGTGCAATTGCAAAGGACCATGGATACCTAGCCTAAATCTCCTCAATATTAGTCATTTTGTTTCTCAATTAAAAAAATATCACAACCCAAAATCTATTTTTGTGGATTACCCACAGTCACTACAATTTGATAGTTAATAAAATTCCTAAACACATCTGCCATTATATTTTCAACCAAATCAATGTCATTATGCATTAGCAAGTTTATAGCAGAAAATGCAAAAGAATTATAATGAACAAATGAAAGTAAAAAATTACATGGTGGGTCCAAAAACTATTAGATTAGATGTTCTTATATGGCATCATTACAAACCATCACTGATAATATAAACAAAATATATTTTCAATGAAATCGTGAAAAGTTCCTATCTTCATTTCTAGGGATGGCAAGAGGGTGGGGTTGGCCAAATTCAACCCCAACCCCATTTACCCCCCACCCCACCCCCATTTACCCCACCCCCGTCCCCGCCCCCACCCAGTTTGAAACCCCCGCGAGGGCCCTGAACCAACTCTAAACCCGTCCAAAACATATTTTTATGACATTTTTTTTAACTTACTTTACATAATTTTTCAAATGAATTTCAATTTTGTTTTTAAGTTTTGTAATATAAGAAAAATGACATTGTTTCCAAGATTATAAATAAATCTGTAAATATAACTCTAGCCACTGATTTACATATGATAGCCATAAACAATATATCTAATATCTTCACATAAAAACATATTATAGCCATTGGTTTGGTGCATATTTGAATTTTTTGTAGTATAGAAAAAATATAACAGGAACAAAATGAACTATCTTCACATAAACATTGAAAGTTTGTGAAAAAAAACCATTAGTTTGTAAGTTGCCGGAGGTAAAAAATGAGCACACATGCGGCGGTAAAAAAATGAGCCAAAAAAAATGCGCAGAGCAGAGTAGAAATCGTAGCAACTTACATCTGCAGTGTAAGTTATCGGAGGGCTGGAGCAACGAGAGCGACGTGAGCGGTGGGAGTAGTCGGTCAGTGAATCATTAGTTTTATTTCTCTTCAGATGCAAGATTATTTCTATCTTTCTTTGAACACCACATATCCAATACAAAAAAGGGTTCAAATGCATAAAAAACAAAAGTAAAAAAGGCAGAATACCAATATGTCTCATAAACCTGTTAAATGTACATATATAAATAATTTTGTAAACCTTCATACCCAGATAAAATAACAAACCTTATTGCTCTTCCATGTAATATTCCATAAAATTTAACAACTAGGTTGATCAAATCTAAATATAAAATCATACGGGATAATAAAAACAAATCAATATCATTCTCAGTATGAAGAGATCAAATGAAACAACATACAATAATTTGGAAGCAATGAGAAAATCCATAGATATAACTCATAATGTCCAATAACAAAATATATAAGCAATGTTGTCTCAACAATAATACATAAATACACCCCCCCCCCAAAGAGTCTATGAATATTACAAGCCATTTAAGTCTCAACATACAACTAGACATATCAATATAAGCTAGACTGAAAAGGATAAATGATAACATGAAGAGGTAGAGAACTATAATGTCCCTGGAGCTGATACTCTGAGAGATGTACATCACGCACTGACTGGATCGAAAGACAATCTAAGTGTGACGTCTAGCCCTAGCACCTGGTTTCCACAGAATAAGGGTTAAAACCCTAGCAAGTAACTTAGCTACGCAACTCAAAGCAATTATATGCATAGATGGTAAAGTCACAGTTTAATAATTTAATGAACGACCTAACCCGTAAACGCAGTCTCACGATATATTAGAATCATCTCATTTTATACCATTATTTAGTCATTCTCATTAACTAATCAGTAAGTAATCGACATGCTCAACAATTCATTAACACGTAATTGGCAGGCTCCCCTTCCTCTCGGCTATCTCAAATACATGTGGTACGCTAAGTTTAAGTAATCACATGAATTAATATTAATTACTTTCATTAATTAATTATGCTCATTAACTAATTACCAAGTAACCGACATGCGCCCCTTTATCTCGACCATCTCATAAACATGCGGTACACCAAATTTAGATAATTACATTTCACACCCTGATGCCACCTGGTATTTGCATGGTTGGGAATTAACATATCATAATAAACCATAAACATCACGTTTCACGCCCTGACACCACCTGATATTTGCCTGGCCGGAAATTTACCTATCATAATATCAGGGTGTTCTTCCATGGTACTCATTCATTCATTTCCATTTAACATGTTCAATTAATATTGTCATTTTAACACGTAATTATTCACTCTGAGAAAACTACTCAAACCTCAATTACCCCAATTACCCTAATTCGGTTGTACCATTTAGGATTCGTTTTACATTTTTAAATGATTTTATATAGAGATAAATGGACAAACATTATGCAAGTGATTATTCGTAATGCAGAGCATAAAGTTGAAAGTTTATAATTTTTATTAATGACTTAAGTCGTTGCAACAACCCGCCTCTAAACTCCGTGTGTGGGACGTCTCAGTGAAGTGAAATACCAACAAGGAACCCTCCCGATACACTTACATTTAGATAGATCAGTTGCTAAGACAATTTATTTAAGGTTTATTGTGCGAGAGTAGGGAAAAAAATTTAATGTCTACACGTGAAACCTTTGAATTAATCCACATTACTATTTAACAACCAAACCAATTACAATACTTTCTCGTACTCCTTCTAACGTCTATATAACATAACGCACATCAACAATAGCATGGTTTCAAACATGGGTTCATATTGAGTTCTTACAAGGGTATGTTACATCTTAAGGGGTCCATTAATGCGTATCAATTATTCCAAGTAATTTATAATATTTTCATATTGGTTATTATAACATGAATAAGAGTCTCGTAACAAATCTCATCGATTTGGAACTTACATGTCAAAAGTACTACTCCTAAAGAGTGAGGTACAACTTTACTAAGCAAGTTAACTTTTATAACCTTTTAATTCTAAATTAAGTTTGCATCGTCTGTTCTCATATCTCAAATTGTCAATTTCTACAAACGGGGTCTACACCCAAAAATATCATTTTTATGCATTAGGGTCAATAATTAATTTTCGCAAACTAATAGGTTTAACATGTATTTTTAAGGGTATGAAACTATTTAAATCCACCTAATATAACTGTTGATGCAAAAAACTAGACTAGACCTAATTGATTGATCACAGATAAATAAACAGAAACAAATAAGACAAAGAGATTTTTAAAGTGGTTCGGCTCAATGAAAAAGCATACGTCCACTGTTATGTATTTACTGCCTTGATTTATTTTTGATCCCTTACAATGAGGGTGATATAATGTATTGATAGCCCAAGAGGGGTACTGATAGTTGTCGTGTGATATAATCTTTTAGCCCCGTTTAGATGAAAATTATTCATCCGGGTCTTCGTTAACCATGCATTTGGGACTTATAATTTTGCCTTGCGTGATTTTTTATGTATTTGACAACCAACTTTGTTGGTGACTTTATTGATACCAACCAACATTATTGGTGGTTTAGGCTGACAACCAACATTATTGGTGCCTTTATTAATACCTACCAACATTGTTGGCGACCTTTATTGATACCGACTAACATTATCGGTGGTCTTTATTGATACCGACCAACATTGTTGGCGGCCTTTATTGATACCGACTAACATTATTGGCGTCCTATATTGATACCGACCAACATTGTTGGTGGTCTTTATTGATACCGACCAACATTATTGGTGGTTTATGTTGATAACCAACATTATTGGTGGTTTATGTTGATAACCAACATTATTGGTGCGTTTGCCATGTTTGCAATATAGTGCATAACACTAGTACTCTGAAAAAAATAACAATTTGAGGAAATCATATTCTCATTAATATTAAAATGAACTGAGTACAACATGACTACATCAATGATAATAATTCCTCAGGTGTTCTGCATTCTAGGGATTCTTGAATTCTTCACCTTCCAAAGCCTCAATTCGATATGTGCCTGGTCGGACGACTGCTTTAATACGATAAGGCCCGTGACAATTGGCTTCAAGCTTATTGCTCTTCTGAAATCACCTTCTTCAAAACATAATCACCTTCTTTTAAGTTACTCGGTCGTAACCTCTTGTTGTAGAAACGTGGAATATGTTATTGATAGGCTGCATTCTTTAAAGTTGCATCTTCACATACCTCTTCCAGCATATCTAAGTCTAGCCTTCTCATCAAATCACCGACTGGATTATTGAAGTTAAGAACTTTGTGCGTAGGTAAACCTTACTTGACAGTAAGTATGGCTTCAGTACTGAATGTTAACAGGTAGGGAGTTTCTCTAGTAGCTATTCTGGGGGTTATTCCATAAGCCCATAAGACGAAATGCAGTTCATAGGTTCAATTCCCTTTAACGCTTTCCAGCCTTTTCTTCAAGTCATTCAACAAAGTTCTATTTGTTACCTCTGTTTGACCATTGCTTTGAGGATGTTCAGGAGCAGAGTGATTTTTTTGGACATTGGATTGAATGTAATAGTCGATAAATTCATCATTGTCAAATTGTGTGCCATGATCAGTGATAAAGGCATAGGGAAACCATACCTATATATGATATTTTTCCAAATAAACTGATAAACCTCATCATAGGACATATCGATTAATGGTTCAGCTTCCACCCATTTAGTAAAGTAATCAACAGCTACAACCAGGTACTTGAACCTTCCTTGGGTGGTTGGCAGAGGCCCGACCAAGTCAATTATCCACATAGAAAAATGACAAGGTGAAGTGATTGGTGTTAAGGGATCTTTGGAGTCTTGCGTATGCTGGAAAACCTCTGGCCCTTATCACACTTTTTGGCAAAAGCTGCACAATCTGCTTGCATAGTTAGCCATTAGTACCCCTGTATGTGGATTCTTCGCAACAACGTTCTTCTAGTTACCTGGGCTCCCCAGGACCCTTCATGGACTTCTTCAATCAAATTCTTCACTTCATTTGGATGCACACACCATTGTAGACAGTTAATCCTCTTTTATATAACACACTTCCATCTAACACATATCTCGCGGCTTTGTATTTTAGCTTCTTAACTTCAAGTAGGTCAGGTGGAAGAAGCCCTTCTTCAATATATGCTCTTATGGGATCCGTCCAAGATGGCCCCATATCAACTGCAATAAAATTGACCATCATATCTTCATTAATGCTCCTATTAGCCAGTATCTCAATAGGAATAGTTCTTCACAACTCAGTTCTGGTTGTCAAAGCTAGTCGAGTAAGTGCATCTGCTCGGGCATTTTCTAATCTTGGGATTCTGATCATCTGAACAACTAGTCAGTTCTCTTTTAGCTTCATATAAGTTCAACACCTGATTTACCACCAACTGTGAGTCACTGTATACCACAAATTACCCGACATTTAGTGATTTGGCTAGATTTAAACTGACAATCACAGCTTCATACTCTGCCTCATTATTGGAGGCTTAAAATTAGAATCGTAGAGCGTACTCCATATCTAGTTCGTCTGGAGTATTGAGAATGATTCCAGCTCCACAGCCAGTTGCATATGATGACCCATTAACGTACATGCTCCATATGGGAATATTGCTGTCAAACGCTTGGTTTGTCAGATTCCCTTGATGGAAGATTTTATCCTTTACCTCCTCATTATTTCTTTTTCATCTCATGTGCCCCACTGGAAGGTTCTGGTTGATTGGTGGTAACTTGTTTTGTAGTTTCTCTTGCTTGGAGTTGATCGGGCATATTTTCAATAGGTCTGCTAACTTCTGAATGTTGCTCGGCGTGAGTCCCTTTTTGCTCGGGAATCTCTGGGTAAGTGAATTCCGCAATAAAATCCGCCACAACTTAGCCTTTTAAAGAAAACCTTAGTTCGTATACAAGGTTGTATTCCCCCAACTCCACAGCCCAATATATCATTCTCCCGGATTTCTCCGATTTATGCAAAGCTTGCCTCAGTGGCATGTCAGTGTATATCACTATGGCGTGGGTTTAAAAATATGGATCCATCCATCTACTAGCCTCGATTAAGGCAAATGTTAATTTCTTCAGTTTGGGATATATGATTTATGCTCCTCGAAAAGCTTTGCTAGTGTAATAAACTGGCTTTTGAACTCCATTCTCCTCTCTGATCAAGGCAAAGCTGACAGCTGATTCAGATACAACCAGATACAAATACAACTTTTCTCCCAACACTGGATGGAAAGTAGTGGTGGTGTTCCCAGGTACTTCTTCAATTCCAGGAAGGCTTTTTCACATTCATCGTTCCATTCAAAGGTTTTTCTGAGTACCTTAAAGAATGGAAAATACCTATATGTTGCTCGGTACACAAATCTGTTGAATGCTGCTATGCACCCTGTTAGCCTTTGGACATCCTTTTTATAGGTCCGGGATTGCATTTCTATCAAGGCTTTAATCTTATCTGGATTAGCTTCAATGCCCATTTAATTTACTATATACCCAAGGAACATTCCCTCCTGAACTCCGAAGATGCATTTGGTCAGTTTCAACTTCATCTGGTGCTTTTCCAACTGATAAAACGTCTGGTTGATGTTTTTAATATGATCAACATATTTTTTGCTCTTAGTTAGCATATCATCAATATAGACCTCCATGTTCTTGCCTCTCTGCTCCTCAAATACTTTGTTCATCAGTCTCTGATAAGTGGCACCTAGGGGTGTTCGCGGTCCGGTCCGATCCGATTTTGGGGTATTTTTGGGACCGAACCGCATTAATCGGTCCTACAAAATTACGGACCGAAATCGGACCAGAATTATCGGTCTCGATCCTATTCGATTTTCAAACGGTCCGTGTTCGGTCTCGGTCCTATTCGGTCCATACAAATAAAAAACAACACATTTTTTATTATTAAAAACGACACTTTATTTTTTGTAAAACTACATTTTTTATTAAAAAACAACACATGTAAAACTGCATTAAAAACAACATATGTTTTTTTTTTATTAAAAACTGCATTAAAACAACTATTTTATTTGTAAAAAATAGTTATTTTTCTTTTTAAAAAAACAGCACTTTTCTTTTAAAAAACAACACTTTTCTTTTAAAAAACAACACTATTTAAAAAAAAACAGCACACTATTTTAAAAAAAACAGCACACTATTTTTTAAAAACAACACTATTTAAGACAGCACACTATTGTTATATCCACGAAAAATAACAAACAACTAATACCCACATACAAAAATATGTCCACCACATAATTAATACAACCCATAACAGAGTATCATGTATAACTAAAGTATTACAAATTCAACAAATTCTTCAAACATCCAACGCATCCATGCCACCACGCCACGCATTAAACTTCTCCACTTGTAGTTCCCAACAACTCTACAAATTATTAAAAACAAGTTTATCAATAATAGAATTTAAATAATCAAATAAGATGGAATATCACAAAATAACAAATTGTTACCCGAATCAAGTTTCTCTAGTTGTTGAATGTCATCCAACGAATCTCGAATATAGGCTTTGTTGAGGAGCGTAGCCAATTTTGACCACAAACAAGTGCTTCCACCGTATTTGTTGATAATGAGCTACGAAAAGGGTCAAGAATACGACCTCCCGTGCTAAATGCAGATTCAGAAGCTACAGTAGATACGGGAGTAGCTAATATATCACGAGCAACAAGAGAGAGGATTGGATATCTATTTTGATTCTTTTTCCACCAACTAAGAATATCAAAATCTATACTATCCATTTCACATGTTTCCAACAAATATTTTTCAACTTCCAACTTAGCGCCAAAGTTATCTTCCGCTTCCAAATTTTTTTATATTGAGATAACAAAAACGCACGCCCATCCATATCATCATCATTATTAAGCACGACAAAAGTTGGTGTTGGAGTTATATTGCTCGAATTTGTACTAGAAGAACTAATTCGATGGTACCAATCAAAAAGTCGAACTAAAGTCTCTCTTACCTTCCTAGTCAAGTCTATTGCCAAAACAAACCCATGCAACTCTCCAAAAAAGTATTCAACATACTTCAACTTAAATCTAGGATCAAGAACCACCGCAACAAATAAGAGAAAGTTTATTTTTTCGACATTCCAATACTTGTCAAATTTTAATTGCATGCTCGCCGCCATAGTAGACAAAAAATAATCTCCATTATTTCTCAAAGATATCAACTTGCTTTGAATTACTATAAGCTCGTGGAAAAAGGCATTTGAGGTGACATATAAAGTTTCGGAAAATTTCAAAGTTGCATGATAAAATATTGAAAGAAATTTCACAAAACTTCTCACCTTATCCCAATCCTCACTATTTGGCGAACCCAATTTTCGTGCCCCCACCCCTCTCCCTCCAATATCATCATCATTTTCATCTTCCTCACCAATATATTTTTTGTATTGTTCGTCATCCTCATTTATTCTTTCAAAGACTTTCTCAAATTTTAAAGCGGACTCCAACATCATGTAAGTCGAGTTCCATCTAGTTGGTACATCTAGTCATAATAGACTTTTTGATTCTATTTTTACCTTTTCAACATATTTCTTGAAATTATCCAACCTAGATGGAGAAGACTTAACATATTTCACGACCCTCCTCACCTTCGCAATTGACTCATCAAATTCTCTCAAACCATCACCTACAATTAGATTTAAGATATGTGCACAACACCTCATATGCAAATGCTCATGCTCTAATACGGTGCCTTTGTAATTTTTTGTTTTTCTTTTTAAATGATGAACCGTACCGTTATTAGAGCTAACATTATCAATCGTGATTGTGAAAATACCTTCAATTCCCCAATTCATTAAACAATCCTCAACAACCATCCCAAGTTCCTCACCCTTGTGACTTTTAACTTGACAAAAGTTAAGTATTTTTTTGTGAAGCTTTCAATCCTTATCAATAAAGTGGGCCGTAAGACACATATAATTTATTTTTTGAATCGATGTCCATGTATCGGTTGTAAGACAAACCCTTTGCCCTTTCAATCCAACTTTTAACTCTTTTTTCAATTTTTTTATAAAGATTGATGCAATCCCGCGCAATCGTGGTACGACTCGGTATAATTAACCTCGGTTGCGGGAGTGCCATGAATCTCCTAAAACCTTCATTCTCAACAAACTTAAATGGAAGCTCATCAATCATCAACATTTCCGCAAGTCCTTGCCTACAAGCTTCGGCATTAAACGACGTGGGTAAAAGATTTAAACTTGGACCATTTCCCCCATCATCTTTCTTTGGAATAAAAGATAGTATTTGTTGTCCATTGTTATTGTCATCTAAAACATCTGAACACGCTTTTTGATACACTCGACACGAGGGAGTATGGCTTAATAAATTTTTAGTCCCATTTTTCCTAGCATGACAAGCATATGTGATACCACAATAGTTACATGATGCCCTATGATTTTTTTTTTATCATTGTTCTTAGTAAAATGATCCCATACCGTAGAGCCGTTTTTTCTCTTTTTATGTGGTGACGTATTAAGGTCAATTGGTCCATGCACGGTAGCATTGACGGACTTTGGATCATCAACCTACAATCAAAAAATATATGTGAGATCGAAAAAGAATAAAAAATAATAATATAATTAAAAAAAAAAGATACCTCCCTAAAAAAATATATCTCCCTAAAAAGATACCTACCATACCTGGGATTTTGATGGTGGTTCCGCCATAAAAAAATTATATGTGAGATCGAAATTCAACCTACAATCAAAAGAAACAAATAATTACTACTTAAGCAAATAATTTAATTTAATTTAATTTCAAAAGAAAAAAATATGTAAATCTGTATTTATTTATTTATTTAATTATTTTTTAATAAAACATCAAGGACAAACACCCAATCTGTTTCCTCATTTTGTTCCTAATTTGACAGATCTATAATCTCATAGAAGTTGCATATTAGAAGTATGAGTCATGTTCTATATAAAGGTTAGATATCCAATATGGTATGTATAACATAAAGTGATTAAATAATAATTTTTCCAATCCATAGGACATGACTAGAATCCATAGAAAATTATATTTACTATCCATCTCACAAACACCCAATCTGGTATGTATAACAAAAACACCCAACTAAGGGCCTTCCATTAGGCATATACACTGAACAAAACTAGAATCCATTTAGATTGTATGGATCACTATATTTACTATATATACACTGATCACCCAATCTGGTATGGATCACTATATTTACTTCTCATAAAGAATCCATTTACTTCTCATAAAGGTTAGATCTAGAAAAAATCCATTTACTTCTCATAAAGGTTAGATCTACAAACATTTAGATCTAGAAAAACAAGTGAAATACCAAATGGGCGGTGGTTGGCGCTGGGCGATGGGCGGTGGGAGGTGGTTGCCTGCGGTGGGCGCTGTCTGGTGCTGGGCGTGCTGGGCCTATGGGCGGTGGGAGGTCGCCGGTGGGCGGATAAGCGACGGTCGTGCTGCTGTAGGGAGAGAGATGGGAAGTCGTGTGTGTAGAGGGAGATGGGAAGGGGGCCGGCGATGGGTATAACTTAGGAACTTAGGGCGTGTGTGATGTAGTCTGTAGAGAGAGAGATAAGAAAATGTATGTCGTGTGGGTATAACTTAGGAACTTAAGCTTGTAAGTTGTGTCCGTGTGCGTGCGTGTGGGTATATTGGGGTGAGGTGAAAATGTGTGTGTGGGTATATTGGGGTAAATATATATATGTATAAAATATATATATATATATATATATATATATATATATATATATATATATATATATATATTTTTTAATAAATGCGGTCCGATCCGGTCCAAAACCGTTTTTTAAGAGTCAAAACCGAGACTGAATCGAAAAATGCGGTTCTACATATTTTAAGACCGAATTAAAACCGAATTTAAAAATCCCCGTAAAAGTAGGTTCGGTCCGATTCGGTTTGGTTCGGTTTTTTCGGTCCATTCGGGTTCGTGAACACCCCTAGTGGCACCTGTATTTTTTAAACCAAATGGCATAAAATTATAGCAATAAGTTCCTTAGGGAGTAATAAAAGAAGTACTTTCTCTGTCTTTTGGCTTCATTTTGATCTGGTTATAACTAGAATATGCATTCATAAAACTCAGTAGTTCATGCCCTGAAGTAGCATCCATCAGTTAATCAATTCGTGGCAAAGGAAAATGATCCTTTTGGCACGCTTTGTTCAAGTCAGTAAAATCTACACACATCCTCCACTTATTATTTTCTTCTTGACCATAACTACATTGGCCAACCAGTCCGGCTACTTCACATCTTCAAAAAGGGAAGCCTTTTAAAGCTTCTCTTATTCTTCTTATATAGCCTGGTTCTTCTCCGGACTGAAAACTCTTCTTCGCTGCTGTACAGGCTTAACCTCCTTATTCACATTAAGATCATGGCATAGGAAATTTGGGTCTATGCCAGACATATCTTCATGGCTCCATGCGAACACTTGCTTTTTTTTTTTATCTTAAGAAGGCCATCAGCTCCTGTTTAAGAACCGGTTCCAATGACGCTCCTATTTGAGTAGTTCGTTCTGGTTTATCATCGTCTAGAATAATTCTTTTAGTTGCCTCGATCACTTGGACTTTCACGAGCTCAGATTCATCTCTTGGATATAAGGTTTTAACCTCAGATTCATTATTCGGCTCAGATATATCCACTTGATAAGTTGTGGTTTTCTTTATTACTTCTAACATATCTTCTTCTTTGATAGATGAATAGTAGTATTCCCAAGCTACTTTTTGATCTCCTTTGACTAATCTTACTTCAAAGTTGGTCGAGAATTTCAGGCATTAATGAACAGTAGATGGTACTGCTTCGAACTTCTTCGGTCCCACTCTTCCCATTATCATGTTATAAGCAAAATGAACATTTTTGTCCATTATAAAGAATCTCACTTTCTATATCCTTCTTGCTGGACATGTTCCGATCAACATATCTAGCTTTATTATTCCTTATGGAAATACTTTCTCCCATAGAATCCAATAAGTGGCTTATGGTAAGGCTCCAATTGGTTGAGTTTCAAACCCAAACTATCAAAACAGGGATAGAACATGATGTCTGTCGAACTGTCGTTATCCACTAATGTTCTGGCTACCAGTACTTATTTCATCCTGACTCTGATCACTAAAGGATCACCATGAGGGTACAACACTCTGGATGATCGTTCTTGGAAAAGCCAATTACAAGCTTATCCTTGCTAACTTTCCTTGGTCGATCCTCCTCGGTAAGGTTGATCTCTGTATGTAGGAACAAGCTTGAGCCTCATTGAAGTAAGCTTTCCTTTCAGCAATATGATCTCCTCCTGCATCTCCACCTATAATCATACGGTAATCAAAGGATCCAAAACTGAGTGTGAATGCCTCGCGTTCAGGTTGTCTAGGCTTCTTGGAGAGATTAGGATCATCTTCTGGATCATCGTCATGGTTCCTCTTCTTCTCTTCTTTTGTCTTAATAGGTGATTTAGATCTATGTCGACCTTTACTTCCTGTTCTTCCACCAGCCTGTCGATCAATAAATTTATCCAGTTTTCCTCTTCGAATGAGTGCTTGTATCTCATTCTGGAGAGCAATGCATCGATTGGTCGTATAACTATGATCTTTGTGAAACTCACAATACTTGGACTTATCCCTCTTATCAGTAGGTGACCTTAACTTTTCAATCTAACTCAAATCATTGTTTTACTTGATTTCCTCCAACACATGATGTATGTCCACTGTTAAGGTGTGTAATTAGTGAATTTTCTGAGACGATCTAGGCTTTCTTTTACCTTCGAATTCCTGCGCTCATTGTGAGTCTTGTGCTCCTTCTTATCCGAGTTTCCTTCTATCTTTGCTTACGCCTTTGCATCTGAATTCGTTTTAGCATCCATAGATTTCTTGGCGTTCATAATCTTCGCTACTTTGTCCAGAGGGATCTTTTATCAGAGTATAATATAGTTTATCGGGGAGCAAACCACTCATGAGGGCAGTTATTGCAGTCTTCTCTTCGTAATCAATGACTTCCAGTTTCTCATTGTTGAAACGAATGATGTAATCCCTGGTACTTTATCCTACCTTCTATCTTACACTGAGCAAATGAGCTACTCGCTTCATTGGTTTTGCTCTAAAGAAAAAATTACCAATGAATAGCTCGACGAGTTGTTGGAAGTAAGAAATTTTCCCCCGAGGAAAACTATTATACCAAATTTGAGTAGATCCAGTGATTGTTCCTGAAAATGCCCTGCACCTCATCAGGAACATCATAGATATCAGTCGCTGCTTGGCATTGTTCTATATGAAAAACTGGATCAGTCTTCCCATCATACTTGGGAGTGACCACTGGAGCTTTAAACTTGGTCGGCGTAGGGAAATCTACGATGGTTTTCATAAAGGGGGATCCCTTAATAAAACTTCTCTAGAGAGGATTCTTGGCCTTGGCCACTTCTCCCAATCTGTCTTCTAAACGCTGAATGGAACCTTTCCAAGCATCATTGCCAGCACCAGATCTATGGGCGATGGCTTTTTTATGCCGACTAACTGATCGTGCTGAACTTTCTTCTTGCAAACCTTCTCTTTGACTGGACCGATCAGTTCGTCAGGTGTTTAATCTGGATTGGGCTGAACCTTACCTTAAATCACTTGGCCGTCAAGTATTTCTCGACACAACCCGTAGGTCATTTCCCTGGGGTCCCAAACGATCGAAAAGAGAGGCCCTACTTATCCTTTCTAAGGCACTCAATCTTTTTAGGATGAGTGACTGTCCATCAAAGTAATTAGTAATCCTCATAGAAGAAGTTACTTCAGGAAAGTACGAGGATCCCTTGAATTTCTAGAACGGCTATGCCCAATACTCCTTATTGGCAGCGATGGTGTATTCCTTCGATTAAATTGGGCAAGGACTTCAGTTTGCAGAGTTGGGCCAACTATCGTATATTATCCTACATAGCCTCTTGGCCCTTGGCCAAGATAGCGAAAATTCCTGTTAAATCATTGTTATTTGGAGGGACGAAGGGAATAGGCAGAATTCCCTCGTTTCTGGTGCTTGATTCAGGAATTTTAGCCATGGATGATGAATGAGTGAAAACGTTTAGCAATACATTCACAATGACGACGCCAAACTATTGATACAAAAAACTAGACTAGACCTAATTGATTGATCACAAATAAATAAACAGAAACAAATAAGACAAAAAGATTTTTAAAGTGGTTCGGCTCAATGGAAAAGCCTACATCCACTGTTTTGTATTGACTGCCTTGATTTTTTTCGATCCCTTGTAATGATGGTGATACAATGTATTTACAGTCCAAGAGGGGTACTGATAGTTGTTGTGTAAAAGGATGGAATGCCTTTATTTATTAGGCATTTTCATCAGTACATATGAGAATTAAATATATTATTGTTGTCGCTTCGTTGGCTGTACAGGCTGGATTTTCGGTAGTTGGTCGGGCTTTTCTATCATGTTGAATTGGATTTATGCGACACTGGATGACTTGTGTTGGTTTATAATTGATCCACGTAAGGTGGTAAATTTTGGTATCAACAATAACATAATTTAGGATTGCACAATTTCCTAAGGATCACTAATAACTTTTAACACTAAAAATTTAGTTTAGATGAATTTAACAAATACACATAAAAGGAGAGGAGTAGAAAGTTACTTATCTTGTAAATGTGTCCCAAAACTTCTTTTATAGTTGATGCCAAAAGTTACTCTTGAAGCCCCCTTGATTTTTTGTCTCTAAATCTCCTTAAAAATGAAGTAAAAAATATATATAGGGTTTGGTTTATTTATTTATTTTGGTAGCATACCATGAAGTTTCCACGCCAGCTTGCGCACACCTTGACTAATCTGCATTCGCGGTTCGTGGCTTTCGCTGGCCAAGCACTATTTTGACAGTGCCGGGATCGAACTGGGGACCAAACCCAATCCACCCCTAAGACTGTCCCAGTGGTAGCCTTATACCACTGGGGGAAGAGGCTTGGTTGGGTTTGATTTATTAAATGATTAAAAAAATTATGACGTGGAAAGTGATAAAAGTTAAACAATTAAATAGGTAAGTTTAATTACCTATTTATTTGTCATCGGGTGGTCAAAAAGGGCGAAGCAACTTAATGGGCTGGTCACAGGGAAACATAGACGCTGGAAAAAAATAACAAAGCAAAGTTTATTAATATTTGTAGCAAATTTATGCGTAAGAAGTGTTGTACATTGACAAATATTTTGTAGATAAATTTTTGTATCAAATATATCAGATCGTAAAATTTACTTATCAACTTATTTATTATTTGCTATGATAAATAATGATAACCAAATAAATAACTAGAAGCTGCTTCTTAGCTCAACCCCATATCACCAAGATCTTCACCCTGATTTCAGCGCCAAAGAAAACAGGCTTTTATTACCGATCTGTTTATTCAACTCCCTTTTTCTCTCCGTAATTTCAATGTGGTCCCCACCCTTTAAAACATAAGAGCAACCCTTACGGGTAAGTTAAATATACACTTGACTATGGTATATTTAACTGTAAAAAAAGATGAAAACTGCTACGCGCAAGGGTAAAAATACAATACGTCAACCTAAATAAGGGGAAACGGCGTCGTTTTTGGCAACAGATTTTGAAGCCTTGCGCGGAACATCATGTTTCGCGTAAGCTTCTTCGTATTTCCATTTTCCCCCCAAATGTTTTACAGCTTTTATCTTTCTCCCCCAAATTAATTACTCAACTACTCCACCTACATTTCAACTACAATATTAAATCTAACAACCTTATTTAAATCACCACCCGTAAATCTTTTTTTACACTTCAAAAAAACTACATCTTAGATCGAACGCAGGTAAATCCTCTGCTTTTTTATCCTTATAAATTATTTATTTTTTCATTTTAATGTTCCATTTAATTACTTAATTATTACTTAATATTATATTTATTTAGTTAGAGCAGTCCTTATGTACAAAATATCAGTAATTATTTTTCGTAAATAATTTCTTATTACAATTAGTAAATATTAACTTATTTGTTATGTATTTGTTTGGTATATTTGTTATGTATTTGATATTTAAGTGAATGTTTAGAATAAATTAATTAGTAAATGGGCTATTATTTGTTAGGTTTTTGTAAGGTTCTTTTTATATGAAATTAACTAAAGTGAATGTTTATAAATATTTAATATTCTGTTTTGTTTTTGAAATTAACTAAAGTTAAGGTTTTTGTAAATATTTAATATTCTGTTTTGTTTTTTTCGATTCTGTTTATAAGAAATTATTTAAGTGAATGTTTAAAATAAATTAGTGAATGTTTATATAAAATTATTTAAGAAATTATCTGTTTCTGTTATGTTTTTTAAATAATTTTTAGTTGTGTATTTGTAACTGAAGTATTTATTAGGTATTTAGTAATTATCATGTAAATTTAGTAATTATCTGTTGTGTTAATGTTATCATGTAAATTTAATAATTATCATGTAAATTTAATAATGTAAAGTTATCATGTAAAGTATTAGGTATTTACCAATTAACATGTAAATTTAAATAATTATCGTTTATGTTAATGTTATATTTATTTGTTCATTAACCAATATGCTAGAAAAATAATAAATTTTTTGTTGACATTACAGTGTTGATAATGGAACAACTTGGAAAAAAAATTAGACGGGTTGTTCGGGTTAAAAAGTCTAGAAAAATTGGAGAAGCAAGTCGAGAACCCGAAATAACTACTGCCGAGCGACCTATAGTTTTTGAAAACTATAGGCGTATTGTGGACGATGGAGATCACATTAAAGCTTCTCCGGACACGGCCACAAACGGCAACACAATAAAGATGCGTGGCAATTGGCATAGTCTTAGAGCCACATATCAACATTTTAAGACATCTCCCGATGTCATGCATTTTATACACCGTAGAGGTTGGGGAGAATTGTTGGATGCTCAAATTCCCAAGACAAGTTGGGGGTTGGTACAAGCGCTCGGTGAGCGTTGGTGGGATACAACAAATACATTCCAACTACCTACCGGGGAGCTCACCATTACTCCTTATGATTTTACGATTTTGTCTGGTTAGTTTTTGTATATAAAATATAACTTTAGTAAAAACATTGATTAGTAGAATAATTAAATTTACAATTGATTGTTATCATTCCCATCTTGTAGGTATTCCCATCGGCAGCGGTCCTATGGTACCGATGGATGATAGAAAATACTTGATCGTAATTGACGGAAGAACTCAAATCCGGGATGACATTATACATAAATACTTTCCCGGCATTGAACCAAATTGCAGTGATTCTTGTGGGGTGAAAGTGTCCAGCTTAAATAAGTGGTTTGATGCCATAAAGTTAAATACTGTGATTGTTGGCCCTGAGGACACTGCTAGGGCATTTTTATTTTTTTGTGTGGGACATATTTTCTTCCCGACCGCAAGAAACAGCGTTCCTATTGGTTGGTTGGCTGTTTTAGAGGATATGGAGATTGTGGGATCATACGATTGGGTTCGGCAATTCTAGCTCGCATATACTACTCTCTCCATCTCTTGTCAAGATGTCGCGTAGACTCTATGAATTGTTTTTGGCAACTAATTTTGGTAAGTGTTAAAAGTGATATTATCCGTATTTCATATATAATTAATAATAAAATTTTGTTTTATAATACTCATTTATGTATTGCAGTTTTTCGGGTTTGAATACATACAACGGGCGTGTCCCTTATTGAAGGAAGATACTGGTGATTGCTGTCCTAGGATTAATCGATGGAAGAAACAAAATCGGTTAAATCGTAAGGAGACAAAGGGCTCAATCCAGTATAATTTTCCCACAGCCCAGAGTCAGATTGAAATGCGATTGCCAGGTTCGATCAATTGGCTACCTTACTCGAGGTCTACTGTGAAGATGCATGCCTACGTTCAACATGCGAAGTACGTATCACTGAAACGATGCGTTCTTATGGATCCTCAATATGGGGGGGGGGTATATTACTTGGGTGATCGATGCCGCCGACAGATCACTGGTGAAATTTGCATACCAAATGACCCTCCCGCGCAAATGATGAGGATACCCTTTCACCCTGATAGGCATGGGATTATTATTGAAGAGATGGACCCGAGCGTATCCATTGTTTCTCAACCCATGTATGACCGTTACTGGAAGCAAGTGTCCCTAGGCCTTGTAATGCCACCCTCTATCGAGCAGTCAACACGGATGTCATAAGTCCCAGCGCACTGCCATACCACATCCAAATACCGATTGTCCCTTCACAGGCACTTGGCGCTTATGAGACTCCCACTGGTCGAGTAAATCCCACTAAACCACAAATGACTTGGGATCTACCATTTTGCAGTCCTTCTGGTGTACCCATATTGATTCCGGTTCCACGGCCGGACAGGATTGCGGTCGATGAAGAATTGCCCACATACGATGACCTCCTATGTACTAGTCGGGAATTCTCTGATTATTGGCAATCCTCGAGATCCACCACTCTAGGTGCAGCCATGCATCTTAATAACTATTGGAGTCATGAGTTGGATATAGCTACAAGGAAGCTCCAAGAGTTGGGTGTATCTCACAAGCGGACTCCTCCCCCGCCTAATTTTTTTAGTGGTACAACCTGTGCCTTTTACAACCACACAGAAGATCCCCGACCTGCGACCACAGTGTATCGACTGCACATGGATGGAATTGGTGCCCAAGAAGATAGTAGCCAACCTGGTCCATCAACGCAAAATTATGACATGTCTGATGCTGTAAATTTGGATGATGTAGATTGGAATTTCGATAATTAATAAATATAATCCAGTTAATGTTTCTTTTGTTATGTTGTTATCTTTATTATTAATGTTGTATTGTTAAGATTTACGCAAATTTATTTCACAATATGAAGCTTAATTTCACAAATTCATTTCATAAATTAAGAGAGTGTTCAGTATAAAAATATAAATGTAAGAATACGAAGAGTGTATGATTTTACCCAATTTATGTTTCTTTTCTAATGTTGTTCTGTTGTTATCTTTATTATTAATGTTGTATCGTTAATATTGTACCGAACTAATGTGTATCTGTGGAAATTTGAAACAAATGCATTTAACAACCCATAAAATCATATTACAAAGTAGATCAAACGATAATAGTAAATAACAGTGTGTGATTTTACCCAATTTATGTTTCTTTTCTAATGTTGTTCTGTTGTTATCTTTATTATTAATGTTTTATCTTTAATATTGTACCGAACTAATGTGTATATGTGGAAATTTGAAACAAATGCATTTAACAACCCATAAAATCATATTACAAATTAGATCAAACGATAATAGTAAATAACATGTTACATACTCAAAAGCATAAAAATTTTAAAATGCAGAATGACCTCCATGTGGTGGATAGTTTGGAAAGTTTGATTGGCCCCGTGCTTTCTGTATTATATTAAGCACGAGGTATTCATGGTACTCCTTCGGGATTGAATTCATGTTTGAGGTGTTAGTGCTCATAATTTGTTGATCAAGCAATATTTGTTCACGCATATCTTTCCTCTCCATAGCCAATATACTGCGTTCGTTGAGCTCCAAACTTCGCTTCTTAAGTTGCAGTGAACGGTTAAGCCCCAAACGGGCCTCTTCGTCACGTACACGATCAGCCTGACTTGATCGCTTAAATGATTCATTGAATGAAGAGCAACTATTCAGTATTTCTCAGTTCACCTCAATATTAGTAGCCTTCGCTTTTCCTTTAGCCCGTTGCTTCATCTCTTTCCTTCCAGGTGGCCTCGGATAAGGCCTTTCTATATTAACTTCTTCCCCATCTTTGGAATTTCCTAGGGGAAACCCAATATTTGGACTTCCTTGACTTTCTGTCGCACCCGTCATTGGTGAATCAAAATGAAATTGAGGAGAGTCTAAAAATGTTTGGGAAATTTGAAATTTGTGGAGTTCTTTTAAAATTTGGTAACAAGATTCAAAATTAAATGATTTTCCCTTGTTCTCTCGCTGGAATGCTAGATTAGCTGCAGTAACCTAAAAAAAATGACAAAGTAATTTTATTAACTCGTTAGCAACAGATTTATGAGAAATAATATTTAAAAAAAATTACAAAAGATATAAGTGATTTTACCTAATCTGTGTTAACTGTCCCACTAGCACGATTTGTCATCGATGCATCTTTCAATTTAGAAACATATAACATTACGTGCCTCGAGATTTTACTGTATCGGGTTTGTAGGCTGGGTCTCGTCCGACGTTCAGTGATACCCGCTGTTGTATTATATTCTTCGGCGACTGCATCCCAAAATAATGTGCTAGGTCGATTAGTTCCTCGTAAACCATCATTTGTTTGATTTACATAAGCGGTGCATAATACTTCATCGTCGTGTTGAGACATATTTTGACCTCGAACCATTGTAAAATAATCACAAAATATTTTAAGCAAATATAAAAATTTTGAAATTATTTATGGGTAAATAAATAATATTTACTTACCTAAAAAAATATTTTTTGGTAATAATAATATTGAAGATACTAGAGAATGTTTTGAATAAAAAAATATAAATGCAAATTGAGAGTGTTTAGAATACAAATAGAAATGAAAATGAAGAAAAGTAATCGTATTTATAAAAAAAAAAAATGTAACCGTTTGATACATAAATAAATAGCCGTTGAAATGTAACCGTTTGGATAAAAAAAATATTTAACCGTTGAAACCATTTGAAACAGTTGGGAGATGAAAGTGGAAATGTTGAAAATAGGGAAGAGCTTGGGCGGAACATGATGTTCCGCTTAAGAAAATAATTTTTTTTTTCTTCCTTGCGCGGAACATGATGTTCCGTTTTGGGTGCGGGTCCCACAAAAAACCAACTAAGCCAATTGCATCTTTGTTATTTTATAGCTTACGGATGGTTATATTTGGCATTTTGCCTTACCCATAGCATACGCATATAGGGTATTTATACATGTTTAGCATACCTGTAAGGGTTGCTCTAACTGTAGCCTTATTTAGCCTCAATCACCTTAAAGATGGCCGACCTCATTTTCTTCTTTTCAAAACCCAACACACCATCATCCACTCCTTATTTTTCTTGTCGTACCAAGAGAGAAATAATAAAAATTATACACCCGCTGCAAACAGGGACCTGTCCCTTTCTTTTTAGCCCCTCGGCTTCAATGTCGTCCAAGCAAATGAAAAACAAAGGCCTGCTCGCCTCCGTATTTTTAAAACAAAGCCTAATGTTTTCTAAACCTTCCAAAGGAGACCTAACAACCTAATTAAATACCTCACCAATGAGTGCCTTATGCGTCTATTTTAAAAGCCAACTGGATACCCATAAAGGCCTTGGGCCTTAAATCGTAATTCACTAATTTATAAATATAGATAACATTTATATTAATTAACAAATTAAGACCTCCCATTAAATTTTACCCACTACTGAAGTAATATCATAAAAAAATTAACACTTAAATTTAATTAATAATGTACCATCTTTATCACAAGCAATTAAATCAATACAATAAAATAAATATTTAACAATTTCAATTTATAATTCCATTTGTTTCCATAAACTTATCACCTCAGTTTAATTACACTTGATGTTCCTCATTTCACTTTAAATTCCCAAGAATTTAAATTCAGTTGTCGATTACTATTTTAGTTTATAAATGCTTAGAAATAATGGGGTATTACATTCTGATAAACACCCCAAACTGTATATTTTATACCCTGAATAGACTTACTTTAGTTGTTAATTCTCGACAATATGGGTCTTATGTGCTTAAATGTTTATCTTGTAGGTCAAATGTCCGTTTGCGGTATCAAAAGCTATATATCAGGGCAAATGCGCGTTGAATGGACCTAAATACCCTTGTCCCGTATCCTAGCCTACCTTAATACCGAGCCTAAACCTACCCCGAACCCCGTATATGTTTAGGTTGTGCCCTTTTATATTTTTTTATATTTTTAGTTTTAGTCGTTTTATTTTTAGGTTTTATTTTAGATTTATTTATTATTTTCTAGATTTTATTTTCTATTTTATTTTTATTAGTATAATTTTATTTTACTTTGATTTTGATTAGTTTTTATTTTATTAGGATTATAATTTTTAGGATTTCATTTATTTATTAGTTTTATTAAATTTTACTTTTTTTTAGGATTTTTGTTTTTAGTTTTTAGTTTAATAGATTTCTATTTTTATTTCTTTTTAAGTTTCAATTTTTATTTGAGTCTTTGTTTTATTTTAGAATGGGATTTTATTTTTTTTAGGTTTTTATTTTATTTTACTAATTTTTATTTTAGTTAGTTAGTGTTATTTTAAGGGTCACAATTTAAACACACTCACACCTTAAAAACCCAACACCCTATCTTACACCTAAACATCCCCTCACCCTCATCATATTTTCCTACACTCTCTCACACAATAACCCCCCTCAACTTCATATTCCCCAACAACTCACCCTCTCTCCTCTCTCTCCCCCCATAACCAAAACACAAAACCACCATACCCTTATACCTCCACAACACCTCAACCTCCATCATTCTACCATCACCACTCACCCTCTCCGGCGCCCATGGCCGGAATCCTTCCAAACCAAGACCCACCATCCCACCGGCGACCCCATCTCTGCCGAACCACCTACCCGCCGGCAGCGCCTACGACCCCTTATACCTCCTGAACCTAACCCGCTAGCTCCAGCAGCCCAACCTCCTCTCTCTCCACCTCAAACCCGATCCCTGCCCTGCGGTCCAACCCGAAATCGGACCCGACGGCCACCCCATTTACAACCCCCACCTGCCCCGCTTTCCACCCTCCAACCCGGGTTCGAAATACCCATCCAAGCCAAAACCCTTAAGCCCTCAAACCCATTTGTCTATAAGCCATGACTTTACCTGCATAAACCAAAATAAAATCAATCCAAATATATCTCCCACATGTGCCTAATAAACCCACTCATCCCCATTTACCCAAAATGCCCCCCAACTACCAACTTTAAACCATTTTAAAAAATAACCCTTAACTAAATCTGATTTGTTTTATTCCATTCCCCTCACCCACATGACCTCACACTCCTCTCACCATTTCCATGCACACTCAAGCCCATTCCCAAAAATACCCCTTTAGCTCCATAAGCCACTGTAAAAAGAAGACCTCACTCCATAAAAAGGGAGATTTGGAAGAATAGGAATTGGAAGAGAATTCTAGAGGGAGGTAGAGATAGTTTAGTGTAGAAAATAAATTAGGATAAACACCATTTTGTAAATAGTTTTATTTTATTTTTTTATTAGAGATTATTGAGTGATAAATTTTGTATGAGATTTAATTGAGTGGGTATTATTGCAAACTACTTGGATGCTCAATTAAGAGGGTTGTTAACTTCAAATTGGAGGATTGGAGTCAATTAAATTCAACATATTGTTCTTCTCTTTGTTCATCATGTTTAATACCATGTTAGGCTAAATCCCTTTGCAAGGGGTGGGGTGAACCTTTATTTGATGTTATTTTAATTTAATTAGTTTGATTACTTGAAAATTCCCTTTAAATGTTAATTTTGATCCCTCACCCTTAAATTTACACCTCGAGAGAGGGTAAATGATTTTCGAGAGAAAATCGAAATTCTAGTTGTAATACCCATTTTAGATTCGAACTAGAGATAGGGGTTTCTTAAGTGGGGTATTATCACTTGAAATTCAACTCTAAATTTATTTTCTAAGATTTACATAAATTTTAATCGATCGATCCTAGCAGGTGATTAATTAAAAGGAGTACATATCTATTTTTCTAGAGTTGTGGGGTGTTAAACTTAATTTTCTAAAAGGTTACTATTAAAATTACATTTGCAACGAGAGTTGATTTGTAATTTTGATATTAATTTGGGAGAATTCAATTAATTAAATTAATTAGTTAGAGCAGCTAAAATTTGTGGTGTAATCCCTCTCCTTGATTGTTCTCACATTTATTTACCTCATTTATCTCTTATTTTTGTGTTAGACTTTATTTTTTATTTTATTTACTTTTTAGTTTGTCATTTGATCTTTCATTTTAGTTTAGTGTTATTTCACCTCACCTCACCTAATTGTTTTAATATTTGAAAAAGCTAAAAAAAAATAGAAAAAGCAAAAGCCCAAAAAGAAAATAAAATTGAATCACAATTGAATTTGTCTCTAGCTTTACCTCCTTGATGTGGATTGATACCCTTACTTACCTCTACACTTTAGTTTGTTATATTTTGTAGGTAATTGAGGTTTTGATTAGAGGTGCTTTTCAAGCAACGACGAAAAATACACACCGAAAAGTTCTCTTTATCACATTCCATGATTGAACTGGTCCAGAATTTTGAAAACTTAACAACACACTGTAACACCCCGAGAAAATCGAGGCGTCACTGTGCTTAAAATTAAACTAAAGTTCTCAACAATCCATACAGAACATCTATATTCCACAAAAAATAAACATGAAAGTCCATCAAAATACATAACGTCCAATCGCAAAATTTACACGTGAATAAACTGTCTCCTAACAACAAGGCTAGGTAAAATACACCTCCAAATAATTACATTTTAAATCCACTCAAAATAACGCTAAGCTCTTAAATATTTACACTGCTAATTTATACAAAAATAATATTCTCAAAACATCGTGTTGTTAATGTCCTTTAAAAATCAGTAACGTCCAAATTCACGCTTACATGCCACTGAAAAAAAGAACGAAAAAGTACACAATTGACAAGATTAGATGCTCAATACGATAACGGTGAAAAAATGCAACAATATGAAATTGTATAAGAGTCCAATGCGACACCCGAACATTGTACCAATTATTTATCAATAACACGCCAATAGGTCACCGGGCCTCATCTCACCTAGGTTTTTTAAAACCTCATTCCAGCTATTGGACTTTTGGACTTTTGGTGGGTGACCATTCTCAGTGACATATTAAAATTTCATGGCAGTATGCCCACATAAACAAATACATCACATCTCAATCGAATAACACACAGGATTCCCATGAATACGACAACATTTCAAGAAGAATATAAATAACTGAGAAACAAAAAAATATTCTTGAGGGATTTAGAGGAGTATATTGTGTAAACCCCATACCTTAAAATAATCACTTGAAAACTAAAAAAAAAATCCTCCAAATTCTGATTACACCGTTGCGTTCCTCTCGCAAAAATAATAAAGATATCTTCTTGGTTGTTTTTAAGAAAACTTGATTTAGATCTTCAAAACTTAGATCGAAAGTTGTATTTAATGAGGTTTAGGTTTTGTAGATGAGAGGAGATAATGATTTAGGAGGCTACTGTTTTTTGATAAGGGTTAAAAGTTTTTAAAAAAATCTAAACCCGACAATTACATAAAGGATTTAAAGATAGAGTCTTAATCAAACACACACTTAAAAAAATATTACGGACAATCGAACCGTCGAAATTAGCTAAAATTTTGATGTGTTATAGCTAATGGTGAGACGAAGCTCCTGTAAAAAATTCATCTTGATCAGACGGTCGACTTTTTTTCATCCTCCTTAGGCCAGATTCTCCCCTGATTTTTATATAAAAAGTTATAATTTCTAGATTTTAAATCCCGATTCAAATTCCACTTAAAACCATATTTTTTTTTATATAAAAACCAATATTTTTACATACCAAAATTAAATAGATTCCAAAAATATGTTTTTCCAAATTTTTTAATTTAATAAAGATTTTTATTGCTCAAAAATCACAAGGTGCACCTATGCAAATGGATCTAAAAATATGTTAGAAAAATATTTGTTTAATCATAAAATAGTGAATGACTACATATTTGGAGAGAATAAATGAAGGTTTAATAGAAACTCTAGAAGGAGAAAAGGCTGGGAAGGAGAAAGGGTATGAAGTAGAAGTAGAAGGTGAAAGGATTATTTGAGAGAAGTGAAACCACGGATGAAAAGTCTTAAAGGGTTGTGGGTTATGAGATAATACACATGGACACTCTAATTACAAAAGAAAATAAAGTGTTGTAGTGTATTTTAGAATAACATAAATATTCCCTTTTGTTTGGGAGGTTAAAAACATGTACCTTAAGGATTAAGCCTTTACCCCCCCCCCCCCTCCCCCCCCCAAATCCACCATTTTTAAGGAGTAAGCCTTTGTTTTCAAATTCAAACTGCACACAACACTTGAATTTTTTTTGGTATCATTTCGGAACTTGAGGACAAGTTTTTATGAGGTGTTTTGGAGGAAAAAACCTAATTATATTTTTAAAGAGTGTTTGAGGAAATATTTTGATAGAGTCGAAGGGGTTCTTTAAGGAGTTTGGTAACCTATATAAGTACACCTTTGGAGGTACGGGGTTGCCCTCTTCTCAACCTATGTCTCATCTTGAACATTTGAGATGGGGGTTTATTTATAATACTTTATTTTCTGAATTTTTTTGATGCATGTTATATATATATATATATTTATATATATATATATATATATATATATATATATATATATATATATAGAGAGAGAGAGAGAGAGAGAGGGGTTCAAAAATGAACTTAAAAGATGAACGTTTTAATGAACCTTAAGAAACAAACACTCAACAACCCATTAATTTTAATTTTTATGTTGTAATTGATCCGCGCCAAGGGCAACGGACGCGTGCATTAGGAGGGTGTGGTGTATTTTCAAAAACACACGTGTGTGCCATACGCGCGTCTGTTGCCGCTGTCGCGGACTAATTACAATATAGGAATTAAAATTAATGGGTTGTTAAGTGTTTTTTGTTAAGGTTCATTAAAATGTTCATCTTTTAAGTTCACTTTTGAACCTCTCCCTATATACACACACACATACACACACACATACACATGTTACTTATTTAAGAAATTATGATATAATTTCATGTAAATCAAAGAGTTAAATATGAGTTTAAACATAGTTTGTAAATGATGAAATTTTCAGAATATAAAATGAGAAAAGTTATGAAATTATGGATTCATAGAAAATAAAATGTTAAAAAGTGGGTATTGAGTACAATTTACAAGTTGTGAAATTTCATAATATTATGTGTTCATTTTATGTAATAAAAATGCCACTATTGTGTTAATATTGATATTTTCACAAAAGTAAATGAAAATATGGAACTAAATTATTCAGATAGTTTTCTCAAATAATTTCACAATAGATGAAATTATTATTTTTAGATATTGTTATGAACAAACATTATTATTTCGTGTAAAAGTGCATTATTTCATAACAAGAGTCAATAAACTAAAAAGGCTTGACGCCTGAGGTGAAAATATTCAAATGTGGCACTACCTAATATGTCAGGGCAAAAGTGGTAATACTAAAGTAAGGCTTTCCGATAAAATATTGTAAATATTTTTAAAGTATTAATGGCTTAGGAACGGTAAAATTCCCAAAGTAAGGAATGTTGTAAAAATATTATTTAACATTTAAGGGATATAATGTTGACAAATGGCAAAGTAATGGTTTAAATGATAACCTTCGGGTGTTTGTAAAATGTTAGTGGCATTGTAAAGCAAAACTTGATTTGGTAAAAGCAAATATTCTCTAAACACGTAGACTAAGTAAGACCCAAGGATAAACTTCGTTCAAGTGTGTAACAAATATAATAAGGTGGTATTAACCTTGGGTATTGGCCTACGAATCGGGTAAATGTTTAAAGTAAATAAAGAGGGGACTTGTGTAAATAAAAGGAACAGTGGTATGCCGGGTGTTTTAAATAAAAACGGCGATTGGTTCGCTAGTAAATGAACTTAATGTAAAATGAAAGTGTTTTCACAAAGGAGTACTGCAAAAACTTAAGGAGGGACCAGAGCCCTAAGGTGGGCCGTATACTTAGACCCAAAATCATTGATCAGAGAAGCAACGATTTAGGTATTTATGATAGACGGCGAAAGTCCATAAACATAAATGGGATAGGGTTAACTTCGGGATTAAAAAGAAAATGAAAAGGATTTTTTATAGAATTGGTAAATTTCGAGAAAGATAAATGGTTAGTAAGTGTATACGGACGTATTATTTCGGGAAAATGGCATGTAATGAAATTATGGAAAATTGTGTTATTGAAACAATTAATACACTTGTAGTATAACTGACAAAAGAAATAAATGAATTAATAGGGTAATATTGTGTTAAGTTAAAGGTCAATGGAAGTAAAATAACAAAGACAGTAAATGGGTGTTCGTATAACCTATAACAGTTATAAGTCTATAGTGACATATAAGTCTAAATAAGTGTGTGTGTGTGTGTGTGTGTATACGTGTGTGTTGAAATGCTATTATGACTATACCAAGGAAGTGGAAGTTTAAAGGTGAAAGTGATAAGTTTTCAATATAACTGGATAAATGATAAAGGAGTAACAAGAGAATATAATTTCTTACTAATTAATCGTGTAGATTAATAGATTAAATAAGCATTTTTGTAATAAAACGGTGAAGTGTAGAATATAAAGTTAATGTATTTTAACCAAAGTTAAAATAAATGTTTCTTAATAAAAACATGAGTAATGCATACATTATTTAGTTACTGCATGTTCGATATTGCATCAGTCCTTTCTGCTGTTCGTTTCTATATTCCATTGTTGTTGTGTACCCCAGTGGGCATTAGCTCACACCGTTCCCTTTGTCACAACATATTAAGTGGTATTTCGTACTTTGAGGGAATTTTGCAAGTAAGTGAATCTTATTATTTATGCCAGTAGCTCTGATTACTTGAGCCCTAGGGCATTGACTAATGAGTTCCACACTTGTTATCACTATGCTTATATGCCTAGAAAATGGAATTGCATGCTTACTTAATTAATATATTTAAAATAAGATGGACTGGAAACATTATATAGGGTGTTTCACATCTCTCCACACTCAACGCAGCCGGACCGGATTAATTTGACCCACATGTGACCCTTAAATCAGAGTCGGGGCGTCACACAAATAATTTATGAAAAATATTTTAAAATTGGACCTATATGTAAAAGCCCCTATAAATATCACATATAAATATAAGATGTTTTTGCAAAGGCTGTATAAAAAAATCATCGCAAAGTATATATTTGTAATAAAAAATTATCCAAATAAATATTTATGATTCACGTGTTGGGGTTTTATTCTTAAAACCATCAAGGACTTCTATTTTTTAGTAAAGGTGTGTTGGTTCATTTTGAAATAAGAATCATGTTTTTGAGAATGTCTTATATTTGTCTTAAATATATTGTATATATATCAATCAATTAGACTTAGTAGGAATCCCATGTAACACCCTATGCTTTTAAAACATATAATCTTTTGGAAATTTGAAATTTTGGGTAAAAATAAATTTTTGAAAATTAAATATTTTTCATTTTTAAAAATTTTGGTTTTGGTTTATGCAAAATGAAATTTTAATCGGAATTGAAATCAGTTTTTAATTCGAGAAATTTTAGCTTTGCAGTTAAAAATAAAGATTTCTGATTTTTGCCAGAAAACAGAACCGATTCGATTTTAAGTTGAACCATTTCGATTTTTCAGTTTTATAAAAATAAAAATCTTTTATTTTAAAGTTGCGTAGGACTCATATTATTTTTGGTATATGCACACAAAGTGACGGATTTATATTTTTTAAAACACATTTTAGCCTTCTCCAAAAGCAAGAACCTCCCATAATTTTTATCTCTCTTTTCTTCCAAACATAACCCATTGAACTCAATTTTTAACTCAAGATTTGAAGAACTTAATCAATATTTCTCAAGATCGTCCGAGTGCGTGTTTTCCTTATTTTCTTAAGAGGGACGGAACCATCAAATCAGATTCGTCAAACGATTTTTACATGCATGAATACTCCTATTGTTTCCCTTTGGTATTATGCATTTTAAATGTTGCCTAAACACTAATAATTATTATTTTCATAAAATAAATTAGAATGACTAATTAGGAAAAGTGAAACTAAATTTGGGACTATTTTTATTCAAATCTTTAATGCGGATTAAGACTCAAAACCCTTGCATGATTAGATTAGAGGCTGGAATTACGTTAGAATTTATAACGTTCGGATGTAGAATAAATCGTAGTGATGTTATAAATTAATTTCGTCATGTTATCATGTTCATCGTGTGTATCTTGCAGAGTAGAGATTATTTATTGCTTGCTCCCAAAAATATGCATTTAAATAGAGATTCTATAAATTAATGAGAAAACAAATTGTATTAAATAATATTATAATTAAATGGATATTATTTGGATAAATAGTGATCTTGCGATTTAATTTAAAGAATGACAGTGATGAGTTCAAAATATGTCATATGTGATTTGTGAGTTGTAATAATGATTTGACACCGCGGAGATGACATGATTGGTGATTGTTGGGGTAGTTATTGCTTTCACCTTATTTTAGGCTGCTTGCTAAGTATGAAACTATTAGGTAGGCGTTAGTGGTTGGTAACGCTTTTTGGGTATGGGATTAGATAGTGCGGTTTTTTACGAATGGATGTTTCCGGGGTGGGGCTAATTTGTACATCGTTTTCGTTGGATCGCGAGCCTAAGTGCGAGGCTAAGTAGTAGTTATTGGTAGGTATTCTTCCTAAATATCAGGCTAGGATACACTTGCATTTTTTAGACCTCTAGGCATGGGGCTAGGGATAGTTTGAGGAAATTATGCTCGATAAAAGGGTGGGGCTAATAAGAAAATAATGAAAATTTGAGATAATTGATAATTAATGCCTAAGATAATAAATGAGCATTAAAATGAATTTGTGTCGCGGGTATGCACAGGGCTGACAGATATCGGGCTGACTGGCTATAGCGGCATGGGTGTGTGTTGGCGTCACGAGTATGTGCGGGCTGACAAAATTTGGACTGACTGGCTATAATGACGTGTCGTGCGTGGAACCTCATGAGTATGTACATAGCTAACAGAAATCGGGTTGACTAACTATAGTGAGGGGAATGGGTGTAATATGTAGAACCTTAAGAGCGCTAAGAGTGTGCTCATGACTGATAAGGGGCCGACTGGCCATAGTGGTGTCACATGGACATAAAAATAATTGAATTATTAAATTAATTAAGGATAAGAGGTAATATTTAAATTATTATTGAAATACCATACTTGGACTTGAACATTGGGATGGTTTAGTTATGTGGGTAGATAGTAGTGGTCTATTTTTACTCGCATTGTTTTTATATATCTCGTTTAATTTAAAACACTCCATTGTAATGTTTATCATATATAATGCTATTGTCTGGGTTTACGAATCCTAATTGGGAGGAGTAGCTATTATTTATGCAGTGGGCTCTGACCCATTGCGTTAACTAATATTTTAGGTATAGTGCTGGAGTAGCTCCATGTAATAACCCTTCCTTTTGAGAAATTTATTTTATATTAATTTGCTATGTGAGATAATTATATAAAATACTGGTAAATGGGATAAATATTGTTTTAAGTGAATTAAAAGATAATATTTTTCAAGTTCTGCTTAATTACTGTTATGTGAATGTAAATGGCATTACGTTATGAGATAGGGTGTCGTTGTGCTTTATACGACAATTATGCTTTAAATGAGGTTGAAAATGAAATGAGATATATTATTCCGAATGCCAATTTAGAGGGCGTAGTTAGTCCCGAAATATGCGAGATAGTCAAAATAAGTGCCATATTGTATTTTTGGGTTCCGGGCACTTTTTACAGATTATGACATATATATGTAGTTACGAGTCATTTTAATGGGGTATTGACATTTAAAGATGGGAATTAAGGATAGAGGCACGTTTAAGTATTGCAAACCCTTCTATTTTCTTAAGTGTGTATTTCTAAACCTAGAGAGAAAGAGAGGAGAAGAAGAAGAAGAAGAAGAAGAAGAAGAAGAAGAAGAAGAAGAAGAAGAAGAAGAAGAAGAAGAAGAAGAAGAAGAAGAAGAAAGAAAAAGGAAGAGAGGTGAAGATTGAAGCGTGGAGTTGTTGCTATCATAGGAAAATCTGAGATTGCAAGCCAAGGCAAGTTTCTTACTTTCTAATATATGATTTAAGTTGAAAAAATATGTGTGATGATTGTGTATTGTAAATGATTGAACAATTTTAATTGTAGTGTTTGAACTCTTTTAATTTGATTTAGATGGTTATTGTGTGGATCAAATTAGTTGCGATGCATTTATGATGGTTTTGTGTTGATTTAATGATGTTGATTTGAGATAAAAGAGGTGGGGATAAATTGGAGTATTAAAACTCCATAGCCGAAATTGGGATTTCCGGGCCAGGCGAATCGATTTGCCCTTAGGGAATCGATTCGATAAAAGGGTAGGATAGAGGTCTGTGATGACCGAATCGATTCGACCTATCCGAATCGATTCGGAAGTTTGTAGAATGTTGGGTTCTCTTGACCGAATCAATTCGGACCACCTGAATCGATCCGCTTCAAGACCGAATCGATTTGGCCAGGGCGAATCAATCCGGACTTCCTGCTGTTTTGAGTTATTTTCCTAACTCAACTTTAACCCTTTTCTTTTTGGCTTAGGACTTAGGAACCTTCTCTTATGAAGTAAAATTAGTGTCCTAGAGTCTTATATTGGTTAGATAACTACCTTATGATAGTAAGGTAATAGTTGGGGCTTATTCTGGGGATCAGTAAATATATGATTAGGTATTTCCTTCCTTTAAGAAGTTAGTTTGATATTAAGAGACGTAGAATTAAATAATTGGGGAACTTTCGAGACGTGAGTAGGTATGCTAGACTTGGTGGCTTGTAGTAACACCATAAATTATCGGAGACCGAGTTAGAGGTTTATTAATCATTGAGGTTTATAATGATGATATTAATTACGTATGGCTCCGAATAAAATGTGATGTATATTTTAAACTGAGATTAAAATTGTGAATGATAAATTGGTATATACACACCTCTCTAAATGCTATCATAGGGGAAGTACGCGCATGAGGTGAAGTCCCCTGGATAGTGAATGCAGGGAGAATATATTCCTTGGCCATAGGATCGGTTTTTATATATTGTGTGATTATTGTTCGAAGTGAGGTAATTCCGGGTGTGGTCATGACTCACTATCGAAGGTATATGGCCACTTTCCGACGTTGCGTTGTAGGATGCCCAGGTTGTCTTGCGCGATAGGCCCTGGAAGATGATAGCTATTTAGGGGCGCGTCCAGTGGGGAAACTCGGAAGGACGGTCTTAGAATCATTATATATTGTGTAATATAACTATTCTTATTAAAGCGGGATTTAATTTATGATAAAGAGCTCTACTAATTAAATTGCTTTGAATACGTTTCCTCATGAGATATGAAACGGTGAAGTGAAATTATGGAAAATGGAAAAGGATATTGAACCTTAGTTAATAATGACATTTTATTCATACTCTCTTGAATAATTGAATTGGGATTATGATCATTATATATGCTCTTGGTTATACTTTTAGATTAAGTAGTTAGATTTATTCATCATTATTCATGATGATTAACCTGTTCATGACTGTCATACTTTTTATTCATCTGGTGATCATATAAAATCGGGCCCTGACCCGTTCATATTTCTTGTGTTGCATGAACCTTTTATACGACCATGTGCTCCACCGCAAGGACGCCCGTATTGACTCTCCTATTCTCGTATCTTGGAGTTGTAACACCTTGTGGATGTTATGGGATATTTTGATGTAAACGCTTCCATTTTTGTTTGTAATCTAGTTATGATTGGTTACACATTCGGGCGTGTTGCCCAAGTTTTGTAATTGTATTATAGATGTGATGTTATACTTCAGTATTCGGTGTAACCATATTGTTTGGATTTGTTAACCGACAGCTTATTCGGTTATTGTGTTATATATGTTTTGTTCAATTTACTTCCTGTGGTTATTTTATCCACCTTCTTTTCATATGGGGTTGTTTTAAATGCTTTCTTTAATTTACTAAAAATATTTTGACAATCCGTTTTCTAAAATTATGGGTGGTTATCTCGTAATGTTATTGTATGTATGGTGATGCTAATAATGGACCATCTATGGTTCCTGTTAATATTGGAGTATCGGGCTGGCCACCTCTTAGTTTGATATGCGGGTTGTCACAGATGGTATCAGAGCATCTGGTTCAGAGTCTATATGATCTATGCGGACTTGTCACGTTCTACCGTAGCGTTCTCTGATATAGAGCTGAATGTTAGGATTATTTTGTTTGCCTATGTTTGCGATATTCGGCAAAATAAATTATTCTGAATAGTATTCTAACTTTAGTGTTTCTTCGTCTCAGATGCCGCCTAAGAGAGGTCGCCCCGCTAGAAGAAATAAAGTTGTAGATAATGATGTAGGTCCTCCACCTCCATCACAAGGAGCGATAAATGCTGCTGAAGTAGCAAATATTGTGGCCCAAGCTGTCAATGCTGCGATGGCTATCGTAGTTCAGTAATTGCCACCAGATCAACAATCACGATCTCTGGAGGTACAAGCCCCTGCGGGACCTTCTCCGTGGGAAAGGGTCAGAGAATCCTTTTTAAAGGGCCATCCCCCAAAATTTCAAGGAGGCTCCGATGTGATAGTAGCTAATCAATGGAAAAAGGATATGCAGCGCCATCTTCGCATGGTGGAGTGTAGTGAGGAAAGGAAACAAATACTTTCTACTTTTAAACTCGTTGGAGTTGAATTACATTGGTGGGAATCGATGACCTCGCCAGAACAATGAGATACTATGACTATAAATGAATTTTGGGTTTTGTTTGATCGAAAGTATTTTCCTCACGCAATTCAAAGGGAGATGAGAAGAAAACTTCAAGATTTAGTGCAAGGTGAACGTTCAGTTGCGGAGTATGAGGAGGAATTCACTCAGTTAGCTAGTTTTGTGCCGGATGAGGTAACTCCCGAGGAGAGGAGGATATCCAAATTTATTGGAGGTTTACATTGGAGGATACGACAACATTTGTTGGGTAATACAACTTTATAAACTTTTGGGGATGTAATGAATGCCTCGTTACTCCATTGTCAAGATCATCGATTACATGTTCAAAGTAATAAGAAAGCTTCCGTTGTGGGCTAAGCAAGTAAGCTAGGAGGCAATGGTGCAGGAGGTGGAGCACTACCCTCGTCCCAATCATCAGGAGGTAAACAAAAAGAAATGGACACCCAGCAAGGGGACTTGTCCAAAAGGCAGCATTTTGGTGGATTTAATTTTGGTGGAAGTAATATTAGGCACGGTCAGGGTGACCAGCAACAAGAAGGTCGGGGTGATAATGGGGGTAGAGGCCATCCAGGTCAAGGCTTGGGGCAGTTTAGAAATAACCGGGGCAGAAATCCGGAAAATATGGCGGGTCGATGATTTCAATGTGGAGAGTCGGGTCATTATAAGAAGGCGTGTCCGTAGTTGATTGGGGGACATCTTCCTAGGATTCCACAGTATCAACAGGCCCAATTACCGCCATAAGTGCCTAACCCTATCGTTCCTCCCCAACAGGAACAACTACAGTATGTTCGTGTCTACCACATTCAGGATGCTATGCTTCGTCCAGCCCCGCCAGTGCCACCAGCTATTGAGGGCAAGTTTCTCATTCATGGGCACATGGGCCGTGTATTATTTGATACGGGTGCGACACACTCGTTTATTTCTAAAAGCTTTGCTCAGTCTACGGAGTTAATTAAATCTGCAGAAAGTACTTTCACTAGTTTTGAATCTTCTATGGGTGATGGTTCACTCATTTTCTTTGTTTGTAGACAAGTAGGAATAAACCTTGGTAATTTGTGTTTTGAGGCCGATTTACTCGTCCTTGATATGGTCGGGTGTGATGTAATTCTGGGTATGGATTGGCTAGTGAAGTATCGTGCGATAGTTAATTGCTATGGGAAAAGTATAGTTTTTACCACTCCGGGGCAAGAGATGTTTTTAGTGGCTATGCCTCGTTCAGAGAGAGGTTCTAGCACTTACTTGTATTGTATCGCGGAGGAGACTTCTCAAGATGTAGTCGCTTCCTTAGATTCGATTCTGATTGTTAGAGATTTTGAAGATATTTTTCGGGAAATACCGGGTTTGCCTCCAAGTAGGGAAATTAAGTTTGTGATTGATTTAGCACCAGGAGCGCGATCGATTGCTAGAGCCCCGTACCGTATGGCTCCTGTTGAGATGAGGGAGTTGAAAGAACAGATTCAAAAGTTGTTAGAACAAGGGTTTATTAGGCGTAGTACGTCACCGTGGGGAGCTCCGGTGTTATTTGTGAAGAAAAGAGATGATTCTCTCCGGTTGTGTGCTGACTACAGGGAGTTGAATAAAGTCACCATCCGGAACAAATACCCATTACCTCGAATTGATGATTTGTTTGATAAACTTAGGGGAGCGTCGTACTTCTCTAAAATAGATTTGAGGACGGGGTATCACCAGTTGCAGATACGAGAGCAGGATAAGTCCAAAACTGCTTTCCTAACAAGATATAGGTCCTACGAATTTCTGGTTATGCCTTTCGGACTAACCAATGCCCCCGTCGTGTTTATGGACCTTATGAATAGAGTGTTTTGAGACTTCCTGAACCAGTTTGTTATCGTGTTCATTGATGACATCCTAGTGTATTCTCAAACAGAAGCTGACCATGCTACTCATTTACGGTTGGTCCTGCAGACGTTGAGGGATCATCAATTGTATGCCAAGTTTGAGAAGTGCGGTTTTTTATCGTAGGAAGTACAGTTTCTGGGTCACATTGTGACAGCCCAGGGTATTTTGGTAGACCCGAGTAAAGTTATTACGGTGAGGGAATGGGGTCAGCCCATGACACCTACCGAGATTCGTAGTTTTCTGGGTTTGGCTGGTTATTTCCACTGATTTATCATGGGTTTTTCTAAAATTGCTAGCCCTTTGATAAATTTAACTCGGAAAGGGGTGAGGTTTGTTTGGGACGATTCTTGTCAGTTAACTTTTGATGAGCTGAAAGATAAGTTGACTTCTGCTCCAGTCCTTGTGTTACCAAGGCCAGGATTGGAATATTTGGTCTTTATCGACGCATCTCTGCAAGGGTTGGGAGGTTTACTACAACAAGAGCAGCGGGCTACTTCTTATGCTTCTCGTAAGCTAAAGCCCCATGAAAATAATTATCCGATGCATGATTTGGAACTTGCTGCAGTAGTTTTTGCCTTGAAGATTTGGAGATATTACCTCCTGGGGAGAAATTTAGTCTTTTCACGGACCACAAATCGTTGCAATATTTGTTTTCACAGAAAGATTTAAATATGCGATAGTGCCGGTGGTTAGAGTTTATGAAAGACTGCCAATTTGATATTCACTATCACCCGGGCAAGGCGAATGTGGTGGCGGATGCGTTGAGTCGAAAACTCGAGGGGGAGTTAGCGCAGATATGGAAAGCTAAATGGAGGGATCTCAGCCAAGAAGATATGGTTGCTAGAGCGTTTATGTCGGTGTTGACCGTTACGCCTACGATAGTGGCAAGGGTTGTTGAAGCTCAAGGAAGGGACAAAAGTTGTCAGGACAGCATACGCCAATTGTTAACCGAGGGAGCAGAATCCTACTCTATAAGTTCTGAGGGTGGGGTACGTTTCCACGGGAGACTTATTGTCTCGAACAAAGGGGATTTAAGACGGGCCGTGATGACATAATCTCATGGATCTAAGTTTACAGTACATCCTGGTGGGGATAAAATTTACCAAGACATGCGCCGTCAGTATTGGTGGCCAGGCATGAAACGGGACATTTCTAAATTTTTTTCCTAATGCACTACTTGCCAACTGGTGAAGGTAGATCATCAAAGACCAATGGGTTTGTTACAACCCTTGGAAATACCAGTATGGAAGTGGGAAAGCAACTCGATGGATTTCATCACGGGATTGCCAACATCACAAAGCGGTCACGATTCTATTTGGGTGATTGTCGATCATTTGACCAAGTCGGCACATTTCCTACCCGTACGCACAGATTACAATGCTGGTCGTTATGCTCGACTACTTATTGCGGAGGTTGTTAGACTCCACAGGGTGCCCATAAATATAGTCTCCGATTGAGACAAAATTTTTGTTTCCCATTTTTGGAGAAGTTTCTTAGAAGCTATGGGAACCGAATTGAAGTTGAGTACCTCTTATCACCCTCAAACAGATGGGCAGACAGAAAGAGTCAGCCAAATGTCGGAGGACATGCACAGAATGTATGTTCTTGATTTCAAAGGTGGTTGGGAACAATATCTCCCTTTGGTCGAATTTTCTTATAATAACTCGTACCAATTCACTATCGGGATGGCACCCTACGAAGAACTTTATGGCAGGCCGTGTAGATCACCTACTTGTTGGTTGGAAGTAGGGGATAATAAATTTCTTGGACCTGAAATGATCCAAGATACTTCTTCCAAGATTGAACTTATTCGTAGTCGCATCCTAATAGCTCAATATCGACAAAAGAGTTATGCTGATGCTAACAGGAGGCATGTAGAATTGGAGGTAGGAGATCAAGTCTTGGTGCGAGTATCGCCAATGAAAGGTATGAAGCGATTTGGGAATAAAGGAAAGCTTGCACCGCGTTACGTAGGCCTTTTTCCCATTATTTCTAAGGTAGGCCCAGTAGCGTATCAACTTGCCTTACCGGAACACTTACAAAAAATTCATGATGTGTTTCATGTTTCATCTTTGAAAAAGTACAAGAGGTGTGAAGGAGCTCATTGTCATATTCCTTTAGATGACATCAAATTACAACCCAATATTTCATATGAAGAACAACCAGTTGCAATCTTAGATCATAGGGAACGTAGGCTAAGATCTCGAGTGTTGCCCTTGGTTCGGGTTCAATGGGGTCATCATAATGCCGAGGAATCGACGTGGGAGCGTGAGGATGATATGCGAAAAAAGTATCCACATCTCTTTTCGCAAGGTACGCCTGAATTTTGAGGGTAAAATTCTCTTTTAAGGGGGGGGGGGGGGGGAGTGTAATAACCCTTACTTTTGAGAAATTTATTTTATATTAATTTGCTATGTGAGATAATTATATAAAATACCGATAAATGGGATAAATATCGTTTTAAGTGAATTCAAAAATAATATTTATAAAGTTGTGCTTAATTACTGTTGTGTGAATGTAAATGGCATTACGTTATGAGATAGGGTGTCGCTGCGCTTTATACGACAATTATGGTTTAAATGAAGTTGAAAATGGAAATGAGATATATTATTCTGGATGCCAATTTAGAGGGCGTAGTTAGTCCTGAAATATGCGAGATAGTCAAAATAAGTGCCATATTGTATTTTTGGGTTCCGGGCACTTTTTACAGATTATGAATATATATGTAGTTACGAGTCATTTTAATGGGGTGTTGACATTTAAAGATGGGAATTAAGGATAGAGGCACGTTTAAGTATTGCAAACCCTTCTATTTTCTTAAGTGTGTATTTCTAAACCTAAAGAGAAAGATAGAAGAAGAAGAAGAAGAAGAAGAAGAAGAAGAAGAAAAGAAAAAGGAAGAGAAGTGAAGATTGAAGCTTGGAGTTGTTGCTATCATAGGAAAATATGAGATTGCAAGCCAAGGAAAGTTTCTTACTTGCTAATATATGATTTAAGTTGAAAAAATATGTGTGATGGTTGTGTATTGGAAATGATTGAACAACTTTAGGGTTTTAAGGGAATTGTAGTGTTTGAACCCTTTTAATTTGATTTAGATGGTTATTGTGTGGATCAAATTAGTTGGGATGCATTTATGATGGTTTTGGGTTGAATTAATGATGTTGATTTGAGAGAAATTGGATCAAATTAGTTGGGAGAAATTGGAGTATTAAAACTCCATAGCCGAAATTGGGATTTTTGGGCCAGGCGAATCGATTCGCTAAAAGGGTAGGATACAAGTCTGTGATGACTGAATTGATTCGACCTATCTGAATCGATTCAGCAGTTTGCAGAATGTTGGGTTCTCTTGACCGAATCAATTCGAACCACCTGAATTGATTCGCTTCAAGACCGAATCGATTCGGCCAGGGCGAATCGATTCGGACTTCCTGCTGTTTTGAGTTATTTTCCTAACTCAACTTTAACCTTTTTCTTTTAGGATTAGGACTTAGGAACCTTCTCTTATGAAGTAAACTTAGTGTCCTAGAGTCTTATATTGGTTAGGTGACTACCTTATGATAGTAAGGGAATAGTTGCGACTTTTTCTGGGGATCAGTAAATAGATTATTAGGTATTTTCTTCCATTAAAAAGTTAGTTTGATATTAAGATACGTAGAATTAAATAATTAAGGAACTTTCGAGACGTGAGTAGGGTATGCTAGACTTGGTGGCTTGTAGTAACACCATAAATTCTCGGAGACTGGGTTAGAGGTTTATTAATCATTGAGGTTTATAATGATGATATTAATTAAGTATGCCTCCGGATAAAATGTGATGTATATTTTAAAATGAGATTAAAATTGTGAATGATAAATTGGTATATACACACCTCTCTAAATGCTATCATAGGGGAAGTACGCGCATGAGGTGAAGTCCTCTGACTAGTGAATGCCGGTAGAATATATACCTCGCCCATAGGACCGGTTGTTATATATTGTGTGATTATTGTTCGAATTGAGGTAATTCCGGGTGTGGTTATGACTCACTGTCGAAGGTATATGGCCACTTCCCGACGTTGCGTTGTAGGATGCCCAGGTTGTCTTGTGCGATAGGCCCTGGAAGATGATAGCTATTTAGGGGCGCGTCCAGTGGGGAAACTCGGAAGGACGGTCTTATAATCGTTATATAATGTGTAATATAACTATTCTTATTAAAGAGGGATTTAATTTATGATAAAGAGCTCTACGAATTAAATTGCTTTGAATACGTTTCCTGATGAGATACAAAACGGTGAAGTGAAATTGTGGAAAAAGGAAAAGGATATTGAACCTTAGTTAATAATGACATTTTATTCATACTCTCTTGCATAATTGAATTGGGATTATGATCATTATTCAATGCTCTTGGTTATACTTTTAGATTAAGTAGTTAAATTTATTTATCATTATTCATGATGATTAACCTGTTCATGACTGTCATACTCTTTATTCATCTGGTGATCATATAAAATCGGGCCTTGACCCGTTCATATTTCTTGTGTTGCATGAACCTTTTATAAGACCAGGTGCTCCATCTCAAGGATGCCCGTATTGACTCTCCTATTCCCGTGTCTTGGAGCTGTAACACCTTGCGGATGTTACGGGATATTTTGATGTAGACGCTTCCATTTTCTTTTGTAATCTAGTTATGATTGGTTACTCATTCGGGCGTGTTGCCCAAGTTTTGTAATTGTATTATAGATGTGATGTTATACTTTAATACTCGGTGTAACCATATTATTTGGATCTGTTAATCGACAGCTTATTCGGTTATTGTGTTATATATGTCCTGTTCAATTTAATTCCCGTGCTTATTTTATCCACCTTCTTTTCATATGGGGTTGTTTTAAATGATTTCTTTAATTTACCAATAATATTTTGATAATCCGTTTTCTAAAATAATGGGTGGTTATCTCGTATGCTTATTGTTTGTATGGTGATGCTAAGAATGGACCATCTATGATTCCTGTTAATATTGGAGTATCGAGCTGGCCACCTCTTATTTTGATAAGCGGGTTGTCACACTGCACAGGAGTATTTAGAGATATTTTTGGGAGTGCAGTGTAACAACCCACATTTTCTTACATAAAGGCTGGCCAGGCACAATACACCGAAGATGGGGCTTGTCTATTAATTAATACCATTCTCAGCATCGACGTGAAATAAATTCTATATTAAACACCCATCATTTGATTTTAAATCAACATCTCCATAATAAGTATACCAACATAAAGTGCATGATAAGTCTGACATAAAAGTAAGTATCACAACCCAACAAAACGTAAGTAAATAATCAATCTCGGGCTTATGCCCATACAAATGTCTCAAATGAATAACTATGACTGGAAAAGCACCTAAGCTAGAGTCAATAATTTGAGAAGATGAGAAGCACGAGAGATCGCAAGGACGGTACAATAATAATCCCTCTATCCCTATCTAGAATCAACCTGGGGAGAAAACATTTAAATTTGGGTCAGAGCCCGAGGTGTGCAAGAATTAACTTATTTAATTTAAGATGTAATAACACAGTTGATGCAAAATAAATATCCCCCCCTTCGTCACTCACATGCGTCTAACACCTTATCCCTCAACTAAGTGTGATATTATTCGCATCCCAATAAGTCCCAAATAATAACTATGACAACGTGTCAAATTAATAATAATGGATTTGTCAACAATTGAATGATTAAGTCTACCAACTAAATCTAATTGTCAAAACCCGTAATATCCTAGTCTAATAAGTTTCACATAAATGGCATAAACATCTATTATGCGTTATAGAATCAAAGTTGTAGTTTATGTTCACATTCTTAGACATTTCAATGTATCTCATAAAAAATCCGGGTAACTATATATATATGACACACAAAGGCATTTACCGTTCGTGTCTAACACGTACTCTATCGAAAAGTCCAGAGGATTCTCTTATCCTAAGCGGACATCACAAAACACAAATAAATTGGGGGCGGTCCCTATGCAAGATACCTGTTCACGGCCCATACCCAGCGGTGACATAGGTTGGGTCAGCATCAACACCTACCTCTCATTGATGGGGCCTACACGTAGTACCTATATGACCTACACAACATCAAGCCCACCTGTGCCGACGTGTGGTACCCGATCCGAATGCACAAACCCCCAAGCCGATAAGACAGTCCACGAATATTGATATGTCCACACAAATATATATAAGTACATATTATTATCTCATATAATCTGTATAGGTAACTACTCCATAATTACCATTGAAACCCCCCATAAAGTCCACAATATTTCCATTCATTAATAATTTACCATCTAATGAATTGCTAAGTTCATTCCATAGAATAATTTTTTAGCCATTTAATTAAATGTAATTTTTCCCAAATTAAATGTGGGCATATTCATATTTTTAATAAATTCCCCGTTAACTCGTACACGGTCCCATTAATTCGCATGGCCTCCTAATTATATCTTTAGCTAAAACCCTAGGCCAAATTACAAAGGAAACGAATTGCCAAACTTCCCTTAACGTCGCTCGAATGAGGTGTAGGGTCGTTCGCATGACATCATATGTTGCTCAAACGACATCCGACGTCGTTTGGGCGACCCTTCATCTTCTTCACCACGCTGTTTCAGTATTTATGTTCTTTCCAGCTTCAACTCAAACCCAGAAACGCATATGCAGAACCCATATACTCGCCCCAAAATCAACCCATAATCCATGTATTCAAACCCAAAAATTAATATCCGTTAAAGGTGTAAACAATTGAAACATCCTCCAAATTCCAACCATATTTAATTCACAATAAGAGGCATATGTCATGCAATCTACATCAAAATTTCAGTCCGTGAATTAATATTGACATCCTTTATATCAATTAGTCAGATATCCCCAATTAACTATCAAAACCCTAAGGAATCTACCATCAATTTAAAGATTTCGATACCTAAATTTATGGGGCTAATTCTATATTAAATTCAGTCCTCTATATGCACAAAATATTTATTCATCATCAAATTAATCAGAACAAACATAAATCCTAGAAATTTATGGGTCATTATGATGCATCAAGAAAATACATTAGAAACTTAAATTTAGCAAGGTAATTCTTGCCTTATAAATTTGTGGAAGACAACCCCTTTGATTCCTTGCCTTATAAATTTGTGGAAGACAACCCCTTTAATTCTTTCCTTATAAATTCTTGTGTAGTAAGTCATCTGTCTTGTAATTATAAAACCATACTTAGTGAACTTAAGGCTAGGTCCGTCCGAGGTTTTTTCCATTTGGGTTTTCCTCATACATCGACGTGTAGTGTGATTGGTTTATCTTCATCTTGCAAAATCTCTTAGAACGCATGGTTAGAATAATTCAAGATAAAATTGATTTAATTATCACACTAATATAATTTGGTGCTTAAAATTAGTTTGGGTGAAGTTTAAGTTAATTTAATTTAAGTCTGGATAATTTAATTTGATAAAGTTTGGTTTGGCCTATATAGAAAAATGAATTAATCATGTTAGGCAAATTTTTAGGACTTGGGTTGAATTAAGTTGTTTAAGTGAAAATTAATTTGTTGATTAATTGTATGTCACTTTTAGTTTAGTTTCATTTTAATTTGAAAGAAATTAAAATTTGTTGTCTGTATGTGTTATGTTGAATCATCCTATTTGCCACTTTAAGGAAATTTATATTTAATTGAAAATCGATTTTTAAAATTGGGGGTTCCAACGTTTTCAAATTGGTATCAGAGCCGGAGCGCTAATTTATTGCGTTAAGGTCCTTTATTGTGTTATTGTTAAAAATTGATTTTTTTTCCATTTTAAAATTTCCTGTTTTCAATGGTTCCATTTATGCGTATTGAAAAGCGCGTATGACATTGGCACTAAAGTCTGTAGACGAGAGGGTTTGGTTGTCGGTTGTTAACGGGTGGTCCGCACCCACATGTTTGGTAGAAAATGAGCGTGTCCCCAAACTCGTAGATAGATGGAGTGAGAATGAATTTAAACAAGCCAACTTTAATTTCCGAGGCTTGAATGCTTTATTTAGTGCCGTTACACCGGATGAATTTCGTCGTATCATGACTTGTGAAACCGGTAAAGAAGCTTGGGATATATTATAACTCACTCACAAGGGAACTAGTGTCGTTAAGGCTTCAAAACTCCAAAACCTCACCACTATATTTAAAACCATCAAAATGCTTGAGAATGAAACCTTTGATGAATTTTATGCTAGACTTTTCGATATAGTTAATTCTTCATTTAATTTGGGAGATAAAATACCCGACAACAGAGTAGTGAAGAAAATTCTAAGGTCCCTACCCGATAGATCTATCCCTAAGGTGACCATTTTAAATTCTTTACCCACCTTGCACTCTACCAAACTTGAGGATTTAGTAGGTGATTTGCAAACCTACAAACTAGATATGTTTCCCTCCAGAAATGAAAAGAAAATAGATAGGGGCATTTCTTTGAAAGCCCGAAAGGAGGAAAAACAAGTTGTGGCTGATAAGAGTGATAGTGACTCGGTGGATATGGCTATGTTTGCGAGAAAATTTTGAAAATTTCTTAAATTTAATAAAGATAACTTTAAAAATGATTATAAGAAACTTGAAAAACCTAAGCATGACAAAGTCGAAAAGATCCCTAAAAAATTATAATGAAAATTTTAAGAGGGACGAGTCAAACAGGTGTTATGGTTGTGGGGGTTATGTCCATAGGGCGATAGAATGCCCCACTAAACTAAGGAGAGAAGTGAAACAACCAATTTCCTATAATTTCATGCTTAGTGATGAAAGTGAAAAGGAAGAGGGACCCGATTCCCCCGTTGAGAGCAACTTTACCGAGTTCATGGCAAGTCACGTGAGCACTGATATTGAATCTTCCCATGAAGATATACATTTACATGACTCTTCCGAGGTCTTTGTTCGTGAATCCCAAAAAGATGATGGTAATGAGAGTGCATAAGAGAGAGAAAGTGAAAGGGATGAAGAGGTTCATGAGAGCGAACTTCAATTTGCATTTAGAGAATTATATGAAGAATCTATTTAATTAAAAAGAGAAAATTTGAAATTAGAAGCTAGCTTGGAGGAACGTGTCAAGGTCGTTAAAGAGAATGCCTCAGTGGAAGACCTTAGGACACATGAGAGAGCTCTTCGAGAGAAACTTGAATATGTAGAAGGAGAGAGAGATAGACTTAGAGGTTTTATGGATTCAATGAAAAATGAGCTTCTTGTGTTTGATGAGAAAAATGTTTTATTAGAGTCTAAAATTTTAGAATTAGAAGAAAAATTAAGAGACTATAGTGAAGTCAAATTTGATTTGGAATGTAGGTACACTAAATTAGACAAAATATTAAGAACCATCCAACTAAAAAATGACACTTGTGGTTTAGGCTTCGATTCTTGTAACAATTTCACTAATAAAGCCAAAACCAATGTTTTGAGATAATCACCTAGGAACACATCTAGCGGTCAATACTTAGTTACTACTGTTCGACGTGTCTTTAATTGCTCACATTGTGGTCGAAAAGGTCATCTTAGGAAGTTTTGTTTTGATCTAAAAAGAATTTCTAGGAAATCCAAGAGTAAGGTAACCGAGGTAGCTAAGATCCCCAAATCCCGAGATTGTCACTCTTCACTAGTTTGGGTTAAGAGATCCGACTTGGTAACTTTACAATTAGGATTTTTGATTCTTATTTACTTTCACAAGCTTCCTCCTTTGCAAAATCTAAAAGTATAATGTGTTAGATTTGTTTTGCACACTCTAGTTTTGTTTTTCATGCTATAAGTTCATGCTAGTTGTATGCTTGTTTGTCATTGTTGATGTAAAAAATTAGTTCACTCTAATTTTTCTATCACAGATAAATAAATGAGACAAAAGATTTTAAAGTGGTTCAGCCTTATAAGAATGGCCTACGTCCACTGTTTTGGTATTGCTGTAGAAATTTCGGTCTGGGGGGTCCTGGATTCGTCGTTTTACAATGAGGATTGTACAATGTATTTATAGCCTTGGGGCTGTCATGTGAAAGGGTGATACATTAAATGATATACATATAAAAGGGTAATACATTTAATTCCCTCTTTGCATGTGCGTCTGAATGATAAGCATTTAATGAATCAGTTGAACTGTTGGTTATCCAGCTTTTAATGCTTTGTTCGAGGTGCAGCTCAGACCGCCTGAGTTGCTCGGACCGCCTAAGCTTCTCGGTACTCAAGAGTTACTCGAAGAGGCCTTGTTCCTCGGAGCAGGTGAGTTCCTCCGGGGAGCAGTGTTCCTCGGGAAACTAGTCTTCCTCGTTGTAGTCTTGTTCTTCGGAGTGTATGAGTTCCTCGGAGCATGTGAGTTCCTCGGATAAGCAGTGTTCCTCAGGGAACTAGTCTTCCTTGTTGTAGTCTTGTTCCTCAGAGCGAGTGGGTTCCTCAGAAGTGTTTGTAGTTTCCATGTAGATAGCCACGTGTCTTCATAGGATTGGTCCACGTCAGTAGATTAAATTTGGTATCAACAGAAGCCCCCAATGTTTCATAGTTCGAAATTTGAGGAGTATGGAACATTCTTTCTCGGAATATGGTAGCTTTAAACAGTCTTCCTGATTTTTAGGAGCATTTCCCTTGTATTTATTTCTCCTTCCAAATTCGTAGAATCATGCTTTTTTGGATTTTTCTGCGTGCTTCGATTCCCGCGTTACTTTTCGTCTTTTTAGCCGTTGTTGCCCGCTTTGATTCCCGCGCCACTTTTCATCTTTTTAGCCGCCGGTAATGTAATCATCCCTTTTTTTGTAATCATTACTTCACCATTTCCCAAGGCAAGGTATTTAAACTTCACAGATACTCCCATCGTCTTCTACCTTTTCAAATTTTTATCTTCGTGTTTTTCATTGTCTTCTACTCTCTTGTGCGTTCATCTCTTCCATCGTTCATTTTTAACAGCTTCAGTCTTTTTCTGTAAGATATTCTTCCTTCTTCTTCATTTATTTATTCACCATGGTTTACCTTGTTGAGTCTCTTGAGAAACCTCGTTCTGATTTATCCATCCCCTATTGGGTTGTCTTGGAAAAACTTTCTGAGCCTTCTGATTATTTCAATTTGGCTAAGGGACATTGGTTCCCCAGTCTCTTTTTTGCTGAATGTGGATTTTCTTTTCCACCCAATTCCTTGTGTATGGAATTCTGTCAGTATTTCGATGTTGTTCCTGCACGAATAGCCCCCAACACATGGAGAATAGTTAATGGGGTGCATAGATTAAATCAAGTGCATGGAACTCGTATAGGAATCCCAGAGATCATGTTCTGCTATAGATGGGCAGTCAATGAAAATATTTATTATTTAAAAACTAGATTTTTAAACAGAGCCTTAGTAGTCAATCTCCCTGATGCCAACAGGGATTATTTTGAACATGGGGTTGTCATAAAAAATTGGCAACACCCTCCATTGACTGGAGATGAGGTCTACCAGGGTCCCAGATGCCCTCCTTATGGCAATGGGATAGGTTATCTTTATTTCATTTTATTTATTTTAAATTCATGTTTCTTTTGTGTTTGATAAAATGTGCCACTAATAACAAGTGTTTATTTATTTGAAATTAATAACAAAAGAAAGTGCCCAAAAGAAGCAGATGTCAACATAAGGCATTTAAAACTTATCTGGAGTCTGCATCAAATTGTTGCCGACGAACACATTAGATCAGCTTCGTATTTGCTCCTATACAAGAACTACACCACCTCCTTCACTGCTCGTCCTGTTATTAGTGAATCAGAGCCAGTTCCAGCTTCAACAAGCTCATCGCCTGAATCCCATATTCCTTTAAGTGAAAGGATGAAGAAAAGAAGAACTCCTGATCTGTTTGAGAAAACTGCCTCCGGTTCTGGGGAGGTAAAAAGGATTAAGATTGATGTCCCAAGGTAGGGGACAAAGAAGACTGATGCAGCTCCTCCAGCTGCTCCTGCTAAAGTTTCCGAGAAGCCCGCAGTGGCTCCGAGCAGGCCTGCTGCTCCGGGAAAGGTGATTGTGATATCACCGACCAAGGGCTCTTCCTTGGTTGAATCAGTACCAGTTCCCCCGAGGAGGCTAAAGAAGAGCTCCTCGATCAATTTGGCTGACTCCTTTGCTCAGCCCCCAGCTGTTGGGACTATAGTTCCCACTTTTGTTCCTTCGAGCTCTGCCATGAGCTCTGTGAAGTCCCGGACCATTCCCGAGGTCCAAGGTAATGAAGATAATCTTACTCGGGACATGGTTACTTCTTTAGCTGCTCTTCATCTTGCTTCAGTAAGTCTCTTTACTTTGGACTTTTCATATTTTCCTTTGTCATTTCTTGTTTATAACTTGCTTTCTTTTTCTGTTCACAGTTGACGAGCTGCTTCAATATTATCCTGAAGAAGGATGAATTAATTAAGGCTTCTTTCTCCTTGTCCAGTGTGGAGGGAGCTCTGGAAGAAGTTACCAAGTCTCTGGCAGAGTCTCGCCAGAAATACGCTGATGACAAAGCTATCTGGGAGAAGAAACTTGCCTCCTCCGAGCAAGAAAAAGCTCGTACTATTGATGCCTCCAAGGAGTTGGAGAAGAAAAAGAATGCCTTGGAGAAGGAAAATAAAGAGCTCGAAGAAAAGCTCAAAGTTGCTGGAGAGCTCGAAGATAAGCTCAGAGTTGCTGAGGAGAGGTTGGGACAGCTTCAAGAAGTAGGTCGGCAGAAGGAAGAGGCAGAAAATAAATTGAAGGCTGCTGAGAACCTGCTATCCGAGAAGCTTGCCTTGGAGAAAGCCAAAAGGAAAGCTGCTGTGAAGAAGTCCTTCAGCTCTGGCTGGGATAAGGGGTGGGATAAGGGGTGTGCTGCCATGGTATCTCAAGTGGACTATGGCAGTCTAAAGTATTTTAGGGATGGATGGGTTACTGCCCTTCAGGAAATGAAGGTCGACGAGTCATCCGAGCTCTTCCAGAGACATATCCCTGGTCTCCCTCCTACTCTAGAAGAATTAGAAGAGGACGAAGCTACCTCTGAGGAGTCTTCAATGGTGATGGGAGATCACCCCCCAGCCATCCAGTCTGCTGTCGAGCAAGTCGTTTCTTCCTCCGAGCAACAACTGGTGCACTTCGAACAGCCTATAGTTCCCTCCGAGCAACCTGATTCCTCTTCCCAACCTCCCGAGAAGGTTTTGGGAGATAAGTAAAAGGTGTAGTGTTATTCGGGCTTACCTTTATATTTTTCCTTTTTTGTCAAATGTAATCCAGAACTTATAATTCTGAATTTTATGATCTAATAAAACTTGAATTTTCTTGCATACTGTTGTTCATCTTCTATTCATACTCTGCTTGTTCTTCTTATTGATGATTGCTCTTTCTTTCTCTGCTAGTTTCTGGCCAAGATGGAACTACTATCTGCCCATGATACAAAGTTTTTGCAACAATTCAATGAGTACTTTAAGGATGGTCACACAGACTTGAGTGCTGCACAAGTTGCTGACATCCTTGGTCATGATGCTTCAGAACAGGCAGTTGAAGCATATCAGTACCTGAAGTGTTTACTTGACCGAGCTGTGGCCAATAATGTGGCTTACTATTAAATGATCGAGGATCTCCAGTGTACCCTCGAAGACCTTCAGTATCAGTACAAGGAATCAACTGCCCTGTTGCATGAGGGGTACGAAAAGAAGTACAAGCTGATCATGGCTGACAAGGGCTACGAGAAGCTTTTTGCTAGGTATGATCTGAGGGAGAGAACTTTGAAGGGTAAGGTTGAGGAATGCAGACAGATTGCTGAGTTGCTGGAAAAGGAAAACAATAATTTACAGAAAGAGCTATCACAGTTGAAGTCTGCAGCCTCTTCTTCAACAGCCCTAATCCCAGTGACTGACGAGGGATTTTCATTCTTAGAAGTTGAGAATGCCAAGTTGAGGGAAGAATTGGAGACTTTGAAGAGTTCTGGCACCTCTACATCTTCTCGCATTCGAGCAAGAGCTCCTCGGGGACGAGGAAGAGCAGCTCGGGTACTTGTCGAGGAACAGAGGACAACGTCTGCCTTAGAGAACCAGGCCTTCCAACTAATGGCGAAAAACCAGGCGTTATCTGATATGTCAAAAATAATTAGGGACCTGGAAAAACAGCTCTCCGCGCAGAAGTCAGTCTTGGAGAATAAGGAGCTTTTCATCAAGAATCTCCACGAGCAGCTAAAAAAGCTAACATATCAATTCCACAAACAGCCCAGGGAGTTCTGGATGGTTGGATAGAACGAAGCACTATTCCACTTGGACGATCGTATCCAGAATGCCAACAATGAGGGCTACAAACAAGGCTGGCTGAATGCCTTAGGTGTGCTGAAGCTCAAATAAGGACACTATCTGTGGGACTACCATGATCCCGGATTGCTCGACTTGCCTGTGCCACCGTACAATTTGGACATGGAATGGATCCCAACTCGTGCCATTCCTCGGAGCTTAATTTCAAAATACCTCGGTGATTACAATTTACATTCTTAAATTGAGGTATCTCGTCCCAATCATCTTTTAGATCGACCTTCTGTGATGAACGTCAGGATGCGGAAGGATTTGAACTTCATCAATTCTCCTCAGTCTTTAAATGATCCGCCTGCTGGCGAGGAACCTGCATCAAAAGCTGGGGGGAAAAGACCAGTAGAATAGAAATTTTTGATGTAATAGTTAGCATATATATCAATGTAACTTTCATTTTATCATCAATGTAATTTACTTCGAATTTAATGAAAAACTTTCATTTCTGTTTGCAAATCTTAATTGCTATTGTCTTGTAAATATCAACACTTTACATTTATGCATATCTGTTAAAAATAACAATATTGTGATGTTCGTCGACCAATTCAGTAATAATTAAAAAGTTCCAAGTTTCAATAATATTGCTCGATCACTTAATAATAAAGTTATGAGTATCAACCAATCAAGGTTGTTAAATTATGCTTGTCGACCAACTACGGTTAGTGAGAGTTTATCCCCGACTAACCATACTTGGTAAATTTTTGTCTTTTTCATAAAATGTGTCCGACCAACCAAGGTCGATAAATTCTCCTCGTCGACCAACTACAGTTAGTGGGTTTTTATCCCCGACCAACCATACTTGGTGCAGTTTGGAATATTTCGTTTCCTAGCCAAACAATTTAGCATTTTAAGGAATATATCTCCTCGTCGACCAACTACAGTTAGTGGGTTTTTATCCCCGACCAACCATACTTGGTACAGTTTGGAATATTTCGTTTCCTAGCCAAACAGGTTGGCATTTTTAGGAATATTTCTCCTCGTCGACCAACTACAGTTAGTGGGTTTTTATCCCCGACCAACCATACTTGGTACAGTTTGGAATATTTCGTTTCCTAGCCAAACAGGTTGGCATTTTTAGGAGTATTTCTCCTCGTCGACCAACTACAGTTAGTGGGTTTTTATCCCCGACCAACTATACTTGGCGCAGTTTGGAATATTTCGTTTCCTAGCCAAACAGGTTGGCATTTTTAGTAATATTTCTCCTCGTCGACCAACTACAGTTAGTGGGTTTTTATCCCCGACCAACCATACTTGGTGCAGTTTGGAATATTTCGTTTCCTAGCCAAACAATTTGGCATTTTAAGGAATATATCTCCTCGACCAACTACAGTTAGTGGGTTTTTATCCCCGACCAACCATACTTGGTACAGTTTGGAATATTTCGTTTCCTAGCCAAGCAGGTTGGCATTTTTAGGAATATTTCTCCTCGTCGACCAACTACAGTTAGTGGGTTTTTATCCCCGACCAACCATACTTGGTACAGTTTGGAATATTTCGTTGAGTAGTCTGCCGAGCTTTGCCGAGTAGTGCGTAGCACTAGTATTCCCCAAAATTTTTTCAATAAACAGAGAGATTTGCAGAATATTTTCATTTTATTCATACTGATGGAACTGCGTTACATATACATCACTGATAATACTTGCGCAGGTGCTCTGCATTCCAGGCATTTTGAAACTCCTCGCCTTCTAAAGTTGCTATTCGATAAGTTCCTGGTCGAACAACTTCTGTAACTCGGTATGGTCCATGCCAGTTTGCCTCCAGTTTATTATGCTTTTGAATCACTTTCTTCAGCACATAGTCTCCTTCTTTCAGGTCGCACTTCTTCACCCTCTTATTGTAGAATAGAGCTGTTCGCTGTTGGTATGCCGCATTTCTGATGGCTACTTCTTCTCTAACTTCCTCGAGCATGTTTAAATCCAACCTTCTCATTAAATCGCTGACAGGGGAATTAAAATTTAGCACCCTGTGTGTTGGGAGACCCAACTTGGCAGGTATGACAGCTTCACTTCCAAACGCCAGCATGTATGGTGATTCTCCAGTTGCTACTCGATGAGTAGTTCGGTAAGCCCAAAGTACTGATTGTAGCTCATTGATCCAATTTGCTTTTGCATCATCCAATCTTTTGCTTCAACCCGTTCAGCAGCGTTCTGTTTGTCACTTCAGTTTGTCCATTGCTTTGAGGATGGCCTGGTGCTGAATGAACCTTCAGAATGTTTGACTGATGACAATAGGCGACAAACTCCTCGTTATCAAATTGTGTTCCATGGTCCGTGATGAAGGCATGAGGGAGACCATATCGGCAAATGATGTTTTTCCAAACGAATTGGTACACCTTCTCGTACGTCATGTCAATGAGTGGTTCAGCTTCTACCCACTTAGTAAAATAATCCACTGTGACGACGAGGTACTTGAACCTTCCTCGAGTCATTGGCAGTGGTCCCACCAAATCAATTCCCCACATGGAAAATGGCCAAGGAGAATTTATGGGTGTCAACAATGCTTGTGGAGTTCTTCGGATGGAGGAAAAGCGCTGGCACTTATCACACTTCTTGGCATAGTCTATACAATCAGCCCTCATCGTCGGCCAGTAGTATCCCCACGTCATCACCCTTTGCAAAAGCGTCCGACCTGCTACATGTGCTCCACATGACCCTTCACGGATCTCTTCAATTAATTCTTTCACCTCGGAGGGGTGTACACATCTCTGCAAACCTGCCATAATTCCTCATCTATATAAAACACCATTAGTTAGTACATACCGAGCAGCTTTAAACTTCAATTTCTTGGGTGTGAGCTTTTCAATTGGCAATTCTCCCTCCTCGATATACGCCCTGATGGGATCCATCCAAGATGGTCCTAACTCAAGGGTGATAAAGTTCATCGTCAGATCTTCATCTATACTCCGACCAGCTAACACTTCAATTGGGATTGTTCGTCGTAGCTCGGCGCGAGTAGCTGATGCTAGTCGAGCTAGAGCGTCTGCTCTCGCATTCTCCATTATTGGTATTCTGACCAGCTGAATAGCTGAAAATTCTGACACCAGCTCCTTTGCCTTTGCATGATATCTGATCATTAATTCTCCTCTAACCTCATATACTCCCATAATTTGGTTTACAATCAATTGAGAGTCACTGAAGATCACAACTTGCTGAGCCTCCATAATTTTTGCCAAATTAAGCCCTGCAATCATGGCCTCATATTCAACCTCATTATTGGAAGCTTTGAATTGGAAACGCAAGGCGTATTCCATGCCGACCTCGTTCGGAGTGCTCAAAACTATCCCCGCGCCACATCCTGCAGTGAAAGATGAGCCATCTACATATAGCCTCCATATAGGTAACTCGTCTTCAAATTTCGAATCAGTCAGAGTTCCTCGGTGAAATACTTACTGCTTCTTTTCATCCTCCTCGGATTTTTTTCGCTCCTCGTCGATCATCTTTTCTTGCCCTTTAACCAACCGGAGTTGATATGAGCTCGAATTTGATGATTCTGTAATATCCACTTGCCCTTTTACCAACCGGAGTTGGTCTGAGCCAGTGTTTGTCGATCCTGTAACATCCACAGGTTGATCAGCGAGCAACTCTTGCTCCTTGGGGGTATCATGATAGGTGAACTCCGCTATAAAATCTGCTACAGCTTGCCCTTTTAATGATGATCTGGGTTCATAAATTATATCATATTCACCGAGCTCTATTGCCCAGTACATCAATCTCCCTGATTTTTCTGGTTTAGAAAGGGCTTGCCTCAATGGCATATCGGTATATACTACTATAGTATGAGCTTGGAAGTATGACCTCATTCTCCTACTAGCCTCAATCAGCGCCAATGCCAATTTCTCCAGCCTTGGATATCTGATCTCTGCTCCTCGGAAGGCCTTACTTGTGTAGTAAATTGGTTTTTGCACTCCATTCTCCACTCTGATCAACACCGAGCTAACTGCATTCTCGGACACTGTAAGGTAAAAATATAATTTTTCTCCCATCACCGGCCTGGACAATAGTGGAGGTGCTCCCAAGTATTTCTACAAGTCTTGAAAAGCCTTCTCACATTCATCATTCCACTCAAAAGTCTTTCTGAGTGTCTTAAAGAATGGGAGACATCTGTCAGTTGCTCGTGACACAAATCTGTTGAGTGCCGCTACTCATCCTGTGAGACTCTGTACTTCCTTCTTCGTCGTTGGAGATCGCAGCCCTAATAGAGCTTTGATCTTTTCAGGATTTGCTTCAATGTCTCGTTGATTGACAATGTACCCGAGGAATATGCCTTCTCGTACTCCAAATATGCACTTCATCGGGTTCAGCTTCATTTGATATTTATCTAGTTGATAAAAAATCTGACTTAAGTCAACTAGATGATCGACAGCTTTCTTGCTCTTTGTCAGCATGTCGTCAACATAGACTTCCATATTGTCACTGATTTGTTCGGCAAAGACCTTGTTCATCAGCCTCTGATATGTCGCACGTGCATTTTTCAAACCAAAAGGCATAACATTATAATAATAAGTTCCCTTAAGGGTAATGAAAGAAGTACTTTCCCTGTCTTCAGGTTTCATTTTGATCTGATTGTATCCAGAATAAGCATCCATGAAGCTCAGCAACTCGTGTCCCGAGGTAGCATCCACCAGTTGATCAATTCGGGGCAATGGAAAGCGATCCTTTGGGCATGCTTTGTTGAGATCGGTGAAGTCTACACACATCCTCCACTTGTTGTTTTTCTTTTTTACCATCACCACATTTGCTAGCCAGTCTGGATATTTAACATCTTCAATGAAACAAGCTTTCTGGAGCTTCTCGACTTCCTCCTGTATAACTTGATTCTTCTCGGGACTGAATACTCTTCTTCTCTGCTTCACAGGCTTGATCTCCTTATTCACATTGAGCTCGTTACATAAGAAGTTTGGGTCTATCCCAGGCATATCTTCATGACTCCACGCAAAAGTTTGTCGTCTGCTTCTGAGGAAAGTTATCAATTCCTGTTTTAATGAGGCTTCCAATGATGAACCTATTTGAGTAGTTCGTTCAGGGTGCTCGTCGTCCAGAATGATGTTTTCAATAACTTCTACCACTTGACCCTTCACGAGTTGCGACTCATCTCGAGGATCCAATGTTTCAATCTCTGCACCTTCATCGACTTGGTAAGTAGTAGTCTTTTTCTTTGATTCTTCCAGTTCTTCTTGCTCGGCGGATGAATAATAGCATTCCCGAGCTACTTTCTGATCACCTTTCACAACTCCTACTCCAAAGTTTGTTGGAAATTTAAGACACTGATGGATTGTAGATGGCACAGCCTCGAACTTCTTCAATCCCACTCTTCCCATAATGATATTGTACGATGATTGTACATTCTTATCCATCACGAAGAAACGTATTTTTTCTGCCCGACAAGCAGGCCACGTACCAATGAATATATCCAACTTGATCGTCCCAAGTGGAAATACTTTCTCGCCAGCAAAACCAATGAGGGGTCTGTGGTAAGGCTCCAGTTGAGATAGATTTAGATTTAAACTATCGAAACACGTGTAGAACATAATGTCTGCCGAGCTACCATTGTCGACTAGCACTCTTGAAATCATTACCTCTTTCATTCTCATCTTGATTACCAGTGGATCATCGTCAGGATATAAAACACCTGCAAGGTCAATTTTTGAAAAACCGATGACCAATTTCTCCTTGTTCACCTTTCTCGGGCGATCTTCCTCAGCTAGATTTATTCGCTGAATGTACGAGCAAGCTTGAGCCTCACCGAGGTAAGCTTTTCTTTCTGCAGTAAGGTCTCCTCCTCCTGCATCTCCTCCTGTAATAACATTACAATCAAATGACCCAAAGCGTATTGCAAATACCTCTCGTTCTGGCTGCCTCAGTTTCTTGGGAAGATCGAGGTCGTCCTCTGGATCAACTTCATGGTTTATCTTCTTGTTCTCCTCTGCTCGACGAGGAGATATAGACCTCTCTCTAGTTCGGTCGTTGTTTCTTCTTTTGCCTACCCGATCAACATACTTTTCTAGCTTTCCTCGTCGGATGAGTGTCTCAATCTCATTCTGAAGAGCTATGCAATTTTTAGTCATATGGCCATGATCCTTGTGGAACTCGCAATATTTTTCCCTATTCCTTGTGTCAGGGTCTGCCTTCATTTTCTTTGGCCAGTTTAACTCCTCGGTGTTCTTAATTTCTTCCAGGAAGTGGTTGATATTTACCTTCAAAGGTGTGTAATTATCAAATTTCCTCAAGACCTCCCATGACGACCTATTTTTGGATTGTTTGTCACCACCATTGTTCTTATGTTCTTTCTTTTTAGCTTTATCACCTTCCACCTTGGTTTCTTTGGCGTCCATATTCTTCTTTACAGACATAGCCTCCTCAGCATTCATAATCTTGGACACTTTTCCCATCAGGTCCGACATGGTTCGAGGTGGATCTTTGGCCAAAGTATAGTACAACTTGTTTGGCAGCAATACACTCATCAAAGCGGCAATCGCTGTCTTCTCCTCATAATCAATGACTTCGAGTTTCTCGTTATTAAAACGAGTTATATAATCTCTAATACTTTCACCAGCTTTCTATCTAACACTTAACAAATGTGCTACTCATTTAACTAGCTTTTCTCCAAAGAAGAAATTCCCAATGAACAACTCGGTCAGTTGAAGAAAAGTTGAAATCTTACCCCGAGGAAGATTATTATACCATATCTGAGCAGATCCGATAAGAGTTCCCGAGAATGCCCTGCATCTCATCTCGTCTGGGACAGCATAGATGTCAGTAGCAGCTTGATATTGTTCTATATGAAGTACAGGGTCAGTCTTCCCATCATACTTGGGAGTCACAACAGGTGCTTTGAACTTTGATGGTGTTGGAAAATCAACAATATCCTGGACAAAAGGTGTTCCTCGAACAAAGGTTCGTTGTAGAGGGTTCTTGTCCCTAGCCATTTCCCCTAACCTATCCTCCAGCCTCTGAATAGATCCTTTCCATGCATTATTTCCTTCCTCGGGCCTATTGGTTCGAGCAACTGATTGTGTTGAAGTGGCTTCCTGGGATTTATCTCGACAAGCAGCTCGTCGGTCATAAGATCCATCTTGACGAGCAGCTGGTCGCGACTGGGCAGATCCTTCCCTTAAATCTGATGGTCGTCGAAAGCTCCTCGACGCTGCATTAAGAGGACTTTTGTTCCTCCTAGGGCCTAATCGGTCGAAAGGAGAAGCCCTACTTAACCTTTCCAATACGCTGGTCTTTTCTGGGGAGAGGGTGACACGTTGTTCAGTATCTGTGGCCCATACTGACGAAGTTCGTCCAGGTTGATAAGAAAAATCTTCAGATTCCTCATTGCGATATGAATTAGTACGCCTAGTACGCGAAGAAGACGCACGAGTATTTCTTTGAATGCTTCGTGGTCCGGAATGGGCTGATGCACCGCCATGGAGGGTTTGGATGAGTTGTCGCATCGTTTCTTGCATGATGGTCTGGCCCTGAGCCTGATTTGCTATTATTCCAGTCAGATCTGGAACAATTGGTGGACCAGACGGATTTGGAGGGGTTCCAGCATTTTGATTGTTGGATTCAGGAATATCAGCCATTGGTAATGGATTGTATTTGATGAGAAAACGATATTACCAGTCGTTTCCCACAGACGGCGCCAATCTGTTGATGTAAAAAATTAGATCACTCTAATTTTTCAATCACAGATAAATAAATGAGACAAAAGATTTTAAAGTGGTTCAGGCTTATAAGAATGGCCTACGTCCACTGTTTTGGTATTGCTATTTGTATGAGAATTCTCGATTACAAGTTATCTCAAGAAATTCCGGTCTGGGGGGTCCTGGATTCGTCGTTTTATAATGAGGATTGTACAATGTATTTATAGCCTTGGGGCTGTCATGTGAAAGGGTGATGCATTAAATGATATACATATGAAAGGGTAATATATTTAATGCCCTCTTTGTGTGTGCGTCTGAATGATAAGCATTTAATGAATCCGTTGAACTGTTGGTTATCCAGCTTTTAATGCTTTGTTCGAGGTGCAGCTCGGACCGCCTGAGTTGCTCGGACCGCCTAAGCTTCTCGGTACTCAAGATTTCCTCGGAGAGGCCTTGTTACTCGGAGCAGGTGAGTTCCTCGGGGGAGCAGTGTTCCTCGGGAAACTAGTCTTCCTCGTTGTAGTCTTGTTCTTCGGAGTGTATGAGTTCCTCGGAGCATGTGAGTTCCTCGGATAAGTAGTGTTCCTCAGGGAACTAGTCTTCCTTGTTGTAGTCTTGTTCCTCGGAGCGTGTGGGTTCCTCGTAAGTGTTTGTAGTTGCCATGTAGATAGCCACGAGTCTTCATAGGATTGGTCCACGTCAGTAGATTAAATTTGGTATCAACAGTCATTTTTCTTGTCTATGCTCCATGATTAATCACATGCTAGAATTACGATTTGTGTACGTCTTTTGTATTATATTCTGTTCATTTTAGTTTGCATTATAGGAAAAATGCAAAAAGATTTTGTTTATCATTGGTATTTTATTTTTATGAGTTATTTGATCTAAATGAAAAATACAAATGATTTTTGTCTTTTGAATAAATTATTTTTGTTTGGTTAAAATTTTCAAAGACTAAAAAAGAATTTTTTTGTATGTATTTTAGTTGGACACACCTTTTGTATCATATGTTTGTGTTGAATCCTATCGTTTCGCTCCCATGTGGCTAGAACTTTTGGTTAAAATTTTCAATCCTTAAAATGTTATTTGTCATGATTACATGGAGTAGTTTAAGTTTGACTTGCTTATTGGATTCGCTTTTTATGACTTCTCACACACATGAATGAGCTCTTTTTTAAATTTTAACTTCACATGTATATTTGAGCTCTGTGAGGTGTTCTCCTACTAATCTAGTCATCTTCATATCTTGTGACATATGAGGATTTGTGCATGTTTATGTCGTTGCACGTGAGATTTGTGTGATAAAAAATGATATATGAATGTGCATAGGGAAGGGCTTCGAAAGGAAATATTATACTTTGTGAGTAAGCCACCGTTTGGAATGGACCCAACAGAAATCCGTGGTCCAAAGTCCTAAAATAAAAATATGGAATTAAAATGAAAACATTTGCCAAGGCCTATTTTAGTTAGTTTGATATATTCACTCAAAAGTATTATATGTATATTTTGAGGGAGTTTGGATGGTATGTCAACGGTTTTGCACAATGAATTTATATCCTAGTTGCGCTATCTTGTCATAACTCCATTGGTTTGTAGAATCTACAATATGCTAAGCTTGTATGCATTGTGCTTGTTTGTTCATAGAGTTCAATTTATCTTGTCACATAAGGATAAATTTGAGTAGATAAAGTTTTGTAATCAGATAAGAACTCCGTAAACATGTTTAAGTGATTAGATTTTAATTCATTAGTATCTTGTTCACGCCCCTTCACTTCGTTTCCATATGACACATTTATGCTATAAAATTGTGGAAAACTCATGTTATTTTATTTCGTGTCATATGTCTGTTTATATCTATATATGTGTACTTATGCTTATTTTGCATCTATTGTGTATTCATATAAATGATATGTTGTTTGTTTTGAGTCTTTTCCATGTTAGCTAATCCATTTATGCTTTTAAATTCATAATTAGTATCTATCTTGTTACGAATCTTGGTTGATATCCCATGCTTATGTTGAATACATTTTAGTTGGTATCATTTTTTTATCGCATCATAAGTTAGTAGCTAATTACACTTATTGTGGATTAGTTGCTTTTTCTCGTTGACCATATGCTTAAATGTTCTTATCACTTTATGCACCATCATACCTTTACTTGTTTTCCCATATTTTGTATCCCTTATTTCGATTTGAGGGGGATAAATGGTATTAGTTTAGTTAAAGGGTGAAATAAGTAATGTTTTAATTCTTTATCCTTAGTCTATTCCTGAATAAAAAGGGGGAGAGATGGTATCTAAACCTTTAGTTTAGGATATCTATCTTAGGGGGAAACGTCACCTTTTAAATAAGTCATTATTTTATAAAGAGGGAGAATTAATTTAGGGGGAGTATTTATTTAAATTTCATTTAATATTTGATATTCCCTATGCATTTAAATGGTTTGCTTAAGTGTGCAGAATTTATTCCTTTCAAGTGACAGTTATTTAAAGCGACAAGGCATCCTCGGGTCGAGTCAACGTCTGTATTTTTTTTACTTTTTGGGTGGGATGTGTGCCTAGACAAGCTTGACGACCTTTTAGGATTTTTGGTTTTATTTTGTCCCGGAATAGCCAAAGGGGCAGATTTGTAAGGACACAAATTTCTGATTGAGTCTTATGTAGTGTTGACTCAATTTCGGACAAAATTATTTGAGTCATAGGATAGAGTGTAAATTGTATCCATTTAAGCCTAAGAGGAGTTTGTGTTGAAGACGTAGCAACCTAGTATTTAAAGCTTCATCCTTACTGAGTTTAGTGCCTCGTTTCTACGTCAATAACTATTGGATTCCATAGTCTCCAAAAGGTTTGAATGCATTTACTATATATATGAGACTTGGAATATTCTATGGGTGTAAATTTTGTCTAAAATGACTTTTTATTTTTCAGAAATTATTTTTAGAACTTGGTGTTGATACCAAAATTAGTCTGCTGACGTGGGCCAATTATATGAAGACACATGTTATCCTATATGGCACAAATACAATTAACGAGTGACTTAAAGCACCAAGCTACTCAGCATACCGAGCATCTTAGGAGGAAGATCAAGCGGCGAAGATGGGTTCAATGAACATTCTTATCATGTTCAGATGTATATGTCTATTAAATAACGGTATATTATCTATTCATACTGACCGTCTAAGGGCTATAAATACTTTGTAACACCCCCACAGTTGGGCAAGCTTCGATAAACGAACATACTCAGGATTAAGGAAAAATACCCGGCAATACAAAACAGTGGACGTAGGCCATTTCCTTAAGGCTGAACAACTTTAAAAATCCTTTGAATTATTTCTTTATTCATATTTATCTGTGATTAATTAATTCGATAAAATCTAGTTTTTTACATCAACAGATTGGCGTTGTCTATTGGAACGACTGTACGTGCGTTTTCACACCAAAACTCATCCTAAATGGCTGATATCCCAGAATCTAGCAATAGGAATAATGACGGGAATCCTCCTAACCCTTCTGCCCCTCTAAATGCAAATGATATCACAGGAATCTTGGCCAGTTTAGCCAGGGAACAAACAACTATGCAAGATACTATACGACGATTCATCCAGATTATTCAAAATGGAGCTTCCACCTAGTCTGGCCAACGAAGCATTATACAACTCCCATCTTCATGATCCAGACGTACTGAAACTCACCACACTAGAACCTCAAGTGATCCATCCTATCAGCCTGGTTTGACATCCCCTATAAGAATCGTAGAGTATCAAGAAAACATCACTTTAACTCCAGAACAAACAAGCGCTCTCGAAAGGTGGAGCTGAGTCTCCCCCTTTGATTGTTTTGGCCCCATGAGGAATAGAAACCCTCCTTAGATTGCGTCGAGAAATTCTCAACGAACAAATGATTTAAGGGAAGGATCTTCCCTATAACGCCTAAATATCAGGCCTACAGCTCGCCTAGAAAGATCCCAAGAGGAGAACTCAATGCGATCTGTTATTCGTACACATAAATCAGAGGCCGAAAATGATGCATGGAAAGGATCTATTCAGAGATTGGAAGACAGGTTAGGGGAGATGGATAAGGCCAAAAACCCTCTCCAAAGGACCTTTATCAAAGGATCTCCTTTTATACAAGTAATTGTGGATTTTCCCACACCCTCAAAGTTTAAGGCTCCTATATTTACACTGAAGTATGATGGAAAAATTGATCATGTTCTTCATATAGAGCAGTACCAAGCTGCTGCAGATATCTATGTAATCCCAGATGAAAGGAGGTGTAGGGCATTCTCAGGAACCATCACTCTCAAATATGGTTCAACAGTCTTCCTCGGGGTCAAATTGCTACCTTCCATCAACTAGCAGAACTCTTTATAGGAAACTTTTGTTTTGGTGCAAAGCCAGTCAAGAGGGTGGCACATCTATTGCGTGTAAGGCGAAGGGAAGGGGAAAGCACAAGGGACTATATCACTCGTTTTAACAACGAGAAACTAGAAGTCATTGACTATGAGGAGAAAATAGCTATTACATCCATCATGAGTGGTCTTTTACCAGACAAGATGTACTACACTCTGGCTAAGGATCCCCTCAAATCCATGGCAGAGTTGATGGCTAAAGAAGTTAAGATTATGAATGCCGAAGAAGCTATGGTCACGAAGAAGAATGCTGAGGCAAAAACGGAGACTAAAGATGAAGGCAGGTCTGAGAGGAAAGATCACAAGCATAATGGAGGGAACAAGCAGTCGAAAGGAAAGGAAACGTTGGAGCACTTGAGAAAATATGCAAATTATACCCCATTAAAGGTGGATATAAACCATGTCCTGGAACAAATCAAGAATAACGAGGAACAAAATTTGCCAGGAAAATTGAGGATAGCTCCTGAAAGAAGAGATAAGTTCAAGTATTGGGAGTTCCATAAGGATCATGGTCACATGACCAAGAAGTGTGTAGATCTCCAAAATGAGATAGAAACACTCATTAGACAAGGGAAGTTGAACCGGTTTATTGATCGCCAGAACGATGAGAAGACCAATAACAGATCACGAAAAAGGTCTAAATATCCTCGCTGACCAAGAAATGATAAGAAAAGGAACCACGAAGATGACCCTGATCTCCCTAAAAATCCAAGACAGCCAGAGCGTGAGGTATTTCCAATCCGTTTTAGTTCATTTGATTGTAATATGATAATAGATGGAGATGTAGGCGGTGGTGATCATACCGCTGAAAGGAAAGCTTACCTCAATGAGGCCCAAGCTTGTTCCTACATACAACGGATAAATCTAGTGGAGGAAGATCGTCTGAGGAAGGTTAACAAAAATAAATTGGTCATTGGTTTTTCCAAAAATGATCTAGAAGGAGTTTTGTATCCTCATGATGACCCTTTGGTGATCAAAATGAGGATGAATTATGTAATCATCTTAAGAGTATTCGTGGATAATTGTTGCTCGGCAGACATCATGTTCTACCCTTATTTTGATAGTTTGAACCTGAAACTCACCCAGTTGGAACTGTATCACATGCCCCTTATTGGGTTCTCTGGTGAAATTTTTAATCCACTTAGAACGATCAAGTTGGACATGCTGATTGGTACCTGGCCTGCCTGCAGATCGAAAAAGATACGATTCTTTATGATTGACGAAAATATCCAATCGTCCTACAATATAATCATGGGGAGAGTAGGCCGGAAAAAATTTGAAGCAGTTCCATTCACTGTACACCAGTGTTTAAAGTTCCTGACCAAATTTAGGGTTAGAATTATGAAGGACGATCAGAATGTAGCTCGGGAATGCTACTACTCATCCGCCGAACAAGAAGAGCTAGAGGATGCTAGGAAGAAAACCACCACTTACTAAGTGGATAAGTCTGATGAGTCTGAGATTCAAACCTTAGACCCAAGAGATGAAACAGAGCTCATTAAAGGCTAAGTCATGGAGGCAACGGAGAGCATTATTCTGGACAATGAACGACCAAAAAGAACAACTCAGATTGGTGCTTCACTTGATCCGATATTGAAGCAAGAGCTGGTGGCATTTCTGAGGCATAGAAAGCAAGCATTCGCATGGAGTCATGAAGCTATGTCAGGGATAGATCCAACCTTCCTGTGTCACGAGCTCAATGTTAATTAAGAGATCAAGTTGGTGAAGCGATGAAGAAGAGTCTTTAGTCCGAAGAAGAACCAGAATATTTAAGAAGAAGTAGAGAAGATATAAAAGGCTTGTTTCATTGAAGACGTCAAGTACCCTGATTGGCTAGCTAACGTGGTGATGGTAAAGAAGAAGAATAATAAATAGAGAATGTGTGTGGATTTCATAGATCTGAATAAGGCCTACCCAAAAGATCATTTCCCTCTGCCCAGAATAGATCAGCTGGTAGCTGCTACTTCGGGGAATAAATTGCTGAGCTTTATGGAAGCCTACTCCGGATACAATCAAATTAAGATGAAACCAAAAGACAGGGAGAGTACCTCTTTCATTACCCCATGAGGGAAATATTGTTACAATGTTATGACTTTTGGTCTTAAAAATCCAGGTGCTACATATTAGCGACTGATGAACAAGGTGTTTGCAGAACAAATTGATAAAAATATGAAGGTGTATATCGACGACATGCTGACCAAAAGAAATAAAGCTCCTGACCATATAGCTAATTTAAGCCAAATATTTGACCAACTGAAGAAGTACCAGATGAAGCAGAACCCGACCAAGTGTATTTTTGGTGTACAGGAAGGCATGTTGCTCGGGTATATTGTAAACTAACGAGGTATTGAGGCAAATCCTGAAAAGATAAAAGCCTTGCTAGAATTACAATCTCCAGCCAACAAGAAGGAAGTGCCAAGCCTTACGAGGCGTATAACATCTCTCAACAGATTCGTCTCCCGAGCAACTGATAGATGTGTTCCATTCTTCAAGGTGCTTAGGAAGACCTTCGAATGGAATAACAAGTGTGAGAAGGCGTTCGTGGAATTGAAGAGATACTTGGGTATACTTCCTTTACTATCCAGACCGGTGTTAGGAGAAAAATTATATTTGTACTTGGCTATTTCAGAAAATGAAGTTAGATCAGCTTTGATAAGAATAGAAAGCGGAGTGCAAAAATAAGTTTACTATACGAGCAAGGCAATCAGGGGAGCAGAGATGAGATATCCAAAACTAGAGAACTTGGCATTGGCGTTGATTAAGGTGAGCAGGAGAATGAAGCCATATTTTCAAGCCCATAAAATAGTGGTATATACTAACATGCCACTCAGACAGGCTTTACATAAACTGAAAAAATCTGGAAGATTGATCTATTGGGCAGTGAAGTTAGGGGAGCATGACCTTATCTACGAGCCAAGATCTTCTCTCAAAGGGCAGGTAGTGGAAGATTTCATCGTTGAATTCACCTACCCAGATACCTCCGACCAACAGGGGGCTAACGTAGAACAACTCAAGGATACTAGAAGATCACCAGCAACTGTCCCCGATCAACTCCTAGTGGCAGACTTGGCAGAAGGGATGGTTGCCGATCAATAAGAATATTCTAGTAAGAGCACATAATTGAAGGATAAAGAAAGGAAGCACCAGATATTCCATAAAGGGATTTTATCCGACCAAGGGTTTGATGATAATATCCCTATATGGAATTTATACGTTGATGGTTCCTCGTGCGCCATAGGTTACGGGGCTGGAATTATTCTCAATATTTCGGATGGGATTGATATAGAATATGCTTTGTGTTTCCAGTTTAAGGCTTCTAATAATAAAGCTGAGTATGAAGCCGTAATTGTGGGCCTCAACTTAGCAAAATTATTGAACGCAGAGCAAGTAATGGTGTTCGGTGATTCGCAACTAGTGGTGAATCAGACTCTGAATCTTTACGCAACAAAAGGAGAGTTCATGTCAAGGTATCTAGCTAAAGCTATGGAGATTATATCTAATTTTACATTTGTCCAAGTGATCAGAATACCAAGACTGGAGAATGCAAGGGCACACTAGCTCGGTTAGCCGCCGCTACTCACACCGAGTTACGAAGAACAATTCCTATTAAGATACTCGCCAGTAGAAGTATCGATGAAGATTTGATGGTGAAGTTTATCAATTTGGATATGGGACCCTCCTGGACGGATCCCATCAGGGCTTACATCGAGAAGGCATTTTACCAGCCGACCAACTTGCAGCCAAGAGGTTGAAATTTAAAGCTGCTAGATATGTCTTAAATAATGGAGTTTTATACAGAAGGGGTGTGATTTTCGGTCTGCAAATATGTGTTCGCCCAGTAGAAGTTTTAGATCTAATGGAAGAAATTCATGAAGGATCTTGTGGAGCTCACGTAGCAGGTCAGACTCTTTTGCAGAGAATAACAACGCAGGGGTACTATTGGCCAATAATGCGCACTGATTGTACAACTTATGCCAAGGAATGCGATAAATATCAGCGATTTTCTACTATACGAAGAACTCCCTGGGCATTGCTGACACCAATCACTTCATCTTGACCATTTGCTATATGGGGAATAGACTTAATTGGGCCTCTGCCAATTACAAGGGGATGATTCAAATATTTGGTGGTCGTTGTTGATTATTTCACAAAATGGGTAGAAGCTGAACCTGTTATCGATATGGCATACGAAAGGGTCTATAAATTCATCTAGAAGAATATTATCTGCAGATATGGTCTTTCACATGATTTTATCACATATCACAGTATCCAATTTGATAACGAGGAGTTCTCCACGTACCATCTACAGTCTAACATTCAAAAGATCCATTATGCTCCAGGTCATCCCCAAAGTAACAGGCAAACGGAGGTAACAAACATAACTTTGTTGAACGGGTTGAAGAAAAGGTTAAATGATGTGAAAGGTAATTGGATCAACGAGTTACATTTTGTGTTATGGGTTACCGAACAACTCCCCGAACAACACCTGGGGAATCTCCTTCATGTTAGCATTTGGAAGTGAAGCAGTCATACCTGCTGAACTAGGCTTACCTACTCACAGGGCACTTAATTTCAATTCTCTAATAAGCGATTTAATGAGACGCTTAGATTTCGACATGCTCGACGAAGTCTGAAAAAATGTAGCAATCTGAAATGCAGCTTATCAGTAAAGGACTTCCATGTTCTACAATAAAAGGGTCAGGAAATGTGATTTCAAGGCAGGAGATTATGTGCTCAAGAAAGTCATTCAGAAGCACAATAAGTTTAAAGCCAACTAGCATGGGCCCTATCGCGTCACAGCTGTTGTTCAACCTCGAACCTACAGAATAGAAACTCTAGAGGGGGAAGAATTTAAAAACGCTTCGAATGCTGAGCACCTACGAAAATATTACCAGTAATATAGGTTTACATGTACCCCATTATTTCAATATGAATAAACATGATAATTTCCCCATATTTCTTTCGAGTTAATTTTTTTCGGAGTACTAGTGCTACACACCACACTTGAATTTTGCAGCAATAAAAACCACCAACTAAGGTTGGTCGGCATCAGCTACCACCAACTAAGGTTGGTCGACATATCAACAACCACCAACTAAGGTTGGTCGGCATCAACAAACCTAACCAATAATGTTGTCACAACAATCATACAATGCAAGGCCTATTTGATTATAAGTGACCTCAAGGGGCATCTAAAACTAGGTAAGAAGATGGGTAAAATATCCACTTCCTAAGCACCAAGGAAATCTAGATAAGATTATTACAACTAAGCAAAAATATGGGATGAAAATAATTCCATTGCTTAGGCACTTATGGGTGATAAGTCACTACAACTAGGAAAATATATGGGGCAAAATTCCATTATCTGGGCAATCAAATAAACATAGGACAAATTATCCCTTTATATATACATACATATACCAACACAAAGATTGAGATTGATAAACATCACATAATTAATTGATTTCTAAGAAAATAAAATTACAAAAGATGGTTTTTTCTTCATTAAATAATCATTAACGAAATACAAATGGCTTATTCCACTGGTTTCTTTCCTTCAGCTTTAGGTAGAGGACCCATTCCAGCTGGAGGATCATCTAGAGCAAAAGAAGAGTTGATGAAGTTCAAATCTCGCAGCATTCTAGTATTGCTTGAACTTGGTCGGTCTAGTAGATGTGGAGGTCGGGATATCTAATGTGGAGGTCAAGATGGCATAAAGCTTCATTATATCCCCCCATACAAAACTCTCTGGGCTGCTTGTGGAATTGATAAGTCAATCTCTAAACATGCTGATGAAGCCTCTTCACCAAATTTTTCTTACTCTCCAATGCAAAACTCTGATTGTAAAGTTGCTCGGTGAGACTCTGAATTTTGTGGGACATCTCAGCTAAAGCTTGATTTTTTGCCTTTAGTTAAACAACTTGATTTTCTAAGGCCTGTTGAGTCATAATCTCTTCAATGCTGATCCTATCAGCTCTTGCTCTACCCCACAAGGAGGATGTAGGTCTGGCTCTTTTCAAAGCCTCCAATTCTTCTCTCAATGCAACATTTTTGATCTCCAAAAAAGAAAAGCCTTTATCATTGACTGGGACCAGAGCTCCAGTGGAAGTGCTATATTTTAGTTTTCTCAACTCTTCTCTCAAAGCAATAATCTCTTCTTCCAACAACTTAGTGATGTTTCTATGATCTTCAATCTCAAGCTTGAGCAGACTCTCTCTCTTATTATGGGCTGAAATAAACTTGTCATAACCCCAATCAATGCTCAACGGTTGGTACTTTTTCTCATAACCCTCACACAGAAGAGCCGTATCTTCCTTGTGCTGAAGTTGAAGTTCTTCGATCATCCCTTGAAGATATTCAATCATTTTATAGTAAGCCACGTTATTTGTCATAGCCCGATCAAGCAAATATTTTAAATATTGGTAAGCATCGATTGTTTGTTCAGAGGCATCAGATCCAAGAATATCAATTATCTGTGCCTCAGTAAAATCTGCACGACCAACTTTGAAGTAGTCCGTACATTTCTTCATCAACTCTGTATCATGAGCTGACAATAGTTCCATCCTAGCAATAAACTAGCAAGGAAAAGTAAAAGCAGATCAACAACAGTACAACCATATTGAACAAGTGAATGAGAAACTCAAAATAAAAAATAAAGTCCATTTTATTGATCATAAGAAAAAGGGGTACAACCAAAGTTATAAGAAACGGGAAAACAAAAAAATAAAATAAGTAAAGAGCTGAACAACTATACACCTTCTCCTTATTCCCTACAATATCATTATTCGACTTTGAGGAAGAAATTGGTTGCTTGGTGGGCAGTTGACATTGCTCGGTAGAGGGGGTTATTTGTTGAACTTGCTTGTAGGATTGAGGGATAGTAGCAGTAAGTTTTTGTTGTACAACTAATAATAAAGATTCATCAGATCCAGCTTAATTATCTTCTTCTTCTTCAATAGCAGGAGGAGGGCCATGAATATGTCTCTATAATAATTCAGAAGCTTCAACAACATTCAACTCTTTCAGAGCTGTAGTCCATCCATCCCTAAATAACTTTACACTTGCATACTCCATTTGGGTAGAAGCAACAGTTATAGCTTTATTGCACCCTTTGTCCCGGTCAGAGCTAAAGGCCTTCTTCACAGCAGCTTTTCTCGTCACCCTCTCCGAGGAAGTATTTTCCCTAAAAAGCTTTCGGCAGACTTTACTTTTTCCTCAAGGTCTTTCTTACGCCGTTCAGCCTCTTCAAGCTTGTCCTCAATTTCCACCTTACTAGAAATGGTAACCTTACATTTCTCCTCTGCCTCCTTAGAAACATTTGCACCCTCCTTGGAAGCTTCCTCATCCTTTTATTGAGCTATTTCAGTGGACTTGATTTTATTTTCCCCGGAATCTTTGTCCTCCTCGTACTTTTTCTGGGACTCCACCAAAGATTTTGACAACCCAACAAGGGATTCTTCCACCCCACTGGATAAAGTTGAAGTCTTGATAGACTCATCCTTCTTAAGTTTATTATTAAAATATACCAAAAACTGCAAGAGAAAAGAAGCCCAAGTCAGAATATAAACATTGTACAAAGAGGTAAAATGGCTAGTGTGATGACACTTACTGATGCAAGATATTGGGATGCCAAGTCAGTAACCTTCTCCCGAGGAGTAGAAGTCTCAGCAGCTCAGTAGTCAGGAAGAGCCCCAGACCTGATCAATTTCTTGTTTAAGTTAGGAGAAATGAGAGCTGGAGTACTAACTCTCAAAGAAGGTACCTCAACTCCAAAAGTTTGAGTAGAAGCATCTACGGTCTTCTCAGCAAGACCCCTTCTCAATCTTCTCAAAGGAGTATTTTCAATCAAAGGTGCTGTATCTTCTTGAATAAGGACAACCCCTTCAATCAAAGGTGCTGCCTCGTTAGGGGCAACAGGGGGCATCGTACTGATATCCTTGGCAATTGTTACTGCTTCACCAGGTGGAGCAACATCCTTTTTCTTAGTCCCTTCAGCTAGACATCATCTTTGCTTTTTTTCGCCCCGTCAGCTCCAGGGGCACCCTTGGTAAAGAGATCAAGTATTCTCCTTTTCTTCGTTATCAGGTTAGCAATAGAAGTACCCAAGTCAGGAGAAGATTCTTCAACAAAGGAAGAGGCTGGAGCCTGCTCAAGGTCAATCACCAAGGGAGGATTAAGAGGTCGAGCAATAATGGAAGAAGTGGTGTTCTTGTATTGCAGTAAATAGGAAGCAGACCTCACGTGTTCCCCAGCTATTGATCGATGCAATCCCTAGATAAATTTCAAATCTTTTATATCAATATCACTATCTTTTGGGGATTTTCTCTTACTGTCAACTGCAACAAACAAAAAAGAGATGTCAGTGAAGCATTTTATCAAACAAAAACAAAGCTAAATTGAAAAATAAAAATAACCTATCCCATTTCCATAAAGTGGACATCTGGGACCTTGGTACACGCCTTTCCCTTTTAATGGGGGGTGTTTCCAATTTTTCATCACAAGCCCATGTTCAAAATAATCCCTATTAGTATCAGGGAGATTGAACACTAAAGCTCTGTTAGAAAACCTAGTTTTAAAGTAAAAGGTGGTGTCACTGGTAACCTATTTATAGCAATACATAATTTTAGAAATCCCTAAATGAGTTTCATGAATTTGATTCAATCTATGTAAACCATTAACTACCCTCCATGTATTTGGAACTACTCTTGCAGGAATAATACCAAAATATTGGCAAAATTTCAAACACAAGGGATTAGGAGGGAAAGAAAAACCACATTCATCTAAAAAAATTGAAGGAAACCAATGTCCCTCAGCTAGAGACAATAAATCAGAAGGGCAAGGAGGTTCTTCCAAGGTAACCTAAGAAGGAATTCCAAAATCAGACCTAAACTTATCCAACAATTCGATAAGGTAAACCTTGGTGGCTAAAGCAAAGAAAGAAGAAAGAAGAAATTTTTATAGAAAAATCAAGAATTCTGCTAAGGCGGATGACAGAGAAGACGATCGTAAGAAGAAAAGTAGGAAGGTAAAAAGTTTGGGAATCTAAAAGGCAAAAGGTAGAAGGCAATATGACGTTATCGTCTTGAAATACGTTAGCGTGGAAAACGGGAAAAAATAATGATCACTAGAGACGATGATTGCGTTTCCGACGGCTAAATGATGAAAAAGGCGCAAACACCCAAGCGTTCATCAAAGATAAAAAATATTTATGAGTTTTCCATTTCGCGCTCAAAATTATTAAGCTAAAAGGAAAATTTCACAAGTGTTGGAGATCTGTAATCTAACAAGACTAGGTAAACATTACCGAGCAACTTTTGGGCATAATATTCGACACTCTCACATCCAACCTCGACTGTAAAACATTTGGGGCTTCTGTTGATACCGAAATTAGTCTGCTGATGTGGTCCAATTATATGAAGACACGCATTTTCCTATATGGCACAAATACAATTAACGCGTGACTTAAAGCACCAAGCTACTCAGCGTACCGAGTATCTAGTCAGGAAGCTCAAGCGGTGAAGACGGGTTCAATGAACATTCTTATCATGTACAGATGTATATGTCTATTAAATAACGACATATTATCTATTCATACTGACCGCCTAAGGGCTATAAATACTTTCTAACACCCCGAAAATGGGGTAAGCTTCGATAAGCGAACATACTCAAGATTAAGGAAAAATACCCAGCAATACAAAGTGGACGTAGGTCATTTCCTTAAGGCTGAACCACTTTAAAAATCCTTTGTCTGATTTCTTTATTCATATTTATCTGTGATTAATTAATTAGATCAAATCTAGTTTTTTTACATCAACACTTGGTATTAAAGTTTTCGGCTTAAAAATATTTTTTTGGGATTTCTGAAATCTCGTTCGAACGAGATTGGATGTCGTTCGAATGACAACTCAAGTCATTCGAACGAGATTCTGATGACTTTTGGCATTTGGTTTCTGTTTTCTCGTTAGATATTCTCGTTCAAACGAAGTCATTCGAACGAAGGACCTGGCAGTTTTTTGACAGTTTTTTTTATAAAACTTCCCACTTGCCCACTTGTTTTACCACTACTTTTTATGCATAACTAAGTGCGTGAAACACATTTTTGGACATAACGTTTCATTCCCTCCAAGAGAAAAAGAGAGAAAAATTATTAAGAGAAAAAGTTCCTTTTAGTGTTTTACTCTAAAATGATTAATTCTTGAAAACACATACACCGATATCTTAGTTTAATTCTAAGCTTTCATATATATACATTGTGCTTGGATAGTTGTTTGGCACCGAGTTCTAATCTACCATTTAAAGAGTTTGTTTGGGTTTGATTCTTTTTCCCATAAAGAAGAAGATTCGTTGCTGCGATGTTCCCACTTAAAGAAAGGCTTAAGGTGTGGGTTGACGGAGACCAGAAGCCTCATTGGTGGATTCCAAGATTTCGGTGGAGTTCGGGATTGTCGACTAAGCGAAGATAGTTACAAGAGGACGCGTTAAGGCTTGGACGGAGTCAAGTCGTGTGTAGTAAGTCATCCATCTTGTAATCATAAAGCCATACTTAGTGGACTTAAGTCTATGGCCATCCGAGATTTTTTCCATTTGGGTTTTTCTCGTACATCAACGTGTAGTGTGATTGGATATCTTTATCTTGCAAAATCTCTTAGAACGCATGGTTAAAATAATTTAAGATGAAATTGGTTTAATTATCACACTAATATAATTTGGTGCTTAAAATTAGTTTGGGTGAAGTTTAAGTTGATTTAATTTAAGTCTAGATAATTTAATTTGATAAAATTTTGTTTGGCCTATATAGAAAAATGAATTAATCATTTTAGGAAAATTTGTAGGTCTTGGGTTGAATTAAGTGAAAATTAATTTGTTGATTAATTGTATGCCACTTTTAGTTTAGTTTAATTTTAATGTGAAATAAATTAAAATTTGTTGTTTGTGTGTGTTGTGTTGAACCATCATACTCTGCACTTTAAGGAAATTTATATTTTATTGAAAAACGATTTTTAAAATTGGGGGTTTCAACGTTTTCAGGGTGTTCATATATTCCACATTTTATGCATACATCTAATTTGTGCCATTCATACCAAGCATATCCACATATCAAGTGTACCACCACATATGTACATGGAAAAAAAATAATGGTCTTAGTATCCGTCTTCCTTCAACTTTCGACTTTTGCCAATTTCGTGCGTGGGACGTCTCGTAAGTAAAATCAAAACAAGGAACCCTCCCAATACACTACTGTACGACTTAGTGTTTATCTTGCTGATTTTTAATTTATTATATTACCCATGTTATGAGTTGAGATAACTAGCATGATTTCATGATTTTTAGAAGGAATAATGAACTATATTCATGTTAATGATGAGAAAACATGTTAGAGGTTTTGATTCTGAATTTTGAAATTTTATTTGGTGAGATAATATAAGAGAATGAAATCTGGGTTTATGAAGAAATTGGTTGAAATATGAAACTAGGGTTTGCATGAATTAATTAGAGGCTTTAATCTTGAGAATCATGAAATTTAATGATGTTTTGATGATGAAAATTCGTTGGAATCTGTTCATATACTCATATTAGGTGTTGGGTTAAATTATATGAGAGTTTTAACATGAACAATGAAAGTTGTGTTGAAGAAAAATTGTGAAAAAACGTAACAGTGTGTTGGAGAAGATGACCTGATACTTTTCGAATCGATTCAGCCTTAGGGCGAATCGATTCGGTTTACCCAAATTTGTGAAATTTTCCTTTTTAACCCTGAATTTGTGGATAATTAAAAGGAGGAACTTTTGGGACATCTCTAAATGATAAAGAGGATTATATTGAATATCAGTAGGCCTATGGTGGGGATTAGGTTTACATGAATTGATATGAGTTAAGGTTCAGGATAATCAACATATAGTCAATGAATGAGTGAGATTGGAATCGAATTCATGGAGAGTAGGAGTGAACATATGATTCTAACCACTAGTGTAGGAGTGTAGTAGCTACTGAAATTTTAAGGGGTAACTATGACCCTTAAAGTAGTGAGTGATAAAGGCTATAATTGTAGTTGTTTGTGCGTTAAGTATGCGAGAAATATGTACTACGTACGGACTTATATTATGGGTTGTGTGTGTACCTACTGCATAATATGTGTATATATATATATATATATATATATATAGGTTGTGTGAATACCTATGATTGTGATTTGGTTATATGTGTGAACATACCTAAGCTGCTTGCTATCCGGAGGTTTCCGCGCAGAGAGAGAACCCACTTTGACGATTCTAGTGAGGCCTGGATTTGTGCCCCAGAGCATGGAACTTAGGGAGGTTCACTACGTGACGTGTATTAGTGGGACCGACATGTTGTTTGGGCACGTTAGGTATGCACGTATCCCAAAGTATTAGAACCATGTTCGAGGTTCGGGGAGACATGCCGAACCATTTGGTCTTAATTTAGTACGAGGGGTATATAGACTTGATAGCAGAGTATGCCAACATCACGAGGGGCCATTCCAAGGATGCTATAGTTGTATATATTGTATGTGTGATAATTATATACTGTGGGATATATCTACTTATTTGTGGTAGTAGAACTGATAAATTGTGTATCTATAAGAATTGAAGTAGAGAAACTTAAATAATTGATTCAATAATAATAATAATACATGAAAATATTAATTATTGATACCGTGGTAACAAGTCATACGTGTCACGCGAGGGAGTTATACCTTTTGAGGTTAGTTAGATACTTTATCTAGTTGGGCAGGGTAACATAGCTAGGTAGGATGCCTTAGGCATGCACATTAGTTGAGAGGTGAGGAACTCAAGGGAGTGTGCGTTAATCTTACACGTGTATCTAATAACCGATTTATACTTTGATTTAAACACTTGCAAAATATTTTTAAACAGTTTTCTTGGCCTCTGACTCGTGTCCAAATATGTTCAAAACCTTTTAGGTGTCCAACCACAAGGACGCCCAACTTGACGATTCTATCCAGGGATGCGTAGCTGCAACTATTGGGGAGGCTTGCTGGAGTTGCTATTAGACGCTTCAACTCGTTCATTTCTAGATAGGGATTCTTCAGTGTTTCCTTTGGACGTGTTTCCCTTCAGACTATTTACTGCTCAAGTTTACTTATCAGACTATATTTAGATACAATTTTATTTACTTTAGTTTGTGTTGGATTATTTATCTTGGGAACCGATAGTTTATTCGGTTTTAATCTTTGATATATCTGTCGTGTGATTGTTCAGACTATATTTGTATGGATGGTTTAGTTTATTTATTTTAAATTCCGGATGTTGTTATCTAATTGAAAGATAAAATTTGGCACCGACTTAATTTAACCTAGGTCTTTAGTAATTTAAAAATTTTCGACAGTGATGCTAAGAATGACCAGATGAGATTTCTATTTATATTAATAAAGGACTGATCACCCGTGGTTAGGATATGCGGGGTGTCCCATTCGGTTTCTACTTAAATTGAGTAAGTTCGCATCATAGATGGGAAGTGACACCGTATCAATAAAGTTGTGTATGCAATCCTATGCGTTTATCTCAAACTGCAGGATCTTGTCTGATAGTTCGAGAATTTGTTTGATAATTCAAAAAAAGGATTGCAATCGATACATTCAGTAATGTATTGAACAGGAGCCCCCGTGAGATTCAAGTCTAATGATTTCCTTTATAGACTTGGGCAATCTCACACCATTTGCAAAGGATGCAAAGATTCTTAACCCTGAGTGTTATGAAGGCTTTGATTGCTATGGGCATGATTTAATTGTATATTGGATCAATAGATTTCGCAAGTTGGATAATCATTATGTGAGTAGGTCTAAGATCATGATTTAGATAAATTCATGTCCAAGAGATATATCAAATCATGATACCCCCTTGATAGACTCATATGTTTTATTTCCACTAGTTAAACCCGGTCGGTGGATTATTTTATAACCCGATAGATTATCAAATAAGTTAAGAATAAGAATCAAATAATTGATTAGATGTTGGTTAAAGTTGATTCGCAGCAAATTGATTTGACCAATAGGGTATCAGACACTTAATGCGAGGAATCATATTATGTACCATAATAAACTTTGCAAATAAGACCCCCTTATTCCGAGTGATTTAGAGATAATTAAAATGGAGTGAAATCATGATTATACATTGGAATTAATCCTCATTGAATAAAGAAAGGAAATAAACTACGGTAATTGTAATTTACTATTTTAGAGTATTTATTTGAAAGTTAATTTAATGATTTTTCTTTGGTCCCTTATATAGTCCATCTCCCAATTCGTAGGTCCTAAACTCTTTGAAAGTCCATTTTAGATAAATCCCATGACTTATATCTATATATATTGGTGTAAGCTAGGATTTTAAGGTAATGATCCATTATAGAGGGTTAGCGAGGCAGTGGAAAAGTATTATTTAAATTTTTTTGAAGGGGTGAGGAAAAAAAAGGTTATTTCTCTCATATTTCACCAACATTTCATCTCCGAAAGTGCTCACACACAAGGCTTACTTTGGGTGGATCGTATACTAGAAGATTCGAGATGTTTGGAAGTTTCTATAATGGTTTTGGGAGACCTGGTGAGAAAAGAAAGATCATCATCTTCATCATCATATTTCTCCTCCTATAGATCACACTAAGATCACGATATTGTACTCAAAACCTTAGGTTTATGCTTTAAACGTAATTCTTGATTTTTACTTTTGACTACACGATCAATCGAAGTTCTAAGGGCTGAATTGTTTACTCACTTATTTCAACCCTGTTTCCAACAAGGATTTTTTTACCCACGAGGACTCAACTCAAGGAAGAACTTTCGCCATGATGGATAGAGGCATTATTGTCCTTGTTATTTTTATTTTCTATAATATATATATATATATATATATATATATATATATATATATATATATATATATATATATATATATATATATATATATATATATATATATATATATATATATATATATATGTGTGTTTGCTTATGTGACTTAATTGTATTATTGCATCTAATTAATTGATTACTTAAGAACCCATATTTTAGGACAACATGGATTTAATTTTGAGACCGGACTAGATCACGGTTTTTCTTGAAAAATATTTGTATTTATTCTTTTTAAAATTTAATTTAATCGGGTAATTAATTTGAAGGTATATAATTAAATTTTGATCCTCGAGTTTTATTTCAATTTAAAAATGATTTTATTTTTGGAAAATTAAAATAATGAGATCATAAATTTTATATTGTACAAGTAAATTGAGAAATTACATAGGATTTAATTACAGGATCTAGAATTGAGTGAATTGTTTTTCAAATTACATTTAAGTTTAAAATATTAAGTGGGAGAGAGGTTTCCATAAAAAACCCTCAGTCTTCATTGGTGTATTTAAGAACGTGATGTCATTACTTCTTCACATTTGATGTCGGTCTAGCACCCCATCGGGTGTACTTGATCACGACATTCAGTATTCTTAAGACTCCTAAGTGATAGTTCTAAAAATTGAATGCGAGTGAGTTTGGTCCCTATAACTGGAAGGTTCATCATGAGGGGATTTAGATTTGAGGAATGAATCGATGGTATACACTTAAAACGAAATTAATGATATCCTCCCCAACAGAGTCATTGTCATTAATTATGGGATCAAAAGTAGCCGATTATTCATTATGTTGGACAGAAGTTTCCTGGAATATCTGGATAATATAATGAAAGACGAAAATCTATTTAGTTCAAGGTGGGGTGATTTAATCCTCCAACGAAAAGTTTCAATTCATATGGGAACTAGGATGTCCGACGATATTCTATATGACAGTAGAGGGATGCCATTTGAAAATTTAATCGAATCAAGTCTCTCGTTTTTAATTAGAAAATAATTTTTTCAATAATGATTCCATGATCTTAAAAATGAATTTAACTTTACTCACTAGCTTTAGTCTTAAGGTTTTAACTTGAATAATTTGCAAGGACTGAACACGATAATTGGACATTATTCTAACTTGAGGGGATAATAAATTTATTTAACCTACAATTACCATCAACATTTTAAAATTGTGATGTGATTAACTCCTTGCGTAATCTTTGTCGGTCCCCCAACGGGTGGTATTAATCACGAAATTACTATATTTTAAAATTTAAAATTATTTTGAATTATGTGTTAGTGTTATATATCTTCGATCCCTCCACCGGGGAAGTTCTATATTTACATATTTAATTTTAAAAAATGTACCAATACCGATGTTGGTTGATGACGCTCAAGTAAGAATCACGTTCTTGAACTAATTTTCGTCATTGATTGAACAATGGATCTTTGGATTATATATGATGGGGGAAACCCGAATCCATTTCATAATCCGGGATCGGTAGAAGATTTATGGTATTAGTTACTGAGAAAAACTTTACTTATTTCTTGGAAGGGAGATGGAAGGATAAGGCTTAGTTTTGGGCGCAGCGATTTTGGGTTAAGAAAGTATGTATTTATCGGTAGTAGTGCAATAGCAAAAAAGGTAGGTATTTTCACTATAAGTAATTAGAAATTTATAGCAATGATCATGTTCGGATTTTCCTAGTTCGATAAGCAAAAGGACATGGTAATATTTTTTCTCTTATAAGTAAATACATGATTTATGGTCCGATCTACAGGAAACTAATGAGTAGACTCAGGAACCACAAATCAGGATTGCAACACTTTGTAAAGATTCTCGGTACTGAGTAACACCTTAAACGAGAGATATTCCTAATAATGGGATTTAAGAATAAGTTGGCAGCAGGATATATATTTTTTATTATAGTGAAGACATAAAGATAATAAAGGAAAATTATTTGATGTAATTGATTTTTAAAAAGCTAGTTTCGATTTCTAAATTGGTTTTGAATAGATATTTGTTTATTTTTATAAACTTTTTTTTTTATCAAAATTGGAATATCTTTTATTAGTTCTAGTACATTGGAAAATAATTTATACATCATAAGGTTTGGCTGACCAGTACTGCTAAATACTGAAATGAATAATTTTAACAGACAAATCATTAAGAGAAAGCTTCCTTCTTAGTAGAACCGAACACAATTTTGGCATTTACTCTTAGATTACAAAATTCTAAAAGAAATTCAAAGACTCGTTTAAAATGGACAATTAAGTTCATTGCAATTGGACGTATTTTTAGTATTGAATCTCGATTAGATAGTAAAATGACCAGGGGCCCCTTCACGACTAAAAGCTGAAGATCCAAAGATGTGTTGAAAATTGTTCATTTAAATTTATATTGTCCTACGACTATTGGGCAAGAGGTGGTCTTGAGTGCTTCATCAATTTCATTAATGCTTACTTCATCTATGGATGTGTTTACCTTATGCATCACAAGTCTGAAGCATTTGTTTAGTTCAAAGTGTAGAAGACTAGGGTGTATCATGGGTGAGGTAAACTAGTCCTGACCCTATGATCTGATCCTGAGGGTGTATATCCCATTTGTCTACACTGGGTATTCCACTTTAGGATAATGTTGAGGAAAATAAGGCATAAGACTCTTTTAGATATGATAAGGTCCATGTTTAGTAATTTAGAATTGCAACATTCATATTGGGATTGCAATAAAATATTAACTTGTAACAAAATAACCTTAATACACACACACACACACACACACACACACAAATAATAAAAATACACTCTCGCGAGGAACACGATTGTATATAGCACATGCAATAAGTAGTTAAACCCGTATGTTAATCTACTTAACAAGTTTTGTCTCGTGAGAGTTTTTAGGGATGAAACCGATAAACATAAAGTTTCCTCAAAATAATTGCCCATGCTGCAAGTACAAGCTCAATATCATTAGATTTTAATGAAATATTAGCATTCGAAAGTTATTAAACTAGCAATATTATCGAAAATACTTAATATCTTGAAATCGTGAAGCTGTGTGATGTGAAGCACACAAACAAGTTTTGAATCGGTTAAAACTCTTACAATTTGGATTAAAGTTTAAGCATGTTTCGACTCAATTCTCATAGGTTTTAGACTCCACAAATGAAATGTTACGAAAAGGTGTAACATTTAGGGCGTGAGATCATAGATTGTAGTTGTCATTAAAGCCAATGCCACACACATGCCAATGATGAAAAATGTTAAATTTAAACGGAATAAGTAACTCATGAAATATACTGTTCATTATAAGAGTTAAAATAAATCGTAGTATATAATTTTAATCACAATGACTTTGGAATCATGTTTACCCAAGGATCACATTGGACGTTCGTGGGCTTGTATATGTGAAGTGTATGAAATAAAGAAAATTTGGGATTTAAAGTGTTTGGGGATAAAACTTGGGATAATGGAACTGTGTGGAATAAAATAAGATTGGAACATAAGTTCTCCAATTAAATTATGAGTAATGAAGACAAAATGAAGTACGACATTTTAATTCTATCCAACAATTATGGGATTCTTTCTTTTTTCAAATCCTTTTTTTTTCTATTTTTTTCTTCCCTTTTTTCTTCTTTTTCATAACAACACACAAAAACAAGACAACTCACGTGCTTATATGCCACCACATAACAAAACATAAATTTTCCCCAAGTATGCTTCGAAACAATGGCAAGGAAGGTGTATATAGGGTTTAAACTCTAATGTGAAGTTGGTTATGGGATTTAAGTGATGAGAGATGAAAGTATAATTTAGGCTAAAAGTGGTTGACTAGGGAAAGTACTTAGCAGGTGTGGTTAAGGTCGAAATGGGTTTAATATCAAAGATGGCTTGTTATTATATCTAAGGGTTCACATAATTCTTCAGTCACATCAATATCAACAAACATCCTACAATTTAAATTTCACAATGATATCTGCGATCACCAAGAACATTAATACATTCATTATATGAGATAAGAATTGATGCAGGCACACTCAAAAGGAAAAATAGGCTCAAAACCTCACAAGGTAAATAGTTTGCACTATTCTTGTATGCTTATCGAATTATATTTGCTTAAAATGAGACATAAACAAGTATTTGTGCGATGTGCTTAAATGTTCAAGTTTTCTTAAAAAATTAATTTTTCCTTAATAAAGATAATATAAAAACTCAGGGACAATAATAAAGAAAACATAGAAACATCCATCATCATTCGCACAATAGAGCAGGGAAACCATGCAAAGTCATCATAAATAAATGAGGAAAAAACCCTTTAAAGGGTAAAGAAGAAAGAAAATATTTTTGAAAATTATAAGCTTATCAACAAAATATTGTCTGGGAGGAACATGAATCAAAGATATGAAACTCAAAAAAGAAATGGGAGGCATATCCCACACCACCTAACTTAAATGATGCAATGCCCTCGATGAATTAAGAACACTCTTTAATTAGATGGAAAAAGATATGTTACCCCATATTTAGCGACCCTGGAATAGCACATGTCCATTAGTTTTGCAAAACGTATTAGAACCAAGCATAATAAAGAGAACCACAAAAAACATTTAACTAATTACACTAGATAAAAATATAAAAATGAAAACTAATATGTACAACTAAGAATTTTAACCTTTAATTTAGCAATAAACTAAAAGTTAAAATTTTTTAGGGTCCACCTAAGAAACTTGTTGAGCTTGAAAAATTAATGGGGAATCCCACTAAATATCATGCCACCTGAAAAGCAGTAGTTTCGTTTATGGAACGAGGGGAATTTTTAAGGTGAGAGGAAGGATCCATTATCCTAAAGATGAGTAGTGGAGGATTTGGATGTTATGGGCGGCCAGATGAAATCGGTCTCAAGAAAATCAAAATTTCCTCTCAAATCTTTTCCATTTGGAATGGGAGGTGGGGGAAGTATAAGTGAATATCCCAACAAATAAATCATCTACAAAAATATTCCCTTTCAAGAATCCGGTCAAAGTCATTAAGACTTTCGTGTGTCTTGTAGTATTTTCAAAGGTTGGACCAAGTAAAGGAAATAATTTCAACGTTAATATAATTTTATTCATTAATCAGTGGTTGAAATTCGAAAGTGCTTGGACCACTCTCAATGATTTTCTCTTCAAAGAGTGGATGGGGTGAAACACAAGCTTCAAACTAATCTGATCTTTTTAAATAAAAACTCATTTCATCGCGTTGGACTTTTCTTTTCAATTCGCCAAGCCTCATGTCTTTCAAATACATCGTCCATTTCCTTTTTCCAAAAAACTATTATCAAACTCAGAAAGATACATAACATTTATTATGTCATTTGGTCATATTTATTAAAAAAAATCCTTTTTTTTGAAGTTTCCTAAGAACTTTGTTAAATTCTTTCTTGTTCAAGAATTTTCATGAAAGTAGCCCTCGTCATTTGTGACGGAGATTTTTTATTTTATTTTTCAAGTTCAATTCTTTTATTTTCAAGAATATGTAGGCATTCACGCATTGTATTAGGAATACAACTTTGAAAATCATTATCATAATAATTACCATGTTCGAAAGAGTTAGAATGAGACATTATACAAAACATATGGCAAGCTCCCACATTTCCAGCTTCTTAGAGATAAAATGGTACAAGTCACTACAAAAAAGATTAAAACAGAATATACAAATATATACAAAGTCCAAAATTAATAAAACACTAAAAAACAATGTTCCTCGACAACGACTCTACTTAGATGGGCAGTTAACTTTGTAATTGAAGATTTTTCTGTTGGGTGTTTACCGCCTAACAAAAACCACAACTTGGTACACTATGGAATGCAGCATAAAGTTGGGTCGAATTAACAGGGAACGTGAATTAGAATTCAATTTATTTATTACTTAAAATGGGTCAAATAAGAGATTTTATGGTTATAATTAACTAAAACTAGGCATGAAGTAAAATTAACTATTAAAGATGAACTAAATAAGTTTAAGGATAACTTCCCCCCATGGACTAACAAATTAAATGAAGGTAAATTATTCAAATCACATTTAACTAACCATATCCAATTGAGACTAAACATCAAACATGAACAAACCAAAGTCAGAAATGAAAGATTACAATTTCAATCAAGTATGGTGATAGATGGATTACTGTTGTAGTACAAACTTAAAAAAACATTGCATGGCAAAGGAAGTTAAAATTCTATGATACTCCAATATTAATACACAAGTTTTCAATTAAAGGTAGTTCAAAACCAAACCTTAGATTTCAAGCACAAATATTTAATAATGGTGGGCCAATAATCCTAACCCATAAACTAGCCACAAAAGATGGCAAACTAACTACAACAATAAATAAATAGATAAAACATGAGATAAATCAACATAAATTATTTTACATGTATTAAAATGGAAGATAAGTTTACAAATTTACAAACTAATCTACATAAAATTAACAATGCAGGAAGAGAAAGCAATAGGGAATATACATTAAAGGAGCAAACCCGGGTGGGTGGGTGGGTGTGTGTGTGTGTGTGGGGGGGGGGGGGGTAGGGAGCTCCCAGTTATAAAAATCCAAAATGAACCCTAAACTAACCCAAAAATGAACTATAAAATGAACTCCCCCAAAACAGGGGAGAATTCCTATATATACTTAACCAAATGTGACACTCTTACCTATTCAAATAATAGGTGGCTAGCTCTCTACTAAAATAAAGCAGGAATTTAAGACTGACTCATTCTTAGAATCATTGTCGAAAACCAAATTAATTACTAATAACCTATTACGCTTGGTGTCAAATTTTTAAAACTTAATAACTTATGGAAACTTCTATTTATATAACAAACCATTCCAGTAATATAAAAACACATTCACCATGATTATAAATGAAGTAATTAAATTAACCGAAAACTCTCGATAGAAATCCCAATACAATAATCCAACTGAACCGAAATGAAATAAAATCCACATAAATTAAAGACTCTCTAATAATGGGCGACATGCCCCGAATAAACAACTGAATGAACTCTTATCTATATAGCAAGGAAAGATGCATCTAGTCAAGGCATGCTGTCATCCATAACTATTTCAACATAGTCTGATAAGAAAGATAATCATGCATGACGTCCCTGTGGCTGGCACCTACAAATTTTTGAAATGATTTTTGATATGGGTTAGAGCCCAAAATCATTTGAAAATATTTTACAAGTATTTAAAATGCAAGGATGCAAATGCAGTATAATCATTAATATTTAAACTGGTGTCGCACTCACATGAGATAATCTTCACCCCTCATCTATAGTGTGCACCTAACACATATATTTTAACACGCTAGTTATGCTACCCCGCCTAACTAGTACCATCACTTAACTTAGTCCCACACACTAAACTTCTAGCCAAGTTATGCTAATGGATTTTGCTGCTTTTATCCTCAATGGGATATCACATAAACTATAATATTATAATTCTTAATTATAATCTTATCATTAACTAATTCACATAACTTTACACTAGTTATAGTTTCACTGTTCACGCATTCGTTTAAATCAAACTTATATATTTAACACGCATATGTACATATATTTATATCACATCTCGTACACATACAAATATATCACTCGCTACATTCGTATAACTGCATCCTCCGACCTGAGCCTCGCGAAGTCATTCTTTAGCATACACTTAGGCTCCAGGTACATCATATACCACTCCTGGGCCACCGAGTTAAAATCTCACCACCGAACCCAAATTGTAAACACATAATTGATGGAGGTCATAGACATACATCCATAACCACATCATATTCCCCCATTAGACTCTAAACTCATGTATAGTGGTCATGAAACAGTCCTATGACCTAGGGGAATCGATCCAACACCTGTTGGTCAATGCTAAGTTGGATCGCCCACTATGCGTAACCTTCAACGATAGCATCCATAGAGTAGGTATGCCTACTTACATCAATCACACAAATATATCATTATATACACAAGTCACTAGTAGCACTAGCCCATAATTCCCGAGTCTACCCCCGACTCCCGAATATTCATATAATCACTTACTTATAATGAATTCATAAATATTATTATTCTGGACACTAACCTATTCTACTCCAGCCTGTATGCAAATTATATCTGAAATCCCAAATCAATTTCATTAATTGTATCCCGAGTGTCTTTCACCCTAAAACACCCATTTTCCTGACCCGAATTTCATTCCCGATTAACCCAAGGTAATTATAACTTCTCATATGTTTTTTAAGAAGTCCTAGGTCACACATTGAACTCTTTAAATTGATCTGGACCCTAAAAGGTCCACAAAAAATCAAAATAAACAAAGTAGGCCAAACTGTAGGACCGAATAGGTTCGCCTCTAGACCCGAACCAGCTCGCTTGTCGAATCGATTCGGCTACCCAGGGGCAAATCAATTCGATAATAGGCATGAGTGTGATTTATCTAGGATGGGATTTATCCACTTATTTTTAATACTATCAGTACCCATCATCATTCTAAACCAAAATTGATCCTTCCTATCAATCCCACGCATCGTAATACATGTTTTTACAACAGAATTATCCCAAAAATGCATTAATTCAAGGGATTTACCTTTGTTCATCAAGAATGACCCAATTTCTCAATTTTTAATCAAGATTTCATCACTTCACATAATTGTCATTAAATTTCACATCTTTCTAATATAAATCTTATTAGATCTAACGTGGGATTATATTCAATTCATTACGTGATGATTTAAATCCGAAAAATTCCATTTAACATGTGAATACCACCCCAAAATTCATATATGTATCTACACCAACTATGATATGAATTATTAAAAATAACATAAATATCAAAGCAAGAAAACATTTGCTTTAGATTTTAGAGATTTTGATTCCCTTCTACGACTCTTCTTCACAAATTGGTTCTATGCTCGGAATTGGTCCAATCTCTTCCCGAAATGATTTTCTCTATTTTCTTTTTGGTTCTCCCTTCCCTTTTCTCTTATATCTCAATTATAGGTCTTTTGGGGTGGTGGAATGGATTCCCACTCCATCCACTTTCCCTAATTATGTCACAAATCCCGAAATTATGCTCAGGGTTAAGTGCAAAATGACCCGAACGCCCTACACGGTCTAAAAAATCTTCGGAACCCAATTACAATCCCCAGATACCTAATTCTAACTATCTCGACCCATCCCGGATCATCGACACACTCGAAATCCCCATTTGAGTCATCAAACATAATTTTACCATCTCATTCCCAACACGACCCCATACGCGCATCCCAAATGAGATACTGTCAAAACCCGCTAATTTTTACTCACATATCATTCGACATAATTTTATTTACTTATCACACTATTAAATATATTTTCACATAGATATTAATCATTTTCTCGCTAATTAATATTTATTTAATTTTCATTATTTCTCATTTTATTTAAATTACAGGGCACACATGCAATTTAAAATGCTTTAAAATATATACTAAAAAATACGGGGTGTTGCACCAAAAATCCTAAAAAAATAGACAATTTGCGTCTATGAATAGTAACTAGATCAGGATGGATCTGGGCCAGATCAAGCCGCACTTTAGGCTTGTTAAAGGTTGTAGCCTTGGTCCAATCCAAGTTTATATTTACGCATCGGTATGAGAAGGACCATAAAATCTTCATACAAACTTAAAATGACGCACGATCGTAAGCCATGCGAAGATAATTAAATTTTATACATGTTGGAATTTTGAAGCCCTCCAAATTCTGAAGTATGAAATTACCAAATTAACATTGGAGTTGAAGCATATGCCAAAAATTTCTTGAAATTAACAAATCTTCTTTATTCAGGATTTGATTAATGCACGATCAGAGATCACATGAAGATAATTTGATGATCGACATGGTGGTACTTTTATATGTTTTAAAATATGGTGTTTCAAATGATTAGATTTCCCTTAAAATTGCATCTTGGGATGGAACTTTCCCGAAATACTTCCTACTTCATACTTTGCATCCGCAAAACTTGCAAAAGCCCTGATGAACCTAGAAAAATATATAAACATCAATAGCAATGGTTATATAATATGAGAGCTTAATTATAGGAATTTACGGACATGGAAATGACAAAATGTGGAAGAAAAAAGGGTATTAAATAGAATATTCACGACTAACCAGTTGAGTCCCTACTCGCTTCCAATTCTATTGGGGTCGAGGCTATTGGAAAGGAAAATATTCCATTAAGGACAAATGACATCACGACCGCCACTACTGATGAGGACTTGGTTCCCCAAGTTAACTCTTTAACTCGTGTCACATACTGTGCAACAAGTTTAATATTTTACTGAACCAAATCAACTAAATGGTTAGATAAGTTTGCGATCTTCTTCTCAGATGACCCATATTACCCAAACTCCATAAATTAGGGTGAATATTCAGGCGGGGTTGTGGTGTAGGACTCAATTGATTGTTATGAATATTTAATTTTCATGGGATATTCAGAAGATCATGATAAGAATCAGCATGGGATAGTGAGAAGATCGTGGTGGATAATGATTCATAACATCATCCATGTTACGTAACCATCAGTGTCATCTGGATTTGACATATAAGCATGATTCGTAGTACCATCATCCATAACATGATCTCCACCAATAATAATTAGGTCTTCCACAGACTCAACAAACATAGGAGCACATCACGTGTTCAATCTCTTCATAGTGTTGAAAATATCCTTCCACAGACCCATAGCCGCATAACGGTATCATAAGTAGATTTGAGCTAAGAAAATTAAAACTCAAGAAATGGGTGTGTATAACGATGGACATGAGGACCAATAAGAGTGGGGAAATGATCATGTATAGGTGTATGGGATTGTGCATGATCATATCCATGTTGTGTGGGCATGAGCAGAGATGTTAGGTAAATGGTAAATAACCAAAGGAACTTGAATTGGGGGGCGTCTAGCGATCTATCCCCTAGAATGAGATACAATAGTAATCACAATAGGACCATGATAACTCACAAAGACATCATTAACATTTTAAGAACCCCAATGGAATACAAATATCTAGTGAGCATATGCCTAAATGGCAAGGCCTCAATAGACCCATCCTTAGAACCATGGAGAATAACATCTAGATTGATAGAAGGCAAATCCCTCGTGTGGCGCTCTATAATAGCACGGATGAAATAACCAACCTCGTATCCATAATCATGTGTCCTATAATGAGGATAAAGAAACTATATAATGACATGGCACATGGCACAAATATCATAATTTTAAAATTATCCATTACCCAAGTCATTAATCTATGGATAAGGAAAAGGATAAGGTGATTGTATAAAATACCACAAACGGAACGGATATAGAAGTTAAGATGATCAAAATGATCAAGATGAAGATATGAATAAATAATATCCTCAAACATGTAATATCACGACCGCAAACAATTGATGCAAGTTTTGAAGGGTCCTCGGCTAGAATAATCTTGTTTTCCTAAAACTCATGAAAAAAGCTCAATTTAAATAACACAAGTGGCAAAGGGGCCATGAAGGGGTCCTCCATCATGGGTAATATAGACGAACTTGTGTTCAATAGTCGATTGATCTAATATATGCCATCGACGATAGAACATATCATAAACATGTGCTAACAGGTAGAGCATTAAGTCACTATGGTTGTCGACTCTCCGGGACCACTGATTCCACCCTAGATAGAACTAAACCTCCTTTGTTTACCCATAACAATAGTGGAGTGTACCAATAGATAGGAAAAAGTAATGGCCAGATCAAATGGTCAATCCAATTGAGATAAACTTAAACACTTTTAATAGGGCACATTTATTCAAAAAAATTGCTCACACAATAGAGAAATCACACAAGTAAAGAAATAGTGAAAAGTTCACTCTAACTATGTGAAACATATTTACTGGATCAATTAGTGAAAATGTGCATGATTAGACACGACTCAAATCTCTTTGAATCAAAATCAATGATAGGGATAACAAAAAACATTAGTGAAAGTGATTACCTAAGACAAATCTATGAAAACCCTAAAAGTACCAAAATTAGGGTTACTAATGTAAAACCCATGAATTTGAATCTAGTTGATGATAATATTCCAAATCAATAATGGGAAACTTTAAGGGAATAAATTTCACAACCTTAGATATATCTAGAGAGAGGGAAATATATGAAATAATTCAAAATGGAGTTTGAAGTTTTATTAAACCTGAATAGAATGTGAACCATTTCTTGGGCTCTATGCACGATGTCAGAATGCAACCATGCATAAAGTGTTCATCACTAGCAAATAACATATACCATGTTAAATGGATCAAACCTAAAATCTTAACTGTGCAGACGGTTTGAGGAAGTAGACACCATTTTCTCACTATGAAAGGCTACTGTGAATATGGGGCCAAAAAGTTTGTGCATACCAAAGACAAAATGTAATCTAAAAACACACAAAACCTTGATGATGGTAATAAAAAATGCTGAAGTCGGGGAAAATGATTCTAAAGAACACTTAAAACATATGAGAATCTTGAAAATCCAAATCTCTATCAGAATATGATATGATATGATATGCATGCTTATGGATATTTTTGAAAAGTTTTTTGATAAAATATATACAAAAACAACTTTACTGATAGAAGAAACACATTTTCAAAGGCTAGATTAAACCCCAAAACATATAAAATTGATCACATAGGTTGATTTTGAAAAAGGATTAAAAATTGAATCTCATGTAATCACTAAATATATTCCTTTATCAACAGAAGATTAAAAATTCTTTTCAAATCATAAACTATCAAATTCATATCAACATGGCATACTTTTAGCAACAAATATGTCAGTCACCTAAGAAATCTAAAACACATATTACATTCCACGTAATTTACAGATCAAGTTTGTAACTTAATAATTTTACCAAATCCTTCCAAGATCACCAAAGGAAGTTTTTAACCACCATATACACCCTTAAATATGATATGAATTTTTATGTCACTAAAAAAGTAATTTTCAAATGTATTATGGTGGGGTAAATGGAGAACCTAACTAGTTTTTTTACCTTTCATATTTTAGCACTTGGTAATGGGTTTTTAATCACGAATTGCCTTTTTTTAATAGATATTATGACATACACTTTGTACGGAACCTTTCCCAATGATAATTAAATTCAAATTAGGTGTTATATCTTTAATGACAACTATTTTCATTTTATAAAATTTATTCCTTCTTTGAATCCATTAATTGAAACATTTATATCATGTAACTCTCAACATGGACTGTTAAAAATTTCATTAAACCAAATTTGATCTTTGGATTTAGTTATGATGCTAGAAAACTATCATGAAAAACACATATGAATACCACCACGTCAAATTAACAATAGGTAATAGTATGTTGTAGCGTAGGAAATCAAAACAAATATATTTATACAAGCTACGGAACATGATTTTTGAAATAACTTTCTTACTGCCATTGAAAATATACTAGAAAGGTCTTGCAAGAAAACTTATCTGGTAATACTTGAAGTAAAATAAGATCATAAAATTAATGAGACATGTAAGTCACTTAATAAAAACCAAAATGAAATAATTACAATATTTTTATAATTGTCATGGAATATGTACACAAAAAATGGTTATAGAGGCGAAATGCATGAAATGCAAGTGTAATATAAAAACCTCACCAAAAGTTCAAAATATTCAAGATATAGCAATGTAAATCTCTCACCAAATGGCATGGAATGTTACCAGGAACATGTAAACACTTGGGATTAGAAAAAATAAGCAATATAAATATGCCCTAGGAAAATGTAAACCTGCCTATCTCGATAGAGGGTGAATTGTCTGTCGGATCACTAAGAAGGACAAAAGCATCATTTTTCTCTTTAGTAACACTACGCCAAAAATTAAAAATGGTCATGGTAGGGTTGTATGAGCAATTTTTATGATATTTCTCATAGTATAGGCCTTTTTATATTTGAGGCTATTTTGATGTCTCCCATTACAAACCCTCACGTACCGTCACAACAAACCAAGTCTAACATTCAAGACTTCCTTACAGAGGTATAAAAAAATTAGTATTTAAAATTATTCCATAGACTTTATTTGTGATGTTGATTTTTTTAAAAATTGAAACAAGATTTTTAAAGGTTTTAAAAATAATTTTTTAAACTTCGTTCAAATGAGATGACTATCTCATTCAAATCAAATGGCATTTTCGTTTATAGGGTCGTTTGATCTCTACATCGAACGAACATCGAACGAGGGCTCACTGTTTGAACTCATTATAAGCTCATTAGAAGCCAATTCTAACGAGATTGGAGTCTTATTTGAACGAACTTTGTTTGCATTCAAACGAAATGCCTCTCTCGTTCGAAGAGTTTTTTTTTGTTCATACGAATTTTTTCACCTTGAATTTTGTGTTGGGTCTATAAATACCTGTTTTGAGTTCTCTTTTCATACGACTTTGGAAAAAACATAATCAGAATATCTTTACCAAAGTTTTCCATCTTTTTGATTTTCAAACACCTTTTGATTCACAAACACATCCCCAAATATATATTGTGAATCGTTATGAACCTTAGTTTAGTTATACTCATTGTCGAGAGATTATCTCTATGGCTGACTAGTGAACCCAAAGGGATCATGGTTGAATATTGAAGGCTAAAGGTTGATAGGGTGGATACTGAAGGCGGATCGCTCCATGTGGACTACTAAGGAATGAGTGGTATTTTTTAGAGATTTTGCAAAAACCGTTTATTATACTTGTGGAAATATCAAGTAGTATTGTAAGTGGAATGTGTTGTACCATTTACTAAAATTTTAAGGAGTGAGCATAAGAATCGTATGAGAAATGCGAGGTGGATACCAAGGAATGTGAATGATTTGCCCAGGAATGCACTAAGAAAGAGTATTAAGGCTGAAGTTCCTTAAAAAGAAGTTTGTGAAGAGGGAAGTTGTCTTTGTTCCTCCCATTGATCTGGGAGCTATCATATCCATTATTATCTAGGAGATTATTTGCAGAGGATGCTTAGGGTTATTGTTTGTTGTAGGTTCTTCTTAGGTATTCTTAATTTTTTTGGGATCAAATCACTGAGGGTGAGTGCTTGAAAGTCGTACTTGGATGATTTTCAATGTTTTGGTGAGAATTTCATGCATTTACATACATTATTGTATATGCTTTATTCCTTGCTTAACATGTTGTACGTATATGCATTGTTATACCCTAAGTATGGTTGACGTCGTGGCTCTATCAGGGGATGCCACGTGGCCTCTGAAAAACAGAACGAAGCGGTAGTCACCATTATTCATTTGTTCTCATACCGAAAAATATGCTCGGCTCAGATAAACATGTCTTCGGCCCTATCACTCAGTATATTTCTTCAACAGCTATCTCACGTTGTTTGATAACTATGTTAGTTGACTAAGTCAACATCATTCTTGTACCTGCATATACATGAAAGAAAAGCTCTTTAGTCACGTTAATGAAACTTATGCACGTGATGAAATTAAGTACCTACCCACTCCATTTGTGTTGTAATAAACTCAACCTTATCTTCCTCGTCGTGTGTAAAAGGTGAAACTACCTGAACTATAAAGGCACTCCACTTGTCCCTTAATATTCTCTAATAACTAACTATAAATAGCACATGATCCTATGGAGATAGGGTATCGAGATCATCATCTCTTCACAAACCCTAAAGAGAAAGAGTGTAATCCAGAGCTTGTATCCATTCTCATAAACTAATAATTCAATTATCATTGCACCCGTGGATGTAGGACCATTTTGGGCCGAACTTTGTCAATACTGTCTTATCTATTTGCCTCTTACCTCCATTATCTCTTTCCTATTATTCTCTTGATAATTATTTGTTACTGTTTATTATTGATAAGTCCTTAAGCTAAGACATAAAATCCTTAAACTAATTTTAGACGATAATAAATTGACGCCGTCTGTGGGAATTCAGCAAGTCATTGTTGTTACCTACTATTCATAAATTCTCTTTCTCCTCTTTTGCAATATACAAATTTCTTAGAATGGCAAAAAACCCAAAAAGAAACTGTATGACGGAGGGCATGACACCCTTCAATTCGGTGGGTATCGGCGTTATACAAGGAATATTGATGAGTCTGGTAAAAGGCCTTAAATCTATGCAAGAATTAAGTAACTAATGAAAACAGTCTAAGCTGGGTAGAATAGGCCCACCATAGATCCTTCCGCTCTGAATAAGATAAGAGCATCGAAAGGAAGATGAGGGATGCAACTTTCAGCTCCCTATAAAGATAGGAGGCATGCGTACAAGACCTAAGCCCTTAAAACCCCATGAGATTAAACCAGGGGTCAAGTGACATGAGAAACATTTCTTAGTATTTAGGGTCACATAATGATCAATTGTACCACCTCGATGTCACCTCATACCTCTTATTGATAGGGTACGATGACAAGAAATCATTTTTTAAAGAAAGACACAGCGCGCTGGAAAGGCTAAGTAGAGGATCGGTATTTGATCATCTGGGCCCACGTCGAACAAGAGAATAAATGTTAGTGGCCCCCAGAGAGCATAATACATGACAGGAAGAATCAACCCGATCAGTCATAAAAAAATCACACTGCTCGATAAAATCCAGGACAAGCACAGAGCATCGACCCAGGCCGAGCAGATTTCCCAGGAAGAGAGCTCGTCTAAAAGATGAGGCCCAATAGTCAAATATATCGTATATATAGAAAGAACTGGATGATCAATCTTGGAAAGGATCCATCCAACGCTTAAAAGATCGATTGGGGGAAATGGATAGATCTAAAAACCCACTTCATAAGGACTTTGTGAAGGGATCTCCAATTTCCCCTCCATCGTGTGTTATTCGATGCCTGCCAAGTTCAAACCCACAGTGATTACATCGAAGTATGATGGAAAAAACTTTCCCATTATACATGTAGAATAATACTAAGCGGCCATTATTATCTTCTCTATCACAAAATAAATGCATTATCGAGCATTCTCCACTACGATCACTAGCTCAACTAAAATATGGTAGTCAGTGTGCCGTGGTGGTAGATCTCTAGTTTTCAATGATTGGTCGAATCTTTATCTGCAACTTCTGCTTTGGGTCCAAGCCTAGAAAAAGGGTAGCCCATTTACTCAACATATAGAATAAGGCTGATGATACCACTCATGACTTCATTACCCGTTTCAACATGGAGAATCTTGATGTAGAAGACTATAATAAACAAATCACCATAACCGCACTGATGAGTGGGTTACAACTGAGAAAATTATTTTAGGCATTGGCTAAAGAGCCACACAAAACTATAATAGATCTCTTGGCCAAGGCAGAAAAGATCATGAATACTGAGGAGGCCCTGGCTGTTAAGGAATCGAATCGTCCAAAAGCTATGTCCAGTATGGGTAGTGAGAAGAAGAGTCAGAAAGATAAGAAAGCTGAGAAGCTAAAAAAGTACGATGATGACACCACACTGACTATTGGTATCAACCACATCCTGAAGGAGATCATAGGAATCAAAGACTTTAGATGGCTTCAAAAGCTCAAGGCACCTACAAACAGACGTGACAGGAGCAAGTATTGAGAATTTTACAAGGATCGTGGCCAAAGCACGAATACTGCATTGCCCTCAAGAATGAGATATAAAGTCTCGTCAGGAAGGGTACACTTTACATGTATATGGACAGAGACGGTCGAGCAGATCTATATGAGCGTAATGCCAGAGGACAATCAAAATCCCCTTTCAGAAAGGCTGACGAGAAAAAGAGAGGATAAGATGAGGATTCAAAAGACGACCTGGATCTCCCAAAAAATCGAAAGTACCTATCCATGAGGTTAAGAGGAACTCCTTTGGATGCCATTTCATCGTCGGAGGAGATACCGAAGGAGGAGACGAGTTGGATGAAAGGAATGCTTATTTGAAGGAGGCAAAATCTTATGCTCATATCGAGTATATCAACCTAATAGTAATGTGGACGCTCGCTTAAGAAAGGTAAACAAAGATCGCCTTATTATTGGATTTTCTAAATATGATTTGTCTGGAGTTTTTTACCCACATGACGACCCTCTAGTCGTCACCATGATGGTCTATGAAACCAAGGTGACCAGAATCACTTTTTATAATAGTAGCTCTACAGATGTCATATTTTACATTTGTTTTCAAAAATTGAAGCTCCGAGACCGTAAACTAACGCCCAATCATCGCCCATTGATCAATTTTTTAGGCGATAAGGTGTATCCCTTGTGAACTTTTGAGTTATAGGTTACAGTTGACGCCTGACCGACATGCCGAACAGAAATTGTTCATTTCTTTATCCTAGATAAAAAAGTTCTTTTAGCGTATAACATAATCTTAGAAAGAGTGGGGTCGAAGAAATTCGAGACAGTGATCTTCACAGTTCACGAATGCTTTAAATTCCCAACCCATTATGGATTTAGCGTGGTTAAGGGAAGTAGAGGCTCACGAATGTTATTACACTTCATGTAGGCCCCTTTTTTGTGTGTGCTTTAAGTGCCAAAAAATAAAATTTTTCCAATTTTAATTTGCACCAATTTTGTGAACCAATTTTACTTCACCTAATTTTTATCTTGTTAATCCTAAACATGCATCTACTGTGATTAAGCAAGTAAAATAAATAAAGTACACAAAACACACAATTTCGATGTACAAGGAAACCACTAAGGGAAAAAACTCAGACCGCCCAAGCCAGACAATCACTGTGATATGATTTTATAAAGTATAGACAATAGACTTACTCAACGACTCGATATTCCACAAGTCTTGATGCTATTCTATGATTCAATCGCTGCTCCATAGTGCAAAGTAGGATTCCACCTACGCTAGGTCCACAACACACGAGCCCAAGTTTGTCTCAGTATCCACCAATATAACTATGATAACCGTCTACGATTCAGAAGATGGAGTCCACCATTTCTTTACCGCAAAATTTGTTAAAATAATGTTCAACAGAGATGAACAAACTCCAAATGGTGCTAAACCAAGATCTCTATAACATATGTATATGAAAGATCGGATCTTGAAACTTAAAGGATGTTTTTATCTTTGAAAACCTTTGTAAATAAGTGCAGAAAATGAAAGGGTTCTTTTTCTGTAATTTTTTTTCCGCACACCTCAAAATTTTGAGCAAAAGAATATTTAAATAAAAAACTTAAGTTGGTGCGTCGTTAGAATGATATCTGACTGTTGTTAGAAAGACTATACACTTCTCGTTCGTACGAGACATGCATGCCGTTAGAACGACTTGCTGATGTCGTTTAAATGATAGTAAATGTTGTTTGATCCTTTAAATCACAAGGGTAAGATCTACACGGCTTTAAAACAAATTTATCTCATAATAAATGAAATAACAACGTTTTAAAAAAAATTAACCTTTTAAAATCATTTTTAAATAAAATAACATCCTTAAAACATTTTTTGAGTTCCATAAACATTATGCGTTTATACCTGAGAGTATCTCGGAATGCAATGTGATATGAAGACGTGAAACGTTTACCAATAAACACGGCAAGATCTATCATGAAGCTTGGTCGGTAAGTTTTCAAAACAACGTCATAGACAATGTGGGAATCGTGACAAATAAAAATCTATGTATAACTCAAATTGGTTTTTGTCCACAATAATGCCAATACATACAAATTGACACAACTTGGAAATTTATCCTTATAAATATCCTCTTTTGGATATTTCTTGACAAAACCAAAAACCAGTGAAATGCCAAAGCTTAGCCATTAAGCCGAATGACCTTAATCCCATCCCATAAACGCAAAATGAAAATACATGACACGATTTACCAAACAAATGTCGAACCGATAGAATGAACTATCTACATGTGATGTTCGAATCTATGAATAATCACTACACACAAGAAAAAACAAATACAATGTGAAGTATGGAGGTACAAATGATATAAAACCTTATAATACCAATTTGTAAAACAAACCATTTGTTAAACATGTGAGCAAAACATATGGTACCAAAAAGTACACATATTTTTCAATATAGCTCAAATCAATGTGATATCATTATGTAAACAACATGATCAAAACATATGCTCATCAAACAAACTCACAAAGCTCCACCTACATCACATACTATCTCTCCCCCTTTTGTCTCGAATAAATAACCAGAGAAAAAAATAAACAAACAAACGAACATCTTAGATGAGAAAAATCATATGAAACATATCTAGATAAACATGGATAACCAGCTAATAACAATCAGAAGATACCAAATCGTAGATGGCAAGCAGTCACAAGTATGAATCATTAATATCAGGAATGAGGTGACTAATTCAAGCATGAATGATCACAATCGACTGCATGTAAACTGTCCAAACCAACCCAAATGTACCCAAACAGTGTAATATCATTGATATGCCCAAGTATAACCTCGGCCCAGAGATACCTATCTCGGCCAAGATGATGGCCGAGACATTGATCGACCCTATGAGGGGTAGGGCCCACGATATCATCCCTCGGCCAGACCTACCTCGGCCCAGGCCGACACTACCATATTCACTTCCATGGACCCTACGTCTGGGAATAGCAACCTCAAGTATCTGGAAATAGCAACTTCGGCCAATAGTAGGCCGAGGTGACAAGGATCCCTGATCATCTTCAACATGGAACTAATCCTACCTCGTCCTTGGCCGAGGTGACGAGAAGCATTAATAATCATCAGAATGTATATGCCCAACCTTGGCTGGGGCCGACCTAGCATAATGTCTCGGCTGAGATCAGGTCGAGACTCCTTATGACATTACTCGGATTTAACGGACATCAAGCCTTTACAGCTCGGCCTCTCCCAGGCCGAGGTCATTCACCAACATGACTGCCGAGCATCTGTTGACATTTGGATAAGGACACCTGGGCACAAATCAGTTGTAACAAGATTATTCTCCACATGTGGGAGAATATTTCATCATCATTGCTTACATATGACAGTGACAGATGGCATTCCCACATTGGCGAGGATACCACACACATGCTCATTGCATGCATGGGGGGTACATTACGCCCCCTAGGCACTGTATATAGGGATCATCCCCTACCTTGCAAAAGGATCCAACTATTAAAACCCTAGCTAAAACTCTGTCTAAATATACAGTAGAGAGAGAGAGAGCTTGAGTGAATTGTACCTATGGCCATTAGTGCCTTTGTTCAGTGATATTACTCACACACTCACAGTGGACGTAGGCCAGATTGGCTGAACCACTCATATTCCGGTGTTGATTCCTCATATCCTCACCTCCTTCTCTTATCTCTTTTTATAGTTGTGCTGCTATTGTTATTCATATATCGAGCTTGGAAACACCTCACCTGGTGGTGCTAATTCTTAGCATCATCAATCATCGTATATATGAAGCATGTACAAAATAGAACGAAGAGTCAAAAGTCAACTCAGGTCGCTCGAATGACAATGCAGTGTCATTTGATCGAGATAAGATCTCGTTTGATCTATTTAACAAAATGACCCAAAACAGTAAGGTGTCGGGTGATGTAAATCAAGAAATGACTTAAAAATGAGCTATCTCGCAACCATACCTGACACTATTTCTAATCTCATAAAAACCACTCTTTGAACGACATCGGTAGGTTGTTTGAATGACATCTAGAAGTCGTTTGAACAACTTCAGAAAACTTCATACTCTAGCTCTAAAAATATGTTGGATTTTCCCAGTGAAGTTTTTTTTTCTCAAAACAGTAACTGGAAATTCGAAACAACATCGAAACAGACTCAAGATAGAAAATATGAGGTATATGCTGACGTAGTATCAATATATCTAAACATAAATACAGAATGAATGGGCGTGAACTACAATAGATGAATGAAACTTGGATCGATACATCGAAACGATCTAGAAGAACTAATTGATAGCTAATTGTCATCAAACTAAGTTTTAGCCATATGTGACAATTAATATATAGAGCTTAATGAACTAAACGAACAACATGCACACAAATCTGGAATTTTGATGATTTTACGAATAAAAGCGCCCCGACACGATTTTTTAACATTAGGATTCATGTTCCAAACCCGTTGTAATTTTCCATCCAAACACCCTTAGATATTGATATTTTCTTTTTCCAACTCTTTTGAGGTATGTATTTTCTTGCCTTAGAGAAATCCTATTGACCCTATTTCTTCATATGTTTCTTTTTACTGCCTTAATTTTTTGTTGAGCTCTTTTAAGCGGTTGCTTTTATGATGAGTTTATTTTACTCTCGTAGCCTTTTCCCATGAACACTCATCATTTTTTCAATTTAAGCAATATCTATCATCATGGAAAAAAATTCTTACACGCACACCTCCTCCTAAGTCTAATTACTCATAGATGACAAAATTGAGAGGATAACATCTCACCAAACTCATATATGCATGAGCAGTCAAACATTCATATAAACTCGTGCATGTGTGTGCGATGGCAAATATACAAAGTCGAATCCAAATGCACATCAACTTCGGAACAACCCCATAAGACAATGGTTATGATCATTCTAAACATCTGTAATTATGACCAAATGTCCTAGCCACATGGATAATGAAATGATGGGGGTTCAAGCACACTAATATGCCACATCAAATATGTAAACTCTCGACACATAAATAAACCAAAAATCTTTTTGTGTTTTTAAAAAAATATATGAAACCAAAATTTCTTTTCTATTTTTCTTATAAAACTTAATAAAAGAAAAATATAATACAAAGAGAGAAACATGTCATATCACTAGCAAGATATATATCATCAAGCAAAGGCTAGTGTATGACAAACATGGTCATGCAAGCAATCATCGATATGAAATAACATGTGAAGCATCATGTGCTAACGTGTGAGAATCAACCAACCTAACATTTAGCATCTCCAAAACAGATTTCTAAACCCAAATAGGCGTATACCTAACTAAACAGGTTTTGGGAACTGATGGGACACTACACTTAAACTTCGTAGGGTCTTTTCTAAGATCATAGCAAAAATGCCTAAGGTGACCTTAGCTACAACAATACGAACATGTGTAAACACAGAGAGGAATGGAACTTTTAGGTTGACCTTTTCTAACACCCTGGGATGTGCTTGACGCTTTAAAACAAACTATGGTTTTGGCTTTAACATTCGAAGCACTAAAACAAAATAAGCCACTACCATCACTACTAAAATTACTCGAGTCTTTTAAATTATTTTTCAACTTCAAAATTTGGGACTCAAGTAAAGAATTAGACTCCTGAATTTTTAGGGACTCCTTATTTAAATATTCAATTAACTCTAGAAGGTTATCTCTCTCTCCCTCAATTTGAGCAAACTTATCCCTAAGAGTCTTCTCACGTGCCTTATAATCATCAATCAAAACACTATTTTCTTTCACACAAACCCTATAATTCTTAAAGTCCTTTAACAATTTTTCTAAACAAGGACTCTATTCTCACTCTCTTCCTTACCCATTTTTAAAGAATTAAATTCATCATACAAAGCAACAAACTTCTCAAGAATGATATCTCTTTGAGTTTTAAAGGTTTGCAAATATTCAATCATATGTTTAAAACGAGAATTTTCTTCTTTAAGAATTTCAATTCGTTTTGCCAAACTTTGAGAATCCATCGAGAGAAAAACAAACCAAGAGAGATAAACAAACACAACTACCAAAAAGAATAAAAATAAGGATCTACATAAAAAAGCATTTATTGATCTGATACAAACTTGTAGCCCCCTGTTTTTGTATGTGTGCTTTCGGTGAAAATAATTTCTCCAAAAAACAAACTTCTTACAATTTTAATTCGAACATCAAATTTGTGAACCAATTTTACTTAAGCCAATTTTTATCTTGTTAATCCTAAACGCGCATCTAGTGTGATTAAGCAAGTAAAATAAATCAAGTCCACAAAACACACAACGTCGATGTATGAGGAAACCACTAAGGGAAACCTCGAACGACCCAAGCCAGACAATCACTATAATACAATTTTACAAAGTACAAATAGTAGACATACTCAACAACTCCATACTGTACAAGTCTTGACACTCTTCTATGCTTCAATCACCCTGTCACAGTGCAACGTAGGAGTCCACCTACGCTGAGTCCATAACACATGAGTTCACATATATCTCGATATACACCGATGCAGCTATGACAACCGTCTACGAGTCAGAACATGGAGGCCACCGCTTATTTACCGTAAATCTCGACGAAATAATGTGCAACAGAGATGAACAAACTCCAAATGGTGCTAAACCAAAATATCTATAGCATATGTATATGAAAGATTGGATTTTGAAACATAAAGGATATTTTTATCTTTGAAAAGCTTTGTAAACAAGTGTAGAAAATGACAAGGTTCTATTTCTATAATTTATGTTCTCCACAAATCGAAAGTGTGAGCAAAAGAATCCTTAAATAAAAAAAACTTAAGTCGATGCATCGTTAAAATGATATCTGCCTGTCGTTAGAACGATTATACACTTCTCGTCCGAAGGAGACATGCATATTGTTAGATCGACTTGCTGATGTCGTTTGATCCTTCAAAACATAAGGAAAAGATCTACACGACTCTAAAACATGTTTATCTCATAATAAATAAAGTTACAACCTTTTGAAAACATTTTTAGCCTTTTAAAATCATTTTTAAACAAAATATCATCCTTAAAGAATTTTCGGGTCCCATCACTACACCAAAATGGGCAAATTGTCACCTTTCAGCCGGCCAGCCTTGTCAAGGTCATTGACCGTGACAAAAAACACACGTTTTGTGTCACGATCATTAACCTTGACATGACCGTGATAATTCTTTAAATAATTGTCACGGTCAATGACCTTGACACGACCGTGACAATGTTTACAGCAAAAACCCTTTTCCCCTTCTTTTTTCCCTCCCGCGACGCTGCTCTCTCTCTCTCTCTCTCTCTGCTTTCAGGTTTAATTCTCTCTCTCTCTCTCTCTCTCTCTCTTCCACTTATATATATGTTTGTGTGTATATATATGTGTGTATGTATGTGCGTGTGTGTGTGCGTGTGTGGGGGGTGGGGCAGGGTGGAGGCAGGGTGGGGGTAGGGGGTTAAAAATATAAATAAATAAATAATTTTCTATTAATTTCCAAAAATAATATCCAAAAATGTAAATGTAAATAATATCCAAAAATAATATCCAAAAATGTAAATTTGTAATAATTGTCATCCGAAGTTGGTAAAAGCATCCGAAGTTAAAAAAGCATGAAAAATAAAATATTTTTTAAGATTTGTGGTGAATAACTAAAGTTAAAAAAAGTATTACTTTAGTCATTAAATTACTTTTTGAATTCGGGCGATGCGCGTAAATTTGTAGTAATTGTCTTATAATAAAGATCAATTAGTCTATGTTGTTGAAAAATTTGATCAAATTGGTGAGCCCTTCATATTTTAAAAATGTTGTTTTTATTCCTATTTAACTTTTCTTTATATACACCCTTAATTATATTTAAAGTTTAATAAAATAGGAGTTATAGAAAGAAAAGTGGGGTTTAAATAAAAACACTTTTTTTAAATTTTAGGTTCTGGTGCATAATCTTACTTTGTCACAATTAATTTATATGCCTCAAAGTTATTTTTATCACTCTTAGTTTATATTTGTGATAATACTTTATGAACCACAACTTTAGGTTGATTATTTTAGAACTTAACCCATGAATTTATTTTTGTATTTGAATTAACCCATTATATGAAACATACTTGAAATTAAATATAGTGCGCATAGATACTAGCATTCTAGTTCTTATGCGTACGCATTCAATAGCCCTTAGACCCGTTCGAGAGTCATTACCCCTGTAATGAGATCTCTCGAATTGTCCCGTTTGGACAGTTTGAGACTGTATAATTTCTGTATAATATTCTTATTGGCTTAAAGTTGTTACTTTTGGAGGAAGTTCTGCAGTCGTATCTTAATGTTCTTTGGGTACATACTATATTGACAAGTGTGACTGTTATTTCAATTGACCAATTGAAATAACACTCACACCTGCCAATCTACGTCGTGTACTATATGCGTTTATACATGGGAGTATCTCAGAATACAATGTGATATAAAGACGTGAAACGTTCACCAATAAATAGGGCATGATATATATTAAAGCTTGGCCGCTACATCTTCAAAACAATGACATAAACTGCATGGAATTATGACAAGTAAAAATCTATCTATGACTCAAATTGTTTTTTTAGGAATAATGCCAATATATACAAATTGACACTAATTGGAAATATGTCCTTACATATATATCCCCTTTTGGCTATTCCGTGACAAAACCAAAAACAAGTGAAATACCTAAGTCGGCCCGTAAAGACAAATGACCTAAATCCCATCCCATAAACCCAAAAAGATAATGCATGACACGATCTAGTAAGCAAATGTCGGACCGACAGCATGAACTGTCTCCATGTGATGTAATCGCAAAATCTCCAATCTCTGAATAGTGACTATACACACGAAACAAATACCATGTGAAGTATGGAGGTACAAATGATATAAAATACTATAATACCAATTTGTAAAACAAACCATTTGTTAAACATGTGAGAAAAACATATGATACCAAAAAGTATACACATTTTTCAATATAACTCAAATAAGTGTGATATCAGTATAAAAACAACATGATCAAAATATGTGCTCATCCAAAAAACTCACAAAACTCCCCCTACATCACATACTCTCTCTCCACCTTTTTATCTCGAATAAACAACCAGAGAAAATAATAAACAAACAAACGAACGTCTAGGATGAGAAAAATCATATGAAGCATATCTAGATAAACAAGGGTAGCCAGCTAATAGTAATCATAAGAGGCCAAATCATAGCTAGAAAACAATCACAAATATGAATCATCAGTATCAGGAATGAGGTGACCAAATAAAATAATGCAGTATAAGATTCATGCATGAATAATCATAATCGACTGCATGTAAACTGTCCAAACCAACCCAGATGTACCCAAATAGTATAATATCATGATATATATGAAGCAGGTACAAAAATAGAACGATTAGTCAAAAGTCAACTCAGGTCGTTCAAACGACAATGCAATATCGTTTGAACGAGATAATATCTCGTTCGATCTATCCAAGAAACGACCCAAAACATTAAGGTGTTGTGCGATACAAATTAAGAAATGACCTATCTCGCGACCATACCTGACACTTTCTAATATCGTGAGAACCACTCTTCAAACGACATCGATATGTCGTTTGAATGACATCCATAAGTCTTTTAAACTACTTTGAAAACTTCATATTCGAAATCTAAAAACAAGTAGTATTTGGCCGGTGATTTTTTTTCCCCTTAAAACAAGAACTAGAATTTCGAAAGAGTAGAAAAATAGATTTAAAATAGAAAATATGAGGTACATACTAACATAGTATCAATGTGCCTAAACACAGATACGAAATGAATGGGAGTGGACTACAACAAATGAATCACAACTTGGACACATCGAAACAATAAAAAAGCTCCAATTGATAGCTAAATATCATCAAACTAAGCTTTAGCCATATGTGACAACTAATATATTGAGCTTAATGAACTAAACAAATAACATGCACACAAATATGAAATTTTGACGATATTTGCTTGTCATTAGAACGACTATACAATTTTCATTTGAATGAGACATGCACGTTGTTAGAACGACTTGCTGATGTCGTTTGAATGACAATAAAAGTCATTTGATCCTTCAAATGATAAGGGAAAGATCTACACAACTTTAAAACATGTTTATCTCAGAATAAATAAAGTTACAATCTTTTGAAAACGTTTTTAACCTTTTAAAATCATTTTTAAACGAAATAACATCCTTAAAACATTTTTGAGTCCCATAAACATTGTGCGTTTATACTCGAGAATATCTCGGAATGCAATGCGATATGGAGATGTGAAACGTGATCCAATAAATACGGCATGATCTATCTTGAAGCGTGGTCGCTACGTCTTCAAAACAATGACATAGACTATGTTGAATCGTGACAAGTAAAAATCTATCTATGACTCAAATTGGTTTTTATCAGGAATAATGCCAATACATACAAACTGACAGTATTTGGAAAATTTTCCTTATAATAGCCCCTTTTGGCTATTCCGTGACAAAATAAAAAACTAGTGAAATCCCATCCCATAAACCTAAAAAAAATACATGACACTATCTAGTAAACAAATGTTGGACCGGTAGCAAGAGCTATCTCCATGTGATGTAGTCGCAAAATCTTCAATCTTTGAATAATCACTATGCACATACCTTGTGAAGTATGGAGGTACAAATGATATCAAATATTGTAATACCAATTTTTTAAACATGTGAGCAAAATATATGATACAAAAAAGTATACACATTTTTAAATATATCACAAATCATCGCGATATCAATATGTAAACAACATGATCAAAATATGTGCTCATCAAACAAACTCACATAACTCCCCCTACATCACATACTATCTTTCCCCCCTTTTGTCTCGAATAAACAACCAGAGAAAAAGATAAACAAACAAACAAACATCTGACACGAGAAAAATCATATGAAGCATATCTAGATAAGCATGGGTAGCCAGCTAATAACAATCAAAAGAGACCAAATCATAGGAAACAAATAGTCACAAATATGAATCATCAATATTAGGAATGAAGTGACTAAACAAAATAATGCAGTATAAAATTCAATCACGAATAATCACAATTGATTGCATGTAAACTTTCCAAACCAACCCAGATGTACCCAAACTGTGTAATATCATCATATATACGAAGCAGGTACAAAAACAGAAGGAAGAGTCAAAAGTCAACTCAGGTCGTTCGAACGAAATTGCAGTGTCGTTTGAACGAGATAAGATCTTGTTCGATCTATCCAAGAAACGACCCAAAATAGTAAGGTGTCACGCGATACAAATCAGAAATGACCTAAAAACGACCTATCTCATGGCTATACCTGACATTTTTTCTAATCTCACGAGAACCACTCTTCGAACGACATTGGTACATCGTTTGAACGACTCCCATAAGTCATTTGAACGACTTCAAAAAACTTCATATTCCACCTCTAAAAACATGCAGGATTTTCTCAATGAATTATTTTTCTCAAAACAACATCTGGAAATACAAAACAACAGTAAAATAGACTCAAAACAGAAAATATTAGGTACATGCTAAAATAGTATCAATGTGCCTAAACATGGAGACATAATTAATGGGCATGCAATACAATAAAGGACTCACAACTTGTACCATCGAAACGATAAAAAAACTATAATTGATAGCTAAATGTCGTTAAACTAAGTTTTATCCATATGTAAAAATTAATATATTGATCTTAATGAACTAAACGAACAACAAGCACACAAATCCGGAATTTTGATGATTCTACAAACAATTGCGCCATGGCACGATTTTTCAACATTAAGATTCGTGGTACAAACCCGTTGTAATTTTCCATCCAAACACCCTCATATATTCATATTTTTTTCTAGCTCTTTTGATGTTTCTATTTTTCCCACCATAAAGAAATCCTATTACCCCCATTTTAGCATATGTTTCTTTTTAATGCCTCAATTTTTTTCTTGGGCTCTTTTAAACGGTTGCTTTCACAACGAGTTTATTTTACTCTCGTAGCCCTTTCTCGTGAACACCCATCATTTTTTCAATTTAAGCTATATCTATCCTCAAGGAAAACGGTTCTTACATGCACACATCTTCCTAAGTCTAATTACGCATAGATGATAAAATTGATAGGATAACATCTCACCAAACTCAAACATGCATGAGAAGTCAAACATTCATATAAACTCGTGCATGTGTGTGCGATGGCATATATACAAAGACGAATTTAAATGAACATTAACTTCAAAACAGCCCCATTAGATAATGGTTAAGATCATTCTAAGCATTTGTAATTATGACCAAATGTCTTAGCCACATGGATAATGAAATTATGGGGGTCCAAGCACACCAATGTGCCACATCAAACATGTAAACTCACGGCACAAAAAAAAAATCAAAAATCTTTTTTTATTTTTCAAAAAATATATGAAACCATTTTTTTGTATTTTTCTTATAAGACTCAATAAAATAAAAATATAACGCAAAGAGATAAACATGTCATATCACTAGCAATAGATATATTATGAAGCAAAGACTAGCGTATGACAAACATGGTCATGCAAGCAATCATCGATAGGAAATAGCACAACAAGCATCATGTGCTAGCATGTGAGATTCTACCAACCTAGCATTTAGCATCTCCAAAACATATTTCCTAACCCAAAGAGGTGTATACCTACCTAAACGGGTTATGGGAACCGATGGGACACTACACTTTTACTTCCTAAGGTCTTTTCTAAGATCATAGATTCATAGTAAAAATGCCTAAGGTGACCTTCCCTACCACAATGCGAGCATGTGTAAACACAAATGAGGAATGAAACCTGCTGGTTGAACTTTTCTAACACCATGGTATGTGATTGACGCTCTAAAATAAACTATGGTTTTGGATTTAACATTTGAAGCATTAGAACGAGATAATCCACAACCATCACTACTCGAGTCTTTTAAATTATTTTTCAACTTCAAAATTTTGGACTCAAGCAAAGAATTAGACTCCTCAATTTTTAGGCACACCTTCTTTAAATTTTCAATTACCCTTAGAAGGTTATCTCACTCCCCCTCAATGTGAGAAAACTTATCCCTAAAAGTCTTCTCACATCCCTTATTATCATCAATCTAAGAACTATCCCCTTTGGCACGAACCCTAGAAATATTGAAGTCCTCTAACACTATTTCTAAGACAAGGACTCTATTCCCACTCTCATCCTTAGCCAAATTGAAAGAATTAAATTCATCATACAAAGCAACAAACTTCTCACGAATGATATCTTTTCGAGTTTGAAACATTTGCAAATATTCAATCATATGTTTAAAATGAGATTTTTCTTCTTCAAGAATTTCAATTCGTTTTTCAAACTTCAAATTCAAGAGATTTAATTCGTCAAAACTTTGAGAATCCATCGTAAGAAAAACAAACTGAAAGAGATAAGCAAACACAACTACCAAAAGGCACAAAAATAAAGATCTACACAAAAAAGTGTTGAAAAACTATTTTTAAAGCCGTTTAATACAAGATTAAACTATTTAAGTAACTCCGAACTATTTTTTTAGTAAACTCTTTTCTAGAAATCAAATCAGTTTAATCACAAGATGTTTTTAAAAATTTGCACGGGATCAGTTCAAGAATTGTTAACAAGTTTTGAAAGACAAAAATAAATAGTTTTAAATTAGTACACTAATCAGAATGAGATGAGGAGATATAGAAAGATTAATGAGAAGAGATTTTTAACGTGGTAAAACCTCACCCAACTGAGGAAACATCCATGACTCCCTCTACGGAGTAAAAAGAAAAATCCACTAAAATAAAATATAACAGTTACAAAATATATAACACACAAGCACACAAATCAGACCTACACAAGTTTAGGAATGTACCCACTGGTGTCCTTATAACTTTTCCACAGTTCTGATTGTTGATGTTGTTCTCCTAGTTTGCTAACTTTCACTTTGTTCCAGTCTTTACATCGATTGTTGTTTCAAGATCTTATTACCAACACTTTCAGTGTTGTAGTGTGTAAGTATTTGTGATGGTGATCTAACACATGCATGCACACACTCTTGCTTATTTTTATAAACAGTCTTAGTGTTGATACCAAAATTAGTATGCTGATGTGGACGAATAATAAGAAGACACGTGTCAATCTACGTGGCACAATAGCAACGAGGAAGATTGTTTCCCCAACCAACATACTCACTCCGAGGAACGCCAGTCTTCCGAGGAACTCTTATCTTCCGAGGAACTCCAATGATCCGAGGAGCTCTTGGACGATGAGTAACTAAGGCGGTTCAAGCTGCACCTGGACCACAGCATTAATTACCAGATAATCAACAGTTCAACTATTCATTGAATGCTTATCATCTTGACGCGCACGTTTGAAGAACATTAAATGAATTACCCTTTCATATGTGTATCATTTAATGTAACACTCTTTCATATACAGCCTAAGGGCTATAAATACCTTGTATCACCCTCATTAAAAGGGACCGGAATTTCTTGATAGCACTTGTAATCGAGAATTCTCAAACACTCAGCAATAACATAACAGTGGACGTAGGCCATTCATATAAGGCTGAACCACTTTAAAATCTTTTGTCTTATTTATTTATTTATCTGTGATTAATTAATTAGAGTAATCTAGTTTTTTACATCAACAGGTTGGCGCCGTCTGTGGGAATCGATTGTTATTATCGTTTTTCACCAAAAATCATTCATCATCAATGGCGGATAATCCAGAATCTAGCAATCGAAACGCTGGAAACGCTGGAAATCCTCCAAATCCCTCTGCACCTCCAGATCTGGCCGGGATTATGACGAATATGGCTCAAGGACAAACCGCCATGCAAGACACAATGAGGCAACTCATACAAACCCTTCATGGCGGTGCACCTGAACGTTCAGGACAACGAAGTGGTCAGAGGCAAACTTATTTACTTTCTTCACGATCCAGACATACTGAGTCATATCGTAATGAGGAGTCTGATGATTTCTCTTATTAACTTGGGCGAACTTCGTCAATAAGGGCTACAGATACTGATCAACGTATCACTCTCTCTCCAGAAAGACCTAGTGCCTTAGAAAGACTGAGTAGGGTGTCTCCTTTCAGTCGATTAGGCCCTAGGAGGAATAGGAGTCCACCTAAGACCATGTCGAGGAGTTTTCGACAACCATCAGATCGAAGAGAAGGATCAGCACAATCACGACCAGTTGCTCGTCAAGATAGATCTCAAGAGGCTACTTCAGAACGATCTATTGCTCGAACCAATAGGCCCGAGGAAGGAAATGAAGCGTGGAAAGGGTCCCTTCAGCGATTGGGGGATAGATTGGGAGAAATGGCTAGGGCGAAGAATCCCCTACAACGAACTTTTGTTCAATTGACACCTTTTGTCCAGGCCATTGTAAATTTTCGTACACCGTCAAAGTTTAAAGCACCAGTAGTGACCCCTAAATATGATGGAAAGACAAATCCTGTTCTTCATATAGAGCAATATCAAGCTGTCGCCGATATCTATGCTGTCCCCGACGAGATGAGATGCAGAACGTTCTCAGGAACTCTTACTGGAACTGCCCAGATATGGTACAACAATCTTCCTCGGGGTAAGATTTCAACTTTCTTTCAGTTGGCCGAGTTGTTCACCGGCAATTTCTGTTTCGGAGCAAAGTCAGTAAAACGAGTAGCACACTTGTTAGGTGTTAGACAAAAATCTGGTGAGAGTACTAGAGATTACATCACTCGTTTCAATAACGAGAAGCTGGAAGTCATTGATTACGAGGAGAAGACAGCAATCACCGCCTTGATGAGTGGGTTGTTGCCTAATAAGTTGTATTACACCTTGGCGAAAGATCCACCTAAAACTATGTCAGACTTGATGGCAAAAGCGGCCAAAATCATGAATGCCGAGGAAGCTATGGCTGCAAAGAAGAATATAGATAAAGACACCAAGGTGGACGTCGACAAGTTTAAAAATAAAGAGCATAAGGGCAATGGCGGTGACAAGCGTTCCTGAAATAATAAGTCATCATGGGAAGTCCTGAAGAAATTCGATAATTATACTCCCTTGAAAATGGGTATTAATCATGTCTTGGAAGAAATCAAGAATAGCGAGGAAGTAAAGTGGCCGAAGAAACTGAGGTCAGATCCTGATGCGAGGAACAGGGACAAATATTGCGAGTTCCACAAAGATCATGGCCATATGACTAAAAATTGCATAGCTCTTCAGAACGAGATTGAAACACTCATCCGAAGAGGAAAGCTAGCAAAGTATGTTGATCGGGGAGGTGAAAGAAGAAATAATGATCGAACTAGAGAGAGATCTAGATCTCCTCATCGAGCAGAGGAGAAAAAGAAGAGAGGTCATGAAGATGATGCCGAGGATGACCCCGATCTTCCCAAGAAACCAAGGCATCCAGAACGAGAGGTATTTTCCATACGTTTTGGGTCATTTGATTGTAATGTTATTACAGGAGGAGATGCAGGAGGAGGAGATCTTACTGCAGAAAGAAAAGCTTACCTCGGAGAGGCACAAGCTTGCTCGTACATTTAGCGAATAAATTTGGCCGAGGAGGATCGTCCGAGGAAGGTAAACAAAGAGAAGCTGGTTATTGGCTTTTCAAAAAATGACCTGGCAGGTGTTCTTTACCCTCACGAAGACCCTTTGGTGATCAAAATGAGGATGAAAGAAGTAGTGATTTCAAGGGTGCTGGTAGACAATGGCAGTTCGGCAGACATCATGTACTATTCGTGCTTTGACAGTTTAAATTTGAAGTTATCTCAATTGGAGCCTTATCACAGAACTCTTCTGGGTTTCGCTGGCGAGAAAGTTTTTCCACTTGGGACGATCAAGTTGGATATATTCATTGGAACTTGGCCTGCTTGTCGAACAGAGAGAATACGCTTCTTTGTGATGGATAAGAATGTGCAGTCAGCGTACAACATCATCATGGGAAGAGTTGGTTTGAAGAAGTTCGAAGCAGTCCCATCTACAGTACATCAATGTTTAAAATTCCCAACAAATTTCGGAGTGGGAGTGGTGAAAGGTGATCAAAAAGTAGCTCGAGAATGCTATTATTCATCTGCCGAACAAGAGGAGCTTGAAGAATCAAGGAAAAAGACTACTACTTACCAGGTGGATGAAAGTACGAAAATTGAAACACTTGATCCAAGAGATGAATCCCAACTTGTAAAAGGACAGGTGGTAGAATCTACAGAAAATGTTATTCTGGACGACGAACACCCTGAACGAGTAACCCAGATAGGTTCATCGTTGGATGCTTCAATAAAACAGGAGTTGATAACTTTCTTGAGAAACAGAAAGAAAACTTTTGCGTGGAGTCATGAAGACATGCCAGGAATAGATCCAAACTTCTTGTGTCATGAGCTCAATGTGAATAAGGAGATCAAGCCTGTAAAGCAGAGAAGAAGGGTATTTAGCCCCGGGAAGAATCAAGCTATTCAAGAGGAGGTCGACAAGCTCCAGAAAGCCCAATTCATTGAAGATGTGAAGTATCCGGACTGGTTGGCAAATGTGGTGATGGTAAAGAAGAAAAATAATAAATGGAGAATGTGTATTGATTTCACTGATATCAACAAGGCATGCCCAAAGGATCACTTCCCATTGCCCAGAATTGACCAACTAGTGGATGCTACCTCGGGGCACGAGCTGCTCAGCTTCATGGATGCTTACTCTGGTTACAACCAGATCAAAATGAAACCTGAAGACAGGAAAAGCACTTATTTTATTTCCCCTAGTGGAACTTATTGTTATAATGTTATGCCTTTTGGTTCGAAAAATGCAGGAGCGACGTATCAACGGCTGATGAATAAGGTTTTTACCGAACAAATCAGTTGCAACATGGAGGTCCATGTCGACGATATGCTGACAAAGAGCAAGAAAGATGATGAGCATCTAGTTGACTTAGGTCAGACCTTTGATCAACTGGATAAATACCAGATGAAGCTCAATCCGACGAAGTGCACCTTTGGAGTACGAGAAGGAATGTTCCTCGGGTACATCGTCAACCAGCGAGGCATTGAGGCAAATCCAGCAAAGATCATAGCTCTTTTAGGGTTGCGATCTCCAACGACGAAGAAAGAAGTACAGAGTCTTACAGGACGAGTTGCAGCGCTCAATAGATTTGTATCTCGAGCAACTGATAGGTGCCTTCCATTCTTCAAAACACTCCGAAAAACTTTCGAGTGGAATGATGAATGTGAAAAAGCCTTTCAAGACTTGAAGAAATATCTGGGAACACTTCCATTGCTGTCCAGACCAGTGATGGGAGAAAAGTTATACTTATACCTGGAAGTATCAGAAAATGTGGTCAGCTTGGCATTGATCAGATTGGAGAATGGAGTCCAGAAGCCAATTTATTACACAAGTAAGGCTTCCGAGGTGCAGAGATTAGGTACCCAAAGTTGGAAAAATTGGCATTGGCATTAATTGAAGCAAGTAGAAGAATGGGGCCATATTTCCAGGCCCATACCATCATCGTGTATACCGACATGCCATTAAGACAAGCCCTTCATAAGCCAGAAAAGTCAGGGAGACTGATGTACTGGGCAATAGAGCTCGGTGAATATGATATTGTGTATGCACCCAGATCATCCTTAAAAGGGCAAGCTGTAGCAGACTTTATAGCAGAGTTTACATATCCTGATACCCCCGAGGAACAAAAGTTGCTCCCTGACCAACCTGTGGATGCTACAGGATCAACAGACATAAGTCCAGACCAACTCCGGTTGGTAAAAGGGCTTGTGGATGTAGAAAGATCATCAAATTCAAACCCAGACCAACTACGGTTGGTAAAAGAGCGAGAAGAGATAGTCGACGAGGAGGGAAAGATACCAGGAGAGGATGAAATAAAACAGCAAATATTTCATCGAGGAACGCTGTCAGATAAGAATTTTGAAGACGAGTTACCTACGTGGAGATTGTATGTAGATGGGTCATCTTGTACAACATGTTGTGGAGCAGGGATTGTTTTGAACACTCCAGACGAGATTGACGTGGAATATGCCTTACGATTCCAATTCAAAGCTTCCAATAATGAGGCTGAGTATGAAGCCTTGATAGCAGGTCTTAATTTAGCAAAGATTATGGAAGCGCAACAAGTGATGATATTCAGTGATTCTCAATTAATTGTGAATCAGATGATGGGAACATATGCAGTTAAAGGAGAATTAATGGTCAAGTATCATGCAAAGGCAATGGAGTTGTTGGCAGAATTTGATGCCATTCAGTTGATCAGAATACCAAGAATGGAGAATGCACAAGCAGACGCACTGGCCCGACTAGCATCAGCTACTCGTACCGAGTTGCGAAGAACGATACCAATTAAGGTGTTAGAAAGTCGAAGCATAGATGAAAGCTTGACGATGAATGTTATTTCCCTTGATTTAGGACCATCTTGGATGGATCCCATCAGGGCATATGTCGAGGAAGGAGAATTACTGGAGGACAAGATCGCTGCCAAGAAATTAAAGTTTAAAGCTGCTCGGTATGTACTAACTAATGGTGTTTTGTATAGACGAGGAATTTTGGCAGGCTTGCAAAGATGTGTACATCCCTCCGAGGTGAAAGAATTGATTGAAGAAATCCATGAAGGGTCCTTTGGATCCCATGTAGCAGGTCGAACACTTTTGCAAAGGGTGATGACGCAAGGATACTACTGGCCAACGATGAGAGCTGATTGTATAGCCTATGCTAAAAAATGTGATAAATGCCAACGTTTTTCTTCCATCCGACGTACTCCACAAGCATTATTGACACCCATAACTTCCCCTTGTCCATTTTCCATGTGGGGAATTGATCTTGTTGGACCACTGCCAACGACCCGAGGAAGATTCAAGTACCTCGTCATAGCAGTGGATTATTTTACTAAATGGGTAGAAGCTGAGCTTCTGATTGATATGATGTACGAGAAGGTGTACCAATTCATTTGGAAGAACATCATCTGTCGATATGGTCTCCCTCATGCCTTCATCATAGACCACGGAACACAATTCGATAACGAGGAGTTTACCGCCTATTGTCATCAGTCAAACATTTTGAAGGTTCATTCAGCACCAGGACATCCTCAAAGCAATGGACAGACTGAAGTGACGAACAAAACATTATTAAATGGTTTGAAGAAGAGTTTAAATGAGGCTAAAGCAAATTGGATTAATGAGCTACAGTCAGTATTGTGGGCTTACCGAACAACTCCCCGAGTAGCAACTGGAGAGTCCCCATATATGCTGGCATTTGGAAGTGAGGTTGTAATACCTGCCGAGTGTGACACCCCGACTAATTAAACACCGGGTAGCTACTCCTTTATAAAATTAATTCAAAATGCCAAGTTGGCTCAGTTAATAGCATCACTGTCGAAAACGTTTTATTTTACTAACCACCTAGTATTTAAAAAGTAAGTGCCAAATTTTATTAAATCTGATTAACATGCAACAGAAGTAATGAAGAAATAAATAACACCATTCACCATACTGAAGTAAAACGAATAACCATCACAAAATGTAAATAAACTCTGGAGGAAAAACTCCTCAATACAAATCCCACAACTGATAAGTAAACTGAAATAAATAACTAAAACTGAATACTGAGCAATACATGTTAGAGTCTGAAAACTGAAATGTAAAAATGTCTAATAGAATTGGGCAACATGCCCTACGACTGATAGATGCTGAGACTGGAATCCAAATGAGAGAAGCGTCTACATGCAAATCCCTGTAGCTTCCACAAACAGCTACAGCTCGTCACCTGAATGAGAATCCTATGCTTGGTGTCCTTGTGGCTGGGCACCTAAAATGGTTTTACAAGAAAATATATTTGAAAGCAAATGGGTCAGAGCCCGAAAGTGGAAATCATTTTAAAAAAACCTGCAAGTGCTTTAAAAACATTTAAAACATTAAATGCAAAGTACATGTTAGGACGTGCACTCACATTAAATTCTCACCTCTCGACTAACTGTGCACTCCTAACGTAAGTACCCATCTATAACTACCCTTTCCACTAGCTAAGTGACAACGTAACTAGCTAGACTACCAAAGGTTCTACCCATTTTACTCGGTTAATTTAACATAACAATGCTCGTAATTTAATAGAGGTTTAATGTAACTCAGTTACTAACTATGCCATTGATATAACTATCAGCTAACTCATTATATATCTCGAAACACTACCGTAATATTTTTACAACATTAACATGAGGATTTCCATTAATTTAATGTATATTATTCACATCATAAATATACGATACAAGCACCCCGCAATCTAAGCTATGGTGCACACATACTCTGCTATCCAACCCGGTACATCACGTACATAAGGATCACATATTCCGAATCTCTCAGGAATAGTTCAGATAACACAAATCACAAATAGTGGAGGCGAACACAGTCACCATCACATGGGTCACGCACATACCTACGCTCCCATGGTCAGCGGACTTATTAATATCACAATAAGTATTTCTATGACCTATGTTCATCAAGGTACAAGTCTATATCCCCCCCGTAGGCACACAAGGATTAGAGGGCCCTAAGCGAACGCAAACCTCCCGTGATAGCAAGTATGGTAGGTATGTCATACACACAATCCATATACCAATATTAAGTAAACACACATCTTAGTAATACCGTATTATATTCGTAGTACATATTGCACTCTCGTACTAATCATGATTATCACAACTTATTTTATTCTGGTTCATAATTATACGTGTCATAATTTATCCTCACATCGTAGTAGACACTCACGTCTCAACCCAAACGGTTCATTGAATATAACTCTCGTGTATGATTTACTCATCTTAATAACTCAAAAGTCTCAAATCAATCACTATATCATCAAAGGAATACTAACACTACCCTTGAACCAGTTCCCGGGACTCCAAAAGTCAAAACAGTCCAAAAAGGACCAAACTGTCAACTCGTTAGAAGTCTCGTTCGAACGAGGCTTCGAACGAGTTTGGACTGTCAGGTCGTTAGAAGTCTCGTTCGAACGAGGCTGTTCGAACAAGATCCCAGTTCGTTCGAACGAACTGACCCTTCTAACGACATCTCGTTCGAACGAGATATTGAACGAAAATTCCTACTCGTTAATAACGACTCGTCAACTCGTTAGAAGCTCGTTCGAACGAGCTCGTTCGAACGACCTGGGGGCTGCTTCTAACGAGTGGCCAGTTTCGGCCCAGATTTTTCCCCAATTCGTTTTTCACCATTTTTACTCCTCAAACCTCTTCTAAAATTCATTCCCATAATATATTGAGTTCCCTAATCATCCTCAAACATGTTAAGGGGCTATACTAACATCATTAAAGGGTTTAATATCTTCTAAACATCATTAAATCACAATTTCTACATTAATTCCCAATTTTCTTCAAGAACATAAACCCTAACTTTTTCTCATCATAAATTCCCAGATTTTAATTCGTTTATACATCACCTAGATATGAAATCTCCGAAATTAAATCTCCCAACAATGTTTCTACCTGCAAACCTATCCCAACATTCAATAATAACTTCAAATTTCATGGGTTTTCTTTTAATCTTTCAAGAACAATCAAGATTCTTCAATTTCTAACATGGAAAAGACATTCTTCGAATTTAAATGAAATAAAGTCACTTGCCTTGGTTTGATTTCTGAATTTGGTGTGGGTTTGGTGTAGAATTTCTGCAGAATTCCTCTCTCTCTCTCCTTCTCTAAGCTTTCTTCTCCAAAAGGCTATGGTGGCTAGGGTTTGCTTTGGGGAAACTTATGAGAACCTAATTTAATAAACCTCCGTAGCTTGTTGGGTTAATAAGGGTTGGTTGAGGTCAATCCTTATCAGATTACAACTCTCAATTTTCGTCACTTTTAATTACCCAAAAATACCAAATTACTAAAATACCCTTTAAGTTACCGGGATGGTCTAAAAATACCCCGGGACCCAAACTATACCCCCGGCTAGTGTTTTCTGACTATCTCGACCCTTCCGGACGCATTGGCGCACTCAAAACGACCATACGGATTATAGATTTTAAATTCACTTTTATTGTCAAAATATTATACCGTGACGCGGCGGTCCCACGCGTCTCAACAAAATTTCTAAAATGCCGTATATAAATCTCACGACAAATTTTATAATACCGAATACATATATAATCATATATGCACTTAATCAAATACCAATTCGCATCACATTAGTATTTATGACCCGGATTAATTTCCAATTAATACGCAATTTAATTAATTAATCCCAAAATAAATATAGTCAAAAATACGGGGTATTACATACTTCCCCCCTAATAACTGAATTTCGTCCCGAAATTCGAAACTAGAAAGTACCTGCTAAAAATAGCTCTGGATAACGTTCGCGCATCTCATCCTCGCGCTCCCATGTGGACTCATCGACATTGTGATGTCGCCACTGAACACGTACTAACGGGACTATCTTTGACCGCAGTTTCCTCTCGCTTCGGTCCAAAATAGCGATTGGCCCCTCCTCGTAGGAGCTATCCGGCTGGAGATCGATGTCCTCCACAGCAATGTGAGAATGAGCCAAATTATCTCTAAGGTATTTCCTCAGCGAGGAAATATGGAACACGTCGTGAATCCGATGCAAGTGCTCCGGTAGTCCAAGTCTATACGCAACGGGTCCGATCCGCTCAATAATAGGAAACGGCCCCACATACCTCGGTGCCAACTTTCCCTTCTTCCCGAATCGCATAATCCCCTTCATCGGAGAAACCCTGAGCAAAACCTGGTCCCCCACTTGGAACTCCCGGAAAAATCTCTTCGCATTAGCATAACTCTTTTGCCTGTCTTGAGCTACCCGAATGCGACTCCGAATCAACTCAATCCTTGCCGAAGTATCCTGAATCACTTCCGATCCAAGTAGTTTGTTGTCCCCCACTTCCAACCAACATGCTGGAGAACGACAAGGCCTACCGTACAATGCCTCAAACGGAGCCATGCCAATCGTGAACTGATAGGAGTTGTTGTAAGCAAATTCCACCAGTGGAAGGTACTGCTCCCATCCACCCCCGAAGTCAATAATGCACATGCGTAGCATGTCTTCCAACATCTGATTGGTGTGCTCTGTCTGCCCATCAGTCTGCGGATGATAAGCCGTACTCAACCGCAATTCCGTGCCCATGGCCTCCTGGAAACTCTCCCAAAATCTCGAAACAAATATCTTGTCTCTGTCAGACACGATATTCAGGGGTACACCGTGAAGTCTCACAATCTCTTAAATGAAGAGCTGGGCATACTGTCCCGTAGTGTAGTCAGTCCTTACGGGTAAGAAGTGAGCGACCTTGGACAACCTGTCCACAATTACCCAAACGGAGTCGTGACCCCTCTGCGACGTAGGCAACCCCGTGACAAAATCCATGGATATGCTCTCCCACATCCACATCGGAACCTCCAACGGTTGTAGCAATCCTGCGGGTCTCTGATGGTCCACTTTGACAAGCTGACAAGTGGCGCATTTCGAAACAAACTCAGCGATATCTCTCTTCATACCGCTCCACCAATACTGCCGTCTCATGTCTTGGTACATTTTGTCCCCTCCAGGATGTACCGCGAACCGTGAGCCGTGCGACTCTGCCATCACCTCGTGCCGCAATTCTTCCCCTTCCGGGACTACCAATCTCCCATTGAAGCGTAATCCCCCGTCTGAGCTAACGGTATAGGATTCAGCTCCCTCAGCTAGCAATCGGACTATCTGCTCCTGACAGAACGTGTCATTAGCCTGTGCCCGTACTACCTTCGTAACAATCTGCGGTGTAACGGTCATCACAGACATGAAAGATCGGGCCACTGCATCCTGGTGTCCCAATTCCTTCCATTTTGCCTTCCACACCTCTGCCACCTCATCTGCTGGCCTACGGCTCAACGCGTCTGCTACCACGTTAGCCTTACCCGGGTGGTACTGGATGTCGAACTGGTAGTCTTTCACGAATTCAAGCCACCTACGCTGCCGCATATTCAGCTCCTTCTGCGTGAACAGATACTGCAGTGACTTGTGGTCCGTGAACAACTGAAACTTCTCCCCCAAAAGATAGTGCCTCCAAATCCGTAAGGCAAATACCACTGCTGCCAACTCCAAATCATGTGTGGGGTAATTCTTCTCATGAGGCTTAAGCTTACGAGAAGCATAAGCTATGGCCTGTCTCTCCTGCTGCAAAACACCTCCAAGCCCTTGCAAAGACGCATCGGTGTAAACCAAATACTCAACTCCCGGTCTCGGCAATGCTAACACAGGTGCTGAGGTTAATTTGTCCTTCAATTCATCGAATGCCAACTGACAGGCATCACTCCAGATATATGGCACACCCTTACGAGTAAGATGTGTCAAAGGACCTGCTATCTCCGAGAAACCCCGAATAAATCTCCTGTAGTATCCTGCTAAGCCCAAGAAACTACGAATCTCTGTTGGTGTCGTGGGTTGTCCCCACTCCCTCACCGCTGACACCTTCCCCGGATCGACAGATATTCCCTGGTCAGAAATAATGTGACCCAAGAACTGGACCACCTTCAGCCAAAACCCGCACTTCTCATATTTTGTATACAGCTCGTTCTGACGAAGTGTCTGCAAAACCTGCCTCAAATGCTCGGCGTGCTCCTCCTCTGTCTGAGAGTAGACCAGAATGTCATCAATGAAGACAATGACAAACTGATCTAGGAAATCCCTGAACACTCTGTTCATCAAGTCCATAAACACTGCTGGAGCGTTGGTCAAGCCGAAAGGCATAACCCAAAACTCGTAAGAACCATATCTCGACAAGAACGCAGTCTTCGAGACATCCTCCTCCCTGATACGCAACTGATGGTATCCCGATCTCAAATCAATCTTTGAGAAGAAAGAAGCTCCTCTCAACTGGTCGAATAAGTCATCGATTCGAGGCAACGGATACTTATTCCGTATCGTGACCTTATTCAACTCTCGGTAGTCCACGCACAATCTCAGTGAACCGTCCCTCTTCTTCACAAACAAAACTGGAGCGCCCCAAGGTGAGGTACTCCTGCGAATAAAGCCCTGCCCTAACAGCTGCTCTATCTGTTCCCGTAACTCACGCATTTCAGCTGGAGCCATACGGTACGGTGCACGTGCTATAGGTCTCGTACCCGGTAGCAAATCAATAACGAAGTCTATCTCTCGACTAGGTGGTAAGCCTGGTATCTCCTGAAACACATCTGAATACTCCCTGACAACCGGGATCGAATCCAAAGGAATCACAACCTCCTTAGAGGTATCCTCCTCTATGTAATACAGATGAGCGGTCGATCCTCCCTCTGGGCGAGGCATCGCCACTATAAACATCTCCTGCCCCGGAATGGCAAAAATAATGCTCCCGCTGAAGCAATCAATCATGGCCCTATATGCTACGAGCCAATCCATACCGATGATCACATCGTGAACATGCATGTCTAACACTAACATGTCCGCAGGTAATACCAAACCACCAACCTCTACCCCCACTCCCCGACATATAAAGAAATAAGTGACCCACTCCCTAATGGTGAGTCGACACACGTCACTGTGCTCTCTGCCGTAGCTAACAATCCTAAAGCTTTCGCGAAGTGTGTAGCAATAAAACAGTGTGTAGCACCCGTATCAAATAACACCCGACCCATAGTGCCATGGATAGGAAACGTACCCTCGATCGCGGGCGGTGCCTGTGGAACTGCAGCCTGGTGAACGTTGTAGACACGTCCATACTGTAGCTGCCCCTGTTGAGCTGGGACTGCTGGAATGGGTGGCAAAGCTGCCATCTGTGGCGGTGCAGGAAGAGCGGCGGGAAACATAGGTCTCTGTGGCTCCTGGCGAGCACCCTGCTGCTGCTGCTGTGGGGCCCTGCCCCTATCAGGACAATCCTGCTTCTTATGGCCAGTCTTGCCACAAGTAAAGCACTTCCCTGGGAAGTTCCCTCCCCTCTGCCCCTGCTGTCCCCGGCCCTGGTGGCCGTTACCATTCCTCCCTTGGCCCTGCTGGCCCTGCTGGAACTACTGCCCATTCTGCCCCTGTTGGCCCTGCTGGCCGTTTGGACCCTGATGGCCCTGGCGGAAACCTCCCTGTCCCTGCCTGTAGTTCCCTGACCGGAACCTCTTGTTATCCCCCTGCTGGGAGCCCTACTCAGTCTGTCTTTGCCCCTGACCCGATTGTGCCCCGCTGGCACCATGTCCTCCGGTCCTGCCCTGATGGCTAGACTCTCCCGACCGCTTGCCCTCGGCCATGTGAAAACGGTGGTCCTGGTAGTGCAATAACGCAGCGTTAACCACATCAGAATACGTGGCCAACGATAGGTTCCCTAGCAGATGCTGACGGATCCTCCAATTCAACCCGTCGGTGAACTTCTCTATCTTCTTCTTCTCTGTTGGAATCTCGTCTGGTACGATATTCAACAGGTTAGTGAACTCGGCCTCATACTCGGCCACTGTCTTGCCCTCTTGCTTCAAACTCATTAGCTTCCTCCTCATCTCTGTATGAACTGCGGACGGAAAGTACTTGCGGTCGAACCGCACCCAGAACTCCTGTATGGTGAGGGTATCTCTTTCCTCTGCGGTGGTAATGGACTCCCACCACTGCAGCGCAGATCCAACTAGCTTGAAAGTAGCTAGCACCTGCTTCTGAACGTCGGTGCACTCATGCATCCTCAAATGCCTCTGCATGTCCTTCCTCCATTGGCTCGAGACTACCACGTCTGAGCTACCTGCAAACTCTGGCGGATGCGCTTTCTGAAAAGCGTCACGTACACGCTCCCAAGCAGACGGGAATGCATTAACCTGTACTGGCGCAGCAACCGGCGCCTGAGGTGGTGCCTGCTGAATCACGGCAATCGCGGCATTTACCGCTTGGGCTACTATAGCAGCAACCTCAGCGGCGTTTAACATGCCCTGAACTGGAGCGGGCTGTGGTTCGGGCGTAGCATTCCTGGGAACTCGTCGTGCACGTCGTGGAGGCATCTGAAATAAGAACAAAGTTTATAAGTTCACGGTTTATAAACTTAAAATAGCTGAAGAACGAAGCATACACAATAAGAGTACAACAGTCCTAAAATATAGGGCTCTATATCAAAGAAAACGTAGCGGAAACATAATAGCCGTACAGATCCTAAAGGACACTAGAACCTGATGCTCTGATACCACCTGTGACACCCCGACTAATTAAACACCGGGTAGATACTCCTTTATAAAATTAATTCAAAATGCCAAGTTGGCTCAGTTAATAGCATCACTGTCGAAAACGTTTTATTTTTACTAACCACCTAGTATTTAAAAAGTAAGTGCCAAATTTTATTAAATCTGATTAACATGCAACAGAAGTAATGAAGAAATAAATAACACCATTCACCATACTGAAGTAAAACGAATAACCATCACAAAATGTAAATAAACTCTGGAGGAAAAACTCCTCAATACAAATCCCACAACTGATAAGTAAACTGAAATAAATAACTAAAACTGAATACTGAGCAATACATGCTAGAGTCTGAAAACTGAAATGTAAAAATGTCTAATAGAATTGGACAACATGCCCTACGACTGATAGATGCTGAGACTGGAATCCAAATGAGAGAAGCGTCTACATGCAAATCCCTGTAGCTTCCACAAACAGCTACAACTCGTCACCTGAATGAGAATCCTATGCTTGGTGTCCTTGTGGCTGGGCACCTAAAATGGTTTTACAAGAAAATATATTTGAAAGCAAATGGGTCAGAGCCCGAAAGTGGAAATCATTTTAAAAAAACCTGCAAGTGCTTTAAAAACATTTAAAACATTAAATGCAAAGTACATGTTAGGACGTGCACTCACATTAAATTCTCACCTCTCGACTAACGGTGCACTCCTAACGTAAGTACCCATCTATAACTACCCTTTCCACTAGCTAAGTGACAACGTAACTAGCTAGACTACCAAAGGTTCTACCCATTTTACTCGGTTAATTTAACATAACAATGCTCGTAATTTAATAGAGGTTTAATGTAACTCAGTTACTAACTATGCCATTGATATAACTATCAGCTAACTCATTATATATCTCGAAACACTACCGTAATATTTTTACAACATTAACATGAGGATTTCCATTAATTTAATGTATATTATTCACATCATAAATATACGATACAAGCACCCCGCAATCTAAGCTATGGTGCACACATACTCTGCTATCCAACCCGGTACATCACGTACAGAAGGATCACATATTCCGAATCTCTCAGGAATAGTTCAGATAACACAAATCACAAATAGTGGAGGCGAACACAGTCACCATCACATGGGTCACGCACATACCTACGCTCCCATGGTCAGCGGACTTATTAATATCACAATAAGTCTTTCTATGACCTATGTTCATCAAGGTACCAGTCTATATCCCCCCCGTAGGCACACAAGGATTAGAGGGCCCTAAGCGAACGCAAACCTCCCGTGATAGCAAGTATGGTAGGTATGTCATACACACAATCCATATACCAATATTAAGTAAACACACATCTTAGTAATACCGTATTATATTCGTAGTACATATTGCACTCTCGTACTAATCATGATTATCACAACTTATTTTATTCTGGTTCATAATTATACGTGTCATAATTTATCCTCACATCGTAGTAGACACTCACGTCTCAACCCAAACGGTTCATTGAATATAACTCTCGTGTATGATTTACTCATCTTAATAACTCAAAAGTCTCAAATCAATCACTATATCATCAAAGGAATACTAACACTACCCTTGAACCAGTTCCCGGGACTCCAAAAGTCAAAACAGTCCAAAAAGGACCAAACTGTCAACTCGTTAGAAGTCTCGTTCGAACGAGGCTTCGAACGAGTTTGGACTGTCAGGTCGTTAGAAGTCTCGTTCGAACGAGGCTGTTCGAACAAGATCCCAGTTCGTTCGAACGAACTGACCCTTCTAACGACATCTCGTTCGAACGAGATATCGAACGAAAATTCCTACTCGTTAATAACGACTCGTCAACTCGTTAGAAGCTCGTTCGAACGAGCTCGTTCGAACGACCTGGGGGCTGCTTCTAACGAGTGGCCAGTTTCGGCCCAGATTTTTCCCCAATTCGTTTTTCACCATTTTTACTCCTCAAACCTCTTCTAAAATTCGTTCCCACAATATATTGAGTTCTCTAATCATCCTCAAACATGTTAAGGGGCTATACTAACATCATTAAAGGGTTTAATATCTTCTAAACATCATTAAATCACAATTTCTACATTAATTACCAATTTTCTTCAAGAACATAAACCCTAACTTTTTCTCATCATAAATTCCCAGATTTTAATTCGTTTATACATCACCTAGATATGAAATCTCCGAAATTAAATCTCCCAACAATGTTTCTACCTGCAAACCTATCCCAACATTCAATAATAACTTCAAATTTCATGGGTTTTCTTTTAATCTTTCAAGAACAATCAAGATTCTTCAATTTCTAACATGGAAAAGACATTCTTCGAATTTAAATGAAATAATGTCACTTGCCTTGGTTTGATTTTTGAATTTGGTGTGGGTTTGGTGTAGAATTTCTGCAGAATTCCTCTCTCTCTCTCCTTCTCTAAGCTTTCTTCTCCAAAAGGCTATGGTGGCTAGGGTTTGCTTTGGGGAAACTTATGAGAACCTAATTTAATAAACCTCCGTAGCTTGTTGGGTTAATAAGGGTTGGTTGGGGTCAATCCTTATCAGATTACAACTCTCAATTTTCGTCACTTTTAATTACCCAAAAATACCAAATTACTAAAATACCCTTTAAGTTACCGGGATGGTCTAAAAATACCCCGGGACCGAAACTATACCCCCGGCTAGTGTTTTCTGACTATCTCGACCCTTCCGGACGCGTTGGAGCACTCAAAACGACCATACGGATTATAGATTTTAAATTCACTTTTATTGTCAAAATATTATACCGTGACGCGGCGGTCCCACGCGTCTCAACAAAATTTCTAAAATGCCGTATATAAATCTCACGACAAATTTTATAATACCGAATACATATATAATCATATATGCACTTAATCAAATACCAATTCGCATCACATTAGTATTTATGACCCGGATTAATTTCCAATTAATACGCAATTTAATTAATTAATCCCAAAATAAATATAGTCAAAAATACGGGGTATTACACCGAGTTGGGTCTACCAACACACAGAGTGCTGAATTTCAATTCCCCAGTCAGTGATTTGATGAGAAGATTAGATTTGAACATGCTCGAGGAGGTTAGAGAAGAAGCAGCCATTAGGAATGCTGCATATCAACAACGAACAGCTCTGTTTTACAACAAGAGGGTGAAAAAATGCGATTTAAAGGAAGGAGATTATGTGCTAAAGAAGGTCATTCAGAAGCACAATAAATTGGAAGCAAATTGGCATGGACCTTATCGAGTTACAGAAGTTGTTCAACCAGGAACTTACCGAATAACAACTCTAGAAGGAGAGGAATTCAAGAATGCATGGAATGCTGAACACCTACGCAAGTATTATCAGTAATGTAAAATGTAAAGCAGTTCTATCAATATGAATAAAACGATGATGTTTCACCATCTTCTCTCCTTTTATTGAAAGTTTTTCGGGGAATACTAGTGTACAACACTACGCTGCTCGACAGCAAAAAGAAGACGATAGTTCGAGCGTGATCAACTTCGGTTGGTAAAATAGCGAGAACAAACTATACTCTTTTGGTTAGGAGGCATACACTAGCGTGACCAACTCCGGTTGGTAAAATAACTAGTGGACACTGATAGTTCGAGCGTGATCAACTTCGGTTGGTAAAATAGCGAGAACAAACTATACTCCTTTGGTTAGGAGGCATACACTAGCGTGACCAACTCCGGTTGGTAAAATAACTAGTGGACACTGATAGTTCGAGCGTGATCAACTTCGGTTGGTAAAATAGTGAGAACAAACTATACTCCTTTGGTTAGGAGGCATACACTAGCGTGATTAACTCCGGTTGGTAAAATAACTAGTGGACATGATAGTTCAAACCCATAACCAACTCCGGTTGGTAAAAGGGCAAGAACAACATTCTTAAAAATGCCAATTTCGGCTGGTTAAGAAACAAAATATGCCAACTTATGTTGGTCGGAAGGTAAAACTATTCTAGAAAATAAAAAATATTCCAAACTGAACCAAGTATGGTTGGTCGGGGATAAAAATCCACTAACTGTATTTGGTCGACGAGGATAAAATGATCGACCTTGGTTGGTCGGACACATTTTATGAAAAAAATTGCCAAGTATGGTTAGTCGGGGATAAAAACTCTCACTAATTATAATTGGTCGACGAGCACAATTTAACAACCTTGGTTGGTTGGAAAAATTTTAAACATTTTTTATACTCATTACTTTATTATTAAGTGATCGAGCAACATTTTTGATACTTGTAATCTTTTATTACTAGATTGGTCGATGAACCACAAAGAATTGTTATGCAATCACAAATATAAAAGTGTTAGACAAGTACAAAACAATAGCAATACAGATTTGCAAACAGAAAATGAAAGTCTTTCATTAAAATTCAAAACGAATTACAAATTACATGTGTGCTAACTATTACATTGAGATTCCTACTCTATTGGTTTCTTTCCCTTAGCTTTTGAAACAGGCTCCTTTCCAGCAGGAGGATCTTCCAGGCAAAGAGGAGAATTAATGAAGTTAATATCGCTGAGCATTCTGACGTTCATCACAGAAGGTGTATCCAGTAGATGCTCGGGACGAGATACCTCGATTTGTGAATGAAGATTATAGTCGTCGAGGTATTTTGCAATTAAGCTCCGAGGAATGGCACGAGCTGGGATCCATTCCATGTCCAATTTATAAGCTGGCACAGGCAAGTCTAATAGCCCAGGAGTATGATAATCCCATAAATAATGCCCTTGCTCCAATTTTAATACACCCAGGGCGTTCAACCATCCCTGCTTATAACCTTCATTATTGGCATTTTCAAAGCGAGCATCCAAGTGATAAAGGGCTTCATTGTATCCTGCCATCCAGAACTCACGAGGTTGTTTGTGGAATTGGAAAGTTAATTTCTCTAACTGCTCATGAAAGTTCTTGGCAAAAGCATCCTTATTATCCAGAGCAGATTTGGTCGATGCAAGTTGATCCTCCAGAGTTAGGATTTTCTTGGACATTTCAGACAAATCCCGATCTTTGGCATTCAGTTGATACGCTTGGGTTTCCAATGTTGACAGAGTACGAGCTTCTTCAATACTACGAGGAGTTCTTGATCGACCCCGAACAGCTGGAGTGCTTCGTTCCTCGTTAACATCCTGGGCAGCTCTTCCTCGCCCACGAGAACCTCTTCCTCGTCCCCGAGCAGAAGTAGAAGTACCAGATCTTCGCAGGACATCCAACTCTTGCCTTAATTTTGCATTTTTAACCTCTAAGAAGGAAAATCCCTCATCGGTCACTGAGATTACCGCTGTTGAAGAAGAGGCTGCAGACTTGTATTGTGCTAGTTCTTTTTGCAAATTATTATTCTCTTACTCCAGCAGTTCAGCAATTTGTCTACAGGCTTCAACTTCTCCCTTTAGGGTCCTCTCCTTGACATCATACCCAGCAATGAGTTTGTTATAGCCCTTCTCGGCAGAAAGTTGTTGATATTTCTTTTCATACCCCTCATGTAACAAGGCATTTGACTCCTTGTACTGATCCTTGAGATCTTCTAGAGTATATTGAAGCTCCTCGATCATATCATAGTAAGCCACGTTATTGGCCATAGCTCGATCAAGTAAGCCCTTCAGATATTGATAAGCTTCTAATGCCTGCTCTGAAGCATCATGGCCAAGGATGTCGGCAACTTCTGATGCACTGAGGTCTGTGTGACCAGCTTTATAATACTCATGGCATTGCTGCATCAACGTTGTGTCATTAGCAGACAAAAGATCCATCCTGGCCAGAAACTAACAGAGAAAGAAAAAGAAGATTAAGACAGAGTGCAGATAAAGAAGAGACAATCATATGGAAGAAAAGAACTCAAATTTTATTAGATCATAAGGCAAAGTTACAAAGATCTGAGATACAAAGTACAAGTAAAAGAAAAACAGAAAGAGAATACCGAACAACTTCACACCTTTTCCTTATCTCCCAAGACTTTCTCGGGAGGCTGGGACGAGGAGCTTGGTTGCTCGGTGGAAATAAGGAGTTGGTCGGCGGAAGCTGGAACTTGTTCTGGAGGAGCTGGCAGAGATGAAAGCTCCTCGTCAGCAGGCTGGGTAAGGATGATATCACCCACAACCAACGAAGATTCTTCTGAGGCAGCTTCGTCCTCTTCTTCATCCTCGATAGCTGGAGGAGGACCAGGGAGATGCTGTTAAAATAGCTCGGAGTCCTCGCTCACTTTCAACTCTTGCAAAGCTGCAACCCAACCATCTCGGAAGTACTTCAAACTTCCATATTGCACTTGAGTCATCATAGCAGCTACTCCCTTGTTCCACCCTTTATGCCAACCTGTGCTGAAAGACTTCTTTATTGCCTTCTTTCTTTTCATTTTCTCCGAGGAGAGCTTCTCGGATAGAAGGTCCTCGGAGACTTTCAGCTTGGCCTCCAACTCCTCCTTCTGACGATTTGCTTCGCGCAGAAGGGTCAGCTTTTCCTCAGCTGATTTCAGCTTATTTTCAAGCTCCCCGAAGGTGGTGAGCTTCTCGGAGTATTTCTTATTTTCCCTCTCCAAGTCCTTCACTTTATTTCCCAACTGCACCTTCTCTGCTTCAGATGGAGCCAGTTTCTTCTCCCATTCACCTTTATCCTCGTCGTACTTCTGACAGGATTCCTTCAGGGATTGAGCCAAACCCTGGAATGCATCCTCTACTCCAAACGAGGAGCTTGAAGCTTTGAGTGCTTCATCTTTCTTTACAATGGTGTTAAAGCAACTCACCAGCTGAAAAAAGAAGGTAGTGATGAGTTAGTGCCGAGATACATATATTGATAGAAGGAAATAAGAATTCAAGATAAGAAGAAACTTACTAAAGCGATGTGACGAGTAGCTAGGGATGTCAGCATATCCCTAGGCATGTTTTCCTCGATGCCTTGGACTTCAGGAATAATCCAAGTCTTTACCGATCTCATTGCAGAGCTCGGGGGAATAATGGTTGGAACACCAGCTCCACTAGTTTGGAGCTAGGGAATGACTTCAGAAAAACTAACCGAGGAAGACTTCTTCAATCTCCTCGGTGTCTTCTCAACAACCTCAACCAAAGAAGAATTTTTGGTTGGAGAGATAGTGATTACTTCCACTGGCGCATTCTTCTGTACAGGAGCCACAGGGGGCTTCTCGACGACCTTCTGAAGAGCAGCAGAAGGGGCAACATCCAATTTCTTTATCCCCTTTGGGACATCGGCTTTGCTTCTCTTTCCATCTCCAGCAGAGGAGGTCTCTTCAAAGAGGGCAGGAACTCTTCTCTTGCCCATCTTCTGACTTAGAAGAATGTGAGAGTCTGGTGAAGAATCTTCAGAAGCTGGCAATGGTTCGCTAATGCTAGCCACAGGACGAGCAGTGTAAGAGGATGTGTAGCTCCTGTATTGTAGCAAGTATGAAGCAGATCTAATGTGCTCGTCTACAACCTTCTGATGCAAACTCCAGATATGTTTTAAATGCTTGATATTAACTTCTGTTTCTTTTGGAGTTTTTCTCTTGCTATCAACTGCAAATAAAGACATAGTGAAATATCAGTCATACATTTTGTCGAACACAATGAAATCATAATTTCAAAAAACAAAATAAGATGAAAATAACCTATCCCATTGCCATATGGAGGGCATTTGGGACCCTCATATACTTCGTCTCCAACCAGAGGGGCATGTTGCCAATTTTTTACAACTACTCCATGTTCAAAATAATCCCTGTTGGCATCAGGGAGGTTGACTACTAGAGCCCTATTCAAAAATCTAGTTTTTAAATAATAGACATTGTCTAAAACAGCCCATCTATAATAGTACATAATCTCAGGAATTCCTATACGAGTTCCATGAGTTTGATTTAACCTATACACCCCATTAACTATTCTCCATGTGTTGGGGGATATTTTTGCAGGGACAACGTCGAAATACTGACAGAACTCTAAGCATAAAGGGTTTGGTGGAAAAGAAAATCCACATTCAGCAATAAAGAGGCTAGGGAACCAATGTCCCTCAGCCAAATCAAAATAACTTAAAGGCTCAGAAAGAACCTCCAAAATTACCCAAGATGGAATAGAGAAATCAGAACGGAATTTCTCAAGAGACTCAATAATGTAAACCATGATGAATAAAAGAAGAAAGAAGAAGAGCTTACAGGGAAAAAGGAGATCTGTTGACAAACAAATGAAGAAAAGGATGGATGCACAGGAGAGAGAAAAGCTATAGAAAACTCGAAAGCAGAAATTGAAAAGGTAGAAGACGATGGGATTGCCTCTGAAGCTTAAATACTTTGCCTTGGGAAACGGCGAAATAAATGATTACAAAAAAGAAAACTATTACGCTACCAGTGGCTAAAAGGACAAAAAGGGCACGAAGATCGAAGCGCCTATAAAAATGCAAAAAGGCGGATTCTGCGAATTTGGAAGGAAATTCAAATATGAAGAAAAGGCTCCTAAAACCCAGGAAGGTCATTTAATTTCGCCATATACCGAGAAAGAATGTTCCATACTCCTCAAAGTTCGAAATATGAAACATTGGGGGCTTATGTTGATACCAAAATTAGTATGCTGATGTGGACGAATAATAAGAAGACACGTGTCAATCTACGTGGCACAATAGCAACGAGGAAGATTGTTTCCCCAACCAACATACTCACTCCGAGGAACGCCAGTCTTCCGAGGAACACCAACCCTCCGAGGAACTCTTATCTTCCGAGGAACTCCAATGCTCCGAGGAGCTCTTGGACGACGAGCAACTAAGGCGGTTCGAGCTGCACCTCGACCACAGCATTAATTGCCAGATAATCAACAGTTCAACTATTCATTGAATGCTTATCATCTTGACGCGCACGTTTGAAGAACATTAAACGAATTACCCTTTCATATGTGTATCATTTAATGTAACACCCTTTCATATACAGCCTAAGGGCTATAAATACCTTGTATCACCCTCATTAAAAGGGACCGAAATTTCTTGATAGCACTTGTAATCAAGAATTCTCAAACACTCAGCAATAACATAACAGTGGACGTAGGCCATTCATATAAGGCTGAACCACTTTAAAATCTTTTGTCTTATTTATTTATCTGTGATTAATTAATTAGAGTAATCTAGTTTTTTACATCAACACTTAGCAAATTACATATCAGATCTATATGCTGTGACTTTCAGTCTCTCTCTTCTTAAGAACTTGAACCTTGTTTGACCTTTAAGATTAACCCAGAATCCACGGCTATCTTGCTCAGAATACGTTTCAAGATCTTAATCAATTTCAGGGTTTTTAAAAGATTTTTGAAATTGAAAATCGCCAAGTGTGATTCCAACTAGGTCAAAGGTCTTGTTTCAAAAGAACTAGAAACAAAAAATGTGATTGTTGATTTTGAGTATGAAAACATTTACAGAAAACAATCAACAAAAGATTTCTCAAGATGAGAAACTATAAATGTAGTTCTAGGTGTAATGTAACATAAAATGCTCAGATCTATAATTTCTATGAATCAGAACACAGATCTAGCCTAATCTTTAAGTTGGACACAAGATCTTAAAACGAAGAGGTTACAGCACGAAACCACTATCAAACCACTCTAAAAAACTCTCAAACACTCAAGATTGTGTTTGGTATAAAACTAGTTTTGATAAAAGAATTAGGGTTTGAAAAAGGGTTTGGACGAACAGGGTTAGGGTTTCTTTTCTCTCTCTCTCTTTAAATGACGAGGTGGTAAAAAAAAACTTCTGAAAGTCTAAGGGTTAGCCTCCTTATATACAGGGCTGAGAAGGATCGAGAAGGGGGTTCGAAATAGAGGGCTGAGATTAAGTCTTGCAGCATTAACTTCCATCCAACGGTTAAATGTAAGCGGTTGGTTATGAGGCGTTTAATTGGATGAGAGATGTTCGCAAGGATTGGGACAAGGACGCATGCAGAGCGTTGATTACCTTAATCCAAGGGCTAATAAAACACGCTGGTTTAATCTCTTAGAAGAAACACACATACATCCAATAGGAAAGCAACATGTGTAAGTCAAATACCGGATATCAAACGTGCATCCCAAACTTAATTACAAAGACACCCTTATATATCTTGCGCTTTCGGTTCCTACCCAAGTGAACTTTTCAGGGATAAAACCAATAACCAGAATTTATATAAAAACCCCAAAACTTTTTAATTGCAATTTTAATTAAGAAAAAAATGTTTTAAAATCATTAAAAATTCTCAAATATTTATTAAAAACTATTTTAAGGGAAAATACCACACACAACACACATACTATCAAATGATGCAACAGTGAACAATGTGTGCAGTCCTAAAGTGTGTGAGTGACAGTGAATATACGTTGATTAATCAAACAATAGGAATGAATTGTATTGAAGAGTCTGAGGCTCTTTGGTTACTAGGATGGGGACTCAATTTTGTCTTTATTACCAAACTTTATGAGCACTGATACAATTTAGACTCATGTGAGTCAAGGGTATAAGATGCTTCAATCCCTCCCTTTGGAAATAAGAGACAAAATCTCCTTTGAGTCAACTTGGACTCATACAAAAATTCTATCTACTCATATCCTAGAAAGGAAAATTACATAACTCAACTAATTACAATTCAATACCCTAACACAACTGTTGAGAATAACTGTGCAGAATCCTGCAAATAATCACTAAGATCAAGCTCTTTAGAATATGTACAAAATAATTTAATTCTCATAAGACTCAAATTTCTCCCCTATTTTGTCTCAAATGGACAAAGGGAAAAATTATGTAAATCCAAGAGTTTATTCAGCAGAAACCATTCCTATTAATTTAAGCAAAGAAATAAATCTATTGTAATCCAAAGGTTTGGTGAACATATGTGCGAGTTTCAAATCTGTAGGAAGATAATTGATTTCTAATTCCTTAGTCTCAACTAATTCGCGTATAAAGTGATATCTTTTTTTTATGTGTTTTGTTCGCGAGTGTTGAACATGATTTTTAGCGATATTGATCGCGCTTTGATTATCACAATAGAGATGTAATTTTTCCTCTTTAATTCCATAATCACTTAGCATTTTCTTAAGCCAAAGTAATTGAGCACAACAGCTTCCAGTGGCTATGTATTCAGATTCAACAATTGATATAGAAGTACAGTTCTGTTTCTTACTACTCCAACCTACCAAATTATTACCAATATAGTAACATGCGCCTGATGTGCTCTTACTATCGTCAGTAGACCCTGCCCAATCGGCATCGGTATATCCTATTATAGTACTAGGAGTATCATTGGTGTACCAAAGCCCTAAATTTAGAGTGCCTTTAATGTATTTTATAATTCTTTTAACACAAGATAAATGTCTCTCTTTAGGATTGTTTTGATAACGGGCATAAACTCAAACAACGTACATAATATTAGACGCGAGGCAGTAAGGTATAGCAATATTCCTATCATACTAAGATATAAAGTCGGATCTACAGATTTTCCAGTTTCATCCTTAGACAGTTTGATCGTAGTACTCATGGGAGTTTTAGCATCTTTTGCACTCTCAAGGCCAAATTTTTTAATAATCTCTAATGCGTATTTGGATTGCGAGACAAATAATCCTTCTGAATTTTGTTTGACTTGAAGACCTAAGAAAAATTGCAACTCCCCCCATAAGATACATTTGAAACTCTTTATGCATAATTTCAGAAAAAGCTTTAACTTCGATAGGGGAAGTTGATCCAAAGATGATATCGTCTACGTATACTTGGGCTATAATTATATGTTTGTCAAAATGTTTGACAAAAAGGGTTTGATCATTTCCACCTCTCTTAAAGCCTTTGTCTAAGAGAAAGTTATAAAGGCGCTCATACCAGGTCTTGGCGCTTGTTTTAGGCCATACAAAGGCTTCTTAAGACAAAAGACATGATTTGGATATTTAGGGTCAATGAACCCTTTTGGTTGTTCTATATAGGTCTCTTCAGTAAATATTCCATTAAGGAAGGCAGATTTGACATCCATTTGGTAAAGCGTGAAATGTAAGTAGCAAGCTATGGAAAATAAAAGATGAACAGATTCTAATCGAGTAACAGGAGCGAAAGTCTCGTTAAAATCTATTCCCTCTATTTGAGAGTATCCTTGAGCAACTAATCTAGATTTATTTCTAATGACTATCCCACTTTCATCAGATTTATTTTTAAATATCCAACGTGTGCCAATAACCTTTTTGTGATCAGGCCTGGGTACAAGATACCAAACATCATGAATGACAAATTGAAGAACTTCATCCTGCATTGCAGAAATCCAATGAGGATCATTCAATGGATCATTAACATTCTTTGGTTCCTTAAGGGAAACAAAACATGCATACTGAGCATAGTTTCTTAATTGAGATCTTGTACGTACAGTCTAACTGGGGTTACCAACAACGTTATCAATGGGATGATCTTTAGAAACCCAATTAGGTACTTCAGGTGTCTCACTAGGTAAAGAATCATCTATTTTCGAAGAGTCATTTACTAAAATATTTTCAAAGTCTTCTACAATAGTTGGTTATCCGTTCTTACCCTCAATACTAGTGTCACTTACAATTACATTTATGGATTCCATTATGGTCTTAGTACGAAGGTTATAAACACGGTAAGCTCTACTGTTAAGAGAATATCCTAGAAAGATGGCTTTATCTCCTCGAGTCTCAAATTTGGATAAGTGTTCTCTGTCTTTGTAGACATAACACGTACTACGAAAGGTTCTAAGGTACTTAAGATTGGGCTTTTTCCCATACCAAATTTCATAAGGAGTTTGTTTTGAATTCTTTATAAGGTAGACTCTATTGATAATGTGACAAACAGTACGAATAACTTCTACCCAAAAATATTTAGGTAAAATTTTGGCATGAATCATAACACGTGCCATCTCTTGAAGGGTACAATTCTTTCTCTCAGCAATACCGTTTTGTTGTGGTGTCTTAGGAGCACTAAATTCATGTTTGTACCGTTATAGTCACAATACTCTATAACACCAGTATCACTAATGTAATACCCCGTACTTTTGACTATAATTATTTTTGGGATTAATTAATTAATTAGCGTATTAATTGGAAATTAATCCGGGTTATAAATACTAATGTGATGCGAATTGGTATTTGATTTTGTGCATATATGATTATATATGAACTTGGTATTATAAAATTTGTCGTGGGATTTACATACGGCAATTTGGAAATTTTGTTGAGACGCGTGGGACCGCCGCGTCACGGTATAATATTTTTGATAATAAATGTGAATTTAAAATCTATAATCCGTATGGTCGTTTTGAGTGCGCCAACGCGTCCGGAAGGGTCGAGTTAGTCAGAAAACACTAGCCGGGGGTATAGTTTGGGTCCCGGGATATTTTTAGGCCATACCGGTAACTTAAAGGGTATTTTAGTAATTTGGTATTTTTGGGTAATTAAAAGTGACGAAAATTGAGAGTTGTAATCTGATAAGGATTGACCCAACCAACCTTTATTAACCCCATAAGCTACGTAGGTTATCATTTAGTCTTCCAAATCTCCCAAAGCAAACCCTAGCCACCATAGCCATCTTTTGGAGAAGAAAGCTTGGAGAAGGAGAGAGAGAGAGGAATTCTGCAGAGATTCTTCACCAAATCAACATCAAATCCGAAATCAAACCAAGGCAAGTGATTTATTCCATTTAAATTTCAGAGAATGCTTCTTCCATGTTAGATTATTCATAAATTTTGTATGTTCTTGGAAGATAATGAAAAACCCATAAGATTGGAGTTATTAGTTTGAATTTTGGGATATAGGTTGCATGTAGAATGTTACTGGACGATCATATTATGTGAATTACTGCCTTTTGTAATACCAAAAACGGATTTAAGATGAGGTTCATGACTGTTCTTGAGAAAAATCAGAAAAACTAGGTTTTTGATGAAGATTGATCCATATGTAGCCTATAGTTGTTGAAATATTGATTTATGGACGTTAGTAATATTGTAGGATTGTTATATGACATTACTATAACGTTATATTTGAGAATCACACGTTAGAAATAAGTTTTGGGACGTTTTCAAATCTGCAGAACGAAGCAGTCCGTAGCCATACCTGTTCGATCGATCGATCGACATTCATCAGTCGATCGATCGACTAGATCGATCGATCGATATTCATAGGTCGATCGATCGACCTTCCCAGAATGAGTAAAATTTTCCTTAATTTGATTTTAATGGTGGAAACCCTCGGAGAATATGTTTGGAGAACTTATGAATACCCTCAACCTTAAGGAGACCAGTAGGAGTGATTATTATAGTGGACTTTAATTAGAATACAATTCGGGGAATTATTCTAGGTTATTGAAATTCGTTAGAGAGGTAACGTTTGGGTTAATAGTGCAAAATTGTGTAATTCGATGAAATAAGGTTTAGGACAGAAGTAAATACCTTAGGTATATAGATGTCATATGTGGAAATTATGGGAACTTAATAGTCTATTCAAGATAGGTTTTAAGGATAAGGGACTACGGCGTGAGACGTGTCGGCAATTTAACCTTATATTAACGGGAGACTTGAATTATATAAGTTTGGAATAATGGTATAATGATGAAGAAAATACCTTATTAATATGGTAATATCTAAGATGTGTGAATGCTTAGTATATAGTTTATGTGTATAACATACCTACCATACTTGCTATCACGGGGGAGGTTTGCGTTCGCTTAGGACCCTCTAATCCTTGTGTGCCTACGGGGGGGATTTAGACTGGTACCTTGATGAACATAGATCATAGAAGGACTTATTGTGATATTAATAAGTCTGCATGACCATGGGAGCGTAGGTATGTGCGTGACCCATGTGATGGTGACTGTGTTCGCCTCCATTATTTGTGATGTTGTTATCAGTAAACTATTCCTGAGAGATTCGGAATATGTAATCCTTATGTACGTGATGTACCGGGATGGATAGCAGAGTATGTGTGCACCATAGCTTAGATTGCGGGGTGCTTGTATCGTATATTTATGATGTGAATAATATACATTAAATTAATGAAAATCCTCATATTAATGTTGTAAAAATATTACGGTATTGTTTCGAGATATATAATGAGTTAGCTGATAGTCATATCAATGGCATAGTTAGTAACTAAATTTACGTTAAAACCTCTATTAAATTACGAGCATTGTTATAATATATGAACCGAGTAAAATGGGTAGAACCTTTGGCAGTCCAGCTAGTTATGTTGTCACTTAGCTAGTAGTATGGGTAGTTATAGTTGAGGGGAGCTTCTTTCTTCTCGAAGATTGATTTGAGATCGGGATACCATCAGTTGCGTATCAGGGAGGAGGATGTCTCGAAGACTGCGTTCTTGTCGAGATATGGTTCTTACGAGTTTCGGGTTATGCCTTTCGGCTTGACCAACGCTCCAGCAGTGTTTATGGACTTGATGAACAGAGTGTTCAGGGATTTCCTAGATCAGTTTGTCATTGTCTTCATTGATGACATTCTGGTCTACTCTCAGACAGAGGAGGAGCACGCCGAGCATTTGAGGCAGGTTTTGCAGACACTTCGTCAGAACGAACTGTATGCAAAATATGAGAAGTGCGGGTTTTGGCTGAAGGAGGTCCAGTTCTTGGGTCACATTATTTCCGACCAGGGAATATCTGTCGATCCGGGGAAGGTGTCAGCGGTGAGGGAGTGGGGACAGGCCACGACACCAACAGAGATTCGTAGTTTCTTGGGCTTAGCAGGATACTACAGGAGGTTTATTCGGGGTTTCTCGGAGATAGCGGGTCCTTTGACACATCTTACTCGTAAAGGTGTGCCATATATCTGGAGTGATGCCTGTCAGTTGGCATTCGATGAATTGAAGGACAAATTGACCTCAGCACCTGTGTTAGCATTGCCGAGACTGGGAGTTGAGTATTTGGTTTACACCGATGCGTCTTTGCAAGGGCTTGGAGGTGTTTTGCAGCAGGAGAGACAGGCCATAGCTTATGCTTCCCGTAAGCTTAAGCCTCATGAGAAGAATTACATAATTTGGAGTTGGCGGCAGTGGTATTTGCCTTACGGATTTGGAGGCACTATCTTTTGGGGGAGAAGTTTCAGCTGTTCACGGACCACAAGTCCCTACAGTATCTGTTCACGCAGAAAGAGTTGAACATGCGGCAGCGTAGGTGGCTTGAGTTTGTGAAGGACTACCAGTTCGACATCCAGTACCACCCGGGTAAGGCTAACGTGGTAGCAGACGCGTTGAGCCGCAGGCCAGCAGATGAGGTGGCAGAGGTGTGGAAAGCTAAGTGGAAGGAATTGGGACACCAGGATGCAGTGGCCCGATCTTTCATGTCTGTGATGACCGTTACACCGCAGATTGTCACGAAGGTAGTACGGGCACAGGCCGATGACTCGTTCTGTCAGGAGCAGATAGTTCGATTACTTGCAGAGGGAGCCGAGTCCTATACCGTTAGCTCAGACGGGGGATTGCGCTTCAATGGGAGATTGGTAGTTCCGGAAGGGGTAGAATTGCGGCACGATGTGATGGCAGAGTCGCACGGCTCACGGTTCGCGGTACATCCCGGAGGGGACAAAATGTACCAAGACATGAGGCGGCAATATTGGTGGAGCGGTATGAAGAGAGATATCGCTGAGTTTGTCTCGAAATGCGCCACTTGTCAGCTCGTAAAAGTGGATCATCAGAGACCAGCAGGTTTGCTACAGCCGTTGGAGGTTCCGGTGTGGATGTGGGAGAGCATATCCATGGATTTTATCACGGGGTTGCCTACGTCGCAGAAGGGTCACGACTCCGTTTGGGTAATTGTGGACAGGTTGTCCAAGGTCGGTCACTTCTTACCCGTAAGGACTGACTACACTACGGGACAGTATGCCCAGCTTTTCATTTCAGAGATTGTGAGACTCCACGGTGTACCCTTAAATATCGTGTCTGACAGAGACAAGATATTTGTTTCGCGGTTTTGGGAGAGTTTCCAGGAGGCAATGGGCACGGAATTGCGGTTGAGTACGGCTTATCATCCGCAGACCGATGGACAGACAGAGCGCACCAATCAGATGTTGGAGGACATGCTACGCATGTGCATTATTGACTTCGGGGGTGGATGGGAGCAGTACCTTCCACTGGTGGAGTTTGCTTACAACAACTCCTATCAGTTTACTATTGGCATGGCTCCGTTTGAGGCATTGTACGGTAGGCCTTGTCGTTCCCCAGCATGTTGGTTGGAGGTGGGGGACAACAAACTACTTGGGCCGGAAGTGATTCAGGATACTTCGGCAAGGATTGAGTTAGTTCGGAGTCGCATTCGGGTAGCTCAAGACAGGCAGAAGAGTTATGCTGATGCGAAGAGATTTTTCAGGGAGTTCCAAGTAGGGGACCAGGTTTTGCTCAGGGTATCTCCGATGAAGGGGATTATGCGATTCGGGAAGAAGGGGAAGTTGGCACCGAGGTATGTGGGGCCGTTTCCTATTATTGAGCGGATCGGACCGGTTGCGTATAGACTGGGACTACCGGAGCACTTACATCGGATTCACGACGTGTTCCATATTTCCTCACTGAGGAAATACCTTAGAGATAATTTGGCTCATTCTCACATTGCTGTGGAGGACATCGATCTCCAGCCGGATAGCTCTTACGAGGAGGGACCAATTGCTATTTTGGACCGAAGCGAGAGGAAACTGCGGTCAAAGATAGTCCCGTTAGTGCGTGTTCAGTGGCGACATCACAATGTCGAGGAGTCCACATGGGAGCGCGAGGATGAGATGCGCGAGCGTTATCCAGAACTGTTTTTAGCAGGTACTTTCTAGTTTCGAATTTCGGGACGAAATTCAGTTATTAGGGGGGAAGTATGTAATACCCCGTACTTTTGACTATAATTATTTTTGGGATTAATTAATTAATTAGCGTATTAATTGGAAATTAATCCGGGTTATAAATACTAATGTGATGCGAATTGGTATTTGATTTTGTGCATATATGATTATATATGAACTTGGTATTATAAAATTTGTCGTGGGATTTATATACGGCAATTTGGAAATTTTGTTGAGACGCGTGGGACCGCCGCGTCACGGTATAATATTTTTGATAATAAATGTGAATTTAAAATCTATAATCCGTATGGTCGTTTTGAGTGCGCCAACGCGTCCGGAAGGGTCGAGTTAGTCAGAAAACACTAGCCGGGGGTATAGTTTGGGTCCCGGGATATTTTTAGGCCATACCGGTAACTTAAAGGGTATTTTAGTAATTTGGTATTTTTGGGTAATTAAAAGTGACGAAAATTGAGAGTTGTAATCTGATAAGGATTGACCCAACCAACCTTTATTAACCCCATAAGCTACGTAGGTTATCATTTAGTCTTCCAAATCTCCCAAAGCAAACCCTAGCCACCATAGCCATCTTTTGGAGAAGAAAGCTTGGAGAAGGAGAGAGAGAGAGGAATTCTGCAGAGATTCTTCACCAAATCAACATCAAATCCGAAATCAAACCAAGGCAAGTGATTTATTCCATTTAAATTTCAGAGAATGCTTCTTCCATGTTAGATTATTCATAAATTTTGTATGTTCTTGGAAGATAATGAAAAACCCATAAGATTGGAGTTATTAGTTTGAATTTTGGGATATAGGTTGCATGTAGAATGTTACTGGACGATCATATTATGTGAATTACTGCCTTTTGTAATACCAAAAACGGATTTAAGATGAGGTTCATGACTGTTCTTGAGAAAAATCAGAAAAACTAGGTTTTTGATGAAGATTGATCCATATGTAGCCTATAGTTGTTGAAATATTGATTTATGGACGTTAGTAATATTGTAGGATTGTTATATGACATTACTATAACGTTATATTTGAGAATCACACGTTAGAAATAAGTTTTGGGACGTTTTCAAATCTGCAGAACGAAGCAGTCCGTAGCCATACCTGTTCGATCGATCGATCGACATTCATCAGTCGATCGATCGACTAGATCGATCGATCGATATTCATAGGTCGATCGATCGACCTTCCCAGAATGAGTAAAATTTTCCTTAATTTGATTTTAATGGTGGAAACCCTCGGAGAATATGTTTGGAGAACTTATGAATACCCTCAACCTTAAGGAGACCAGTGGGAGTGATAATTATAGTGGACTTTAATTAGAATACAATTCGGGGAATTATTCTAGGTTATTGAAATTCGTTAGAGAGGTAACGTTTGGGTTAATAGTGCAAAATTGTGTAATTCGATGAAATAAGGTTTAGGACAGAAGTAAATACCTTAGGTATATAGATGTCATATGTGGGAATTATGGGAACTTAATAGTCTATTCAAGATAGGTTTTAAGGATAAGGGACTACGGCGTGAGACGTGTCGGCAATTTAACCTTATATTAACGGGAGACTTGAATTATATAAGTTTGGAATAATGGTATAATGATGAAGAAAATACCTTATTAATATGGTAATATCTAAGATGTGTGAATGCTTAGTATATAGTTTATGTGTATAACATACCTACCATACTTGCTATCACGGGGGAGGTTTGCGTTCACTTAGGACCCTCTAATCCTTGTGTGCCTACGGGGGGGATTTAGACTGGTACCTTGATGAACATAGATCATAGAAGGACTTATTGTGATATTAATAAGTCTGCATGACCATGGGAGCGTAGGTATGTGCGTGACCCATGTGATGGTGACTGTGTTCGCCTCCATTATTTGTGATGTTGTTATCAGTAAACTATTCCTGAGAGATTCGGAATATGTAATCCTTATGTACGTGATGTACCGGGATGGATAGCAGAGTATGTGTGCACCATAGCTTAGATTGCGGGGTGCTTGTATCGTATATTTATGATGTGAATAATATACATTAAATTAATGGAAATCCTCATGTTAATGTTGTAAAAATATTACGGTATTGTTTCGAGATATATAATGAGTTAGCTGATAGTCATATCAATGGCATAGTTAGTAACTAAATTTACGTTAAAACCTCTATTAAATTACGAGCATTGTTATAATATATGAACCGAGTAAAATGGGTAGAACCTTTGGCAGTCCAGCTAGTTATGTTGTCACTTAGCTAGTAGTATGGGTAGTTATAGTTGAGGGGAGCTTCTTTCTTCTCGAAGATTGATTTGAGATCGGGATACCATCAGTTGCGTATCAGGGAGGAGGATGTCTCGAAGACTGCGTTCTTGTCGAGATATGGTTCTTACGAGTTTCGGGTTATGCCTTTCGGCTTGACCAACGCTCCAGCAGTGTTTATGGACTTGATGAACAGAGTGTTCAGGGATTTCCTAGATCAGTTTGTCATTGTCTTCATTGATGACATTCTGGTCTACTCTCAGACAGAGGAGGAGCACGCCGAGCATTTGAGGCAGGTTTTGCAGACACTTCGTCAGAACGAACTGTATGCAAAATATGAGAAGTGCGGGTTTTGGCTGAAGGAGGTCCAGTTCTTGGGTCACATTATTTCCGACCAGGGAATATCTGTCGATCCGGGGAAGGTGTCAGCGGTGAGGGAGTGGGGACAGGCCACGACACCAACAGAGATTCGTAGTTTCTTGGGCTTAGCAGGATACTACAGGAGGTTTATTCGGGGTTTCTCGGAGATAGCGGGTCCTTTGACACATCTTACTCGTAAAGGTGTGCCATATATCTGGAGTGATGCCTGTCAGTTGGCATTCGATGAATTGAAGGACAAATTGACCTCAGCACCTGTGTTAGCATTGCCGAGACTGGGAGTTGAGTATTTGGTTTACACCGATGCGTCTTTGCAAGGGCTTGGAGGTGTTTTGCAGCAGGAGAGACAGGCCATAGCTTATGCTTCCCGTAAGCTTAAGCCTCATGAGAAGAATTACATAATTTGGAGTTGGCGGCAGTGGTATTTGCCTTACGGATTTGGAGGCACTATCTTTTGGGGGAGAAGTTTCAGCTGTTCACGGACCACAAGTCCCTACAGTATCTGTTCACGCAGAAAGAGTTGAACATGCGGCAGCGTAGGTGGCTTGAGTTTGTGAAGGACTACCAGTTCGACATCCAGTACCACCCGGGTAAGGCTAACGTGGTAGCAGACGCGTTGAGCCGCAGGCCAGCAGATGAGGTGGCAGAGGTGTGGAAAGCTAAGTGGAAGGAATTGGGACACCAGGATGCAGTGGCCCGATCTTTCATGTCTGTGATGACCGTTACACCGCAGATTGTCACGAAGGTAGTACGGGCACAGGCCGATGACTCGTTCTGTCAGGAGCAGATAGTTCGATTACTTGCAGAGGGAGCCGAGTCCTATACCGTTAGCTCAGACGGGGGATTGCGCTTCAATGGGAGATTGGTAGTTCCGGAAGGGGTAGAATTGCGGCACGATGTGATGGCAGAGTCGCACGGCTCACGGTTCGCGGTACATCCCGGAGGGGACAAAATGTACCAAGACATGAGGCGGCAATATTGGTGGAGCGGTATGAAGAGAGATATCGCTGAGTTTGTCTCGAAATGCGCCACTTGTCAGCTCGTAAAAGTGGATCATCAGAGACCAGCAGGTTTGCTACAGCCGTTGGAGGTTCCGGTGTGGATGTGGGAGAGCATATCCATGGATTTTATCACGGGGTTGCCTACGTCGCAGAAGGGTCACGACTCCGTTTGGGTAATTGTGGACAGGTTGTCCAAGGTCGGTCACTTCTTACCCGTAAGGACTGACTACACTACGGGACAGTATGCCCAGCTTTTCATTTCAGAGATTGTGAGACTCCACGGTGTACCCTTAAATATCGTGTCTGACAGAGACAAGATATTTGTTTCGCGGTTTTGGGAGAGTTTCCAGGAGGCAATGGGCACGGAATTGCGGTTGAGTACGGCTTATCATCCGCAGACCGATGGACAGACAGAGCGCACCAATCAGATGTTGGAGGACATGCTACGCATGTGCATTATTGACTTCGGGGGTGGATGGGAGCAGTACCTTCCACTGGTGGAGTTTGCTTACAACAACTCCTATCAGTTTACTATTGGCATGGCTCCGTTTGAGGCATTGTACGGTAGGCCTTATCGTTCCCCAGCATGTTGGTTGGAGGTGGGGGACAACAAACTACTTGGGCCGGAAGTGATTCAGGATACTTCGGCAAGGATTGAGTTAGTTCGGAGTCGCATTCGGGTAGCTCAAGACAGGCAGAAGAGTTATGCTGATGCGAAGAGATTTTTCAGGGAGTTCCAAGTAGGGGACCAGGTTTTGCTCAGGGTATCTCCGATGAAGGGGATTATGCGATTCGGGAAGAAGGGGAAGTTGGCACCGAGGTATGTGGGGCCGTTTCCTATTATTGAGCGGATCGGACCGGTTGCGTATAGACTGGGACTACCGGAGCACTTACATCGGATTCACGACGTGTTCCATATTTCCTCACTGAGGAAATACCTTAGAGATAATTTGGCTCATTCTCACATTGCTGTGGAGGACATCGATCTCCAGCCGGATAGCTCTTACGAGGAGGGACCAATTGCTATTTTGGACCGAAGCGAGAGGAAACTGCGGTCAAAGATAGTCCCGTTAGTGCGTGTTCAGTGGCGACATCACAATGTCGAGGAGTCCACATGGGAGCGCGAGGATGAGATGCGCGAGCGTTATCCAGAACTGTTTTTAGCAGGTACTTTCTAGTTTCGAATTTCGGGACGAAATTCAGTTATTAGGGGGGAAGTATGTAATACCCCGTACTTTTGACTATAATTATTTTTGGGATTAATTAATTAATTAGCGTATTAATTGGAAATTAATCCGGGTTATAAATACTAATGTGATGCGAATTGGTATTTGATTTTGTGCATATATGATTATATATGAACTTGGTATTATAAAATTTGTCGTGGGATTTATATACGGCAATTTGGAAATTTTGTTGAGACGCGTGGGACCGCCGCGTCACGGTATAATATTTTTGATAATAAATGTGAATTAAAAATCTATAATCCGTATGGTCGTTTTGAGTGCGCCAACGCGTCCGGAAGGGTCGAGTTAGTCAGAAAACACTAGCCGGGGGTATAGTTTGGGTCCCGGGATATTTTTAGGCCATACCGGTAACTTAAAGGGTATTTTAGTAATTTGGTATTTTTGGGTAATTAAAAGTGACGAAAATTGAGAGTTGTAATCTGATAAGGATTGACCCAACCAACCTTTATTAACCCCATAAGCTACGTAGGTTATCATTTAGTCTTCCAAATCTCCCAAAGCAAACCCTAGCCACCATAGCCATCTTTTGGAGAAGAAAGCTTGGAGAAGGAGAGAGAGAGAGGAATTCTGCAGAGATTCTTCACCAAATCAACATCAAATCCGAAATCAAACCAAGGCAAGTGATTTATTCCATTTAAATTTCAGAGAATGCTTCTTCCATGTTAGATTATTCATAAATTTTGTATGTTCTTGGAAGATAATGAAAAACCCATAAGATTGGAGTTATTAGTTTGAATTTTGGGATATAGGTTGCATGTAGAATGTTACTGGACGATCATATTATGTGAATTACTGCCTTTTGTAATACCAAAAACGGATTTAAGATGAGGTTCATGACTGTTCTTGAGAAAAATCAGAAAAACTAGGTTTTTGATGAAGATTGATCCATATGTAGCCTATAGTTGTTGAAATATTGATTTATGGACGTTAGTAATATTGTAGGATTGTTATATGACATTACTATAACGTTATATTTGAGAATCACACGTTAGAAATAAGTTTTGGGACGTTTTCAAATCTGCAGAACGAAGCAGTCCGTAGCCATACCTGTTCGATCGATCGATCGACATTCATCAGTCGATCGATCGACTAGATCGATCGATCGATATTCATAGGTCGATCGATCGACCTTCCCAGAATGAGTAAAATTTTCCTTAATTTGATTTTAATGGTGGAAACCCTCGGAGAATATGTTTGGAGAACTTATGAATACCCTCAACCTTAAGGAGACCAGTAGGAGTGATTATTATAGTGGACTTTAATTAGAATACAATTCGGGGAATTATTCTAGGTTATTGAAATTCGTTAGAGAGGTAACGTTTGGGTTAATAGTGCAAAATTGTGTAATTCGATGAAATAAGGTTTAGGACAGAAGTAAATACCTTAGGTATATAGATGTCATATGTGGGAATTATGGGAACTTAATAGTCTATTCAAGATAGGTTTTAAGGATAAGGGACTACGGCGTGAGACGTGTCGGCAATTTAACCTTATATTAACGGGAGACTTGAATTATATAAGTTTGGAATAATGGTATAATGATGAAGAAAATACCTTATTAATATGGTAATATCTAAGATGTGTGAATGCTTAGTATATAGTTTATGTGTATAACATACCTACCATACTTGCTATCACGGGGGAGGTTTGCGTTCGCTTAGGACCCTCTAATCCTTGTGTGCCTACGGGGGGATTTAGACTGGTACCTTGATGAACATAGATCATAGAAGGACTTATTGTGATATTAATAAGTCTGCATGACCATGGGAGCGTAGGTATGTGCGTGACCCATGTGATGGTGACTGTGTTCGCCTCCATTATTTGTGATGTTGTTATCAGTAAACTATTCCTGAGAGATTCGGAATATGTAATCCTTATGTACGTGATGTACCGGGATGGATAGCAGAGTATGTGTGCACCATAGCTTAGATTGCGGGGTGCTTGTATCGTATATTTATGATGTGAATAATATACATTAAATTAATGGAAATCCTCATGTTAATGTTGTAAAAATATTACGGTATTGTTTCGAGATATATAATGAGTTAGCTGATAGTCATATCAATGGCATAGTTAGTAACTAAATTTACGTTAAAACCTCTATTAAATTACGAGCATTGTTATAATATATGAACCGAGTAAAATGGGTAGAACCTTTGGCAGTCCAGCTAGTTATGTTGTCACTTAGCTAGTAGTATGGGTAGTTATAGATGGGTATTTGCGTTAGGAGTGCACAGTTAGACGAGAGGTGAGAATATAATGTGAGTGCACGTCCTAACATGTACTTTGCATTTAATGTTTTAAATGTTTTTAAAGCACTTGCAGGTTTTTAAAATGATTTCCACTTTCGGGCTCTGACCCATTTGCTTTCAAAAATATTTTCTTGTAAAACCATTTTAGGTGCCCAGCCACAAGGACACCAAGCATAGGATTCTCATTCAGGTGACGAGCTGTAGCTGTTTGTGGAAGCTACAGGGATTTTCATGTAGACGCTTCTCTCATTTGGATTCCAGTCTCAGCATCTATCAGTCGTAGGGCATGTTGCCCAATTCTATTAGACATTTTTACATTTCAGTTTTCAGACTCTAGCATGTATTGCTCAGTATTTAGTTTTAGTTATTTATTTCAGTTTACTTATCAGTTGTGGGATTTGTATTGAGGAGTTTTTCCTCCCGAGTTTTATTTACATTTTGTGATGGTTATTCGTTTTACTTCAGTATGGTGAATGGTGTTATTTAGTTATTCATTACTCTTGTTGCATGTTAATCAGATTTAATAAAATTTGGCACTTACTTTTTAAATACTAGGTGGTTAGTAATAATAAAACGTTTTCGACAGTGATGCTATTAACTGAGCCAACTTGGCATTTTGAATTAATTTTATAAAGGAGTAGCTACCCGGTGTTTAATTAGTCGGGGTGTCACAACTAAATTCTCCACCTCTATCACTACGAATGCTATTTACCTAAGAGTCTTTCTCATTTTCAATTCGATGTAAAATCTTTAAAAAGGTTTGGAATGTGTCAGACTTTTGTTTTAAGAAAGCTACCCAAGTAAATCTGGTGAAGTCATCAACCATAACAATGTAACTGTGTCCACAAAGACTAACAGTTCGAGAAAGACTCATCAGGTCCATATGGATAAGCTCCAAAGGTTTAGAGGTTAGGATATCTTTGACTTTCTTATGAGGGGCTTTAACAATTTTTCCTTCCTGACATGATCCACAGACAATATTAGAAATAGGTTTGATCTTCGGAATACCTCTAACTATTTCTTGAGAAGACAATCTACTAAGATTTTTGTAATTTTTGTGACCCATTCGATTATGCCATATCTCATTGTCATCCATTCTGGCAATGTTACAGACCTCAGTACTGTTCTGAATAGTATAAAAATTATCCGGAGTCCCGAGTCCTGTAATTATGCACTCACCTTTTTTATTTAAAATTTTGTAATTATTCATTGAAAAAGTGACAGTATGATTTGAGTCACAAAGTTGTGAAATGCTAAGTAGATTAGTCTTAAGACCTTTTACTAGAAGAACATTTTCAAGTAAGGGTAATCCTTCTTCTTGGAGTGTTCCTTTACCAATGATTTGAGATGATGCGCCATCACCAAAAATAACTTTTCCTCCAGCAAAGCTGATTTTTGTAACACCCCGTATTTTTTATGATTTAAATAATTATGTGATTAATTATTATTATGGGAATAAGTATACGATTAATTATTGTTGTTGGATTAATTAAATTAAAATGCAAGAAATTAATTTGTTATTAATTCGAATTAAATAATTATTAACTAGCGTGCCAAGGATTAATATTTATTGTTGAGAATTATTGAATAATACTGTGAGATATGTAATATGAAATTATAACATTTGATAAATTGTCGGAAGTGAGAAGTATGACAGTTGGATAATTTAAGTCTGCACGCGTATGAGTCGTGTCGGGACTAATTGAATAAAATAAAAAGAGAATTATTTTTATTAACTCATATGGTCATTTCGAGTGTGTCGTTGAGTCCGAGAGAGTCGAGATATTTAAAATAGTATACCCAGGTGTTTACTTTAGATCCCGGGGTAATTTTAGGCCTAACCGGTGTCCCGAGAGGGCATTTTGGTAAATTGTATTTTTGGGTTTAATTAATGGATGAAAATTGGGAGTTATTTTATCATCCAAGAAAAGTCTTTTAGGGTTGTGAGACACAGGAAGGAAAGAACGGCCATAGAGGGTGTGAGGGAGAACCAAGCTCCAAGAGGGAAGGTCAAATTATCCTGACCTTGCACAACCGTGACCAGCAATGTGTAGATCGAGAAGAGAGGAGTGCGTATATACCAACATCACCAACGGATCAGACCGTCACATTTGAGGCAAGTGTTTATTACTTGCTTTCTTTTAGCAATAATCATGCTCATGTTAGTGTAGGTGAAATTAATCATGATTTACATGTTAATTGGGTGAAAATTGGAGATTTAAATTATGATTAAGGACTGGGTTAATTATGTAGATGATTAATCACGAAATTGAATTACATATCTGAATTGATTAGGTTCTTTAGTTGAAATTTTGGAAACTAGGGTTCATATGAACTAATTTGGGGATTTAATATAATTATGAGAATTGATGACGAATTAATGACCCTAGGATGATAGGAATGTTATATAAACTGCTATGGCTTAATTGGGATTGATGATGAGGTGAGAGGTTTTTAGGATAAAAAAAGGTAAAAAACGCTAGAAATCTGGGCAAGAAGACGAACAGGGACATCTCGCGCGATCTCGCGCGAAGTCGTTCGCGCGAGATAGCGATCTCGCGCGAAGTTGTTCGAATGACACGTGGAAGTCATTCGTGCGACATCTCCTTCTAGTTCGAGCGAGATCGATTTCTGGTTCAAGCGACAACTCATCTGGTTCGAGCGACGGCGAAATTTTTTGGGGATTTTCTTTGAGTCCAAATTTGGGTTTACCGGTTTCTTGGAGTGAGAGAAAGTGCCCGATAATAAACTTAAGAAAGAAAGGATTTCGAGAAAAGTATGTGAGGCTTAATACTTTAATTATTTCGGTATAGAGAGAATGTACCTTGGAGATTACGAGAGAGATAGTAATCTAAATATTTATACTATACGTAGTGATGAGATTAAAATACGTATGAGGAGTGTATATGTAGGTTGGGGAAATACCTATAAATTTTAATAGGACGTGTGTATGCCTGTTATGCGATATTATTGCTAAGAGCACTAATGGGTGATAACCCGGGGGTGCAAGAATCTTATAGTTAAGCGCACTAATGAGTGATAACTCAGGGGTGAAGAGACTCTATTGTTAAGTGTATTAATGGGTGATAACCCGGGGGTACAAGGGTGATACTGTTAGGCGCACTAATGGGTGATAACACAGGGTGCTGGATTATTATTGATAGGTGCATTAATAGGTGTTAATCCGGGGATACAGGATTCTCTTGATAGGCGCACTAATGGGTAATAACCCGGGGGTGCTAGATTGTTATTGATAGGTGCATTAATGGGTGCTAACCCGGGGATGCAGGATTTTCTTGATAGGTGCACTAATGGGTCTTAGCTCGGGGGTGGAGGATTAGTATATATATGTATAGGGATGATGTGACTATATATATATATATATATATATATATATATATATATATATATATATGTACTTGTGAATATTTCTACTGTGTGGAATTAGTAGACTTGGTAATAATAATCATTATATTGCACCAAATGGTGTTAACCTAAGGGTGCAGGATTAGTGTATATATATAGGGATGGTGAGACTATATATATGTATGAGTGTACTTGGGTAACTTTCTACTTTATGAGAATAGTAGATAAAATGAAAATGAGAAATGAAATAATCTTAGTAGATAAAAGATTAACCATTCAAATGGTGAATAATTAAACTTAATATGTGAGATAAACTATCTGAATAGCGTATTGTATGGGTGATACGGGAATACTACGAGTGAGCATAGTTAGTATTAGTATGGTTTCTGACTAGTTAGACTGGGAGGTATAATTAGGGGGAGATTAGATGTACGTTAGGCGTGCACAATAAATAAGAGGTGAGAAACTCATGTGAGAGTTAGATAACTAACATGCGTATAAGACTTGTTTTAAGAACCAGTTTCAAATACTTGCTAAATCATTTTTACACCTCGGGCTCTGACCCGTTTCTTGTATTTCTTCTCTCTTTTGCTATATATATATATGTATTAGTATAGGTGCCTAGCCACAGGGACACCGGTTCTAGATACTTGGATGGTTTGCCGAGCTGCAGCTATTGTGGAAGTTGCGGGTCATTGATATTAGACGCTTCTCTCATTTTTTTCAGTTCCTAGTTCAGATGATTCAGTTCAGGCATGTGTCGCCCATCCTCATTAGCGGGATTGTACTCAGTTCCTTTGTATTTCTTTTCTGTTGGATTGAGTATTCATTTTGGTTTTGTTTGTGACTTTAAACTGGAAGGTTTTATCCAGTCTTAATTATTCAGTATTTAATTCAATCAGCATTCATTTATTGTGTGTGGTTTATAATTCAATGTTCAGAAATTAATTGAATTAATTGGTTTCAAATTAAATTGGGGAATGTTTTGACACTAGCTTAATTAAATTTTAGGTAGTTAATTGGATTTAAGTTTTCGACAGTGATGCTAAGAATGAACCAACCGAACATTATGTTATAAATTTTATAAAGGACTGATCACGCGATATTTAATTGGGCGGGGTGTCACAGGTGGTTTCAAAGCATTAAGTTCTAGTGTCCTTAGGATTTGTGCGGATTATTACATTTTAGTGCATCGTTCTTTGATGTAGAGCCTTATGTTAGGATTGTTGTGTTCCCTTACGTATGGGACTTACATTCTCCTCCTACGAATTATAATGGATGTGAATCATTATACGAAATTTTGTGTGATTCGAACACCGAACATATTAGGACGACCAGTGAGGGACGTAAGACGAACTGCAGGAGAAGAAGCTCAACTGAAGACATAGAGTAATCGGGACAAATATCTCCATGAGGATTACTTAAGTAAGAGATAGTAAAATCGTCACTCGGGAACTGTGGGTTCCCAGGACACAGTTGTAGATAACGGTGGAGTGATTTCAGGACCACCTAACATATTCGATAAAGGGGAAATCAGAGGGACTCTTTTGAAAACCCATCGGTGAAGATGCAGAGAAGAAAATGAGAAAATGTAACAGACCAACGGAAGTAGAAAATCCGAAGGCAATGGTGTAGAGTGGGGTGTGACGACACTCAGAATTAAAATTTGGAGTTGAAAGCTATATCTCTTAGGAGAATCATGTAGTGGTTAGGAAATCACCATTATGAAGAAGTGTGTTTAAAATTTAGAGAGAAATTTGGGTACGATTTGACCGTGAGGTCTTCCATTCAATGTGGTAACAAAATGTGAGTGAAATTTTGACGTTTAGCAATGGGTAAGTTAGAAACCGATCATGAGAGAAAGGTTAAATTGCATAATGCACTTCGTACCTAGCAGAGGGGCATAAATTATCCAAAGGATCTATAGTTGATAAAGGACCCGTAAGTAGAACACAAGCATAAATGCGAAATCCAGTTAGGATGACTAATGTTGATGTCATCAAGGTTATACGGTGACTAGTTCTTGCGTTCTTTCCAGAAGAAGAAAGCAAGAAAGGTTAGAGAATCTGGACGAAAAAAAAAAAACTGAACTTAACGATCTTAGTGAAACCCCACATGAGAGTATACCCAATAGGGAACACGGTTAGATGATTTTAAGTTGATTAACTTCCTACAAAGTGACGATGAAGTCAATCAGGGCCGTGGAGACCAACCATAGTTCTGAAAGGCAAGTGTAGCCAGCAAGTTAAGACTACTCGGATTGAGAGAAGGACATTCCCAAAATGGTCAGTGGGACCAGTGACGGGGAAATGGTTCATGAAGTTTTCCTTATGTGAAGGAAGTAGAACTATAATTATTGAAGGTGTCCACAATTGAGAAGTGAGACCGAAGTGATTAGAAATGGTAAACCATGCCAGTTAGGCATAACAACTGGGGGAGCGAGACTTCCAGCGAAAGAATTTGGGGTCAAGATAATTAGGCCCAGGAAATTTATAACTCGAGAGTAATGGGTTCAGTCTAGACCAGTAGAGTCCTCATTAATAGTAACATATAGTATGTCAGGGTCTAATAAAGCTATAATTGAGGCATAGAGAGTTTGGGCCAACGTTTCAATAATGGGCGCGAAACCCACATGATGGAATAAATTATCCATAATGAGAGAGGACAACTATAGGATGAAATCCTAGGATGTATGACGATTGCAGATGTTCCTGGGTCATGATGGCAGCCACGTGCTGAGACCCTGTGATTTAGCGAGACTGGTGAGGTTTTTCTTCTTCCTTATGAGTAAAGGATAGATTCTACTGACATGGGTGTGCCACAACTTTTATGTAAATTGGAAACCCTAAACTTCGCGTGCGGGTCGAGTTTAGTGGGAACGATAGTTTTAATAGTCTTGTTACAAATGTATTTCTCGTTGTTAGCTGGGTATTTTTATGATTGCTCGTGAGTGAACCGGGTGAGCCCTAAGAATATGTTTTGTTGTTATAATTTACTACTGCATTGAGTCAGCTTTAGTAGAGCTTATTATGGTAATGTGTAGTGATGAATTACCGTATGGTTAAACGATAGTAAAAATGTTGTGATATGACTGTCGTGCCGGATACTCCGGGAGGAGAAATATTTATTTTGTGCAGCGCCACCTTAAATAGGGTTAGGCCCAGATATATGAATATATGAAAAATTTCATGGTGTTATATACCTCAGCGAGTATGTTGTCTAGTTATATGTGATTCCGGCGCGTAGGAATTTATTTTAATGAGGAGACTCCGCTTACATTTTTTTCTTCTTCAAGCAGAGAGATAGAACCCATTATATTTATTGCGCTCAGTACTTGGGTTAATAAGGTCTCTATGCTTCATGTTAAATTTTTAGGCACATGAGAGTGGACGAGTACACTTTTGTGTCACAATACGTAGATTGTGGCAGAGTACATAGTATGTACTGAAGACCTTATGGACCTCGACAACCGGCTAGGTTAGATAGTAGTGTATCGGGGGGGTTCCTTGTTTGGATTTCGCCTTGCGAGACATCCCACGCATGAAACTAGCGAACGTCGGGAGTTGGAGAGAAGTTTGTTCGATAGTACATAAGTTTTGTATGTTGGTTATTGTACCTATACGAGAATATAATTGAGAGTTGATAATTCCTTTATGAATTAAGGCCAATAGAGTTTCCTAGTCTTAGTATCATTCTGAATAGAGCAATGATAACATTTAAGGATTGATTAAGTTTTGACTAGTGGGGTGGTTGAGTGCACCCCTACCACATCAGCATACCGAGTGTGCAAGAATTGAAGTAAGAAGATTTTATGTCATTTGTATAATGATGCGCGAGGCATAGGGTGTATGGGCGCCCTAGGGGATTGAATCAAACGGTGGATTATGATTATCTTGTGAATTCGATAACATGTAGTCGGGTAAGCCGAAGATTACTCCGTAAGGTTTGTTAGAAACTTACGTTTCAAAATAAACCGAGACTTTTGAGTGGGAAAAGAGACTTGTGTCACACGATACGACAAGTCACACGTATCACGATTATAAGTACATTCAAGAGAGTATAAAATGTATCAGGATACAAATAACAATGGTAATGGGTTTAATGTAGAGTAATTTTCAAAGTTAGTCTTGCAGTGGGTCAGCTGACTGTTAAAAAAAAGGGCGGACAATTCGAAACCAGTAGGGGCTCCTTCCACTAGAGAATGGAAGAGTATCCCCAAGGATATTCTCATGTAGATGAGATGGTAAGATTATAGGTACTAAAATGTGATTGAGTATGACCTAATACCCACAGAGTGCTGGGCAGGACAAGCGGTTTAATCGGATACGGGAGATAAAATTTTATGATTACAAATGTCGGAGAAGAATCGATATTATCGTATATATTGTGTGTGAAATATATATTGCACAACCAATTTACTTGTATGAACGACACAAGACGAAGTCGTATGTATATGAAAAGAGGATAAATCTACTAAGTCGTAAATAGTAGAAGGCTAGATAGTGAATATCTAAAATAAAGTTTATGTAGTGAAACTTAAGCAGGAAGGCTTGCGCAAGAGCCTATATGATAGGGTAACCTGGAGTTTAAAACAAACACATGTGAAGTGTTTATTATTAAGAGTATTCGATAGCGTACTATATGGATGGAACGGAGTAGCTTACTTGTGAGCGCAAGGATGCGATGCACAATATTTTTACAGTGTTGTCTGTACTGGGTATATTTTTTCTGAATTTCGGGACGAAATTTCGTTGTAAGGGGGGAAGTATGTAACACCCCGTATTTTTGACGATTTAAATAATTATGTGATTAATTATTATTATGGGAATAAGTATGCGATTAATTATTGTTGTTGGATTAATTAAATTAAAATGCGAGAAATTAATTTGTTATTAATCCGGATTAAAATAATTATTAACTAGCGTGCCAAGGATTAATACTTATTATTGAAAATTATTGAATATTACTGTGTGATATGTAATATATAATTATAACATTTGATAAATTGTCGAAAGTGAGAAATACGGCAGTTTAGTAATTTAAGTCTGACACGCGTATGAGTCGTGTCGGGACTAACTGAATAGAATAAAAAGAAAATATATTTTTATTAACTCATATGGTCATTTTGAGTGCGCCGTTGAGTCTGGAAGAGTCGAGATAGTCAAAATAGTATACCCGGGTATTTAATTTGGGTCCCGGGGCAATTTTAGGCCTAACCGGCGTCCCGAGAGGGCATTTTGTTAAATTGTATTTTTGGGTTTAATTAATGGACGAAAATTGGGAGTTATTTTATCATCCAAGAAAAGTCTTTTAAGGTTGTGAGACACAGGAAGGAAAGAACGGCTATAGAGGGTGTGAGGGAGAACCAAACTCCAAGAGGGAAGGCCAAATTATCCTCGCCTTACACAACCGTGACCACCAACGCGTAGATCGAGAAGAGAGGAATGCGTATATACTAACATCACCAATGGATCAGACTGTCACATTCGAGGCAAGTGTTTATTACTTGCTTTATTTTAGCAATAATCATGATCATGTTAGTGTAGGTGAAATTAATCATGGTTTACATGTTAATTGGGTGAAAATTGGAGATTTAAATTATGATTAAGGACTGGGTTAATTAGTGGTTGAAATTCCTTCATGTATGTAGAGGATTAATCACGAAATTGAATTACATATTGATGAACGAATCTGAATTGATTAGGTTCTTTAATTGAAATTTTAGAAACTAGGGTTCATATGAACTAATTTGGGGATTTAATATAATTATGAGAATTGATGACGAATTAATGACCCTAGGAATATAGGAATGTTATGTAAACTGCTATGGCTTAATTGGGATTGATGATGATGTGTTGGATGATAAAATCTTAGAGGTTTTTAGGATAAAAAAATGGGGAAAAAAGATGGAGACCTGGGCAAGAAGACGAACAGGGACATCTCGCGCGAAGTCGTTCACGCGAGATAGGGATCTCGCGCGAAGTCGTTCGAACGACACGTGGAAGTCGTTTGCGCGACATATCCTTCTAGTTTGAGCGAGATCGATTTCAAGTTTAAGCGATAACTCATCTGGTTTGAGCGACGACGGGAATTTTTGGGGATTTTCTTTGAGTCCAAATTTGGGTTTACCGGTTTCTTAGAGTGAGAGAATGTACTTTGGATATTACGAGAGAGATAGTAATCTAAATATTTATACTATACGTAGTGATGAGATTAAAATACGTATGAGGAGTGTATATGTAGGTTGGGGAAATACCTATAAATTTTAATAGGACGTGTGTATGCCTATTATGCGATATTTTTGCTAAGAGCACTAATGGGTGAAAACCCGGGGGTGGAAGAATCTTATAGTTAAGCGCACTAATGAGTGATAACTCGGGGGTGCAGAGACTCTATTGTTAAGTGTATTAATGGGTGATAACCCGGGGGTACAAGGATGATATTGTTAGGCGCACTAATGGGTGATAACCCGGGGTGCTGGATTATTATTGATAGGTGCATTAATGAGTGTTAACCCGGGGATGTAGGATTCTCTTGATAGGTGCACTAATGGGTAATAACCCGGGGGTGCTGGATTATTATTGATAGGTGCATTAATGGGTGCTAACCCGATGATGCAAGATTTTCTTGATAGGTGCACTAATGGGTCTTAGCCCGGAGGTGCAGGATTAATATATATATATATATATATATATATATATATATATATATATATATATATATATATATATATATATATATATATATATATATATATATATATATATATATATATATGAACTTGTGAATATTTCTACTGTGTGAAATTAGTAGACTTGGTAATAATAATAATCATTATATTGCACCAAATGGTGTTAACCTAAGGGTGCAGGATTAGTGTATATATATAGGGATGATGAGACTATACATATGTATGAGTGTACTTGGGTAACTTTCTACTTTATGAGAATAGTAGATAAAATGGAAATGAGAAATGAAATAATCTTAGTAGATAAAAGATTAACCATTCAAACGGTGAATAATGAAACTTACTATGTGAGATAAACTATCTGAATAGCGTATTGTATAGGCGATACGGGAATACTACTAGTGAGCATAGTTAGTATTAGTATGGTTTCTGACTAGTTAGACTGGGAGGTATAACTAGGGGAGATTAGATGTACATTAGGCGTCCACAATAGATGAGAGGTGAGAAACTCATGTGAGAGTTCCATAACTAACATGCGCATAAGACTTGTTTTAAGAACCATTTTTAAATACTTGCTAAATCATTTTTACACCTCGGGCCCTGACCCGTTTCTTGTATTTCTTCTCTCTTTTGCTGTATATATATATATATATATATATATATATATATATATATGTATTTGTACAGGTTCCTAGCCACATGGACGCCGGTTCTAGATACTTGGATGGTTTCCCGAGCTGCAGCTGTTGTGGAAGTTACGGGTCATTGAGATTAGACGCTTCTCTCATTTCATTCAGTTCCTAGTTCAGATGCTTCAGTTCGGGCATGTGTCGCCCATCCTCATTAGTGGGATTGCACTCAGTTCCTTTGTAGTTCTTTTCTGTTGGATTGAGTATTTATTTTGGTTTTTTTTGTTGACTTTGAACGGGAAGGTTTTATCCATTCTTAATTATTCAGTATTTAATTCAATCAGCATTCATTTATTGTGTGTGGTTTATAATTCTATGTTCAGAAATTAATTGAATTAATTGGTTTCAAATTAAATTGGGAAATGTTTTGACACTAGCTTAATTAAATGTTAGGTAATTAATTGGATTTAAGTTTTCGACAGTGATGCTAAAAATGAACCAACTGAACATTCTGTTATAAATTTTATAAAGGACTGATCATCCGATATTTAATTGGGCGGTGTGTCATAGTTTTTTTTAAGAGTTTGGTATCATCGCCAGTCATGTGCTTTGAATATCTAGAGTCTAAATACCAACCAGAAGGAGTGTGTTCAGCTTTTAAAGTAGTAATAACATTATTACACTTCATCTAGGGTAATAGCTCATCTTTTCTAACCCAAACAAGTCTTTTTTTCATTTTGCGCTTATTTGCTCTTAATTAATAAAATTTGCGAGCATTAGATTTCTGTTGAAAAATGTTTTGCGCATGAGGCTGAATTTTATGGAAAGTGAGAGCATTGGATTTAGAAAAGTGTTTAGGAATCCTTCTTGGAAAAGATCTTTTAGGTTCGGTCTTTCTCTTTCTATAGTTTGAGTCTTTGTCTGGTTGTCTTGGAAGAACATAATTGTTACGGCTTCTCCTAGAATAGTTAATGTTTTGGTACACATGAGTAATAAAGGCAGGGTTGACTAAACGTCTAGAATAACAACCTTCAAAGGAATGACCATATAAGTTACAGTAAGAGCAGTATAGATTGCTCGAAGATGGTATCTCCTTAGGAAAGTCTCTAAACATAGGCTTGATGAAATTTTGAGGTTGAACCTTATTCCTAGGGAGTATAGTTTGAAAGACCGAATCACTCTTCCTAATTAGGGGGAAGATATATTTAGTCTTAGCTGGACTTTCACACTTAGAGAAAATTGATTCCCCAATATCAAACTTTGATTGTTTTTCATGAAATTCATTTTTCAGAGAATGAAAGTCTGGACAAGTTTCTATAGGTCTTTTGCCTCCTGACACAAACTTAATTTGTTCAAAGTTTCTGGTTTGAGTCTTCAAATTAGGGCGAAACCCTATTCCAATTCGATCATCAGAATTGGTTTTTGAATCAGCAACAAAACCATCAAAATAGTTTGAATTATTTTCAAATTTTGCAAATTTTTTGAAGACTGTTACGGTCTTTTCTTTTGATTGTTCCAATTCTAATAATGTCCCTTTATATTTTTTCTCCAGAGTTTCATTTTCTTCAATCTTATACTTCAACTTTTGATTAAAATTTTTGACTTCATTTTCATGAGTTAAACATTAGGTAGTGTACTCTTTAGCGTTAAGTTTAACCATCAGACTTAGGTCTTCTAATTTATTAGTGAGATCTTTCACTATCTTTTCTAGTCTAGTGCTTTTCTTGAGAGTTTTCGCATAAAATGTGTGAATATCAGGGAGGTCTTCAGTGTCTGAGTCACTAAGTGCAGTGTGTGAAGTGACCCCTAAGGATTCAATTCTTGAACTCACGCACCCATTGACATCGTCATTATCACTTTCCCTTTGACTCACACACCCCGTGGTAGAACTAACAATATTCTCATAAATTAAAGCATCTAAACCAGTAGCAGCATGATTCATAACAACAGAAGTAGAGTTACTAGCATCATTCTCATATATAGGCATATCATCATTATGGATTATTTTGGCAAAGAAAGACATGCAAGGATCAAAACAATCAGAAGATTCAATTTCCTCATTTTCAGAATCGCTTGAATCATCCCATGTTTTGCAAATATTGGCCCTAGTATATTTATTAGCAGTGTTCAGTTTCACTCTACAGTCTTGTGCTATGTTTCCTAGTTTTCCAGATCTAAAACACTCAATGTTCTTGAAGTCTTTATTGGGTCTCAATTCCTTATGATGTTTGTCTTAACCTTTCCCATGAGGTTTGTACTTAGACTGATTTGGATAATTTGGCTTGCCTTGTCTATTTGCCAATTTATTTCTAAATTTGACAATTTTCTTAAATTGTTTTGATATTAAGGCAATTTTATTATCCAAACTATCTATATCACATTCCTCATCAGAATCATCAGTGGAAATAGTAAACTCAGGTTTCATCAGATTAGAGGAAAAACTCAAGTTGGAACTAGTCTATTTCCTATGGGACTGGGTAATTTTTTTCTTAAATTCTAATTCCGTTTCCACAGTTCGAAGTTTACTACTGAGTAATTCAGGAGTGAGATTTTGATCAGACATTTCCTCAATAGCATGTCTTTTATTATCAAATTTCTGTGGCAATGATCTCAGAATTTTAGATTCAATTTCATGTCTGTCATATGTTATCCCATTAGCATGCAGTTTGGTCAGAATGTCAGTTAATTTCATGTAAAAGTCATCAAAAGATTCAGAATCTGACATAATTAGGGAGTTATACTGCTGGACAAGCATTTGAGTTTTGGCAACCTTAACTCTGGTGTTACCTTCATGTGCATTGATCAGTGTATCCCAAGCTTCCTTAATAGTGGCACAAGATGAGATCCTTTTGAACTCATGTTCATTTATGAACATAAAGATGGCATTCTTGCCTTTGTTATTATTTCGAGAAGTTTGCTTCTCTTCTTGTGTGAACTCACTTAATGCTTTCTTAATCCTCTCATTACTTCCTTCAGTGGTTGGTTTAGTAGGATAAGTGTAACCATTTTCAACATTATCCCAGACATCATCTCCCAAGGTTCCTTATATGAAAACAACGATTCTTACCTTCTAGTAAGCAAAGTTGTTTCCATCAAAGAGTGGGGGTCTGGTCAAGTTACCAAATCTTTCATTTTTCTCGTCTATTGTTTTGATTTTAAGAAAACAATTTCAGAAACACAATATCTTTTAAAAAGATTTCCAAAGCTCTGATACCAATTGAAAAACTGTTACTAAAGCCGTTTAATACAAGATTAAACTATTTAAGTAACTCCGAACTATTTTTTAGGAAACTCTTTTCTAGAAATCAAATCAGTTTACTCACAAGTTGTGTTTAAAAATTCGCACGAGATCGTGTCAAGATTTGTTAACAAGTTTTGAAAAACAAAACTAAAATAGTTTTAAATCAGCACACTAATCAGAATGAGACGAGGAGATGTAGAAAGATTAATGACAAGAGCCTTTTAACGTGGTAAAACCTCACCCAACTGAGGAAACATCCACGACTCTCTCTACGGAGTAAAAAGAAAAATCCACTAAAAAAAAATATAACAGTTACAAACTATATAACACACATGCACACAAATCAGACCTATACAAGTTTAGGAATGTACCCACTGGTGTCCTTATAACTTTTCTGCAGTTCTGATTGTTGATGTTGTTCTCCCAGTTTGCTAACTTATACTTTGTTCCAGTCTTTACGTCGACTCTTATTTCAAGATCTTATTACCAACACTTTCAGTGTTGTAGTGTGTAAGTGTTTGTGATGGTGATCTAACACATGCATGAACACACTCACGCTTATTTTTATAAACATTCCTAGTAAATCACATATCAGATCTATATGTTGTGATTTTTAGTTTTTCTCTTCTTAAGAAACTTGAACCTTGTTTGACCTTTAAGATTAACCCAGAATCCACGGCTATCTTGCTCAGAAGACGTTTCAAGATCTTAATCAATTTCAGGGTTTTGAAAAGATTTTTGAAATTGAAAATCGCCAGGTGTGATTCCAACTAGGTCAAAGGTCTTATTTCAAAAGAACTAGAAACAGAAAATGTTATTGTTGATTTTGAGTATGAAAACATTTACATAAAACAATCAAAAAAAGATTTCTCAAGACGAGAAACTATAAATATAGATCTAGGTGTAATATAACATAAAACACTCAGATCTATAATTTCTATGAATCAGAAACACAGATCTAGCCTAATATTTAAGTTGGACACAAGATCTTAAAACGAAGAGGTTACAGCACGAAACCACTATCAAACCACTCTAAAAAACTCTCAAACAATGAAGATTGTGCTTGGTATAAAACTGGTTTTGATAAAAGAATTAGGGTTTCAAAAAGGGTTTGGACGAACAGGGTTAGGGTTTCTTTTCTCTCTCTCTTCTCTCTCTTAATGACGAAGTGGTAAAAAAAACCTCTAAAAGGCTAAGGGTTAGCCTCCTTATATACAGGGCTGAGAAAAATTGAGAAGGGGGTTCGAAATAGAGTGCTGAGATTAAGTCTTACAGCATTGACTTCCATCTAACGCTTAAATGTAAGCGGTTTGTTATGAGGCGTTTGATTGGATGAGAGATATTCGCAAGGATTGGGACAAGGACGCATGCAGAGCGTGGATTAACTCAATCCAATGGCTAATAAAATACGCTGGTTTACTCTCTTAGAAGAAACACACATACATCCAATAGGGAAGCAACAGGTGTAAGGCAAATACCGGATATCAAACGTGCATCCCAAACTTAATTACAAAAACACCCTGATATCCCTAGCGCTTTCGGTTCCTACCCAAGTGAACTTTTCAGGGATAAAACCAATAACCAGAATTTATATAAAAACCCCAAAACTTTTTAATTGCAATTTTAATTAAGAAAAAATTGTTTTAAAATCATTAAAAATTCCCAAATATTTATTAAAAATTATTTTAAGGGAAAATACCACACACAACACACATACTATCAAATGATGCAACAATGAACAATGTATGCAATCCTAAAGTGTGTGAGTGACAGTGAATATACCTTGATCAATTAAATAAGAGGAATGAATTGTATTGAAGAGTACGAGGCTCTTTGGTTTCTAGGATGGGGACTCAATTTTGTCTCTATTACCAAACTAGATGAGCACTTATACAATGTAGACTTAATTGAGTCAAGGGTATAAGATGCTTCAAGTGTTTCTTGCACTAATACCAATTTGCAGACCCATTTTTTATGTGTGGTTTAGGTGAAAACAGTTTCTCCAAAAAATAAACTTTTTTGAATTTTAATTCGCACCAATTTTGTGAACTAATTTTACTTAACCCAATTTATCTTGTTAATCCTAAGCATACATCTAGTGTGATTAAGGTAGAAAATAAATCAAGTCCACAAAACACACAACGCCAATGTACGAAGAAGCCACTAAGGGAAAAAACCCTCGGATGTCCCAAGCCAGACAATCACTATGATATGATTTTATAAAGTACAGACACTAGAATTACTCAACGAATCGATATCCCACAAGTCTTGATGTTCTTCAACGCTTCAACCGCTTATCCATAGTGCAACATAGGAGTCCACCTGCGCTAAGTCCACAACACACCAGTCCACATATGTCTCGGTACCCACCAATGTAGCTACGACAACCGTCTATGATTCAAAACACGGAGTCCCTCGCTTATTTATCGCTAAACTCAACGAAACAATGTTCAACAGAGATGAAAAACTCCAAATGGTGCTAAACCAAGATCTTTATGGCATATGTATATGAAAGATCGGATCTTGAAACACAAAGGTTATTTTTATCTTTGAAAATCTTTGTAAACAATTGTAAAAAATGAAAGGTTTATGTTTCTGTAATTTTTATTCTGCACACCTCTAAATTCTGAGAAAAATAATCCTTAAATAAATAAACTCAAGCCGGTGCTCGTTAGAACGACATATGCATGTCGTTGGAACAAATATACACTTCTCGTTCGAACGAGACATGCAAGTCATTAGAACGACTTGCTGATGTCATTTGAATGACAACAAATGTCGATTGATCCTTCAAAACATAAGGGAAAGATCTATACAACTCTAAAACATGTTTATCTCAGAATAAATGAAGTTGCAACCTTTTAAAATCATTTAAAAAAAATGACATCCTTAAAATATTTTTCGAGTTCCATAAACATTATGCGTTCATACCTGAGATTATCTCGAAATGCAATGTGATATGAAGACGTGAATAGTGCACCAATAAATACGACATGATCTATCTTGAAGTTTGGTCACTACGTCTTCAAAACAACATTATAGACTATGTGGGAATTATGACAAGTAAAAACTTTATCTTTGACTAAAATTGGTTTTTGTCCGGAATAATGCCAATACATACAAATTAACACTTTGGAGATTTGTACTCACTCTTCAATCAACTAGGAAGAGCGGAAAAAGCTAACCACCACTTACCAGATTGAGACGATTGATCCCTGAGATGAAGAAAAGTTAGTAAAGGGACAATCCATTAAAGAAATTAAAATTGTTGTTTTCAATGAAGAAAACCCCCCAAAAACAGTCCATATCGAATCGTCCCTAGACCCAGACCTGAAGGAAAATTTACCCGACCCAATATTTATATTCCATGAGCTAAGTATAGTGGATGGCACCAATCCGGTCAAGTATAAGAGGCGAGTTTTTTTTGTCGAGAAGAACACGACAGACCAAGAAAAAGTCCAGAAGCTACTAAGGGCTAACTTCATTAAAGATGTTAAATATTTTGAGTGGCTCACCAATGTGTTAATGGTGCGCAAAAAGAACAACAACTGGAGGATGTGTGTTGATTTCACTGACTTGGACAAGGCATATCCCAAGTATCACTATCCCTTGCCTAGAATCGACCACTTCGTTGATGCCACTTCGGGTCATAAGCTGCTCAGTTTCATGGACGCCTAGTCCGGATACAATACGATCAGAATAAATTGATCAGAGAGAGTGAAAATGTCCTTCATCACCAGCAGAGGTACCCACTACTATAATGTCAGGCCCTTCGATTTAAAGAATATCGGAGCAACTTACCAACGAGTGGTGAACAAGTGTTTAATGATACTATTGGGAGGAATATGGAAATGTATGTGGATGACATGCTCACCAAGAATAAAATGGCGACTGATCATGTGAAGGAATTACAATCGACCTTCGAATAATTGAAAAGGCATCAGATAAAGCTTAATCCAACCAAGTGCGTGTTTGGGGTGATATAGGTAATGTTATTGGGCTTTGTTGTCAACCAAAGAGGGATCGAGACCAATCCCAAAAAGATCCAATCCTTAATTAACATGCAGTTCTCGACGATGAAGAAGTAGGTATAGATATTGAAAGGACTTGTTACCGCGCTCAATCGGTTCATATTTAGAGCCACTGACAAATGTCTCCCTTTCTTTAAAGTCTTAAGGAAAACTTTTGAATAGAATGACAAATTTGAAACTAAATTCCCGGAGTTAAAGAGATATTTGGGGTCTACCCTTCTCTTATTAAAATAAATATTTGGAAATACATTTACTTGTTCGTATTAGAATTTGCTGTTAGTTAGGCTCTAGTGAGATTGGAGGAAGGGATACATATGTCAGTATATTATACTAGCAAAGCATACCGAAGAGAAAAAATTCGGTACCTGAAGAAGAAAAAATTCTCCCTTGTATTAATCGAAGCCTCGATATTGGATGGAGATATACTTTCAGGCCCACACTATTGTTGTCCATATAGATCTGCCTTTACGATAAATTCTTCATAAACCTTAAAATCCAGGACAATTGATGGCTTAGGTAGTACAATTGGGAGAATACGATATCCAGTATGTGCCTAGAAAAGCTATCAAAGACCAAGTCTTGCAAGACTTTATCACTGAATTCACACATAAAGAGAAAACTTTTGAGCAGACTTATTCGGGAGAGAGCTCAAGACTCGTGGCAAAGCAGACTTCTTCGAATGAGAGCTCAACCATGATAAAAATTAAGCAGACTTCTACACAAGAGAGCAGACTTATTAAAAAGAATAGACGAACCACTCAGGAAGTAACCTAACAATGTTGATATCAAATTCTTATAAGAATGTTCTAGAATCTTTAACCAGTTGATAAGACCCTGTGCATGGCAGTGAGAAGTTGATACAATTATTTAAGTAATGAGAATTGATACGAGGAGATTTTTAATAAGAAATCTAAGTCTTGAAGTTGTTTATGGATGGATCATCTTGCACAACGGGAAGCGGATCAGGTCTTATCATAACTACATTAGATGAAATAGATGTGGAAAACGTGCTACGATTTCAATTTGAGGCCTTCAACAATGAGGCCGAATACGAATCATTAATATTTGGCTTTGGATTAGCCTCGTCACTTGGAGTCAGGAAGATTTTAGCCTGTAGTGATTCTCAACTGGTGGTCAACCAATTATTCAGACTTTATGAAGCTAAATAAGAATCCATGATCAAGTACCTAGCTAAAAGAAAATGGTGGCTAAATTTTTTTTAAGGGTTAAGATACCGAGAATCCCTAAAAAGAATAATGTTTATGCAGATGCACTGACAAGATTAATATTAGCTACTCGCATAAAATTGCATAATATAGTCCAATCAAAATACTTACACATCGCAATACAGATGAGAAACGACCAATATCATGGAAGTAAACCTCGGCCCATCATGGATGGACCAATAAGAGCTTATATTGACACCGACACTATACCATATGATCCAAAGGAAGCTATAAAGTGACGCTATAAGGTAGCTAGGTACATCTTGGAAGCAGGAGTCTTATTCAGAAGAGGGTGCATTATTTCACTATTGCAATGTGTTCACCCTACCAAAGTGAACAATTTGATTAAGAATGTACATAAAGGGTATTGTAGCAGAACTCGTTCCTCCTCTAGGCTTGATATTACTGTGTGATCCTCTGGTGCCTCTTTGGTCTTCAGCGGGAGCAAAGGAACTTTATGACGTAAAAAATAAAGCAATTTTGTATTAGCCCCATTCTATCTCGATCTATAATGTAGATATCCACAGGCCGGTATAAGGGCCATCTAAGATGTCCTGAACTTGGGCAATATTTTGATTTTCCATAAAAAGAATCCTGATCATAGGAGAGACCAAAAGAGAGGATATGAGGAATTTGTCACTACTGTAGTTGCTTTTTTGTCTCTATCTGTCGATCGAAAATGAGCATATCGATCCATTCTGTATTCCCGTTCTCCTATAAAGAATGGGTCTCTTCCCCTGGCCTCGTTATCAAGATGGTGCCTCTGAAGACGGGAGTTCTTGAAGTGAATCATACCCAAAAGGAGCAAGTTTTGAATATGTTAAGGACCTTGTCATAAAAGCTGAAAGTAGCTCCTATACCCCTCTGACTCCCATTCTATTGGCTTCAATCCCTAAATTAGTATAGTAAAAAACTAAAGGATTGTGAAGGAAAGAGAAAATAAAAATGGATCGACCCAAAGAAACGAAGAGTTAACTAAAATTATGTGAATTCACTTGACTCGTCTTCTCCAAGGTGGATGCTCACCATAAACTATACTAAACTAAACTAGTTTTCTGAAAAGCTTATATGGATAACTTTTAAGAAAATGAAACAAATGCCATTCCGATGCGCTCGGTCCTATTGTTTAGTGGAGTGAACAGACGGGTGGTACGGTCAAGCTTCTTCCCCAGAGTTCGCTAATGAGTGGGAGGGGGTCCCCCAAGATCTCCCTTGGAAAGAATGGAAAGATAAAGAGAGAAATATGATCAATTCAATAGCTAATCCTATAGAAAACTAGGTTGGATTTTGACCGTATTGTAGAGAGAGCCTATAAAATGGGAAATGCCCTACCTTTGAGTGCGATTTAAACTATTGATTTACATAATTGGAAGTCACCAATTACGTTTACGACGAAACCTAAAAATCGATCACGGATCCAATTTGAGTACCTCTACATGATAGACCTCAACAGAAAGATGAAGAGTAATGGCTGGAAGTGAGGGACAATTGACAACTGAATCTAATTTTTTCCATTATTTTCATATCTGTAATAGTGCCAAAAGGAGGCCCGGCTCCAAGTTATTCAAGAATAATGGTGTTGAGTTTCTCGACCCTTTGCCTTAGGATTAGTCAGTTCTATTTCTCGATGGGGGCAGGGAAGGGATATAACTCAATGGTAGAGTGTCACCTTGACGTGGTGGAAGTCATTAGTTCAGCTTTGCACACATCATGTTTGATGATTTCCCAACAGACCTGAAAAAAGTGGGCATTGAATCCATCTGGACTCGGGGCCTTTTTCAAGTTAAAACTCAGCACAACCTTCTCGATTTCATCCCCTTCTATATCAATAGGGACCAGTCATATTAATCCTAGCTGTGCAGTCTCAACTTCAATGGGAGATATATCACCTTTATTACATCCACTTTTACAGTTGGGTTACTTTGTTCACTAAGATCAACATCATTGATACCATCCTCTTTATATATTGAAGCCTCACAAATGTCATACGTATCGAGATTCTTCGTTTGATTTTGAAATAATAAACAACCATTAGAACAAGAATCCCAAGTTTTATAGTTTATCCCAAATCTGTTGTTATTGTGTTGACTTGATAGAAATATTTAGGAATCTTCATAATAGGGAATGATTTCCCTAATAATAGCAACAACATTGTAAAAGAACGATTTGTCAACCCATTAAGTTGCTTTAGGTGCAAGAGCTCAACTACGAATGAGAGTTCTGTAAAACCCTTAGAATAATTCTCGTATAAATCATTTTGTGACTTTTTTTAAAGTTTAGACTTTGTTGGTGCATTTTAATTAATCCTTGAAACATCATCAGTTATGGGCTCAACATTGCCCACATAATCCTCCATATGTGGAATCCCCCTGACCCCATGATGCATCGAAGTCATGTCGGGACCTGAATTCGATTGAAATAATTATCTTCAACCATATCATCCCTTGGATTTTCATTATTATTATTCGAACACCCATAGAACTCCCCGTGAAAAATCCAATTCGTCTAACTCCTTACAAAAAGATACATTTCTATACGATCTTTCATGACTTTTAGGTTGTTATAGAATCCATTTACACATTATGTACACAGATATTTGACATTGGATGTTTGCATGTTTCTATTAATATAATCAAAGAATATAAACGTTTCAATCCCATTAATATATGCCTATGAGTTCCTATCACATAGCACAATATAACTCTTGATCCATAGTAACTTCTAATGTTTTATCCAAGGCCTTTTATAAAACTTAAAGGGTATATAGTTTGTTAGTCTTAATGATGAATAGATAACGTTAGAATGAACAAAAACCATCTAACACATAACACTTACTGAATTTATTGTGTAAACAATTGTGTTACGTTGATAAACATTATAATCATAATGATAGAGAGAGAAATTAAAAAATATAAATGCACATCTTCTTTTCAAATAATAATGTAATTCAGAAAGTATTCCAATGTATATATCAATATTTATATATAAATACTGATAAATAGTGAATATACAAACTCAATGACAAATTCCCAAATATTTGCATACCAATATCTAAAGTACATATAGGTTGAAGATTAATTCAATTTAAAAACGAATATTTATATACCAATACTGGTACATAGTTAAAATACAAATTAAATGACACAAGTTCTTAATTATTTATATATCAATACAAATAATACATACATGATAAAGAATAGTCCATTGTCAACCATTAGTTATAGATCATACCTATATCACATAACTAGTAAAATATTGAACTTTACAAAACTCAATTCATAAAATCCCTCCATCCACACAAAATGAAATTCAAATTTAACAAAACAACACAGACTAAGTAAATACAATCACACAAATAATATCTACAATGTATCTATGTTTAATGTTACCTTGGATGATGAAATGCAAATGAAATCAAATTCCCTCCTTCAAAATTAACCCCAAACAATGTCCCCGCAGGACAAAAGCATTGCAACCTCACATTCAACTTCATTCAATCCCTATCATTTTAACCAATGCACTTTAAAATTCTAAAACAATTAATCTTAAAACCACACGGGAATACTTCAGTTTAACTTGAATATAAATATATATTTGACCATTCTCAGTTTATAAGTATCACTATATTTGAGTAATTTCAGTTTATACATTAATATAATATAGTTTCTTCATTATTAAAAAAAATTCAAATATTGATAAAGAGTAATAAAAAATCTGTAAGCATAAACTAAGAAAGAAAAAAATTCAAAGCTAGAGAGAAAACATATCATTATCCATATTCAACCGTACCACAATTTTTATTTGGTCGCAACTAATAAGTACTTGAAACTTGGAACACTAGCTCCTAATTCCAACTATTGTTTTTTTTCATAAAAATTTAGAAAATATAGGATATTAGATTAAGGTATTAGACTTTTGTAATTCTTACTAATTTTTATTAAATTAGTGTCTCTTTTGTTAATGCGGGACATCACATTTTAAATAAAAATCATTTAAAATGGAAAAATGAAAATTTGCTGGAAAAATAATAAATAAAGAAAAATTTAAACAACCTAAAATAAAAACTCTCTCTCACAACAAATTCCCACACATGTCACCACCCAAACTTGTAATCTCTTATTAAATTTTTTTAAAGGTATCGTTGTTTACCACCATTCAAAAATCACATTAAGAATTAAAAAAAAAAATTGCTTGATCGCTGAAGCTGGACGTGAATTTGTTTGGTTTGCATACGGATTTCAAACTCAGAGATGCCGGTGAGAGAAGCAAAGAGGGTACCTGAAGCTGAACGTGGGAGAGATAAGATGACACCAAAAGGGAGACCAGTAGTCAAATGTGGTAGAGAGAAGATGATGCCAGTGTTACAGCGTGAGACCGAGTGGGGTTAGAGAGCGATGTGAGACTGACCAGTAGCGGGAGGGAGAAAATGATGTAAAAAGAGATAGAGAGAATAAGGTATTATGTTATTGAGAGGGGATAGTGACCGGGGCAAAAAGAAGTTAGGGATGGAGGGGATTGCAAAATTTAGGGCAGACACTCGTCCCTTAATTGGCTTTAAGGGACCAGTATTTTAGGAATGCAAATTTCTGTCCCATTTATAACCTTTTTATGCATTATTTGGAACAGATGGACCAACCATCCCCAATAGTACACATATATATGACAAATTTAGTGTTCGTTGTAAATAGTGAGGATTAGGGTCGATTTTAGGAGGTCATCCCTCATAGATTAGTCACAATTAACCATTTTTCTGTAGCGTTAATTAATACATTGATCAAGATTCAAAGAAAATTTATTTGTTGAATAAAATTTATCATTTATTCCTAGTCACTATTACACATTTTCATTTTAGATATTGCACACACACACACGCATACATTTATGAGAGAGTTTTATTTTTATTTTTGTGCATTTGTCTCAAATTTGTGGGTTTTAAGTGAAAAATAACAATTTTACCTATATATGCATTCATTCATACCATATTATTTTGAGAGTTTGGGTTTTAGTTTCATATTTAGTCTTTTTGGATGTATTGTCCCTAACTAGGTACATTGATTAAAACCATACGCACGGTTAGGACACATCCCAGAGCATAAAACCTTAGCGATTACGTCCCACGATTGGATTTTTATCAGTCCATCATTTTAAATAGGAATAAGCATAGTGTTGGTTATTCATGTTCAACCCCTAGTTTTTCAAATCTGATTGAGTTAGTCTAGTTTCTCTTGTTTAAATATTCGATCTATACTTTTTTTCATGATTTACCTTTCTTAGAGTATATCTAGGTTGGATCCATAACTCTAGGTGCTTTATTTGCATATGTGGTTGACATTTTGGGTATTTTAGGTTTCGTACACCTTTGTTCTCTAATTCACTCTTAGGATTTGTTCCTATTTTGTTTGTGTCTTATTACATAGTCTTTTTTAATATCATGGTGAGAGCAAAGACACATGAAAGGAAGATAGATGTACTACTATGACCCCCGAGCGTCCATGTGAGAGTTCCTATGCTAGAGAGTCACCACCACATACATTTTGTCATCTTAAGAAGGCCCCGAGAGCCTATATACTTGTCACGAACCCTAATACCGATGTGTTTTGGATTAGGTTTACGAGAGAGAATTTCGTGCTTCATACTAGTTTTATGTCTTGTCCTGTTAGAGCTGAGAGAGATACTGACTTAGATCATTTCGACCGTTATAAGGAACGTTAGTTTGTGACTCCAATAATCGAAGGTCTACGCAGTTTGCGTTTGCTATGTCCACATTCTTTGGACAATGTCACTCTAGTTCACGGGTTCCATGCAGACATAATTATAACTTATAAATCCCCGATTACATTTTTTATATTTATTATAAGGATAAATATTGAGGTTAATGAGAAGGTTCTGTGTACACATTTAGGTGTTAAGGATAATGCTCATACTCCCGATTATGTAGCATTTTAGGCGGATGAGATTCCTCATGATGGCGTTGCATCATTTCTTGCTAGTCATCCCGTTACATGTGTAGCGAATCTTTTTTCTGCATGTCACTATGAGTAAGAGGTATAATACACTTCATTTTCCAATTATCTATAACCTCATGCATCGTCGTCATTCATCGAGAGTCGATTGATTACCTCCATCTCATTATTGAGGTTATGCGGATAGTGTTGATACCAAATTTAGTCTGGTGACATGGACCAATCACATGAAGACACGTGTCAATTTACATGATAAATGCAAATACTCCAGAACGAAAAAATCAAGACCACCGAGCAACTAATGAGTACCGAGCAACTCAAGCGTGTCGGGCAGCTTAGGCGGTCCGAGCTACATAAGTGTATAGCGTATCCAAATCAAGAAAATTCAGGATATAATTGCGCATTAAATGCTCATTAATATAGTACAGACGTACATGTCTACTGGGTAACAGCGCATTATCCTTTCATTTGTACAGCCTCAGGGCTATAAATACATTGTAACCTCCTCATTAGCAGGGGACTCGGAATTTCTTGGTAAACCCATAATCGAGAATTCTACAAACAGTCAGCAATAACAAATACAGTGGATGTAGGCCATTCTTACAAGGCTGAACCACTTTAAAAATCTTTTATCTTATATATATACTTATTAATTTTTATCTGTGATTAAATAATTAGATCAAATCTAGTTTTTTACATCAACAGATTGGCGCCGTATGTGGGAAACGACTGTAATTATCGTTTTTCACCAAAACAATTCATCACCAATGGCTGATAATCCTGAATCCAGTAATCGAAACGCTGGAAACCCCCCAAATCCATCTGCTCCCCCAAATGTTCAAGATCTGGCTGGCATAATGGCTAATCTAGCCCAAGGACGAACAACCATGCCAGAAACTATGCGATAACTCATACAAGCTGCCCAATGTGGAGTATCTACTCATTCAGGACAACGGAGCATTCAAAGAAATACCCGTTTACCTTCTTTGCGTACTAGGCGAACGTTAATCCCAGAGGAATCTCAATCCAGACGTCCCGATTCATATCGCACTGAGAGATCTAATAATTTTTCTTATCAACTGGTCAAACTTCATCAGTACAAGCTACAGATACTCAACAAAACATCACTCTTTCTCCAGAAAGGACTAGTGCATTGGAGAGGTTAAGCAGGGTCTCTCCTTTTGATCGTTTAGGCCCTAGGAGGAATAGAAGTAAGATTGTGTCGAGGAACTTTCAACGACCATCCGATCTAAGGGAGGGTTCTGCACAATCACGACCAACTGCTCGTAATGAAATATCCCAGGAAGAAAATTCAACACGATCAGTTGCTCGAACCAACAGGCCCGAGGAGGGAAATGATGTATGGAAAGGCTATATTCAAAGGTTGGAGGATAGACTAGGGGAAATGGCTAAGTCCAAGAATCCTCTACAAAGAACTTTTGTCCAAGGGATACCTTTTATCCAGACAATTGTGGATTTTCCCACACCATCAAAGTTCAAAGCACCTGTTGTGGCTCCTAAATATGATGGAAAAACTGACCCTGTCCTTCATATAGAACAATACCAAGCTGTTGTTGATATCTATGCCGTGCCAGATGAGATGAGATGCAGGGCATTTTCGGAAACTCTTACCGAATCTGCTCAAATATGGTACAATAATCTTCCTCGGGGGAAGATTTCAACTTTCTTTCAACTGGCCGAGCTCTTTATTGGAAATTTCTGTTTTGGAGCAAAACCAGTTAAACGAGTAGCACACTTGTTAAGTGTTAGACAAAAAGCAGGTGAGAGTACTAGGGATTATATAACTCGTTTCAATAACGAGAAGCTCGAAGTTATTGATTACGAGGAAAAGACAGCAATTACTGCTCTGATGAGCGGACTGTTGCCAAATAAATTGTACTACACTCTCGCCAAAGATCCGCCTAGAACCATGGCAAAACTAATGGCAAAGGCAGCAAAGATTATGAACGCCGATGAGGCTATGGCTGCAAAGAAAAATATGGATACCAAAGAGACCAAGGTGGAGGTTGATGAGGCTGAAAAGAAAGAGCATAAGAACAATGGTGGCAACAAGCAGTCAAAAGCAAAGCCAGCATGGGAACTGTTGAAGAAATTTGGAAATTATACTCCTTTGAAAGTAGACATAAACCACGTTCGGGAAGAAATCAAGAACAACGAGGAGCTAAATTGGCCAGAGAAAATAAAGACAGATCCTGACAAGAGGAATAAGACCAAATATTACGAGTTCCATAAAGACCATGGTCACACGACCAAAAATTGCATAGCTCTTCAGAATGAAATTGAAGCACTCATCAGACGAGGAAAGCTGGCCAAGTATGTTGATCGTCGAAATGATGGAAAGAGTAATGACCGAGCAAGACATAGGTCTAGATCTCCTCGTCGAACAAAAGAAGATAAGAAGAGAAGCCACGAAGAGGATCCGAATGATGACCAAGATGACCCCGATCTCCCCAAAAGACCAAAACAGCCAGAACGTGAGGTATTTTCTATCCATTTTGGGTCATTTGAATGTCATGTCATTACAGGTGGAGATGTAGGAGGCGGAGATATGACTGCTGAGAGAAAAGCCTACCTCAATGAGGCTCAGGCTTGCTCGTACATTCAGCGGATAAATCTGGCTGAAGATGATCTCCCGAGGAAGGTGAATAAGGATAAGCTGGTCATTGGTTTCTCTAAGAACGACTTGGCATGTGTACTATATCCTCATGATGATCCATTGGTAATCAAGATGAGAATGAGGGAAGTGGTGATTTCACGAGTACTGGTGGATAATGGTAGCTCGACAGATATCATGTTCTATCCGTGCTTTGACAGTTTAAATCTAAAGCTAGCCCAGTTGGAGCCATATCATAGGCCCCTCCTTAGTTTTATTGGCGAAAAGGTTTTCCCACTTGGGACAATCAAGTTGGATATGCTTATCGGTACATGGCCTGCTTGTTGAACAGAAAGAGTACGCTTTTTTGTAATGGATAAAAATGTCCAATCAGCTTACAACATCATCATGGGAAGAGTAGGTCTGAAGAAATTTGAAGCAGTACCATCTACTGTGCATCAATGTCTAAAATTCCTAACCAATTTTGGGGTGGGAGTTGTGAAAGGCGACCAGAAAGTAGCTCGGGAATGCTACTATTCATCTACCAAGAAGGAAGAGCATGAAGAATTTAGAAAGAAGACTACCACCTACCAAATAGAAGATGCAGAGATTAAAATATTAGACCCTAGAGACGAGTCCCAACTCGTGAAAGGGAAGGTTATGGAGGCTACTGAGAATGTCATTCTGGACGACGAGTATCCAGAACGAACAATTCAAATTGGTGCATCCTTGGATAAATAAATAAAACAAGAATTGATAACATTCTTAAGGCGAAGAAAGAAAACTTTTGCGTGGAGTCATGAAGACATGCCAGGAATAGATCCAAATTTCTTGTGTCATGAGCTCAATGTGAACAAGGAAATCAAGCCAGTAAAGCAGCGAAGAAGAGTGTTCAACCCTGAGAAAAATCAAGATATACAGGAGGAAGTAGAGAAGCTGTAAAAAGCCTCTTTAATTGAGAATGTTAAATATCCTGACTGGCTAGAAAATGTGGTAATGGTAAAGAAGAAAAATAATAAGTGAAGGATGTGTGTAGACTTTACCGACCTCAACAGGGCATGCCCAAAGGATCATTTTCCTTTTCCCCGAATTGATCAACTGGTGGATGCTACCTCGGGGCACGAACTATTAAGTTTCATGGATGCTTATTCTGGTTATAACCAGATTAAAATGAAGCCTGAAGATAGGGAGAGTACCTCATTTATTACCCCAAGGGGAACTTATTGTTATCATGTTATGCCTTTTGGACTTAAAAATGCAGGTGCTACCTATCAGCGGTTGATGAACAAGATGTTTGCAGAGCAAATCAGTCATAACATGGAGGTTTATGTTGACGATATGCTGACGAAGAGCAAGAAAGCTGTTGATCATCTAGTTGATTTAGGCTAGACCTTTGATCAACTAGAGGAATATCAAATGAAGCTGAATCCCACCAAGTGCATATTCGGAGTACGAGAAGGCATGTTTCTCGGATATATCGTAAATCAACTAGGAATTGAGGCGAACCCTGAAAAGATCAAGGCTCTATTGGAGCTACGATCCCCAATGACGAAGAAGGAAGTACAAAGCCTCACAGGGCAAGTTGCAGCACTTAACAGATTTGTGTCACGAGCAACTGATCGATGCCTCCCATTCTTCAAAACACTCCGAAAGACTTTCGAGTGGAACGACGAATGTGAAAAGGGTTTTTAAGAATTGAAGAAATACCTGGGAGAACCTCCATTGTTGTCCAGGCCAGTAATGGGAGAAAGACTATACTTGTATCTGTCAGTCTCAAAAAATGCAGTAAGCTCGGCGCTAGTAAGAGTGGAGGATGGAGTGCAAGAATCAATTTATTACACTAATAAGGCCTTCCGAGGAGCAGAGATCAGATATCCAAGGCTGGAAAAGTTAGCACTGGCATTGATCGAAGCAAGTAGAAGAATGAGGCCATACTTCCAAGCTCATACTATAGTTGTGTATACAGGCATGCCATTAACTCAAGCTCTGCACAAACCAGAGAAATCAGGAAGATTGATGTATTGGGCTGTAGAATTGGGAGAATACGATATAATTTATGAGCTTAGGGCGTCACTTAAAGGGCAAGCAGTGACAGATTTTATTGCAGAGTTCACCTATTCAGATACCTCCGAAGAGCAAGGGTTGAATACCGACCAGCCTGTGGATGTTATGGGATTATCAAACTTAAGCTCCGACCAACCTCAGTAGGTAGACGAGCAAGAGAAGCTGGTCGATGAGCAACAAGAAGTACTGGAGGAGGATATAAGGAAGCATCAAATATTCCACCGAGGAACTCTGTCTGACCAAGAGTTTGATAATGAGATACCTGTGTGGAACTTGTATGTAGATGGTTCTTCGTGCACTACAGGCAGTGGAGCAGGGATTATTTTAAACAACCCAGATGAGATTGATGTGGAATATGCTCTGCGCTTTTAATTTAAAGCTTCTAATAATGAAGCTGAATATGAAGCAATGATTGTTGGTCTTAGTTTGGCAAAAACCATGAAGGCTGAGCAGGTTATCGTATTCAGTGACTCACAATTGATCGTAAATCAAATGCTGGGGGTATATGAAGCCAAAGGAGAATTAATGATCAAGTATCATGCAAAAGCAATGAAGATTGTATCAAGCCTGATCGCAGTACAGTTAATTAGAATACCAAGATTGGAGAATGCAAGAGCAGATGCCTTAGCTGGGTTAACTTCAGCAACATGTAATGAGCTAAGAAGAATAATCCCAATAGAAGTCGTGGCTAGTAGGAGCATATACGAAGATCTGATGATGAATTTTATTACCCTTGATTTAGGACCATCTTGGATGGACCCCATCAAGGCATATATTGAAGAAGGAGCTTTGACAACTGATAAACTCACAGCCAAGAAATTGAAGTTTAAAGCTGCTCGTTATGTATTGACTATTGGTATTTTATATAGACGAGGAATTATAGCAGGTTTGCAAAGATGTGTACATCCCTCTGAGGTGAAAGATTTGATTGAAGAGGTCCATGAAGGGTCCTGTGGAGCCCATGTAGCAGGTCGGACACTTTTGCAAAGAATAATAATGCAGGGATATTATTAGCCAACGATGAGGGCTGATTGTATAGCCTATGCCAAAAAATGTGATAAATGTCAGCTCTTCTCTTCTATCCGAAGAACTCTCCAAGCATTGTTAACACCCATTACTTACCCTTGGCCATTTTCCATGTAGGGAATAGACTTGGTCGGGCCACTTCCAATGACCAGGGGAAGATTTAAATATCTCGTGGTCGTTGTGGATTACTTTACTAAGTAGGTGGAAGCTGAGCCTCTTATTGATATGACATATGACAAGGTGTATCAATTTATTTGGAAGAATATCATTTGTAGATATGGTCTTCCCCATGCATTCATTACTGATCATGGAACCCAATTCGACAACAAGGAGTTTGCTGCGTATTGTCATCAGTTTAACATATTGAAAACTCACTCTGCACAAGGCCATCCCCAGAGCAATGGACAAACTGAGGTGACAAATAGAACGCTGCTGAATGGTTTGAAAAAATGATTAGACGATGCAAAGGCAAATTGGATCAACGAGCAATATTCTGTGTTGTGGGCTTATCGTACAACACCACGAGCAGCAACAGGAGAATCTCCATACATGCTGGCATTTGGAAGTGAAGCTGTCATACCAGCTGAATTGGGTTTGCCCACGCACAAAATACTAAATTTCAATTCTCATATCAGTGACTTGATGAGAATATTAGACTTGGATATTCTCGAGGAAGTTAGAGAAGAAGCAGCAGTCAGGAATGCTGCATACCAATAACGAACAATTCTGTTCTATAACAAGAGAGTAAAGAAGTGTGATTTGAAAGAAGGGGACTATGTGCTAAAGAAAGTAATTCAAAAGCACAACAAAATGGAAGCTAACTGGCATGGACCCTACAGAGTAACAGAAGTTGTTCGACCGGGGACATATATGATTGAGACCTTAGAAGGAGAAGAGTTTAAGAATGCATGGAACGCAGAGCATCTGCGCAAATATTATCAGTAGTTAAAATCCCTATGTAATGAAGTTTTCTTTAATATGAATAAAGTTTTGGATGTTTTACCCAATTCTCTCCTTTTGTTGAAATTTTTCGGAGTACTAGTACTACACACTACGCATCAAGTTCGGAATAATCACGCATCAAGTCCAAAATCCACCAACTCCGGTTGGTCGGGAATTAAAATCCACCAACTTCGGTTGGTCGGGAATTAAAATCCACCAACTTCGGTTAGTCGGAAATAAAAATCCACCAACTCTGGTTGGTCGGGAATTAAAATCCACCAACTCCGGTTGGTTGGGAATAAAAATCCACCAACTCCGGTTGGTCGGGAATAAAAATCCACCAACTTCGGTTGGTTGGGAATTAAAATCCACCAACTCTGGTTGGTTGGGAATTAAAATCCACCAACTCCGGTTGGTCGGGAACAAAAATCCACCAACTTCGGTTGGTCGGTAAGCCAATTTCAATCAACTCCGGTTGTTTAAATTAAGCAATACCATGGAACGTAAGTTGTTCTATTGCTTAGTATTAAAAAATCACTACAATGAGTTAAGTATGTCATAAACCTATATATACTTACCAACCAACAAGCAAAGACATTCTGCAAATTACTTAGAAGAAAATGAAAAAGACCAAAACTTTTCATTCAAATCGAGAAGGATTACATAGCTGAAAAAAAGAAAAAATCATTACATAAAAATCCTATTCTACTGGTTTCTTTCCCTCTACCTTTGAAACAGGTTCTACTCCAGCGGGAGGATCATCTAAGGCATAAGAGGAATTTATGAAGTTCAGATCTCGAAGCATCCTGACATTCATCACAGATGGCGGATCAAGCAAGTGCTCCAGGCGATATATCTCAAAATTAGAATAAAGACTGTAGTCGTCGAGATACTTGGAGATTAAGCACTGAGGAATTTCCCGAGCAGGAATCCAGCTCATATCAAGTTTAAAAGGTGGCACGGGCAACTCGAGCAATCCAAGGTCATAGTAATCCCATAGATAATGGCCCTGCTCCAACTTTAACACCCCCAGTGCATTCAGCCATCCTTACTTGTAACCCTCGTTATTTGAATTATGTATCCGATCATCGAGATGATAAAGGGCTTTATTATATCCAGTCATCCAAAACTCTCTGGGATGTTTGTGAAACTGGTAAGTTAACCTCTTCAGTTGCTCGTGGAGGTTCTTCACTAAAAGTTCTTTATTCTCTAAGGCATAACTTTGTATGGAAAGTTACTCGTCGAGGTTCAGAATCTTCTTGAACATCTCTGACAAAGCCTGATTCTTCACCACCAACTGGAATGCTTGATTCTCCAAGGATGCCTGCGTTCTAGCTTCTTCAATAGTAACCCGAGCAGCCCTTGCTCCTCCCCGAGAAGCTCTTGCTCGTCTGCGAGCAGAAGTAGAGGGTCCAGTCCTCTTTAAGGTTTCCAATTTATCTCTCAAATCGACATTTTTGACCTCCAAGAAAGAGAAACCTTCGTCGTTGACAGGGACCAAGGCTCCAGAGGTAGATGCTGCAGATTTCAGTTGAGATATCTCTCCTCGCAAAACATTATTTTCCTGCTCCAACAATTTTGCGATTTGCCTATGCTCCTCGACCTCAACCCTTAGAATTTTCTCTTTTTTCTCTTAAGCAGCGATGAACTTATCATATCCTTTATCAGCATTTAGTTGCTGATATTTGTTCTCATACCCCTGATGCAAAAGGGCAGAAGATTCCTTGTATTGTTGTTGTAGTTCCTCGATGGTTCCTTGAAGGTCTTCAATCATCTCATAATATGCCACATTATTAGCAACAGCTCGGTTAAGCAGGCATTTCAAATACTGATATGCCTCAACTGCTTGTTCAGAAGAATTTGGACCAAGGATGTCAATAATTTGAGCCTCGTTTAGGTCTGCATGGCCAGCCTTGAAGTAGTCATTGCATTTTTTCATCAGTTCAGTGCGTGAGCTGACAAGAGCTCCATCCTAGCCATAAACTAGTGAAGAGAAGAGATAGAAAGAATCAATGAGAATGCAGAAAGAGTAAGTAAAAGAAAAAGTTAAGACAAATAACCCAAAGTTTGAATTTTTATTTCATCATAAAGAGAAGTACAGTCCAAAATTACATTCAACAAAAAAGCAAAAGAAAGATCCGAACAACTCTACACCTTCTCCTTGCTTCCTAAAACTTCCTCAGGAGGCTTGGACGAAGAGGTTGGTTGCTTGGAGGCCAAAGAAAGCTGCTCGACAGGAGTAATGGTTGGTTGGGGTTGCTCGGAGCATGATTGAATAGCTGGAACAGAAAGGGCCTGATCTCCGATTATCATGGAAGATTCTTCGGAGGCAACTTCATCTTCTTCTTCTTCTTCTTCTTCTTCTTCTTCTTCTTCTTCTTCTTCTTCTTCTCCAGAAGAGGGAGGAGGGCCATGAGTGTGTTGCTAAAATAAGTCAGAATCTTCAGCAACCTTCAGCTCTTGTAGAGTTGCCACCCATTCGTCCCTAAAGTATTTTAGGCTGGCATATTCCATTTGCGATGACATAGCAGCCAAACACTTATTCCAGCCCTTATCCCAACCCACGCTGAATGATTTTTTAACAGCTGTTTTCCTTTTAACCTTCTCCGAGGAAGTCCTCTCAGTAAGAAGTTTCTCGGCAGTTTTTAGCTTCTCCTCCACCTCCTCATTTTGGCGATCAACATCACGGAGTCTACCGACCTCCTCTTCAGCAGCTTTGAGTTTATTCTCAAGCTCTGCAGAATTCTTGAGTTTCTCCTCAAGCTCTTTATTATTCTTCTCAAACTCCCCCAATTTCTTCTCCAAATTCTTGGAGGCCTCCACAACTCAATCTCTCTCTTGTTCGACAGACTTAACCTGCTACTCCCAAGCAGTTTTATTCTCCTCATACTTCTGATGAGATTCTTTCAAAGACTGGGTTAACCCAGTAAAAGCTTTTTCTACACCTCCCGAGGAGATTGAAGCCTTGATAGCCTCATCCTTCTTCAGAATAATGTTAAAGCATGTTACCAACTGGAAAAAGAAGATAACTGTAAGTCAGTACAGGGACATAACATTGAAAAATGAAAGTTTAGATTAGTAATACTTACCGAGGCAATATGTTGAGCATCCAAGGTAGTGACCCTATCACGAGAAAGATTGTCCTCAATACCTTGGACTTATGGGATAATCCAAGACATCACTGAGCTCATAGCAAAGCTCGAAGGAATAAAAGTGGGAACACCACCTTCAACATTTAACGACTGAGAGACAGATTCTGCTGGTCTCTCAGAAGAACTTTTCCTTAATCTCCTCGTAGGAGCAGGAACATTCTCAACCAAAGATGCTGTCTTGGTTGGTGATATAACAATGACCTCGCTTGGAGGAGAAACAACAACAACCGTAGTCGGAGCCACAGGGGGCTTTTCAACGATCTTACTTGGAGCCACAGGGGGCTTTTCAACGATCTTACTTGGAGCCACAGGGGGCTTCTCTCCAAGCTTCTTGGTAGCATCGGAGGGGGGTACCTCTATAGTCTTTATCCCCTCTCCTGGGATATCTTTTTTACTTCTCTTTGTCTCCACAGCAGGAGAATCAATCTTGTCAAAAAAGGAAGGAACTTTTCTTCTCTTCATTATGTCACTAATAAGAATACTTGATTCAGAAGAAGAACCCTCCGCACTAGACTCAGCAGCTGGTATTTGGTCAAGATTAACCACCACTGGACGAGCAGTAAAGGATGAAGTGTAACTTTTGTATTGCAACAAATAAGAGGCCGATCTAATGTGCTCCTCGGCCACAGTTTGGTGCAAACTCCAGATAAGTTTCAAATGCTTCAAATTAACCTCTGTCTCCTTTGAAGATTTTCTTTTGCTATCAAATGCAAATAGTAAAAATTAAATGTCAGTGATACATTTTTTCAAACACCAAGAAAATAATATTTCAAAAAATAAAAACAACCTATTCCATTGCCGTAAGGGGGACACCTGTGACCCTGATATACATCATCTCCATTTAACGGAGCATGTTACCAATTTTTCATAACAACCCCATGCTCGAAGTAATCCCTGTTGGCATCTGGGAGATTGACAACTAAAGCCCTACTTAAAAACCTAGTTTTTAAATAAAAAGTACTATCGCTAACAACCCATCTATAGCAAAACATAATTTCTGGAATTCCTAAACGGGTTCCATGAATTTGGTTTAACCTATGGACTCCATTAACTATTCTCCAGGTATTGGGAGTTATTTTTGCAGGTACAACGTCAAAGTATTGACAGAACTCCAAACATAGGGGATTTGGAGGAAAAGAAAAGCCACATTCGGCCACAAAGAGACTGGGGAACCAATGTCCCTCAGCCAAAGAGAAATAGTCAGAAGGTTCAGAAAGTTCCTCCAAAACGACCCATGAAGGAATTGAAAATTCAGAACGAAATTTGTCAAGCGATTCAACAACATAAACCCTGATGATCAAAGCAAAATAAAAGATAAGGAAAAAGATCTTACAGGGGAAGAGTGAACCAGTTGACAATGAACAATGAAAGAAACGAACGCACAAGATAGAGAAGAAATGAAAAGTTTGAAGACACAGGTGGAAAAGTAAAAGACGATAGGATTTTTTACCGTGTTTAAATACTTTGCCTCGGGAACAGAAAAAGCAATGATTACTAAGACGGACGTTTACGTATCCGGCGGCTAAAAAGAAGAAAAGGGGCACAAAAAATGAAGCGGTTATGGAAATTTAAAATATTTAGGAGATCTGATACTGCGCATTTAAAAAGGAGCTACATACAACGAATGCTTTCCTAAAAACCATACAAACCGAAAATCTAAGTAGCATAATGTTCCATACTTTTCCCCAACATCAAACTACGAAACATTGGGGGCTTCTGTTGATACCAAATTTAGTCTGATGGCATGGACCAATCACATGAAGATACATGTTAATTTACATGAAAAATGTGAATACTCCAGAATGAACAAATCAAGACCATCGAGCAACTAATGAGTACCGAGCAACTCAAGTGTGACGAGCAACTCAAGCTCTCCGAGCAACTCAAGCGTGTCGAGCAACTTAGGCGGTCCGAGCAGCTTAAGCGGTTCGAGCTACATAAGTGTACAGCGTATCCAAATCAAGAGAATCCAGGATATAATTGCACATTAAATGCTCATTAATATAGTACAGACGTACATGTCTACTGGGTAACAGCGCATTGTCCTTTCATTTGTACAGCCTCAGGACTATAAATACATTGTAATCTCCTCATCAGCAGGGGACTCAGAATTTCTTGGTAAACCCATAATCGAGAATTCTGCAAACAGTCAGCAATAACAAATACAGTGGATGTAGGACATTCTTACAAGGCTGAACCACTTTAAAAATCTTTTGTCTTATATATATACTTATTCATTTTTATCTGTGATTAAATAATTAGATCAAATCTACTTTTTTACATCAACAGATAGCTTACACTAATGCAACACATGAGTCATTTCGTATGGATGTATGATCACACGTTATTTATACGAGTTAGGTGTTCCTCAACTCTACACAGATGATGTTGTTGGCATTCTAGGTTCCATCTCTAGCATTAACTTGTCTCATTCCACATAACAGACCTCTTACCGACCACCTCGTCGGCCTATCTGCTCCGAGGGAGCTACCGCATTTGCCACAACTTTAACTCCAGAACCATCACCAACACTGGCACCGCGAGCTCATCAGGGTATATGAGAGTTTATGTAGGCCTAATTTCCTTATATGCGTGGACAGTTGGATGATATGATTTCCTAGATTTGTAATACCCCATATTTTCCTGGCATTATTTAATTATGAAAATTAATTATGTGTTCTTACCGTGGCATGTGATGTCAAATTAATTATGTGTGCTTATTATGACATGTGATGTCATTATTTATATTTATATGTATTATATTATTAATGCTCAAAATTAGACTTAATATACGACAATTCATTAATTAAATATTTAGAAGAGACGCGGTATTATAGGCGACTATGAAATGGTCATAGATTTAATATTGAGGGTTTCATCCCCTCAATGTCGGGTTCCACTGATTGTGAAGTAGTTTCTTATAATACCGTGTCACACTAAAGTAATAAATAATTAAATGTTTGATATTTGGACTTATACCGAATAAATATTAGTTTGGTAAGTATCATAATTTGGGTTTACTTTTGGGAGATTTAGAATGTTAGTTTTTTATTTAAAATAGTGGGTTTTAAGACTATTGTGTTAGTATATGACTTGGGTAGTGTTTCAGGGCATTTGGAGTGGTATTTGGGCCCATTGGGTTAAGGCCATATGGGGCCTAGGGTTAATTTCGTGGGAAGCTAAGATAAATGGTCATTAGACTTAACCTGAAACATATTTGGAGCATTAGAGAAACCTTAGAAGGCTAAGGACGGAAGATGCACATAAGGATGAAGGAATTTTGGGGACTTAGGGATTAATTCCTCAATCAATCCATAAGCAAGTTTATTTCGTCTAAGAATCTAATTGGAATTGTGTTATGGTAGTAATAATCCATTGGATTCTAAATTATACATTTACAAATATAATTTTAATTATCTTTAATTCAATTTGTAAAATTTGTTTAATAATGATAGAAACCACTAATCCTTTATTAATTAACTAAGTTAAATTGATTAGAAAACCTATGAATTGAGTTTGTAATTTGATCTATATTTTTATTCTTTGAATAATGTTAATGAATCCTATAATAAGCCTTTTGAAAGTAAATCGAATCTGAGTTAATTTGGTTGGAATTATGAACTTAAGGTTCTTAAACCCATACTATTTTTTATGTATGAAACCTTGAATTAATCACGTAAAACTAGTGGATTTAAGTTTTTTTTGGTGTTGTAGACATGATATTTGAAGGATGATGTGTATAGGATCAATTAGAGGCTTTGAAGTTATGTTTTGATGTTGTTAATGGCTGATTTGGGTTTGGAAAAAAAGCGACCTTTGTCAATCTCATTTGAACGAGATGGGATTCTCGTTCGAACAAGATTTTTATCTCCTTAAAACAACTTTGTAGGTCGTTCAAATGACTTGGGTAGTTTCGTTCGAATGACTTATGCTTTTTCGTTAGAACTAGACCTTGATATCGATCAAATGACTTTTTTCTAGATCTGTAGTTTTTGCCTTATTTTGGTTGGAGATTATTAATTTACAATTTAAGGCATTATGGTAATGATCCTAGAGTATAATGGATTTCAGTGAGACTTATTAAAGTTAGAATACCGAGATAAATGGTTAGGATTACTATATAGTGTCTTGTCAATCGTTAGACCTAGATAAAAGTGTATCGGGGGGGTTCCTTATTTGGATTTTGCTTGCAAGACGCCCCACACATGGAGTTTAGGGAAGGTCGGGATCTTGTAGTAATATGTCATTATCAACCGTTAATTAGAATACGTTCGCAACCCACTGAGTAGGGTAGTTATATTATTAAGATAGTCATTATATAAGTTAGGCATGTGACGTTGCCTAGGATTAAAGAGACTTAGAGATTCAGGCTAGTGTCATATTTAACCCATTTTAGTTAACATGGATATTAATTAATATTATTAAAAGAGTTTATGTATAACCCAGTTTAGTAGGGTTTTATATATTTGTTATTTGACCCGATTGTGTAGGGTCGTACTTGTTTATTTGCTTTATGTTTAGAAGCATACCATGGTATGTGAGTGTTCATGGGTGATGTACTAGGTGAGATTTTGATAGGGGTGTACGATGTTGACCGCGCTGGTACCCCAGTGAGGAAACGGGCTTTTACCTTAGTCCTTTACCCTTATCCTACAACTAACCCGTGTTTGTGAATAAGGACAAAATGGGGGAGCTCTAGCGTATGGCCTAGGTCTAGAGGTCGTGAATTACGACAAAAATGCATAGTGATTATCCCTTCTCATGGCTTTAAGGTTATAAGGTTGGGACAACCTATAACTATATTTATTATGCATGAGTGATCCCCTAGAGAATTAGGGATAGGCCTTTGTACTTTATTTACGGGCTCGAGCATATCCCATTTACTTGTATGTGTCGGGGCCCATACTTAAGTGAATGTTAGAAGTGGATAGTGTCTTTCCATTGATTTATGTGATTCTTTGTTGCGATACTTGTGGGGTCTTACCAGTTTATATCTTATAATTGAGATGCATATGATTTCTACTAGATATTAATAACTATAAAGTTATCACTTAGTACCTACATAATGTATGTACGAGAGATGTGGTTACTATATTAGTGGCATGAGATTGTTGTGGACTTATAACTTGAGACATGTGTTTAGTATCAGACCTAGAGACTGTTAACGATACTTTCATTAAATAGTTAGATGCGCTTAGGATAAGAGATCATCATAATATAAATGATTCTTAATAAAAGATGTTAATTTAAGAATGAGAATGTAAAGAATATTGAACTAAGAGATGAAATCTAATCACATGGATCACAAATGGGTTTGTCCGTAGAACTGCATGTTTAATTTAAGTTGTTTGGGTTGGGTGAGTAACTTAAAATCCACTTAATATAGGAGGAATACATATTGTTATTATTGTGGCCCAACTTTAGTTAAATTCTTATTCTTTATAAACTTGTTATTTGCATTGTCGTTGAAACTGTTTTTACAAGTCTTAGGTTGTGATGTTGTCGTAGACTTGGGTTTGTCATTGGAGGAGAGTCTTTAGCGACATTCCATTCCTCATTCCTAGAATGTAGAAGTCGAGCAGTGTAGCTCATTGACTTTTTGTGCTACTTATATCTTTTTATTACAGGTAGTTGTATTGAACTATTTATCCCGAGTCAGAGATCGTATTGCAATACTTATAATCAGGGATGATTCTTATACTGTGAGATATATTTTATATTTCAGAGTTGGTTTTATTTTGTATCGTTGGTTGGATGGTATCATAGATTGTTTTATCTTATTTAACATTTTATTTATTGCTCAGGATATTACGTATTTAGTTTTATTTGTTTCCTTTTGCTAAGAATGTTACCAAATATTTTTTATTCCCGTTGTTTTGTATTAGACCGGGTCAATCTATTTTACTGGGTCTCACGAGATTATTCGGATTTTGATCATTGTCTCGACAGTGTGTATAGAGAGTAGACCAGTCTCAGGACCGATGTCCCTTTTATTCTGATTATCTATGGAGGACCGACATAGTCCCTGATATTCTAGCTTTTTCTTCTTCATCACCACCCCCTTGAGTTCAAGTTCCTCCTTTTGATGATGAGGATGAGGATGAGGATGAGGATGAGGAAAATGACGATGATTAGATATTTTTTAACTTATCTCTATTATTCATTGTTATGAGACTTTGTAGTAACTTTTTGTGGTACTTTGACACTTGTATTTGTATATTTGTACTTATTACTCCTTTATCTATTATGGAGTACTTTTGGATGCTTGTTGGTAAATTTTAGATGGTTGCTATGGATTTCTTATATATTTATTCATATCTTGATGTTTTTCACTTCTAGATCCATGCTTTATATGATCTCATTCTAGTTAGATTGTTTTATATCACATATCTTGCTTCACACGCCTATTGCTTGATATATTTTTTTTTCCAGTGTAATACACATTTGAGATTCATAGTGTGCTACACATTTTATTGCTAATACTCATGATGATTTCTATTTAAGTATACCCTCTCTATAGTTAGGGGTGGACAAAAAAAAGACCGACCCGAATGGACCGAACCGGACCGAACCGAAAATTAAGGCTATTTTAAAACCGGTCCAAAAATCGGTTCACAAAAACTAAAAACCGATTAAACCGGTCCGGTCCGCGGTCCACTATATTAAAAGACCGATTTGGACCGGACCGGACCGATTCCCATATATATATAATAAAAATAATGCTATCGTGTTTCTTATGTATAGTTTTTGAATTAATGTATATAACTTATGAATTTAATTTGGAAGATTTTATATATGTATAGACATTTTTTTATTTGGGTTAAAAAAATCCATGTAAATATCACTTGGAGTTTCAAGTATTATTTTTTTGTATATATATTTGTGAGACAAATAGATAAAAACATTCATAAAATGTACATATATATAAAATAGGGTCAGGACCGAATTTTACCCCGGACCGGACCGAAAAAAGCCTGGACCGAATTAGTAGGTTAACCGAATTAATCGGTCCGGTCTCGGTCCAAAAAAATTGAGGACCGAATATTCGGTCCGGTCCAATCTATAGTATTGGTTTATTTCACATGATTATCAATCTTTTGCTTCTTAATGTGATTATTGCTCTATTACCATGCTATACTCGTTATCTATGTCTTTCTACTTCTCTTTAACTTTGCATGTCAAAAGGGGGAGAAACGTTTAAGATAGGGGGAGATTCCTATGTTTCTTGCTTGAGGGGAATAGATATTCATTTATGGGTTTATGAGGAAGAACATTATTTTTTATGAAATGTTTCATGTAGGGGGAATTTGCTTGTTGTCCTTGTTAATATTAGATGATCTTATCTCTTTATGCATTCTTTCTTACTTTATATCATTTATATATCTCAATAATTTTTTAGAGGGTTACCAAAGCAAGGGGAGTTACATTTTTTTCATGCTATTACTTGTATGATCTTATGTTGTTGTTTCATGTGTTTTCAGGTAAAGACATGTTGATCCAGCTCATACCCGTCATTTCAGACTCAACTTTGATGTGTCGTTAGCCTTTTGGACTCTATGTGCATTACTTCTTACTACTCTCATTATATGTATAATGTGGAGTGGGTTTGGTAGGAGTAATCAAAATTTTTTTAGATTTTGGGGTTTTTTCGACGGGATAGACAAAGGGGGAGATTGACAATGTAAAAATTTATTATTATATAAAATTGGCTAAATTTCGTGTCAAATCATTGAGTAGTTGAATTATTCAAGCTTCATAGACTTGAATAGAATTGAGACGTTATAGAAAGGGATGGTTGTTTATTTAGACTACATGGACTTTTGGGACATTGAAGATCTATCAAAGCTACTATACTTCACAAGACTTCCGTTGTCGATTTGAAGAAATATACTTTTGATATTTTTGTGATTGAACATTATTGGCTATGCACACATTTGCACGTGTTTAAAAATGTGTTTTTAAATAGATGAACAAGTGATTTTGATTTTGAGATGTTATGTACACCACTTTGGGAAAATACCTAACTTTTAAAATGTGCTTTATTTGAAGTTTATTTGATTTGGCTTCAAACCATTTTCATGGTCCCTTTTGGATCTGTGCGCATGATATCGGACGAATGATCAAGATTTGATACGTGCCACGGCTACGCACCTTTCAGCATACTAGATGAAATCATTCACATGGAAAAAGTCAATCGTGCGCATGACGGAGAAGATTTTTTTCAAAAATCTTATAAATAGGGTTTTTCCCATCTCTTTTGAAAAAATCTGAATTCCTAATCACTCTAAAACATATAAGAGAGTATTTTCGAGGTTGAGAGCTTTTACTTTGCCTCTTTATTTTCAAATTCAGTTGTTCTCTCCAAATTGAGAGAAAAACTTAGATTTATACTTGATATATGTCTTTTAGAGAGCAATGAGAGTGATTTGATTCAGATCTACACCATTCTACACTTGAATTGGTTGATCTAACACTCCTAGATCTAAAATTGGAGTTGCCTCATTCTATTATAGAGATTGGAGCAGGGCACGAATCTAAGGAGGAGAGTGTACATCGTCGTTCAATTTATAGAGCTTAAGGTGGATTTCTTATTATCAATTGGGGAAAGTCCAAAGTTCATAGGTGACTTCTTGTGAGTGCATGAGTGAGAGGTTCCTTCTTGATTTGTATAAAAACATTTTCAAGTTGAATAAGAAATTGATGTGCATCAAGTTTTTTTTATCCTAGGTGGGCTTTTTTCCCTCATAAATTTGAGTTATTAATTCTTGTATGTGTTTAATGTTGTTTTGTTCACTTACATCACACACTACACTTAAATAACATATAGATATAGAATAATTCACTAAAATTGAATTTAGATTTTTGAGTCTAGAGAATTTTCATCGTTTTGCCTAAATTTGCTCATTGATTTGTTGATCCGAGCTTTGCATCACCTCACCTAGTTATAACATGTGCTAGGTCAATTAAAATTAGAAGAAAAATTAAAATTGTCCAAAAATTGGTCATATCTTTCAGTTAAACTTATTCACCCCCTCTAGTTTTATTTATATGTGAACCCTTGTTTGAATAGACACATCCTAAGACTTTACAAATTATGGAAAAAGGTCTAGACATTCTAATTAATGATATACCATAACTAAAAGAATATTTACCTCAGATTTAAGGTTTCCTTCTCGACTTCCCATCCACATTAATAATTAAATTATCTTTTATGTCCTTGATTTCTAACATCCTAATCCAGATAATAAAACCAACAACTGACATAAATCTTCTTCGATGGTATTTAACTATCAAAAAATTGGAAGAAAGTCAAATTAAAATTTTTAACTTTTGATAAAGCCTCAAACTACTTACTTGGGTGATAGACTGAAACGAAGGAAAGCCCAATCCACACTCTTCCTTAAGAAAGAAAAGATCATCCCACTTTGTCCATTGGTCACCAAAAAACCTAGAAAATAAGATTATATAGAACAAATGATCGTTTTGCGGGGATGCAATGCTGATAACATATATATATCGGGAGAGAGTTGAAAATGTGTTTAAGAATAATCCATTTGCCATTTGTGGACAAAATTATGGATTTTAATCCCATATATTTAACTCTAAAACTATCCATCGAATCCGAAAAACATGAAATTTCATGCCTACCTTTGAAAAGATAATATCCTGAATATTTCAATGGGAGTTTCTTAAAACGAAGGACTATAATACTTTCAATAGTCGTTTTTCTCTACCTAATAATTTATCATCCATGGTAAAAGAAGATTTTAAAAGGTTGATATTCTGACGAGAAACCTTCTCGTATTTATGCAAGAAATCCATGATATTTTTCAAACTTTTGTTTGCCCCATTAGCAAAAACAATGATATCATTTACGAAGCTCAAATGACTAATAATTTGACACCCACATGGATGCAAAAAGTGAATTACTTTACCAAAAACATTAGGCTGTAAAGACCTCTACATAACACTCTTGTCGCAGTGATAAAGAGGATTGGAGAGATAGGATTTCATTGCAACAATCCACTAGTCGATTTAAAGAAATCCGACATCTATCTTGTAATGATTATTGTACACTCTGGCTATTCTTATACAGGTTGATCAGGACTTTATTAAAATTAAACAGGAATCAATTATGATTTCATTCTTAGCATCACTGTCGTAAAAAATATTTAAATTCACCCAATATAAATATGCAATAACTAAAATGAAAATATAACCGATAAGAGAATTATCACAAATAATGTAAATCGAATAAACCATCGATTATCATAATAATACCGACATAAACATGCTACTGAGAAATAATAGAAATTATCTGTTTCAAAAGAAAAGTCCTATCCATCTACGAGAAACATGCCCAAAAGGAAAATACTAGCACAATGAATCCTATTTAGATAGAATGAACTACGGCGGCTACAATCTAATCTCTCAGCATCCATAGCTACTGCACGGAACGACATGATGAGACTAATCTTACGGTTCATGTCTCCGAATACCTGGGATTTTGAAAAATATTTGACGATAGGTCAAAGCCCGAAAAACATTTGAAAAATATTTGCAAGTATTTAAATGCTTTAAATGTAAAGGTGTAGTATATTGCCTTCATAATTAACTTTCAGTCGCACTCACATGAGACCTTTCCACACCTCTCATCTACAATACGCACCTAACACATTTATTTTATTACCCTAATCATGTTATCTAGTATAACAAGGATAATAACCGCTAACATAGCTAAACTCACTAAAAATCACTATTAGCTAAAATGTCCTACTTTCACTAGGTGTATCATTATAATTATTACATAGCTACATACATGCTATCATTAAATATTCACACAACTATATCATATACACATACATATATACCACTCACTATATACGTATATATAACATCATTAGAGTAGGACCTCGCAGATGCATCCCTCGTGTGCTATCAAGATCTAGACATACCCGATACCACACTAAGCCACCGGGTCGAAATCTCATCACCGAACCCAAAACGTAAACACAAACAATGGAGGCGGCCATAAACATACGTTCGGGGGTTGCAACCATACCACATCGCTCCCAATCAGTATCTAAACCAATAACTCCCCCCACGTGGATAGTGGCCATGCAATAGTACAATGACCTCGAAAAATAACCCAAAACCTGTTGGTCAATGCCAGGGTTGACTGCCCACTACGCGCAACATCTTAACGATAACACTATCGAGTGGGTACAGAAATCCACAATACTAGTCTACCACGGCATACTAGTCTACCACAGTGTAAGTAAACCCACTATACATATATACATATATAGCAATGACTATGTATAAAAATCCCACACTATACTAGTGTATCAATCCCGAAGTTCAAACTGACTTCTCGATCTCCAATTAAGTGCTCACTCACTTTTTAACTTGTTCGTCTCACTCGAACCCAACTAGTAGTTAGCCTAAAATATGCACCAACCACTACTAATATTCCCAGGTAATCCCAATAAATTTTGAAAACTAGTACGCCTATTTATCCAACCCTAAAGGGTCAAAACAATGCAAAAAAAAATGGGGACGCACCAGCAAACCGAAATGATTCGCTCGCATGCCGAACCGATTCGGTCCAGTGAACCGATTCGGTTATCTGATATGCCCTTTGTCTTCAACCTCAAGTTTTCACCCCCCTAACCCATCAATAGAGGTCCCAAGCCTCCCAAAATAATTAATTATGATCCCAAACACTTACATAATCATCCCAGATGTACTTTAAAACCGAATCCAATGTTTATTCACCTAAGGATTCTTAATGATTGATTCAATTAACCTAATTTAGAATTAATCAGACTTAAACCCATTGATCTACATCCTATCAATGTTCATCACTTTCATATTAATATTTTTATATTTAAATCACTAATTTTGTCCATATTAATCATTAATCACATTAATACGTTAAAACACACATAAGTCCTCTTAATTGTCGCCGTGATTACATTCTCAATTTTCAGATTTAACATAATTAACTACAGAAACACAAATCTAAAGCAAGAAAACACTTGCCCTGATGGATTAATATCCAAAGCTTAAGACGTTCTTCATGAATTTATTCCGGAAATGGCTTTTCCTCTATTCTCCAAGCGCTTTTCCTCTCATTTTCTCTCATTTTGTCTTCCCTTTTGTTCTCTCCCTTAATCCCCACTAAACAGAGGTTAAATGAGGTTGTTATCCACCAAACTAACCCACTAATACCACATTATAAAACCCTAATTTTGTATTTGGATTAAGCCGTAAGGGTAAAAAGATGACCTAACACCTATACGGGCCATTCTATATCTAAATAGACCCCTGGAACCCAACTATAATCCCCGAGTACGTATTATGGACTATTTCGAACCATTCTAGATCACCAGCACACTCAAAAATGCCGGTCGAGTCGCCAAATTGAAAACATTTGACCATTTCATTAACCAATCCGACACGCGCGTACACACGCATTGCCCTTAAACCTTTTAATCCGCCGTTTTAATTCTCAAACCATATAAAATAATAATCCGTCATTTACTCTCACTAAATGACAATATAATAATCCACACTGCTATTTACTCATTACACCCTGCCTATTCTAATACCGGTTGATCATGTGTTTATTAAAATTAAACGAGAATCAATTATAATTTCATTATTAGAATCATTGTCATTAAAAATATTTAAAAAGACCTAACATAAATATGGGATAATTAAAATGACAATAGAATTGATAAGAGGATAATAATAAATAATGTAAATCGAACAAACCATCAGTTATCGCAATAATACCGACCTAAACATGCTACTGAGAAATAATAAAAATTATCTGTTTTAAAATGAAAGTCCTATCCATCTATGAGAAACACGCCCTAAAGGAAAATACTGAAATATTGAATCCTATCAAGATAGAATGAACTGAGGCAGTTACAATCAAATCTCTCAGCATCCACAGCAACTCCACGCAACGGTATTATAAAGAGACTAACCCTACGGTCCCTGTCGCTGAATACCCGGGGTTTTGAAAAATATTTGACAATGGGTTAAATCTCGAAAAACATTTGAAAATATTTACAAGTATTTAAATTATTTAAATGTAAAGGTTCAGTGTATTACCTTCATGATTAACTTCCAGTCGCACTCACATGGCACCTTTTCTAACCTCTCATTTACATTGCGCACCTAACGCATTTATTTTATTATCCTAATCATGCTATCCAATTTAACTAGGACAATGACCACTAATATAGATAATCCCACTAATAATCACTATTAGCTGATATGTACCACATTCACTAGGTATCATCATCATCATCATCCTTGCCTAAATCTCATCACATGGGGTCGGCCACATAGATTCTCCTTTTCCATTCTAATTTATTATAAGCAATATTATCATTAAAGTTTAATTCCTTAATATCTCTCCTAATAATTTCCTTTCATGATAGCCGATGGCGACCTCTTTCACATTTATCCTCTATTTTCAATAATCTTCCTATTGTTATAGGTGCATCTACTGGTCTACGAAACACATGTTCGTACCACTTAAGTATACTTTCTCTTAATTTATCGCTAATAATGCATTTTGATCTTATCCTTTCTAGTAATTCATATCACCCATCTAAGAATCCTCATCTCAATAACAAGGAGACTTTGTTCATGTTTTTCCTTTAAAGCTCAACACTTTGCTCCATGTGGGGTCGCTGGCCTAACAACTGTTCTATAAAATTTTCCTTTTAATTTATTATTTATCCTCTTGCCTCATAACCCCCCCACTTGCTTGTTTCCATTTCATCCAACCAATTGATATTCTACTTATAACATCCTCATCAATATCCCCACTACTTTGTATCATTGAACCTAAATATCAATATTTATTGTTTGATTTATCACCTTTCTTCAATCTCTAACATTATGCTATCACGCGCCTTATTATTAAATTTACATTCCATAAATTCATTTTTATTTCTACTGATTTTTATTCCCTTAAACTCTAAGGCAAGTCTCCAAGTATTTACCCTCATCGCTAAGGCCTCCTTTGAAGTACCTACTAAAACTATATCATCAGCAAACAACATACACGACGGGACATATTCTTGTATGTCCTTAGTAATATCATCCTTTACTAAGACAAATAAGTAAGGAATAATGGCCAATCCTTGATCTAGACCCACTTTACTTGTAAAATCATCAGTTTCTCCACAAATAGTTCTTACACTAGTCTTTGTGTTATCATACATATCTTCAATAACTTTAATATCACTCATAGGTATTCTTTTCCTTCTTAAAGCCCACCAAATTATATCCTCTATCATATGCCTTTTCTAATTTTATAAATACCATATGCAAACTTTTATTCTCATTTCAACATTTCTCCATTAAATGTCTTAATAAGAAAATAGATTGCATGGTGGATTGCCCTGGAATATATCCAAATTGATTGTTCAAAATAGTTAACTCTTCGATTTTCAATTAAGTGTTCACTCACTTATTAACCGATCCGTCTCACTCAAACCCAACTAGTATTGGCCTAAAACATGCATCAACCCCCCATTAATGTTCCTAGGTAATCCCAATCTATTTCGAAAACCCATTCACTCATTTATCCAACACTAACGGGTCAAAACAATGCAAAACAAAAATTAGGGCATACCAGCAAACCGAACTAGTACGCTGGCAAACCAAACCGGTTTGGTCCAGCGAACTGATCTGCTCCCTTAGCCAATCGATTCGGTTCACTGGACTGCCCTTCGTCTTCAACCTCGGGTTTTCACCTCTAAAACCCATAAATTTATGTCCCAAGCCTCCCAAAATAATTAATTACGATCCCAAACACTTACATAATCATCCCAGGTGTACTTTAAATTCGAATCTAACATTTATTAACCCAAGGATTCTTAATTATTAATTCAATTCACCCAATCTAGAATTAATCAAACTTTAACCCATTAATCTACAACGTGTCATTGTTTATCACTTTCATATTAATATTCCGAAATTTAAATCACTAATTTTGTCCATATTAATCCTCAATCACATTAATACATTAAAACACACATAAGTTGTCTTAATTATCCCCATTATTACTTCTCAATTTTTAGATTTACAATAAGTTAAATATTAATAGATTAAAACACACATAAGTTCTCTTAATTATCCTCATTATTACTTCTCAATTTTTAGATTTACAATAAGTTAAATATCAACATAGTTAACTGCAGAAATGCAAATCTAAAGCAAGTAAACACTTGCCTTGATGGATTAATATCCGAAGCTTGACAGGTTCTTGCTGAATTTGTTTTGGAAATGTCTCTTCCTATTTTCTCCAAGCCTTCTTCATCTCTTTTTCTCTTCTCTTTTGTTCTCTCCCTTAATCTCTACTAAACAGAGGTAAAATAAGGCTGCTATCCACCCCACTAACCATTAATACACATTATAAAACCCTAATTTCATATTTGGGTTAAGCCCTAAGTGTAAAAAGATAACCGTGCCCTTATATGGGCCATTCAATGTCTAAAAGGACCCCAAAACACGACTATAACCCCCGAGTACCTATTCTGGACTATTTCGACCCATTATGGATCACCGATGCACTAAAAAAGCCATCTGAACCACCGAACTAAAAATATTCAACCATATCATTAATCGTCCTGACACGTGCCTATAATACGCGTCGCCTTTAAAACCTTTTAAATCCGTCGTTTTAACCTTCTAATGACATGATATAATCGTCATTTTTACTCACTAAACGACAACATAATATTCTGCATTGCTATTTACTCATTATATGCAAGTAAATAATTTTAATTATAAATATTAATACCTAAATTCGTTAATTAATATTTATCGAAACTAATTTGATTTCACAATTAAATTAATAATTCAATGCACATGCGGAATATAATACTCTCAAAAGTACGGAGTATTACATTCTCCCCCAATAACGGAATTTCTTCCTAAAAAATTGAATGTACCTGCCATGAATAGCTCTGGATAATTTTTCTACATGTCATCCTCCCGTTCGTAAGTTGACTCATCGGTATTGTGATGTCCCTATTGCACACATACTAATGGTACCACATTTGACTGAACCTTTCATGCACTACGATCTAAAATGGCAATAGGTATCTCCTTGTAAGTAATGTTCCAATTCAAGTCTATCTCCTCCAATGCTATCTGCGAGTATGCGAACTCATCTCTGAGATACCTCCTCTAACATGACACGTGGAACATACCATGAATCCGCTGGAAGTGATTCGGTAATGATGGGAAAAAGGCCCCACATATATAGGTATTAACTTCCCCTTCTTATCGAACTGCATCACTCCCTTTATGGGAGATACCCGTAACAACACCTTATCACCCACGTCAAACTCTACCGCATCAGTGTAACTCTTCTAATGGTCCTGAGCTAACCGAATATGACTCCTGATTAGCTCAATCTTCATCGACGTATCCTGACTCATGTCTGGTCTGGGAATCTTATTGTCCCCCACCTCTATCCAACACGAGGGAAAATAACAAGGTCTCCCGTACAAGGCCTCGTAAGGTTCCATGTTAATAGTTAACTGGTATCAGTTATTATTTGTAAACTCCACCAACGGTAGGCACTACTCCCAAATACCCTTGAAATATATAATACACAACCTCATCATATCCTTTAGCATCTGATTCACCCTTTTCGTCTACCCATCGGTCTGCGAGTGATATGTTATGCAAAAAAAAAATTCCATCCCTTATGCCTCTAGATATACTTTTTCCATTGGTTGGCGATTACGATGTCTGAATTACTCAAAAACTCCGGGGGATGCGCCTTCTGAAAGGCATCCCTAACCCGCTCGCTGTGCTGGTACTGATGTCACTACCTGAATTTGGGGTGGAGCCTGCTACACTATCTCTAATGCGGCATTCACCACCTGAGCAACAATAGCGGCTACCTCAGTTGCGTTCATCATTCCCTGAGTCGGAGCTACTGGCTGCTCGGCATGGGTAATACTGTCTCGGGGTGCACGTCTCGGAGGCATCTGAAATGAGAAGGGAGTTTATTAGTCTACAGTTATTATCAAATTTCGAATAACTGAAGACGTAAGCATAAGTACAAGAATACAACTGATGATGCTGGAAACAGCACCACCCTTCAAGGTGTTTGTGAGCTTAATTCAACGTTAACAATGGCAGTATAAGGGTACATACACATATAGTAGAAGGAGGTGAGGAGAAGTGGATTCACACCGGAATATAAGTGGTTCAGCCAATTAGGCCTACATCCACTGTGCAAGTGTATGATATGTATCACTGTATGAGGGCTAATGGCCATATTTTCAATCTTTCAAGCTTTCTCTCTCTACTGTGTGTTTAGACAGAGTTTCAGCTAGGGTTGCTAAATTCGGATCCTTTTCAAGGTAGAGGATGACCTCTATATATAGTACCTGGGGGGTGTAATATACCCCCAATACATGCAATGAGCATGTGTGTGTGTGATCTAGCCAATATGAAGATGACATCTGTCACTGTCACATGTAGAGAATGATGATGAAATATTCTCCCCACGTGTGGGGAATGATTTGTTATAACTGACTTGTGTCCACGTGTCCTTATCCAAATGTCAATAGGTGCTCGGCCATCGTGCTTGGTCATGACCTCGGCCTGGGAGAAGCCGAGGTTGATAAAGTCTAGTTGCTCGGGCAAACCGAGATGGGCCATGAAGGTCTCGGCTTAAGTTAAGCCAAGACAAGATTGAGGTCGGCCAAAGCCGAGGTTGGGCAGGATCCTACCTGGAACATCGACTGATTTGCTGATGAGGTCGACCTTGGTAGAGGTATGCCTCCCTGTTACCTCGGCCTACCCATGGCCGAGGTTGTCATTCCCAGGTGATCTGAAGAGCTGCTGACCCTTGTGATACATGCATCTCTTTAATGAGGTTTGTAATTGTGTCGGCCTAGGCCAACCCTTCTATGACCGAGGTCGCTGGTCATCGGTCAAGGCTCTTCCACCGTCGGCCCTGTTCTCGGCCGAGGTTGGTGTCTCGGAGCTGAGGTGACACTTGGGACATATCAATCACCCCCCAACCCTCAGTTACATGCGAGAGCAGGTGATTGGGGGATCTCTATACCACCGAGGCCTTTCCCCATGTGCCAATGTTCATTTGACACTTGTCCATTGCTGAAGTGTGGCTTGCCTGGCACGCGCGTGTTATTAGCCGTCCTTTGGGGCTCCCATATTTAAGGGTTTAAGCCCCTTTTTTCTCTTTCTTCTCCAGTCCCCTCATTTCCTGGTGCGATTCATTTCTGCAGCTCTCTCCCTCTAGAAAACTTTGGTTCGAGGTGTTTTGGTTGGTGATTCCTCGCAGTTTCTTCATTTTCTCCTACTACTTCTTCCTCAGGTATCCTCTGCCATCCTTTTTCCTTCATTTTCCCCTGTTTTCCCCTTACTTTTGTGTTTTCCAGTGAGTTTGAGGGTTTTCAGGCGAGGTTTCCATACTTTCAGGTGAACTGTTCTTGGTGTTCTCGATAGTAGGCCTTTGAATTTTTGTAGTTTGATCTTTAGGTGAATCATTCCATTAGTTAGTCTTGTTTGTAGTTTAGAAGCTCCTTCAAGTGTAGTGCTTGCCTCTGATGCTCAGACCACTCTACCAACTTCTTGAGGAGGTCCCTTATCTCAGAGAGAAGATTTTAGAAAAAATTAGGCAAATAGAAAGAACACAGGAGGAGGCTCGTAGGTCACAAGAATTCCCTCTGACCTATCTTTCCACCACCTCTGAAGGTGATATACCCTGATCCATTGGAACCATTTAGTCAAGCAGAAGTCCCTGCTGAACCAGTACCAATGTCTGAGTCTGAGTCTTCCACCTCAGACCCTATGTCCGTGAATTCCTTCCAGGAGGCCATGGACTTCACAACTCGACAAGATCAGGCCCCTGATCAAGACGAGGTCTCTAGCCGGGCCTCGTCCCATAATAATTCAAGCACCTCATCCTCTTCCTCAGAGGTTGAGGTTGTTGAGCCGAGTGTGGCTATTCCACCCATTCTTGATGCCATTCCCCTATCGGCCGTAACTGGGGATGAGTTCGCTCAGAGGTTCCCCAGCAATCCATCAACGTATGCTCAGGCCGAAGTTGAGTTAGACAATGATGGTGATGACGACGTTGAAAGTGATGTCGATGTCTCTGAGGCGGCTGAGATCGAGAGTATCGTTACTGAGGTAGACCTTCTTTGCTTCAGATATCTATACTCCATTAGCCCCTCCATAAAGCTTAGGCGAGCTCTGAGGGAAGAGAGGTCCTACCATGGCTGAGATAGTGAGATCTGCTTGTATGAGCAGATGTTAAAGTTGGGGTTTCATTTGCCCATTCACCCCATTATTAGGTCCATCCTTGCCTATATCAATTTGGCCCCTTCCCAATTATCCCCTAATACTTTGAGGGTCATCATAGGGGCCATAGTCTTATGGAGGGTTGTCCACCACTCAGACCTTCCAGTTCATGTCTTTGTTGGTTGCTACGTCCCCTCCTTTACCAAAAATCATCCGAGCTACTATCATTTTGTAGCGCGGAAGCCTGAGAAAAAGATGCTTCTGGTAACTCAGACTTCCAACCACAACTGGAAGCCTCGATACTTCTTCGCTTTAGGGCCATGGGAATTTGGTCCATGTGTTCCCTCTTCCTTGCTAGAGCCGAGGATGACCCTAAGATGGGGTAAGGTAACAATGTCTGCGAAGGTCGACCCTGGTCTAAGCCTGCAAAACCTTCAGAAGGTGAAAGCCCTTCAAGATCAGGGGATGCATGGTCTGCTCGTTAAGTTCGAACACTTGATGACCCCCCACTATCTTTCTGAGACTAGTCTAGGTGGAAGTCCTCTTGCCGAGCTTGGTAAGCATTTTTTATTCCAAGTTAAACCTCTGAGTTTATACATGTCTGATCTTATAACTCAGACCTTTAAATTTTGTAGAGCGTCCGAAGGATATCTCAGACGAGCTTTGGGAGATGGAGGCTCCGAGTTTAACAAAGCTCGTGAAGAAGGCAGGTCTGAATGCCCCTCCTCCTGCTCCCTCAGCCACAAAGGCTCAGACCTCAAAGAAGAGGGGGGCTACCGACCATACCCCTGAAGATCAGAGGCTGACTAAGAAAGAGGGGGACTCTGCCATCCCCATATCCTCTGCAGACGCGCTGGAGGCTCGTATAGAGCAATTAAAGATTCATGACAGCATCATAGGCTACAGTCTACAGGCTCTGGATGATATCGGCTCTTTCATGACCGAGGAAGATAAATGTTTTTGTCGTTCCATGGACACCCCCTGCTGATTGAGTTCGGCCTCCATAGGTCCATTCAGGTATGACTTTATATCTCTTTATAGTTTCCAAGTGTAATCTCTGATTTGATTTTAAACTTACTCACACGTCCACATGTTTCGCAGGGTCTGGCTGCAATGCATCATCTCTCCAACTGGACTCTGAGGAAGTTACCCCTCATCCAGAAGGGTCAAGAGGCAGGTACATAGCACTCTAAACGCTGAAATAGACCGCCTGAAGACTGAGTTGAAGGAGTCTGAGAAGAAGGTGCAGGGGTTGGAGAAGGAGAGCTCCAAACTTAAAAAGGATCATGCTCTGGCTCTGAAGGCTAAGGACGATGTCCTCCAGCAAAAAGTTAACTCAACAGTGAAGGCAGCTCTTACAGATGTCTCTGAGGGGATATTAGCCGAATATAAAACCTCTGATGAATTCATAGGCTTCGTCTTTGAGTACCTTGAAAGAGGTATCAAAGCCACTATCAAGTGGGCGGTTGTCAAGGAGAAGGAGGTTAGAAGTTTGAAGGCCTCTGATTTCGTAGGCCTTGGCTTTGCCAACCCTCAGTTTGCCCAGGCCCTTCAAGAGGTTGAGGAGGAGGTTGCTGCGCCTGCCAAGACTACCACACTGGACGGCACGGAGATTAAAGGGACTGACCTCAGGGAGGATACTACCGAGGTGACCAAGGTTGTCCAACAGGACCAGGTCGAAGACACAAGCATTCTCCCCTCCAACCCTTAAGTTAAATTGTGTGGCTTTATTTTGTAACCTCTGGATGTTTGTAATTTTTGAAGAACATGGTTGATTCTTTATTTTTTTAATCTTAACTGTATTTTGACCTCTGAGGAGGATCTTTCACTTCAATTTTGTTGAATGCTTCTGTCTTTGTGATGTTTTGACTCTGAAGTCTGGTTGCAATGATGTCTTGTTTAAACTCAATCAATAGTCTGACCTCAGATCTCGTCACCACTGAGTGATGTTATAAGGGTCTGAGGTCATCACCTAAGATGTTATCCTCATAATTAATCTCACCAAATTAATGATGTTAAGGGTCTGAGGTCATCTCATTATGGTGTCTGACCTCAGACCTTGTCACCACTGAGTGATGTTATAAGGGTCTGAGGACATCACCTAAGATGTTATCCTCACAATTAATCTCACCAAATTAATGATGTTAAGGGTCTGAGGTCATCTCATTATGGTGTCTGACCTCAGACCTTGTCACCACTGAGTGATGATATAAGGGTCTGAGGTTATCACCTAAGATGTTATCCTCATAATTAATCTCACCAAATTAATGATGTTAAGGGTCTGAGGTCATCTCATTATGGTGTCTGACCTCAGACCTTGTCACCACTAAGTGATGTTATAAGGGTCTGAGGTCATCACCTTAGATGTTATCCTCATAATTAATCTCACCAAATTAATGATATTAAGGGTCTGAGGTCATCTCATTATGGTGTCTGACCTCAGACCTTGTCACCACTGAGTGATGTTATAAGGGTCTGAGGTCATCACCTTAGATGTTATCCTCATAATTAATCTCACCAAATTAATGATATTAAGGGTCTGAGGTCATCTCATTATGGTGTCTGACCTCAGACCTTGTCACCACTGAGTGATATTATAAGGGTCTGAGGTCATCACCTAAGATGTTATCCTCATAATTAATCTCACCAAATTCATGATGTTAAGGGTCTGAGGTCATCTCATTATGGTGTCTGACCTCAGACCTTGTCACCACTGAGTGATGTTATAAGGGTCTGAGGTCATCACCTTAGATGTTATCCTCATAATTAATCTCACCAAATTAATGATGTTAAGGGTCTGAGGTCATCTCATTATGGTGTCTGACCTCAGACCTTGTCACCACTAAGTGATGTTATAAGGGTCTGAGGTCATCACCTAAGATGTTATCCTCATAATTAATCTCACCAAATTAATGATGTTAAGGGTCTGAGGTCATCTCATTATGGTGTCTGATCTCAGACCTTGTCACCACTGAGTGATATTATAAGGGTCTGAGGTCATCACCTAAGATGTTATCCTCACAATTAATCTCACCAAATTAATGATGTTAAGGGTCTGAGGTCATCTCATTATGGTGTCTGACCTCAGACCTTGTCACCACTGAGTGATGTTATAAGGGTCTGAGGTCATCACCTAAGATGTTATCCTCATAATTAATCTCACCAAATTAATGATGTTAAGGGTCTGAGGTCATCCAAGGATGGTGTATGGCCTCAGACCTTGCCACCATTGAGTGATGTTATAAGGGTCTAAGATCATCACCTAAGATGTTATCCTCATAATTTCTACCATTAGAGCATAATGAAGTAAGAATTGACACAGAAACTGATCTCTCATTAATAACCTCTTCCTAATAAGATGGTACATTTACATTAACTCTTTGCAACATCATATGTAATACTTCTTTAGGTGATCAGTATTCCATGGGTTAGCGAAAGGTTCCCCTTCTAGGTTTTCTAGCCTGTAGGTACCAGGCACAACCTCTTCTGTCACTTTGTAGGGACCATGCCAGTTTGGGTGGAGTTTGTTTATTTTCTGTAAGGTCTTCTTCAGCACTAGGTCTCCCACGACGATGGGTCTTGACTTCACCCTCTGATTGTAGAATTTCGCTGCTCTCTACTGGTAAGCTGCTTGTCTGACCTCTGCGTATTCTCTTCTTTCTTCAATTAGATCTAAGTTTAGCCTCCTTTCCTCCCCATTTTTGTCAGGGTCATAAGTCTGAACCCTGTGAGTAGGGAGTCCCACCTCTGTTGGTATGACGGCCTTTGAGCCATGTGCAAGCATGAACGGGGTTTCTCCTGTAGGTGTCCTTGTCGTGGTTCTATAGGCCCATAACACAGCATAGACCTCTTCAGTCTATCTTCCCTTCGCTTCTTCCAACCTCTTCTTGATTCCATCGAGGATTGTTCTATTCGTGACCTCGGTCTGACCATTTTCCTGAGGTCAGCCAGGAGATGAGAAGAACTGTTTTATCCCAACTCTTACGCAATATTTCTCTAAAGAGGAGTTCTTGAACTGGGTCACATTGTCCGAGATGAGAGTGTTTGAGAGATCGTTTTTGCATATGATGTTCCTCCAAATAAATTGGAAGGTCTTCTGCTCTGTGATCGTTATCATCGGCTCTGCCTCCACCCACTTTGAGAAGTAGTCAATGGTAACTATCAGGAACCGATAACCGTTGGCAGCTCTTGGTAGAGGTCCTACTAAGTCAATCCCCCATACTGCAAATGGTCATGGAGAAGTGATTGACGTCATAGGTTGATGAGGTTGATGTGGAATAGTGGCGAATCTCTGACACTTATCATACCTCTTTACATAAGCAGCAGCATCTTTGGCCAAGGTTGGCCATCAGTATCCCTGTGTAATGATTCTCTTGGCCAAGGGTCTTCCTCCTATGTGACTGAAGCAAGAACCCTCATGGATTTCCTGTAAGACCCGGGGAACTTCGGTGGGATACACACATCTGAGGATAGGAAACATAAATCCCTTCTTGTACAGGACGTCTCCTATCATCGAGAACTTGACAGCCCTGTATCTCAATTTCCTCCTCTCTAACTTGGATTTGGGTAGCTCTCCCTCTCTGATATACCTGACGAGGGGGTCCGTCCATGAGTCTCCTATGCTTATATTGAGACAAGGGTTACATACCTCTTCTTCCTCAATGGTCGCTTTTTCTAAGACCTCGACCGGAACTGTCCTTCCGACGTCTATCTTCGTCGCCGAGGCCAACCTTGCCAACGCGTCTGCGTGGTTGTTACTTTGTCGAGGTATTCTCTTCAGTTTTGTCTCTTCGAAATATTCTAACATCGTTCTCACCTTCTTCAGATACTTGGCCATCCTCTCATCTTTGGCCTCATAGACTCCCAATACTTGGTTGACAACCAACCTTGAGTCGCTATAAAGTAGGAGTCATTTTACACCCATAGTCTTTGCCAACAAGAGACCTGCTATCGTAGCTTCATATTCCGACTCGTTGTTAGATGCCTTGAAGTTGAACCTGAATGCGTATTCAATGTTGGTAGCATCTGGGGATGAAAGTATCAACCCTGCATCGCTTTCGCTGTCGCATGAGGAACCATCAACGAAGAGGTTCCAAATACCTGTCTCCGATGAGAAAGCCCCCTCCGATATGACTCCCTGCCTGAAGAGGTACCGATCCTCCTCGTTCTCTGCTACTCTGTTCCTGATCTTTTTGGACGTGACCTCTTCCTAATCTCGGGAGACGTTGGGTGTCGTCTCTTCCTGGTCCAGGAAGACACTGCTATTTGACCCTTCAGCACCCTCTGGTCATTCTTGTCCTCGGCCTCTTCCCAAGTGAATTCAGCAACAAAGTCCGCAAGGTCCTGCCCCTTGATGGCTGTCCTAGGTTGGTAGGTAAGGTCATACTCCCCCAACTCAATGGCCCAAGTCATCAACCTTCCAGATTTCTCAGGTTTATGCAGGACCTGTCTTAGTGGTGAGTCGGTAACGACAACTATGGAGTGGGCTTGGAAGTAGGGCTTCATCTTCCTTGAAGCATGTATTAGGGCGTAAGCTAACTTTTCCATACGAGGGTAATTTTGTTCAGACCCTTGAAGGGCCTTACAGTTGAAATACACAGGCCTTTGGATCCCAGCGTCCTCACGTACTCTGGTTGCGCTGATGGCCGATTCGGAGACTGCCAGATACATATATAATTTCTCCCCTATTATGGACCGAGATAGTAGCAAGGGAGACCCAAGGTAAGACTTGAGTTGGTTGAATGCTTCTTCACACTCTTCATCCCATTGGAAGGCCTTTCTAAGCACTTTAAAGAACGGAAGACACTTGTCCGTTGCCCTGGAAACAAATCTGTTAAGTGCAGCCACTCTCCTCGTGAGTCTTTGGACGTCTTTGATACTCCTCGGTGTCTTCATATCAAGCAAAGCCTTGATTTTCTCAGGGTTTGCTTTAATTCCTCTTTGATTGACAATGAATCCCAGGAACTTCTCAGCTCCTACCCCGAAGACACACTTCGCTCGGTTAAGCTTCATCCTGTATAAGTCCATAGTATCGAAGGTCTTTTCGAGGTCTGCCATATGAGTGCAAGCTTTTAAGCTCTTCGTTAGCATATAATCTATATACACCTCCATAGTCTTGCCTATTTGATCCTCGAACATCTTATTCCCTAGACGTTGGTACGTTGCCCCTGCATTTTTCAGACCAAAGGGCATCACTTTGTAACAGTACGTCCCTTTTATCGGTAATGAAGGCTGTCTTCTCTGCGTCTTTCGCATCCATGAAGATCTGGTTATAGCCTGAATACGCGTCCATGAAGCTCATAAGCTCATGTACTGCAGTAGCATCCACCATCTTATCTATCCGAGGTAAGGGATAGCTGTCTTTTGGACAAGACCTGTTCAGATCCGTGAAATCAACACACATCCTCCACTTCCCATTGGCTTTGGGCACGATGACTGAATTTGATAACCACTCAGGATATATGACTTCTCTTATAAACTCAGCCTCTTCCAATTTTTTGACCTCTTCCCGAATGACGTCGTACTTCTCCCTGGAGTAAACTCTTCGTCTCTGTTTGATAGGCCTGGCATCTTTGGTCACGTTGAGCTTGTGACTCATAACCTTAGGGTTGATGCCGGGCATGTCTGCGTGACTCTAAGAGAAGACACTCTGCCTCTTCCTGAGGAAGTTTATCAGCTCTTCCTTGATTTCTGCCTTCAGGGTTTTACCGACCTGAACGGTTTTTTCATCTCGTCCTCATTGAGGACGATGGATTATACCTCTTCCGTGGCCTCTCCTTTCTTCAACTTTATCTCATCCCTCGGGTCCAATGTATCAATGCTATAGGTAGTGGTTGCCCTCTTATAGGCCTCTCTCTCTTCGGCCGAGTTAAAGTAACATTCTCACACTATGGTCTGGTCACCTTGCACTTCCCCTACCCCATAGGGGGTCGAGAATTTTATCATCTGATGGACCGTCGACGGCACAGCTTCAAACTCCTTAAGGTCCACTCTTCTTGTGATGAGGTTATAGGCCGAGAAGACGTTCTCGTCCATCACGAAAAAATTTATCTTCCGGGTCAACCTCTTAGGCCACTCATCACCCATCCGAATGTCCATCTCATACATACCCTCACCGCTGAAGCCCATCAAAGGATGATGATAGGGTACCAGCCTAGCTCTGCTAAGACCTAGGCTCTTGAAGCAAGGATAAAACATCACGTCTGTCGAGTTCCCCTCATCCACGAGGATCCTCTGCACCTCGTACCCATGCACCCTTGTTGTTATTACCAAAGGGTCATCATGGGGGGCTAAGATACCTTTAAAGTCGAGTCTGGAGAACCCAACTATAAGGGTGTCCATATCCACCTTCTTTCTCTTCTGCACTGCGTCAGAAGACGTTAGATTGACGACCTCATATTTGGCTGACTTGGCCTCTGCCACATGAGCTTTCCTGTCATCCACTTCAGAGCCACCTCCTGCAAGTCCTCCGCATATGATCATGCCAACCCTCTTCACTGGGGTGTTGTCATCTTTCGGCGGGAGGTCTGGATCGTCTTCGTCATCACCTTCTGAATCATCATCTCTTCTAGCCGGAACATCATCACGGCATCTACCGTTTCTCCTCTTCCTAGGGTCATCTCTTCCCCCTTTAGGTGTCTTACCATCAACATACTTCCTCAATTTTCCGAATTTTAGCATTTTTTCAATCTCGTCCATCAAGGCGAAGCATCTGTTTGTGATATGGCCATGGTTCTGATGGAACTCACACCATAAGTTTTTGTTCCTCTTATGTGGCGGAGCCTTCAGCTTTTCTGGCCACTTCAGAGTCCTGTCATTCTTGATCTCGTTAAGGATATGCTCACAGCTCACATTGAGAGGAGTATAGTGAGAGAACTTGTCATCGGCTGACCTCTTCTTTCCATCTTTCTTTCTTTGGGACTTCCCGCCACTACCGCGGTTCTCATCCTCATACTTGGTGGCCATTGCCTCTTCGCCATTCATGACCTTTCCCGCAGCTGCCAATAGCTCTGCCATAGACCTAGGAGGGTCTTCCGCGAGTTTCCACAACAGCTTCCCTTTCTGAAGACCTCCTATGAGGGCGGTCATGGCTATATTTTCTTCGTAATCTTTGACCTCCAGTTTCTCTTTATTAAACCTCGCGATGTAGTCTCTTAGGCTCTCGTCCTTGTCCTGCTTGACATACAGCAATTGAGTGGTCTTCTTTTGAGGTCTCACCCCAAAGCAGAAGTTGTGGATGAATCGTTCAGCAAATCCATTGAAGTTCTCAATTGAGTTCTTCGGAAGAGAAGTAAACCAGCTACGTGCTGCTCCTGTCAAGGTCCCAGAGAAGACCCTACACTTCATCTCATCAGGTATTGAGTAGATGTCTGCTGCCGACTGATACATCTCGATGTGATGTACAGGGTTGGTGCTGCCATCATACTTGGGAGACACCACGGGAGGTTTGAACTTAGCGGGAGTCGGGAAGCTCACTATCCTAGCCACAAATGGAGAGCCCTTTGAGTAACCCCTTTGCAACGGGTCCCTACTTTTGATGAGGTCTCCTATCTTCTCCTTAAGGTGTTGGATAGAGTCATTCCACGGTCTTCTGCCATCGGCCTGGCCGAGGTTGTCCCCAGCCACCTCTAGGGGATGGACTGAGGGTTCCCCTGCCGCAGCACAACGTCGGCTGTTGACCTCTTCCTGGTCTCTACCTCTTCTTTCACGGGGTCGACCTTGGTCAGGCCGACCTTGTCTGTCCCCTCTTTGCGAACCGGCAGCACTTCTTGACCTGGATAACCTCTGCCTTAGGTCATTCACTGGGCCCAACCTCTCAAAGGCTTACCCTCTGCTCAATCGATCAAAAGCTGATCCTCGCTGTTGGGCCTCTTCAGCTCTTCGGTCGGTACATCCTCGGCTCTACTGAAGAGGACGAACCATATTGTTCGAAACCTCATATGGCTCCCAATAATCTTTTAGGGCCTCTTCCGCCTCTAGATCGTCATACCTGTCCTCCGGGCAAGGGTTTCCTTGCCTCCCCAGGCGTAAGCGCTTAGGGTCAGCAACTTCCCTCCTCCGCTGGGGTGTAGGTTGGTCCTTCATTGGTGCCTGGGGTGGTCCTCTGGCATCAGGATGAGGCTGGACCGCCGCCGGAGTGATCATTTCTGGTGAAACTCCAGGTGGCCTTATCATAGTTTGGCTGAGCTGTGCAAACTGCTCTTGCATAGCTTGCTGCGTTACAACCAAAGACCTCAAAGCTGCGGCCACCTCCGCCATTTCGGACTGAGGCGGCCCCGCAAGGCGACGAAAGAGGTGGGGGCAGTTCTGGTTCCATATGTTAACACTAAAGAGTTTGAGTAGCAGGTGATCTTAATACCTTACAGGACCTCTTTCAATGGTGAAACAACTCCATGCAAGGGGTGGTGCCTGGATCACCACCAGAGTCTCCGGTGAGGTTGAGCGAATAAAGACGAAGAGATAACCTCTCTTCGCACACACGATGCCAAAATGATGATGCTGGAAATAGCACCACCCTTCAAGGTGTTTGTGAGATCAATTCAACATTAACAATGGCAGTATAAGGGTACATACACATATAGTAGAAGGAGGTGAGGAGAAGTGGATTCACACCGGAATATAAGTGGTTCAGCCAATTAGGCCTACATCCACTGTGCAAGTGTATGATATGTATCACTGTATGAGGGCTCTAATGGCCATAGTTACAATCTCTCAAGCTTTCTCTCTCTACTGTGTGTTTAGATAGAGTTTCAGCTAGGGTTGCTAAATTCGGATCCTTTGCAAGGTAGAGGATGACCTCTATATATAGTACCTGGGGGGTGTAATGTATACCCCATGCATGCAATGAGCATGTGTGTGTGTGATCTAGCCAATATGAAGATGACATCTGTCACTGTCACATGTAGAGAATGATCATGAAATATTCTCCCCACGTGTGGGGAATGATTTGTTATAACTGACTTGTGTTCACGTGTCCTTATCCAAATGTCAATAGGTGCTCGGCCATCGTGCTTGGTCATGACCTCGTCCTGGGAGAAGCCGAGGTTGATAAAATCTAGTTGCTCGGGCAAACCGAGATGGGCCATGAAGGTCTCGGCTTAAGTTAAGCCGAGACAAGATTGAGGTCGTCCAAAGCCGAGGTTGGGCAGGATCCTGCCTGGAACATCGACTGATTTGCTGATGAGGTCGACCTTGGTAGAGGTATGTCTCCCTGTTACCTCGACCTACCCATGGCCGAGGTTGTCATTCCCAGGTGAGCTGAAGAGCTGCTGGCCCTTGTGATACGTGCATCTCTTTGATGAGGTTTGTAATTGTGTCGGCCTGGGCCGACCCTTCTATGACCGAGGCCGCTGGTCATCGGTCAAAGCTCTTCCACCGTCAGCCCTGTCCTCGGCCGAGGTTGGTGTCTCGGAGCCGAGGTGACACTTGGGACATATCAACAACAGTCCTAAAAGTAGGGGTCTATATCAAGTACGGTAAGCAGGAAGCGAAATAAGCCATATAGATCCCAAAGGACACTAGAACCTGATGCTCTGATACCACCTGTGACACCCCGCCTAATTAAATACCGGTTGATTAGTCCTTTATTAAATTAAAATCAAGGTGAACGGTTGGTTCATTCTTAGCATCACTGTCGCAAAATAAAATTTCCAATTTAAACACCCTAAATAATTAAACTAAGTGTCAAAACAATTTTAAACCTTATTTCCATTTTATAAAAATCCAGATATGCAAACCTGTTTAATAATTAACAGATTTCAAATCCAAGAAATTATTGAGGATGACAATTAACACACAAGAGTTTAACCATTCAAATAATCCAATACCAAGTTTAAAAACTATAAATGCAATCATCCTGACAAGAATTAAATTCGAAAGAGTATCGAATACTGGAAGTGAATGAACATAAATCTCTGACAAATCCAACTGAATAGGGAAACGGGCGACACATGCCCTAACAAATCAGAACTAAATTAAGAGTAGGGTCAATAATGAGGTCGTCTAAGCAATGGCCTGCAACTCCCACATAAGCTGCAGCGCGTCCGTTCCAAGGACTCTAAGCATGACGCCCATGTGGCTGGGCACCTGTAATATATACATATATATACAAGAGAAAAGAAATAACAGGAAACGGGTCAGAGCCCGAGTGTAAAACAGTTTAAAAATAGTTTAGCAAGTATTTAAAATGCTTACTGGCTAATGAAACAACCATGTTAGTATGTGACACTCTCTTGAGAAATTCTCACCTCTCATCTAGTGTGCACGCCTACCGTACTATTAATCTCAAAAATTTATTTTAACTTAACTTTCCCATAATGTTATATTCCGATAAATACTATGGCTAAGATAATTAATTTCTGAAAATTAGGCTCTCTCATATATCTTATGTTATATAAAATAACCCAGTGATGTCACAAAATTCCCAAACACTTATAATAAAGTTGGAGCATTTATTCATTTCTTAACTACTTTTATGCACAGTAGAAAGTTCCCATACTTAAGTGTATATATATATTTACATTAGTCACGCATATAATATATATACTATCGGCACCCCACATAAAATCTATGGTGCTGGCATACTCTGCTATCAAGTCCCCGTATCACTTGTACTAAGGGAAATACTATTTCGGAATCACTCTCGAACTGTGATAACATAAAACACATACAATTGGAGGCGAAGTATAGTTCCAGGTCACTAAGAGGTCAGCACATGCCCTCACGTCTCTTAGGACCATCTGACTATCACTCAAATAGCCTGTATCAAGGATACTATCTTCTAGGGTACAAGTCGTTATCCCCCATAAAGGCCAAATCGAGATAAGACTGTCCCGGCGCGAAAACCCCCGGTATAGCAAGTAGCTCGGGTATGATTTTTACACAGATATATAATATATGCACAAGAACACAATCATATATATATAAATATTCACATTTCTAAATTAGGTGCTCCCATGACCCATGACCCATAATTATAATTATTCGTTCTTAGCACATTTTACTCGATTATCTCGCATAACGGACTCGTCACCTTTATTCTTATATATAAGTTACTCCATACTTACTTCTCATCTCTCGAAGTATTCTATCTCCCTCAGTATAATTTTAGTAGGCACTCTCACTTATCTTCTAGTCTAACTTACTCACGAGCCTCGATCTTGTATTAGACGTAGGTATGATTTCGTATGTGTAAATAACTCCCCGTTAACCCATAATTATATACTACATTAAATTTTCACTCAACGGAGTCCACCTAGAACCTACTGGCCTTCTCTATATCCCATTATGATATAAAATTAATAATCAAGGGTTCCTACGCAATTTGACCAGATTAAACAAAAAGAAGAAAAATACGCAATTTTCCAGGAGGGATCGATCGATCAAGGAATGGGGTCGGTCGATCGATCGTCGATCGATCGATGTTCTTGATCAATCGATCGATCAAGCAGTTATGACGAAACCTGTCATTGTCCAGTTACGGGTTTACCTCTCCAACCTCAACCAAATCTCCATTAACGATCCCCAAACTCCCAAATAACATTACTACAAGTACTATAAACCTAACTACATGATTTCCTACGTAAAATATGTCCGATTTTATCAAGTATAACGATTTAATGGAGTAAAATTGACATAAACTTCAAGAACCCTAATTTTTCCTTTAATTTCCATTCTTCCAATTATTTTCCAGATCACTTGCTTCTAAATCCATACAAATTCGTGGCTTATCCTCTACATGTGATTTAGATGTCCAGAATATGTCTACTTCCTCTACAACATATGATTTTAAGTCTCAAAAATATTAATTTCTTCCATGAAACATGTTCTGAACAACCCCAGACTAACATGATCGAAACATTAACTAAAATAAAGCAAGATAGATACTTCTCTGGAATTTGAGTTTCTGATTTATGGACGAAAGAGGTATGGTTGCGTTCCTTGTCACGCGATCTACGTTTTGGTGGTAGTGGCGGTGCGAACGGGTGAGTCTTTGGCCTTGAGTTGCTTGGAAAGCTCTCAAACTTCTTCTCTAATGGCCGTTCTTTGATTTTTTATTTGTTAAACCTAGAAGACAACTCCTAAAGGCTGATATATCCTTAGGAAGTTCGTGGGTTTAATTGCCCAAAAATACAAAATGTCTATAATGCCCTCTCGGGATGCTAATTAGGCTTAAAAACATCCTGAGACCCAAACTAAACCCCCGGGTACATTATTTTGACTATCTCGACCCTTTCAAACACATTGGCGCACTCGAAATTACCATACGGGCGACTTTTAATTTATTCACTTTTAATAATAATAATTTAATCCCGACACGACACAGGTGCGTCCCTATTTAATTTTCATAATTATCAAATTATACATTCATGATAATTTTAATAAATTCGATTATACATATTACTTTACCCATTAAGTAATATTCAACAAATTCCCAATAATTACTAACTCTCATCACGCTAGTTAATATTTAAAATAATTTTCGAATTAATATTAAATTAATATCTCAATTTAAATTTAATAAATCCCCAAATTTAAAAGTCATAAAAATACGGGGTATTACACCGACTAGCCTGCGATGATGAACCTTCACCCTATAGCAAGTGGTGCATCTGGAGACAAACTCTGTTATGTCCTTTTCATATCGACCCATCAACTGCCACCTTATATCTTGCTACATCTTGTCCCCTCCTAGATGAATTGAGAATCGTGACCCGTGTGACTCCTCCATAACTATCCATCGTAGGTCCTTGTCATCGTGAATAATTAACCTCATATTAAAGCATAAGACACCCTCAGAACTGATTGAGTAGGACACTGCTTTGTCTGCTAACAACTTTCGCACCTTCTTCTGATAAGAAGGATCTCCTTCCTTTTACCTTCCCAGCCTTCAAATTAAATTTCGTGTATAATGGTCATTACCACCATATGTAAGGACATATTTTCATAAGGTCCATTATCAATTTATTACGTCATATACCGCTACACCGTCGAAGAGCATTCAAGAGACATCTACATCAAAGACGGATCCGAATTGCTCAAGTTCTTCATCATTCAAGACTCCGCAAAGTTTACTTTGGTAAGGTTATGTTTTAAATACCTTAACTTTTCACTTAGAGCTTTTGGGATATTTTTTACAAAATATTTTTCTAAAGATTTTGTTCTCGGACACCCTTCCAGAGAAAAATCATAACTAATTCATAAAAAATCAGAAAGATACGAAACTGGCGGCCACGCGTTCGTATCAAAATTTTCTACAGACTAAAGTGTAATCTCGTTTGATAGGTCATTCGAACGAGTTGATTTTTTCGTTCAAACCACATAACATCTCCTTAGATCTCATTCGAACGACATTTGTCCTTCGTTCGAACGACTTGCTGATCTCGTTCGAACGAGATCTGTTTTCGAGGCGACGTGATTTTCTATAAAATCTCATTCTCTGGTTCCATTTTCATTAAGAAGTCACAGCATTTTGACGAACAGAAAAACTGCAAAAGCAGAATTTTTTTAGGCTTCTTCCTTTAGGGTTTTAATCCCTTTTTGTTTTCAATTGACAAAACTCTCATATATCTTAGTGAATTGTTTTGGTTTTCAAGAACATACTTTTCTCTTGTTTATACTTTGTGGGGAGATCTCTATAACCGACAGTTGCATGATATTGTGGAGGGAGTGCTTATAAAGTTCACTCTTGTGGAGAAGCCATTTTTCTTCTTCATTGCTGCCCTCCTGGAAAGGGAAAATTCTAACCGTAACTTGTGAAGGAGCCATCTTCTTCTTCACTGCTGCCCTCCTGGAAAGGGAAAGTTCCAGCTGAGACATCGGAACCGACACCTGCGGGTATTTCGTATGTCACCCTATTTCATTGTAATCCGTGTAAGCCGTTTTCTTACAAATTATACTGAAATAAAATGTTTTGCCCCTTTGGGGGATTTTTTCTGAAATTGTTCGTTTTATTCTACATGCTTAATTTTATTGGATAAATCATCTAGATGAATATCTTAGGGTTTAACTAAAATTTGGGAATAATTAAAATTGGATTTTATTTGAGAAGTCACGATATTTCCGCTGTAGCGATTCTTCAAATTGGTATCAGAGCGGGTTACGTTAATTTATCACGTGATCCTGATTTTTCAAGGATTTACTTTCTGATACAATTTGTCTACTCACATTTACGAATTGGTATCAGAGCTTATGGATAGACACTCAGGATGACCAAGTCACAATTTCATTCCATTTATCTATGTGACTATTTGATAGTGTTTTGAGACAATAGGTCAATTCATCCATGTGCTTTATAATGTTTGCATTCATTAAGATGTAATTAAGTGTTACTTCCTACACGTTTGACTCATGTTTTCCTTTATTGCACACATGCACGGATTTTTTTGATTATTTTTCTTGACTTATCACATGTTGGTTGGGTGTTTTCATCTCAATCCTGTCCTTAAAATGAACCAAGTGCAATAATACGAGAGTCATAGAAGTAGTGCATGTAAAAACCATCGCCCGTGAGGAATTTGCTTAGTTTGAAAAAATGATGACTGAACACGGGAAAGGGTTGCGAGTGAATAATAATCACGTCATAAAAGCAACCGTTTGAAAAGAGCCCACACAAAAAATTAAGGCAATAAAAAGATGAAATATGCCAAAAATTTGGGCCAATAGGTTTTCTCTAAGTTGAGAATTTAGTACCTCTTTAGATATAAAGAATTTCATTATTATATATGAGGGAGCTTTGGATGAATATATCAATGGGTTTACACGTCCTTTGAAAAGTTCTCGAAACGTCACTAAATAGTTTTGGACGTTATTGGTGTGGAAATCATTTAGACTTTGATTTGTTGATTTGATTAAGACAATGTCATTTAAATTCAATAATTTTTACACCTAAGGATAATTTTGATGCTCATTCGTTAGGGTTACACATATGCATCATGCACATATGCTTGATTGAGTTGATTTAACCTATCGAATGTGTTCACACCCATACATTCCATTTCCATGACTTGGTTGTTTTAGTTTAAATCCATGGTGTGATTTTTGGTATCTTATTTTTGTATGAAAAATTTTAAAAATCAAAAATTGTTTGTGGATGTTTTTGGGACATACCTTTGCATGCGCGTAGCCTGATCTTTGTTTGCTATGCATTTTGTCGTGACACTCCATGTTTTTTTCTTCTTATCCGTCTATTTGGGGACATCATAAAAAGGGGGAGAAAGAATTATCAGTTATGGGGGAGTTGTTGCATTATGGGGGAGATTTGATTTATTAATTCTTTATTCTTATATCATTTCAAACTCGATGCGTCACGAAGGTATTTTGCTTTATCTCATGTGTGTAGGTACAAAGACTGAAGATTATGATGTTGCACACCCTGATGAGAAAAGCTTTGAGATTTGATGAAGATTTTTGAAGAACAGTTTGAGATGTTGTAAATTTATTCATGGGAGGGTAGATTTGTATAGGTATTTTGGTGTTTGATAATTCGGATTTTTTTATGTATGTACCAGCATACACATAGGGGGAGATTTGTAAGGGCATATCTACATAAGGTCAGTTATCAATTTATTATGTCATATACCGCTACACCATCGAAGAGCATTCAAGAGACATATACATCAAAGACGGATCCTAAATACTCAAGTTATTCATCATTCAAGACTCCGCGAAGTTTACTTTTGTAAGGTTATATTTTAAATACCTTAACTTTTCACTTAGAGCTTTTGGGATATTTTTTACAAAATATTTTTCTAAAGATTTTGTTGTCGGACACCTTTCCGTAAAAAAATCATGACTAATTCATAAAAAATCATAGAGATAAGAAACTGGCGCGTTAGTATCAAAATTGTCTACAGGCACGCATAGAATTTCGTTTGATAGGTCGTTCTAACAACCTGCGTTTGTCATTCAAACGACATAGCATGTCGTTAGATCTCGTTCGAACGACATTTGTCCTTCATTCGAGCGACTTGCTGATCTCATTCGACCGAGCTTTGTTTTTGAGGCGGCGTGATTTTGTATAAGATCCCATTCTCTATTTATGTTTTCATTAAGAAGTCACAGCATTTTGAAGAACAGAAAAAATGCGAAAGCAAAATTCTTTGAGGCTTCTTCCTTTAGGGTTTTAATCCCTTTATGTTTTCAATTCACAAATCTCCCGTATGCCTTAGTGAATTGTTTTGGTTTTCGAGAACATACTTTGCTCTTATTTATACTTTGTGGGGAGAGATCTACAGTCAAAAGTTTCATGCTATTGTGGAGAAAGTCCTTATAAAGTTTACTCTTGTGGAGAAGCTATTTTTCTTCTTCATTGCTGCCTTCCTGGAAAGGAAAAATTCCAACCGTAACTTGTGGAGGAGCCGTCTTCTTCTTAACTGCTGCCCTCCTGAAAAGGGAAAGTTCCAGCCGAGACATCCGAACCGACACCTGCGGACATTTCGTATGTCACCCTATTTCATTGTAATCCGTGTAAGCCGTTTTCTTACAAATTATAGTGAAATAAAAGGTTTTGCCCCTTTGAGGGATTTTTTCTGAAATTTTTCGTTTTATCCTACATGCTTTATTTTATTGGATAAATCATCTAGATGCATGTCTTAGGGTTTAACTAAAATTTGGGAATAATTAAAATTGGATTTTATTTGAGAAGTCGCGATATTTCCGCTGTAGCGATTCTTCAAATTGGTATCAGAGCGGGTTACGCTAATTTATCGCGCGATCCTGATTTTTCGAGGATTTACTTTCTGATACAATTTGTCTACTCACGTTTACAAATTGGTATCAGAGCTTATGGATAGACAATTAGGATGACCGAGTCACAATTTCATTCCATTTATCCATGTGACTATTTGATAGTGTTTTGAGACAATAGGTCAATTCATCCATGTGCTTTATAATGTTTGCATTCATTAAGATGCAATTAAGTGTTACTTCCTACAAGTTTGATTCATGTTTTCCTTTATTGCACACATGCACATATTTGTTTGATTATTGTTCTTGACTTATCACATGTTGGTTGGGTATTTTCATCTCAATCCTGTCCATAAAACGAACCAAGTGCAATAATACGAGAGTAATAAAAGTAGTGCATGTAAAAACTATTGCCCGTGAGGAATTTGCTTAGTTTGAAAAAATGATGAGTGAACACGGGAAAGGACTGCGAGTGAATAATAATCACGTCGTGAAAGCCACCGTTTGAAAAGAGCCCACACAAAAAATTAAGGCAATAAAAAGATGAAATATGCCAAAAATTTGGGCCAATAAGTTTTCTCTAAGTTGAGAATTTAGTACCTCTTATATATATAAAGAATTGCATTATTTTATATGAGGCAGTTTTGGATAGATATATCAATGGGTTTGCACGTTTTTTGAAAAGTTCTCGAAATGGCACTAAATAGTTTTGGACGTTATTGGTGTGAAAATCATTTAGACGTTGATTTGTTGATTTGATTAGGACGATGTCATTTAAATTCAACAATTTTTACCCCTAAGGATAATTTTGATGCTCATTCGTTAGGGGTACACATATGCATCGTGCACATATGCTTGATTGAGTTGATTTACCTATCGAATGTGTTCACGCCCATACATTCCATTTCCATGACTTGGTTGTTTTAGTTTAAATCCATGTTATTTTTTGGTATCTTATTTTTGTATGAAAATTTTAAAAAATCAAAAATAGTTTGTGGATGTTTTTGGGACATACCTTTGCATGCACGTAGACTGGTCTTTTTTTTCTATGCATTTTGTCGTGACACTGCATGTTTTTTTTTTCTTATCTGTCTATTTGCGGACATCATAAATAGGGGGAGAAAGAATTATCAGTTATGGGGGAGTTGTTGCATTATGCGGGAGATTTGATTTATTAATGATTTATTCTTATATCATTTTAAACTCGATGTGTCATGAAGGTATTTTGCTTTATCTCATGTGTGTAGGTACAAAGACTGAAGATTATGATGTTGCACACCCTGATGAGAAAAGCTTTGAGATTTGATGAAGATTTTTGAAGAACAGTTGGAGATGTTGCAAATTTATTCATGGGAGGGTAGATTTGTATAGGTATTTTGGTGTTTGATAATTCGGATTTTTTTATGTATGTACCGGCATAGACATAGGTGGAGATTTGTAAGGACATATTTTCATAAGGTCCGTTATCAATTTATTATGTCATCTACCGCTACACCGTCGAAGAGCATTCAAGAGACATCTACATTAAAGACGGATCCGAATTACTCAAGTTCTTCATCATTCAAGACTCCGCGAAGTTTACTTTAGTAAGGTTATGTTTTAAATACCTTAACTTTTCACTTAGAGCTTTTGGGATATTTTTTACAAAATATTTTTCTAAATATTTTGTTCTCGGACACCTTTTTGTAGAAAAATCATAACTAATTCATAAAAAATTATAAAGATGCGAAACTAGCGTCCACGCGTTCGTATCGAAATTTTCTACAAGTCGCCGTGGAATCTCGTTTCATAGGTCGTTCAAACAACCTGCTTTTGTCATTCAAACGACATAACATCTCATTAGATCTCGTTCGAACAACATTTGTCCTTCGTTCGAGCGACTTGCTGATCTCGTTCAAACGAGCTCTATTTTCGAGGCGGTATGATTTTCTATAAAGTCTCATTCTCTGGTTCCGTTTTCATTAAGAAGTTACAGCATTTTGACAAACAGAAAAACTGCGAAAGCAGAATTATTTTAGGTATCTTCCTTGAGGGCTTTAATCCCTTTTTGTTTTCAATTCACAAAACTCCCATATGCCTTAGTGAATTGTTTTGGTTTTCAAGAACATACTTTGATCTTGTTTACACTTCGTGGGAAGATCTCTACAACCAACAGTTGCGTGCTATTATGGAGGGAGTCCTTATAAAGTTCACTCTTGTGGAGAAGCCGTTTTTTTTCTTCATTGTTGCCCTCCTGGAAAGGGAAAATTCCAGCCGTAACTTGTGGAGGAGCCGTCTTCTTCTTCACTGCTGCCCTCCAGGAAAGGGATAGTTCCAGCCGTGATATCAGAACCGACACCTGCGGGTATTTAGTATGTCACCCTATTTCATTTTTATCCGTGTAAGCCATTTTCTAACAAATTATAGTGAAATAAAAGGGTTTGCCCCTTTGTGGGATTTTTTCTTAAATTGTTCGTTTTATCCTACATGCTTTATTTTATTGGATAAACCATCTAGATGCATGTCTTAGGGTTTAACTAAAAGTTGGGAATAATTAAAATCGGATTTTATTTGAGAAGTCACGATATTTTCGTTATAGCGATTCTTTAAATTGGTATCAGAGCGGGTTACGCTAATTTATCGCGTGATCCTGATTTTTTGAGGATTTACTTTCTGATACAATTTGTCTACTCACATTTACAAATTGGTATCAGAGCTTAGGGATAGACACTTAGGATGACTGAGTCACAATTTCATTCCATTTATCCATGTGACTATTTTATTGTGTTTTGTGACAATAGGTCAATTCATCCATGTGCTTTATAATGCTTGCATTCATTATGATGTAATTAAGTGTTACTTCCTACATGTTTGACTCGTGTTTTTCTTTATTACACACATGCACGAATTTGTTTGATTATTGTTCTTGACTTATCACATGTTGGTTTGGTGTTTTCATCTCAATCATGTCCTTAAAACGAACCAAGTGCAATAATAAGAGAGTAATAAAAGTAGTGCATGTAAAAACCATTACCCGTGAGGAATTTGCTTAGTTTGAAAAAATGATGAGTGAACACGGGAAAGGGCTGCGAGTGAATAATAATCACGTCGTGAAAGCCATCGCTTGAAAAGAGCCCACACAAAAGATTAAGGCAATAAAAAGATGAAATATGCCAAAAATTTGGGCCAATAGGTTTTCTCTAAGTTGAGAATTTAATACCTCTTTAGATATAAATAATTGCATTCTTATATATGAGGGAGTTTTGGATGGATATATCAATGGGTTTTCACGTCTTTTGAAAAGTTCTCAAAACAACACTAAATAGTTTTGGACGTTATTGGGGTGGAAATCATTTAGACTTTGATTTGTTGATTTGATTAAGACGATGTCTTTTAAATTCAATAATTTTTACACCTAAGGATACTTTTGATGCTCATTCCTTAGGGGTGCACATATGCATCGTGGAAATATGCTTGATTGAGTTGATTTACCTATCGAATGTGTTCACACCCATACATTCCTTTTCCATGACTTGGTTGTTTTAGTTTAAATCCATGGTGTGATTTTTGGTATCTTATTTTTGTATGAAAAATTTAAAAAATAAAAAATAGTTTGTGGATGTTTTTGGGACATACCTTTACATGCGCGTAGCCTGATATTTGTTTGCTATGCATTTTGTCGTGACACTCCATTTTTTTCTTCTTATCGGTCTATTTGGGGACATCATAAAAAGGAGGAGTAAGAATTATCAGCTATGGGGGAGTTGTTGCATTATGGGTGAGATTTGATTTATTAATGCTTTATTCTTATATCATTTCAAACTCGTTGCATCACAAAGGTATTTTGCTTTATCTCATGTGTGTAGGTACAAAGACTGAAGATTATGATGTTGCACACCCTAATGAGAAAAGCTTTGAGATTTGATGAAGATTTTTGAAGAACAGTTTGAGATCTTGCAAATTTATTCATGGGAGGGTAGATTTGTATAGGTATTTTGGTGTTTGATAATTCGGATTTTTTTATGTATGTACCGACATAGACATAGGGGGAGATTTGTAAGGACATTTTTTCATAAGGTCCGTTATCAATTTATTATGTCATATACCGCTACACCGTCGAAGAGCATTCAAGATACATCTACATCAAAGACGGATCCGAATTATTAAAGTTCTTCATCATTCAAGACTCCGCGAAGTTTACTTTGGTAAGGTTAGGTTTTAAATACCTTAACTTTTCACTTAGAGTTTTTGGGATATTTTTTACAAAATATTTTTCTAAAGATTTTGTTCTCGGACACCTTTCCGTAGGAAAATCATAACTAATTCATAAAAAATCAGAAAGATACGAAACTAGTGGCCACGGGTTCGTATCGAAATTTTCTATAGGCTCACGTGGAATCTCATTTGATAGGTCATTCAAAAGACCTGGTTTTGTCATTCAAATGATATAGCATCTCGTTAGATCTCGTTCGAATGACATTTGTCCTTCGTTCGAGTGACTTGCTGATCTCATTCGAACAAGCTCTATTTTTTAGGCGGCGTGATTTTCTATAAAATCTCATTCTCTGGTTCCGTTTCATTAAGAAGTCACAGCATTTTGATGAACAGAAAAACTGCGAAAGCATAATTCTTTTAGGCTTCTTCCTTTAGGGTTTTAATCCCTTTTTGTTTTCAATTCACAAAATTCCCATATGCCTTAGTGAATTGTTTTGGTTTTCAAGAACATACTTTGCTCTTGTTTATACTTCGTGGGGAGAGCTTTACAACCGACAATTGTGTGCTATTGTGGAGGGAGTCCTTATAAAGTTCACTCTTATGGAGAATCCGTTTTTCTTCTTCATTGCTGCCCTCCTGGAAAGGGAAAATTCCAGCCGTAACTTGTATAGGAGCCGTCTTCTTCTTCACTGCTGCACTCCTGGAAAGGGAAAGTTCCAGTCGAGACATCGGAACCGACACCTGCGGGTATTTCGTATGTCACCCTCTTTCATTGTAATCCGTGTAAGCCGTTTTCTTACAAATTATAGTGAAATAATAGGTTTTGCCCCTTTGGGGGATTTTTCCTGAAATTGTTCGTTTTATCCTACATGCTTTATTTTATTGGATAAATCATCTAGATGCATGTCTTAGGGTTTAACTAAAATTTGGGAATAATTAAAATTGGATTTTATTTGAGAAGTCGTGACATTTCCGCTTTAGCGATTCTTCACCAAAGAAACCCTAGAGACCTCCTCCTCTTAATGAAGCTCATCCCACTTTGCTCTCCAAATTTTCGTTAACTCTCACATAAGCTTACGGCTCAATGCATATGCCACCAAGTTAACCTTTCTTGGATGGTACTGAATATCGAACTGGTAGTCCTTTATGAATTCAAGCCACATTCGCTGCCTTATATTAAACTTCTTTTACGAGAAAAGATACTGCGGTAACTTGTGGTTCGTGAATAAACGGAACTTCTCCCCCAATAAATAATGCCTCCAAATTCTTAAGGCAAAAACAACTGCTGCTAACTCCAAGTCGTGTGTGGGATAGTTCTTCTCATGGGGTTTAAGCTTGCGAGATGCAAAAGCTATAGCACATTCCTCCTATTCTGGAACTCCCCTAAGTCTCTATACGGATGAGTCGGTAAAAACAAAGTACTCCACTCCTTCACTAGGCAATGAGAGTAATGGTGCTCAAGTTAACTTTTCCTTTTTCTCATTAAAAGGTAACTAACAGTGATCATCCCAAATAAAAAGAATACCCTTACAAGTCAAATTTGTGAAGGGACCCATAATCTTTGAGAATCCTTTGATAAACCGTCGATGGTAACCCGCTAAACCCAGAAAACTACGAACCTCTGTTGGTGTCATGGGCTGGTCCCACTCCCTCGCCACTGACACTTTACTCAGATCTATCAAAAATTCCCCTACCGAAGACTATATGACCCAAGAACTGTACTTCTCGTAATTAGAATCCACACTTTTCAAACTTGAAATACAACTGATGGTCTCGCAAGGCATGAAGAACCATTCGCGCAAGCTCTGAATAGATGGAATGGATGAGAGCCCAGCTACCCAATGGTGAATCTGTGGTCATTATAATATCAGATGTCGTATCCATTAAACCCGACTCCCTCGCAAATCTAGTACTAATAAAGAGGTGTGACACTCATGTGTCAAATAATACTCATCATATGTGCTTATGAATAGGAAACAGACCCTTAACAGTTGGCAGCGCCAATGGCACAACTGCCTCACAGACATTATAGACATGCCCATACTGCAATTACCCCTGCTGAGTTGTTAGAACTACTAGTGAAATTGATAGTTGTGGAAGTTGTTGCCCCTACTGGGCATCATACTCCTAACCCTTACCCTATTCGAGCAATAATGTCGCATGCGACCCTACTCCCTTCACACGAAACACCTCCTGGTGAAGTTTGATTGCCTCTGGCCCTGAAGAGGTTGCCCCGATCACTGGCCGTAATATCCCTAATCTCGATGACCTCCACACTGGTTCCCTTGGCCTTACTGGATCTAAGGAGCACATTTTTTGCCCTGATGACCCCGCATGTACCCACTATCACCCCATCTGAACCTCTTAGTCGTGTACCCCTCCTGGGAACTAGCTCCTATTACTGAACCTGTTGTTACGGTGCCCTGTAGCAACAGTGCCCCAGTATTGATCTATTGGCTCAACTCTCTGACCTCTTTGCTCCCCTGAAATAGAAGCGATGGTCATGGCAGTGTAGCAATGCGACGCTAACAACATCAGTGTAAGTCTTTAGTATTGGGTTACCCAGTAGATGCTATCAGTTCCTCCACATGAGCCCATTCATGAAAGTTATATTCCCTTCTCATTTGGTACAAAGTTCTCAAAACGAGTGAACTCTTACTCATAACTGGCCACTATCTGACCCTCCTGTTTGAGGTACATAAATTTCCTCCTCATCTCAGTCTGCACAGCTGACGGGAAAAATATATGATCAAACTACACCCAAAATTCCTTAGCAAGCATTGTATCCCTCTCCTCTGACGTGATGACTGACTCCCACTACTATAAAGCTTCCCAACTAGCTTAAAAGTAGCTAGTACATGCTTCTGAGTGTCACTGCACTCAACCATACATAGATGCCTCTTTATCTCTTTCTTTTATTGGATCACCACTACCACATTTGCAATTCTCTGAAACTCTGGTGTATAGCTCTTCTGGAAGGCCACCTTAAGTCACTCCCACACAGATTCCAACATGTGAGTCTGCATTGGTAGTGCCACTGGCAGTTGTGGCTACACCTAAAATAGGTGTTACGCCATGGATTCCATGGCAGCGCTAACTACCTGTGCTACGATAGCAGCGACCTCTGTTGCAGTCACGGTCCCTTGGACGGCCTGCGACTCCGATTGAGCCTCCCTCTCTGTGGCCCTTCATACTGCTTTGCTAGTCTCCATCTCTTGGTGTTTAACATCTGAAGCCAAACTAAAATTATGTTAGCTTTACCCTTAAGTATATAATAATAGTAAAATAATGAAAATGTGCAATATGAAAATAATAGTCATAAACATAGGGCTCTATATCAAGGGAGTGCAATATTGAAAATGTAGTAAGTCCGCACAGATCCTTAAGGGCACTTGAACCTGTTGCTCTAATGCCAACTGTGATATCCCTTTATTCAAATTCTGGTTGATCGGGCCATAATTAAAATTAAATAGGAATCACTTATGATTTCCTTCTTAGCATCACTGTCGTAACAAATATATAAATACACCCAACATAAATATAAACCAACTAAAATGATAATAAAACTGATAAGAGAATAATCATAACTAACTTAAACCGAATAAACCATTGGTTATCACAATAATACCGACATAAACATGCCATTGAGAAATAATAGAAATGATCTATTTCAAAATAAAGTCCTATCCATCTACAGGCAACACACCTAAAAGGAAAATACTAAAATACTGAATTCTATCTAATTAAAATGAACAGAGGCGGCTACAATCAAATCTCACGGCATCCACAGCTACTGTACGTAACGGCATGATAAATAAACTAATCCTGCGGTCCATGTCGCTAAATACCTGGGGTTTTGAAAAATATTTGAAAATAGGTCAAAGCCTGAAAAATATTTGAAAAATATTGGCAAGTATTTAAATGCTTTGAATGTAAAGGTGAAGTGTATTACCTTCATAATTAACTTATATTCGAACTCACATGAGACCTTTCCTCAACTCTTATATACAGTGCACACCTAACGTATTTATTTTATTATTCCAATTATGCTACCCAGTCTAAATAGAATAATAACCGCTAACATAGCCAATCCTACTAATAATCACTATTATCTAATATGTACTACCTTCACTAGGTATAACACCACAATCATTGCATAGCTATGCACATGCGATAATTAGATATTTATACATCTCATATACACATTCATATATATCACTCACTATATACGTATATACAGTATCCCCATAGTTGGACCTCGTAGATGCATCTCTCATGTGCTATCAGGCTCAAGCATACCATATACCACATACCACATTGGGCCACCAGGTCGGAATCTTTCACCGAACCCAAAACATAAACACAAACAATAGAGGCGGTCATAAACATACATCCTGTGGTTGTAACCATACCACATCCCTCCCAATCGGTCTCCAAACCAATACCTATCCTCACACATGGATAGTGGACATGCAACCGAAATATGACCTGGGGCAACAACCCAACACCTGCAGGTCAACACTATGGTGGTCTTCCCATAATGCCATACCTCCAAACGATAGCATTACCGAGTTGGTATGCTTCAAATAGAGACACAACAATCACTAATAAATACACACACATACACACACGTGTGTATATATATATATATATATATATATATAGTCAGGCTCTCCAACATTCCTCCTAGCAACATACCTTGAACATGCCCATTTTTTAAAAATAGTAAAAGTACAAAAATCCCACGACGTTCTAGTCTACCAATCCCAAGTCCGGACTGACTTCTCGATTCCCAATTAAGTGTTCACTCACATGTTAACCGATTTATACTAATGTTCCAAATTAATCCCAATCTAGTTCGAAAACTAATACGTCCATTTATCTAACGCTAATGGGTCAAAATAATGCAAAATAAAAATCGGGACAAACCAGCAAACTGAACTTGTCCCTGGAAGATCGAACTGGTTCGATCCAACAAATTGATTCGCTCCCCCAATAAACCGTTTCTATTTGTGGGGTTGTCCTTCCTCTTCAACCTCCGGTTTTCACCTTTCGAACCCATCTATAGAGGTCCCAAGACTCCCAAAATAATTAATTACGATCCCAAACACAACATGAGCATTTGAGATATATTTTAAACCCCATTTAAATCCGAATCTAACGTTTATTCACCCAAGGATCCTTAATTATTTATTCAATTCATCCAATCTAGAATTAATCAACCTTAAACCCACTTATCTCTTTCATATTAATATTCCTAGATTTAAATCACTAATTTGGTCCATATTAATCCTCAATCACATTAATATGTTAAAACACACACAAGTCCTCTTAATTAACCCCATGGTTAAATTATCAATTTTTAGATTTAACATAAGTTAACTATGAACATAATTAACTGTAGAAACGCAAATCTAAAGCAAGTAAATGCTTGCTTTAATGGATTAATATATGAGGCTTGACACCTTCTTGATGAATGTATTCTGGAAATGGCTCTTCCTCTTCTTTTATCATCTCTTTTGTTCTCTCCCTTAATACCCACTAAATAGAGGTTAAATGAGGCTTATATCCACCCCACTAACCCATTAATACCACATTATAAAACCCTAATTTCGTATTTGGGCTAAGCCCAATGGGTTAAAAGAAGACCATGCCCTATAATTAGATATTCACATGAATATTACACACACACACACACACACACACACACACACACATATATATATATATATATATATATATATATATATATATATCACTCATTATATATGTATATAAAGCATCCCCAGAGTAGGACCTCGCGGATGCATCCCTTGTGTGCTATTTAGATCCATGCATACCACGTACCACATTAAGCCACCGGGTCAAAATCTCACCACTGAACCAAAAACATAAATACAAACAACGAGGAGGTCATAAACATACGTCCAGGGGTCGCAACTATATCACATCGCTGCCAATCGATCTCTAAACCAATACCTATCCTTACACATGGATTGTGTCCATGCAAAATTACTATGTCCTGGATAAATGACCCAACACCTACTAGTCAATGCTAGGGTGGAATACCCACTACGCGTCACCTCATAATGATAACATTACCGAGTCGGTGTGTTTTAAATAGATACACAGTAATCATCTATATATATAAGTGTATAAACCCCATCCTAGGACCCTCCTAAGAACCTCTGTAGGTTCCTAGCACTCACCCATCCAGAGCAAACCTAAGGTGATAGTCCGAGTATCGATCTAGAGGCCACTGGGTGCACCCGAGCCTCATTTGACTCTAATCAACCTCCTCATCTGAGAGGAAACTCAATGAGTCTTAAGGGGATCTGAATTTCCTTTCCAACGGCCCGCCCCGTGAGTGAATCAGCCTTACGGTTCGGACAAACGATCCATTTTACTATGAAAAACTAATCTGGAGGCCATTGGGCACTCTCGAGCCCCATTTTGACATTATTAAACTTCCTAAATTGAGCAAAAGCTCAATGGATATTTGAAAGGATCTGAATTCCATTTCTAACGGTCCAGTCCGTGCATAAATTGGACTTACAATTCAAACGAATGATTTATTTTACCTAAAAAATTAATCCAGAGGTCATCAGTCACTCTCGTCCCCCTTTTGACTCCTGTCAGCTCTTCATCTCGAATGAGACTGAATGAATTTTTGAAGGGCACTGAATAAAATTTCCAACAATCTACCCTATGCGGGAATGAGCCTAACGGTATGGACGAATGACCCATTTTACCCCGAAAGGTCACTGAGCGCTTCAGGCCCTGTTTGACCAAGGTCAATTATCGAAACCAAATGAGATTGAATGAATCTTTAAAGGCCTTTGAATAACATTTCCAATGATCTGCCCCATGAACGATTCTGACTTACGCTTCGAACGAATGATTTTTTTCCTCCTATAATTTCCTGTCCAGTGACCAATGGGCGTTTTCTCCCCCCGTTCGATCTCAATCAACACCCGGACCCAAAAATGGATCAATGGATTCTTTAAGGGATCTGAATATCTTTTTTAGCGATCCATCCCGTGTACGATTCTGACTTATAGTTTGCATTTTACGCGTTTTTTTCTGAAAAACCTACCTCAGACTGCCGAATGGCAACCCCAGGACCTTGCCTATCAGTAGTGTGTGTAGGGTTCTATGCCGATAGACAAGTCAAGGACCATGTCGATTGGCATCCCCTTGGCCCTATAAATAAAGTATATGACCACACTTTGAAAGAGATGCCTAAACATTCCTCTCAATAATTTACAGAGAATTCCCTTGAATTCTGAGTTGTTCATTCCTAAAAAGCCCATATCCCATATTCCTTCCATCATTTTCATAATCTTTTGAGTAAATCCCCATCGACGCCCTCAAACCACCATCACTTAACCTTGAGGTCCGCGCATCTACAAGGAAGATCTTCTTCAAGTCATCATAAGGAGGTCCATTTCTTTCTCTTTGTCTTTAATTTCTCTTAATTTTATATTAGTTACTTCATTTTCCCTATAGTATCTTATAACATTTCATCACACATCTCAATTCTCAACGTTTATTATTAGTATTCTCACATCCTTTATATTCATACAAAAACCCACAAACAATAAAAAGAAGGTTCAGTTGTAAATTCCAAAACGGGATATCTCATCATACTTTTCTCACACTAAAGCACCTTTTTCTACTCACGCACATATAATTAAGTCTCCGGTTGGATTTATGGGTTAAACCCAACCTAATATTGTTTTCTAACAATGTGGACTTTGATGCCCCGAGCCACGTAGGCGTCTTGGGTGGATCCCTCGACTAGAGTCCTCCCACTTACCTTTATTATTTTATTCTCATATATTCATGATGTATACATTTTATATGCTTGTTTGCTTGTGTTTTGTCCGATATATGTAATCGTTCCTTAAAAATGATTTGTCAAGTGACAAACACTTGCATCATATTTTTTATTACTATTTTGGGAACACTCCTAAGGCTGACCTCGGTCCGCCTTTATCCATGATACGAGCCAAGTGATTCCATCCTCCATTTATGACATGCACATAAGAACACATGTAAGGACATAAATTTCCAATTGAGTCCTTTATAGTTTTAGCTCAATTCTGGATGAAAACATTTGTGTCCTAGGATAGTGTTCTTGTGTATCCTTCAACCCTATGACAAGTTTGCGTTAAAGACGTTTCGGCCTACTTATCAAGAGAACATCATTGCCGAGTTTAAGTGCCACGTTTCACACCATCAACATCATATTTCAATACTCCAAAGGTATGAATGCTTTTATATATTTGTAGGAGACTTGGAATAATTTTTATTGGGTGTAATGTTTATTTAAAATAAAGTTTTTGGGCTTATAATTAAAAAATGAACATTCTGGGATTTCGTTCGAAATTAACGTTCGAACGAGTTTGTCATTTCAACGAGAATTTCGTTCGAACGAGTTTGCCAATGAATTTTCCCATTTGGCCACTGGAACATCATTAGATGGACGTTCGAACGACACTTCATTCGAACGAAAATGTCGTTCGAACGAGATTTTCGGCAGTAAAATATTTTAGCAGATTTTCTCCATGATCCCACTCTTTTATTCCCAGTAACTCTTCCAGATTTATTTAGAGCGGGGACCTCTTTTGAAAATCTAACTTTTGATAACTTCTAAACATACTTTGAGAGAAAATTTGGAGAGAAAAATTTCCTAACATCAAAAGTTCATTGTTTTGTGTTTTTGTGAATCCATGAAATAATTCCTACCAAAAACACATAGACCCAACTGTTTAGTTTATTCCAAGTATTTCTACTTCTATATATTTTCTTGGAGCATTTTGGCACCGAGTTTACTTTTCTACCCAAGAAGAAAAGAGTTTGGGTCTTGTTTCTCTACCTCAACAAAAGGAGAATCATTTTGGTTTTCAGTGTGGTGTTTTCACATGGTAAAAGGCACCACGTGTGGGTGACGGTGTCCAAGAGCCCCATCGGTGGAGTCCGAGACTGTGGAGGAGTCCACGATTATTTTCTAGGCGGAGGTTGAAGATCGAAGGAACGTATTAAGGCTTAAAGGGATTCGAGTTCGTTGTGCATGTCCTCTTGTCGAGTCTTTGTAAAATTTGAACCGTACTTAGTGAATTTGTTAGGCCAGGGTTGTCCGAGTTTTTTTTTTCCGTTTTGGGTTTTTCCTCATACATCGCCGTGTTGTGGGATTGTGAATTTATTTTATCTTTTGCAAAAATAACCTAGAACGTATTCTTAGGGTAAAAAGATAAAATTGGATTTAATTCGCAATCTTGATTATGATAAAATTAAATCTTCATTAAAAGTTATTAAATGGTGCATGTTTAATTATTTGGGTAAGTTTAAATTAATTAATTCAAGTTGGAATATTTAAATGGACAATGATTTTATTCCCGATAGTTTAACTTGATAATTAAATTAATTTGGTTTGACTGAATTTTTAAGTGTGTGCGTGTTTTGACTTAATTCACTTTGTAGTGTTTAATTTTAATTTGGTTTAAGAAATTAAAATTTGTCATTTGTGTGTGTTGAACCATCTTTATTCCGCATTAAAGGAAATTTATATTTAAAAATTTTAAATTGGGGGTCCTATCACGTCTTCAAATTGGTATCAGAGCCGGAGCACTAAATTATTGCGTTAAGGTCTTTTGAAATATTTTGGTCAAAAATGGAATTTTCCCCATTTTCAAAATTTTCTATTTTCGATGGTTCCAATTACGTGTATAAAATCGGCAATAAGTCTACCGGTGAGAGGCTTTGGTTGTCTGTCGTGAATGGGTGGTCCCCACCTACATATTTAGCTGAAAATGAACCTGTTACCAAACCCGTAGATAGATGGAGTGAGAATGAATTTAAACTTACTAATTTTAATTTTCGAGATTTAAATGCCTTGTTTAGCGCGGTCACATCGAATGAATTTCGACGCATCATGGCGTGTGAAACAGCTAAGGAAGATTGGGATATATTACAACTCACTCATGAGGGAACTAGTGTTGTTAAGTCTTCAAAAATCCAAAACCTCACCACTAAATTTGAAACCATAAAAATGAATGAAAAATAAACTTTTGATGAATTTTATGCTAGACTTTTCGATATAGTTAATTCATCTTCTAATTTGGGAAAGAAAATACCCGACGACCGAGTTGTAAAGAAAATTTTAAGGTCCCTACCCGAGAGATTTATTCCTAAAGTGACCGTTTAAATTCTTTACCCACCTTGAACTTTACCAAACTTGAGGAACTAGTAGGTGATTTACAAACTTATGAACTAGATATGTTCCCCTTCAAAAAATAAAAGAAAATTAATAAGGGCATTGCTTTAAAAGCCCGAAAGGAGGAAAAATACGTTGTGGTTCATGAGACTGATAGTGACTCGGAAGATATGGCTATGTTTGCTAGGAAGTTTCATAAATTTCTTAAATTTAAAAAAGATAAATTTAAAAATGATTTTAAGAAATTTGAAAATTATAAGCATGACAAAGCCGAAAATATCCCTAAAACTTTTAATGAAAATTTAAATAGGGACGAGTCTAATAGGTGTTACGGTTGTGAGGGTTATGGACATAGGGCTTTTGAATGCCCCACTAAACTAAGGACAGAGGGTAAACAACCAATTTCATATAATGCTACCCTTAGTGATAGTGATAAGGAAGAGGGACTCGCTTCCCCTATTGAGCGCAACTTTGTCGCGTTCATGGCAAGTCATGTGAGCACCGATAATGAATATTCCCATGAAGGTGCTCTTATTGTGGTCGAAAAGGTCATCTTAAGAAATTTTGTTTTGATCTTAAAAGATTTTTTAGAAAATCCAACCGTAAGGCAACTGAGGTAGCCAAGATTCCTACACCCTGAGATCGTCATTCGACATTCGTTTGGGTTAGGATATTCGACTTGGTAGCTTTACAAGATAGGATTTTTTATTCTCATTTACTTTCACACGATACCTCCTTTGCTAAATCTAAAGGTTGAATGTGTTAGTTGTTTGCATACTTTAGATTTTATACTTCATGCTATATTATCACGCTAATTGTATGATTGCTTATCATTTTCTAGTCATTGCTTTATCACATATCTCATGCTAGAATTATGATTTTTGTTTATCTTTTATATTATAGTTCTTTCATTTTATTTTGCATTAAATGAAAAATACAAAAAGATATTGTTTGTCTTTTGAGTAAATATTTTTGTTTGTTTGGTTAAAAATTTCAAAAACTCAAAAAGATTTTTGTTTTGTGTCTATTTTAGTTTGACACACTTTATGTGGCATATGCTTGTGTTTGAGTCCCTTCTTTTTCGCTTCCACGTGGCTAGAACTTTTGGTTAAGATTGTCAATCCTTAAAATGTTCTTTACCATGTTTACATAGAGTAGTTGGATTTTGTGTTTCTTAATGGATTCTATTTTTATATGCCTCAATTCACACATGCACGAGCTCACTTGAAATTTTAACTTCACATGTATATTTGAGATTTATGAAGTGTTCTCTACCAATCTAGTCATCTAAATATTTTATGACCTAGGAGGACTTGTGCATGTTAAATCCATTGCACGTGAGATTTGTGTGATATAAAAAAATGATATATGAATGTTCACGGGGAATGGCTCCAAAAGGAAATATTATCCTTTATGAGTAAGCCACCATATGGAATGAACCTAAAAGAAACACGTGGTCCAAAGGCCTAAAAGAAAAATATGGCATTAAAAGAAAAATATTTTGCCAAGGCCTATTTTGTTTAGTTGATATAGTCATTCCATAATTAATATGCTTATTTTGAGGGAGTTTGGATGATATATCAACGGTTTTGCACAATGTCTGTTTATCCTAGTTGTGATTTTGTTAACGTGACTCTATTGGTTTGTAGAATCATAAAAATTCTAGGCTTTCGTGCATTGTGTATGTTTGTTCATTGAGTTCAATTTATATTGTCACAAGAGGCTATATCTAAATGTGATAAAGTTTTGCAATCAAATGAGAACTCCGTGAACATGTTTTAAGTGATTGGGTCAAAATTTAATTGTTACTAGTTTACACCCCTACCCTTCTGTTTCCATATGACACATTTATGCCATAAGAGTGTTGAAAACTCATACTATAATATTTTGTATAATTTGTGTGTTTATATCTATAAATGTGTGCTTGTGCATCTTTTTATATCTATTGTGTACACATACATGATATTTTTGTTTGTTTAAGCCTTTTCCAAATTAGCTAGTCCATTTATGCTTTTTACTTCATAATTGGTATCTATTGTGTTGCATAGTTAGTTAGATATCACATACTTAGTCTCTTATATTAGCCAAATTGATATCATTTTTGTCGCATCATAGTTGGTATCCATTAATATCTGTTTTGGATAGTTACTTTTATTTTTTCCCATATGCTTTCATATTATTATCTCCTTATGCACATTCATGTTATTACATCTTTATGTTATTTCCCATATTTATCACTTAATTCTATTGGGGGAGAAATGAGTATTTTATTAATTCTATCACCTTTGTCTATTCCTGAACAAAAAGGGGGAGAATGATAGGGGGAGAAATGGTATCTAATCCTATTATAATCATATCTTAGTTTAGGAGATTTAACTTAGGGGGAGTCGCGACCTTCATAGGTTGATCATAGTTGATAAAGGAAGAATTAATCTAGCGGGAGTATTTATTTTACATGAATTTAATATTCCTGATATTCCTTATGCATTTGATAGTTTGTTTAAGTGTGCATGAATTTTTCTAAGTGGCAATTTTCATCGGCAAAGCTATTTATCCTTAGTGGTTTGTGAGTCATACTTCTTAATTTTATTTTAGGTGGGAAGTTTTTGAGTCTAGTAGAGCTTGATGTCCCTTTAGGATTTTGTTTTGGTTTTTGTCCCGGAATAGCCAAAGGGGGAGATTTGTAAGGACACAAATTTCCAATTGAGTCGTTTATAGTTTTGGCTCAATTCCGGACAAAAACATTTGAGTCATAGGATAGTGTTCTTGTGTATCCTTCAAGCCTATGACCAGTTTGCGTTGAAGATGTTACGGCCTACTTATCAAGAGAACATCATTGATGAGTTTCAGTGCCACATTTCACATCATCAACATCATATTTCAAGACTCCAAAGGTATGCATTCTTTTATATATTTGTAGGAGGCTAGGAATAATTTTTATTGGGTGTAATGTTTATTTAAAATAAAGTTTTTGGGCTTATAATTGAAAAATGAACATTTTGGGATTTCGTTCAAAATTGTCGTTCGAACGAGTTTGCCAATGACTTTTCCCATTTGTTCACTAGAACATCGTTAGAGGTTGTTCGAACGAGACTTTGTTCGAACGAAAATCTCGTTCGAACGAAAATCTCGTTCGAACGAGATTTTCGGCAGGAAAATATTTTGGCAGTTTTTCTCCATGATCCCACTCTTTCGTTCCCAGTAACTCTTCCAGATTTATTTAGTGCGGGAACCTCTTTTGAAAATCTAACTTTTGATAACTTTCAAACATACTTTGAGATAAAATTTGGAGAGAAAAATTTCCTAACATCAAAAGTTCATTATTTTGTGTTTTTGGGAATACATGAAATAATTCCTACCAAAAACACATACACCCAACTGTTTAGTTTATTCCAAGTATTTCTACTTCTATATATTTGCTTGGAGCATTTTGGCATCGAGTTTACATTTCTACCCAAGAAAAAAAGAGTTTGGGTCTTGTTTCTCTACCTCAACAAAAGGAGAATCATTTTGGTTTTCACTGTTGTGTTTTCACATGGTAAAAGGCACCATGTGTGGGTGATGGTGTCCAAGAGCCCCATCGGTGGAGTTCGAGACTGTGGAGGAGTCCACGATTATTTTCTAGGCGGAGGTTGAAGATCGAAGGACCGCGTCAAGGCTTGAAGGGAATTGAGTTCGTTGTGTATGTCCTCTTGTCGAGTCTTTGTAAAATTTGAACCATACTTAGTGAATTTGTTAGGCCAGGGCCGTCCGAGGGTTTTTTCCCGTTTTGGATTTTTCCTCGTACATCACTGTGTTGTGGGATTGTGAATTTATTTTATCTTTTGCAAAAATCACCTAGAACGCATGCTTAGGGTAAAAAGATAAAATTGGATTTAATTCGCAATATTGATTATGATAAAATTAAATCTTCATTACAAGGTATTAATTGGTGCATGTTTAATTATTTAGGTAAGTTTAAATTAATTAATTCAAGTTGGAATATTTAAATGGATAATGATTTTATTCCCGATAGTTTAACTTGGTAATTAAATTAATTTGGTTTGAGTGAATTTTTAAGTGTTTGTATATTTATACTTAATTCACTTTGTAGTGTTTAATTTTAATTTGTTTTAAGAAATTAAAATTTGTCATTTGTGTGTGTTGAACCATCTTTATTCTGCATTAAAGGAAATTTATATTTAAAATTTTAAAATTGGGGGTATTATCACGTCTTCAACACATTTCACGAAGTTCTACAGGAGAAGATTAACACATGCCCATGAGAGATCGAAAGTGGGGGATGGGTGCCTAACACCTTCCCATTCCGTAACTTAGTCCTTGGAGCTTTAAACTACTTGATTTTGCAACTATCAGTATTGTCCTTGATGCGTTTCTCTTGAGCCGGCAATATTTTTTTTGTTTGTTTTGTGCAAAATAGGCTGGAGACTTTATCTCTACATATCACCCCACATCGCCGACGGTCGATCACTTCGATAGAGGACACATTCATGCCCGCACATTGAAAAAGAAGAAGGGGGAGGAAGGATGGATCCAACTCCGTAGACCCCGAACCCCCGACATCGGGATGGCCATAGTGGAGACTCTGTTGGGGATTTACATAAGAAGACTAGATTCTATTTGTGTATGAGCATTATTCTTTTTAGTATGAGTGCGTATGCACCTAACTGTATATTCCCTTTTCTCCTATATTTCCATTTGTTATATCTATCTTTCTTGTATGTATCACTTTCCACTCACTTATACACAAACTTGTATATACTATCCATGTACACTTCACACACTTACACTTAGCTTCACTTTACACACATGCTTCACATGCCACTTAGAATATCCATGTTTAGGCTTCACTAGAACACAACCACGCTTCCTATACTTATATATATCCTCACTTACACATGTCACACACCACTTGTATTTGATCCATGTATAAGTTCACTACCACACATACTCACTTGTATATATTCTTATGTCACTTACTCACTCACATGTATCCCTGCATAGTGTAGTTTCCATGCTAGATATACTTGTATATGCTCCCCATTTAGTGTAGTATTCCCTTTTCTCATCATGCAAATAAAAATGATAAAAAAACACTCTCTCTTTATAATATGTTAATTAAGACTCATGCACTTTTGAACAATACATCACCAAGAGCATGGCTATTGACCAAAATTTTATCCCATTCTGAGGGGTCACTTTCTAATGGGCGCTGGACCTGAAGGTCATAGTTAGCCTAAGCGATATGACTCTCACCTTCCATTGGCCTCGTACCTTTGACGTATAGCGAATGATTCCCCCCGCGTCGTACTTCTTGACCGAACTCACGACGGGAGGTATATAGCAGGGAACTCTTTCACGTGCATCGAGTATATCGAATTCGCTCTCACACATACTGTCCCCGCGAGGTATATAGTGATGCAATTCACGTACACTTAGGTATATCAAATGGCTTGTCCACGCCTACAGATGAATGATTACCCTTGTAGGCAAGAAGTGTTAGAGAAGTAGACTAAAACCATGTTTTATGTAATAGTTTTAGTTATGGATTTGTTATTAAAATAAAATCAGTTTTCCTGTTTGAATAAGAATCATGCATGGACATAATGTTTGCATTATTTTATATATTACCGATGTCTTTTATTCTGCTTAGTTGGTGTTCTGGAGTGTAGAGTATGACTTACACATAGAGGATCGGATCACCAGTTCATGTAGAATATAAATATTTTAGTAGGTCTATCTTGATTACAAGAAACTGTATAGTTTGAACTTATTGTGCTAGTACACTTTATGTGTATTAAATAGGAACACCTTGAGGTCAATGACTTTATACTGATTTTATAAGATAATGTAAATCTCGTGATTATTAGGTATACTTAAGGCTCTTAATCCGGGTATGATTTATGGACACATGCACTAGTTATTTATTGCTTTGACCTTTCGGGTGAGATTCATCATTAGATCAATAATCTTGATAGATTGGGTAAAGGTGATTATTGTATGGGGAAAGTCTTTTATGGATGTAATCTAGGTCTCAGTATAGAGACTAGTGATATCCCCTTGAGATGCCTATAAGTTTTGTTTGTGTCAAAACCTGCAGGTGGATTATGTTAATCTGACACTACAAATAAGTTAAGTTGGATCGCTCAAGGACTTAAAGAAGTTAATCAAATAAAATATCAGTAATTTATTTTATTAACGAGTATCTGTAACCTTAACCTAGGGAGAATTAAGTTATTAATAATGAGTATCTCGAAATATAATTTTGAGTTTAGAAGTGGAGTTGCAATTATAATTTTTTAATGGTATAAATTATAATTAAGGGACTGAGATTAGGATCCTGGAAGGATTAGGTTTTCGCAGGCCCATTAAGAGCCACATCCTTATCTCACCTTAGGGTCCCTACTTTAGTCTATATATATTCACATAAGTCTCCTTCTTTATTAAGCTGGCCGTCACTCTTTGATACTCAAAAGTCCCAAATTCGGACTTGTGATAAAGAGAGACTTCAAAGAGGAAAGAGGAAAAGAAAAGGTGGTCATGAAGGAAGATCCCACATTTTGCTTGTGACTGTCCACATCATGAATATAGTAGAAGACCGTGAGGTGCATCGAGCCGACGTTCTTAATCAACTGTCATTACATACGGTTTGTAGTAAGACGAGATCAAATCAAAGAAATCTCGAAGATAAATCCTTATTCCGCTTTATAGGATTTTGTGTATGTGTAATATTTTTTGTAGTTCAATCTATATGCGTTTTGAAAAGACCCTTGGTCTTCCGATCCAATAAGAGGTATATCGTGGAAGTCATGCCAAGGGGGAAACATTTACACAAACCCAACAATTGCATAAACCTTATATAGATGTCAAACCTAGGGCACTCATATTTAGTTTGTCGATTTCCACGCGAAACTCTGCCAAAATTCCAAGTTGGCATAATGCCCAAATTTTCGCCCGATTTCATCCTTTTTCACACTAGAACCCCATCCGTGAGCCTGAAAACAAGTCCAACCGTGTTTTACATATATTTTCAAACCCCATTTTCCCAGGCTCGGGTCTTGTCTGACATTTTTTCTGCAATTAGGCAATTCTAATACAAGTGAGAACCTAATAATAACATTAATAATAATCACACTTAGATCCCCCTCCCTTTTCCCTCCTTTTCCAAAAATGCCAAAAAAATAATTTGTTTCTCCTCCATTCGAAATACCTAAAATTTCTCCCTCTTAGGTCGACCGCATACCTAACCTTGACTTGGCTCCCTATTAAGTTAGGTTTTCCATCAAATATACCCAAAGCTCCACTGTTTCTTCTACTTCCTTATCCGAGTTTGGGATTTAACTTCACGGGCTCTTCATGGAGAACATCGACCAAGCGTCGAATGTGCAGCCCGATCTGATGACCGTCTTGGCCTAACTCAGTGCTAAGATTGACAATCTTCAAATCGAGGTCCATGGTATGGAGCATCACCGAGACCAAATCCCTAAAGAACCCAAGGTTCTCTTTCCTCATCCCATGGTTCCACCCGCCCCTAGGCCTATTTAGGTCCAAGAAGAGTTTTAGCATGCTCTGCATACCCCGCCTGCTAATGGGCCATCGCCAGCTCAGCTCCCTATCCCGAACCTTACCTAGTCAAGGACCCACATATTAGTACCCACATATCCTAAGGAAGAGGAATTGAACAAGTTTAAGAAATACCTCAAGCTGTTGTCGAAGAAGTTTGACTAGGTCAAAATATCCGAAAACTACATGGACTACACCCATATGTCTCCCTATCCCAAAGCCAAACTGCCAGAGAAGTTCAAGATGCTAAACATCGAGATGTTTGGGGGAAGCGACCCCCCAATTGTTCACCTTCGAATATATCACCGAGCCAAGACTCTCCTTGGTTCCTCTGAAGAGATAATGGCCCAAATGCTCCAGCAGATCTTGAAGAAAGCACCCTTCATTGGTTTCTGTCCCTCGAGGAATCCAAAATTTATAGTTGGGATGATTTCGCCTGAGAATTCATGTCACAAAACAAGTACAATGAGGAGTTGGAGGTCACCCACCGAGATCAGTGCTTCTTAAGTAAAACCTTGGGGAAATAATTAGTAGCTTCATAGAAAGGCGGAGAGAGAAAGTTGCTACCATGATCAATAGACCCTCCGAGGAGGAACAAGTCATTATCGTGAAGAAGAATTTCTTGTCGCATATCTGAGAGTCTATGGGAGGACAGTATTACCCACACTTTTGAGCCCTCCAAGAATCTGGTGTAAAAATCTAGGAAGGCGATGCCAAAGTTAAATCTGAGCCAAAGAAAGTAACTGGACTCCTCAAAAATATAAGAAGCCCGACAATGCTACAGTCTCAATAATCAATAACATCTCCTAACCTGCTACCTTTTGGGCACCAAAAATTCACCCTAACCCTACTAAGAAAGAATATACTAAGCTCCATGCTCCCCTATCAAAAGTCTACCAAGACCTACTGAGCCAAAACCTCATCAAATCCTTGGAACCTCATCCACTACCAAATCTACTCCCCAAAAATTTCACAGTTGATGCCCGTTGTGATTTCCACTAGTATGTCGGCGATACTATCGACCAGTACTTCCATCTTCTAAATGTGATCCAAGGTTTAATTAACCGGGGTATCATCACCCCACCATCTAATCCTAAACCCAACACCACTCGTAACCAACTTTCAACCAATGCAAATGCCATATTTCTAGATAATGACACAGAATTTAATCCATCTACACAGATTGTGTCCAGTAAAGCACTCATTATACCCGTAATTTCACCCAAATTGCTCAAAGTTTGCCCATATTTTCTCCTACACCCTACCTGCTTCACCGACCAAGCGCGGTTACTCCTCACAAAGGCTTGTATTGTCATTTGTACTCGATCTAAAGGGAATGATATGGAGTTTGGGCTAAAATTGAACCAACTATTGGAGTTTGGGCTAAAATTGCCCGCTGAGATGACCGTCGACTATCACAAATTCACTGACTTGTTCATGGAATCCCTAAAATGGGCTAGGGAGTCAGATAATTGGGTGGTACCCATTGATGAAGTTAGTCTAGATGACGTAGTGCAGATTATGGCCGATGCATTTTGACAAACATGCAAAATTTGTAGTATTGATTATCTATTCACTGTTTTAAAGTTTCAGGGACAGTTGGTCCCGTCACTCCTGCACCTCCCCCCTGAGTGGGAAGATCTATATAATGAATTCGTCGAGGTCATTGAATGCATTGATTTTTCTTGGCAAGAGGATATAGTCGCCACCAGATGGGGAGACAACTTAGATAGCTCGGACGACGAACCTAGTCAGGAATACACCAATCTAGTAGCCAGTTTGTGTGAAATGATATCCTTCAAAGATTTGTTGGGGAAATCAACAAGGTAACTACTCAGCCAGAAATAGATGAAGATATGGGGTTCTTGTTCTTTCCCACCTTATTAATCATATAACTAGATCAAGGAGACACTATAAAGATCCCGCTCTCCATGTGATCGAGATAAGTAAGGGAAAAGAAATTGTCAAAGAAATTCCTATACCATAGATGACCATCGAAGAAAGTAAAGTTCTTGACCAAATCAAGAAAAACAAAGCCAATATCACCCTATGGTTTTTTTTATATCCTCTCAGTTGCACCAGAATGCTATGATAAGACTCATCACCGAGCCTATAGTCTCTCCTTCCACTACTCCTGAAGAAGTTATGAATATGGATGGGTCCTTGACTTCTTTTGGACTCCTCTCCTTTTTCAAAGTAGAGATACTAAAGATCGGCCTTGACCACAATTATGCTCTAAATATCTTTATTGAAGTGGTGGAAAAGACAGTCCCCCTCTCATTTATTGATAACGGATATGTCCTCAACATTTTCCCTCTGAGAGCCTTTAATTTCTTCGGCTGAAAATCAGTGATCTCACTTCTACTTTTGTCGTTGTGCGTGCTTACGATAATACTCATCGAGAGGTAACGGGGTCCATAAAACTCACAATAGGGGTTGGACCTATCAATCATGTTACTAAGTTCCAGGTTATTGACATATCAGAAATTTTCAACCTTATTCTTGGTCGTCCATGGTTCCACGGTATCCGAGGGGTATCATCTTCTCACAAAAATCAAAATTCTTCGCCAATGGCCAGGTTATCACCATCTTGGGGGATGATGACAGTTCAGACACCACCAGTACTAGTAACCCAGTATTAGAGATCCTATATGGGATAAATGACATGCTCCTCTCTGGCTTCAGAGTTAATCCATTCCCCTTTCAGCAGGAGATAGTTTCGAAGATCGGGCCTATCCGGAACACAACCCTCACGATAACATCAACGTGATTCATATGTTCAAGAATAATCACTTCTTGCCCGGAATGGGGCTAGGAAGATGCCAAGAGATCCTTTCACCCATAATCCTGAAAGAGGCCTTTCCCCCAAGTTGCATGGGCTACCAATCCTCACCAAAAGAACTCAAAGCCCTCTGGCAGCCATAATAAAAAAAAAAAAAAGCTTGGAAGAAGAAATGATTATTTTAATAGAATCTTTGAATGGAAGGTTTATCAAGTAAGGTGAAGATTTCCCTTTCTACGATTTCCCCGAACTATGGTATGACCACGTGGATAAGAAGATGGAGCTAGGGATGGAAATATTTCTTCAAGACAGTAATCCTTAGGCTGTAGACTACTAGTATGAAGTTTAACCTCTCACCGAGAAAGCCTTGATAGTTACCGAGGATTCTGAGGAAAGTGATTCCGAGGACTCACTCAACCTTTAAACACTAGGGCTGAGTGACGCGAGGGGAACCGAGTGCTCGTGTAGGGACACTATTGTTGATTTCGGCTCCCGCTCGACGTGCAAAAGAATAGACCTAAACTACAGCTACACTTGACAAGCAAGTAAAGCGGTAAGTCGGGTATCGAGAATCCACAGGGAGTTATTAAATTTCAGATGTTAATTGTTTAATTACTTCAGGAATAAAAGTGTAAAAGGTGATAGGAGGTTATGGTGACAAAAGAAAATGAGAAGTTACGCTAAATTAAAGTAAAGCGAGGATCGGGATCGCATTCTACCAAACGGATCGAAACAACTACTAACTAGAGTTAAGGCTCGAAAGCAATCTAATCGAGCATTTCCAATTAAGCATAAACATCACACAATAAGGAATTTAAGCCAAAGTTGCGAGATTAAACATTTAATTGAAAAATGGTCGCACGCGGATTAAACTCGGATTGTCGCTATAAACTCTAACGTTGCATGACAAAGAAAGATAAACGCTTAGCAATCCAACTTTGATACGCGCGGTTTCAATTAAACGCGATTTTGCACTAAACCTAGTTTTCGGAGCTCGGGGCCCGAAAATGGCGGAAATGAAATCCCGACCCTATTTATCTAAGGGTGCATGGTAAATTAACTAAATTAAACTAATTTAAACTAGAAAACATGAATTAAAGCAATGAAACTAATTATGAAAGCATGAAAGTTATCTAGAAAGCAAGAATAAAGGGAAAACAATCTATATTAAATGAGAGGGAAGATGAATAGTCAATCATACAAACCAAATGGATGTCAAACCAAGATGAATTGAAGAGAAACCAAGCAAAACCCTAAAAACCTAAGCTAAATCTAACCTAAAATCGTATATATGGCTGGTCCTTATTACAAAGCCAAAATTTGGCTTATATAGTAAGTTAGAATAAAAGAAAAGAAGAAAGAAAAGAAAAGAAAATATCTGCAGAAAAACAGGGGATCGATCGATCGAACCCTTTGGTCGATCGATCGACAGTATAATTCGTGGCAAAAATAAGAAGAGTCGATCGATCGACCCTTATGGTCGATAGATCGACCAAGCAGGGCAGCCTGCAATCCTCCCTGTTTTGGCATACAATCCAACGTCGCTCCAATCGCCGTAACTTTGTCGTTATGCATCGGAATCGCGCACCGTTTGCGGCCACGCGAAGCTAGCGAGGAGAGCTACAACTTCCGTGTAGATGTTGGTCCAGGTGCCCAAGCTGTCAAAAGACTAAAATGCCCTTGCGCGTGCGGTTATGTACGGAAATCGAGCGAAACGCATCCGGACTTCACACTTAGCATCCAAATACCTACAAAAGCTCAATTAACACCTGAGAAACATGTTATCATAGAAATCCGAGGGTTGTCTGGTTAACGAGCATAAATATAGGGAATAAGATACCCGAGGGGGCTAATAACGCGTAGGTTAACGGGTGAAATACGCAATATTTCCGCCGTATCACACCCCCTAACTTACACATTGCTAGTCCCTAGCAATGAAATAAGATGCAACAAGAAGAACTAGTAAACCAACACAGGAGAGAGTACAAAAGTATGGTATAAAAGCAATAAAAAGATAAGGCCACTTTCGCGGGCGATTCGATTGCATTTAGCGTATGCAATAAGCCGTTAAACCCCTAGGTTACCCTAGTGGACGAGTGTCGTCTCGTAAGGGTTTTCAGGGATGAAACCCACAAACATCATAAAGTTTCCTCAAAATATGCCCAATCAAGTAAGACAAACTCATCAGTGCGAACAAGATTTCAACATGTTATTAGCATAGCAAACGAATTCGCATGAGAAGTCCGTAGTTATTAACATTATCGAATGCACCTCAATGAATTGAAACTCTAACATGTGGGAGGGAAGTGAGAATATGCAAAGTATGATTTGGCGAAAAACTTAAATAATTCGGATACTAAACATCAAAGCATGCATACATTCAATCCTCACGGGCATTACGCTCAACAAATGAATTCACTATGAAAAGGGAGGTAATACACGGGACATGCGGGCATAAAGAGTAAATGTAAATGGAAACTAGGCCGCGCACATGTCATGAATGAGGAACGCTATATAGGAAATAAAAATTGCAATCTCAGTGAAAGGATACCGCACACTAAAAGAGGCGAAATGCATTTTCACAGATTATCAACACTATTTAAACATTTGAATTACATCTACTTAAGATCACATAGGACTTGTAATAGGGTTGTAATGTATGGCTAGGTTAAGGTACGAAATGAAAGGGAAGTATATAAGGATTCAAAGTGTTTGGGGATGAAACTCAGAATAATGGGGAAATGTGGGAAATAACAAAAGTTGGACAAGAATGTCCAAACGAGCATAGATATAACAATCGAGAGAGTAATCAAAGCTTATTGAAACACTACAAACAATATTTACAACTTTATCTTTCTTTTTCTTTTCTTCCTTTTTCTCACTTTTTCTTTTGTTTTCTTTTCTTTTTGCTTTCTCTTTTTCACTACTTTCTTTTTCTGACACTTCTTACTCTTTTCATACTCAAATTGCAACCACACAACATTAATAACATTCAATTCCAAGCAACAATCCAAACAAGGGTATGTAAGGTAATAAATATGGCTTAAAACTCCAATTTGGAGTTGGTTATGGGATTTTTGGGTAATGAAAAGAAAGGCTAGTATATAGGCTCAAGTGGGTTGACTAGGGAAACATATATGGTGAGGTCAAGGCTAATATGGGTGATATAACAAAGATTGCCTATGATCATTTCACAAAGTATACGCAATTCTCGAGTCAAAACAACATATGAAAATCATGCTCAAGTAACACATTTCAATGATGAACTCAGTTAATGAACGGTCAGTGAAAGAATAAAGAGATTACCAACGACTGTAACGTTTTCAATGAGAAAAGAATAGTGTATATACTCACAAATGAAGATAAGTCTCTAATCTCACTCGGTGTAAGTATATACAATGCAGCAAAAGCATACCGAGTTATAAAAATCTTAAGCCAATTCAATATAACAAGAATGGTGCATATGTTCACGGATAAAGTTTAATTCATGAAGTTATTCATAATATTAATGATTTAGGGACTAGAATCTAATAACTTCTAAAATCGAGAACATGCATAGTTGAATTGTCTATTTGATCGGGCAATTATTAAAATTTATCATTGGAAACAAGGCAAAATGCCCAACAAAGGAGAAAAAAGAAAGAAAATGTTTTTGAAATTTTTCAAATTTTAACAAAAACATGCTTTGTAACTAAATTGTAATCAAATCCATGGACTAAACAGCAAAATGGATAGACTATCCTACACCCCCTAACTTAAATGTTGCATTGTCCCCAATGCGTCCATTAAAGAACACAACACAAAGCTAGGAAAAGAATGATATTACCCACACGTGGAGCGATCTCCATAAGTACAAGTCCAAATGAAGCTGCAAAACAAGTTAGTACAAAGCATATGAAGAATATGTACCGATGTATCAAGTGAAGAGAATCTATGTCACAAGTCACAATAATATAGAGGGGCTGAAGTGCAAATACTAGATAAATTGATGGTGAACTTTTTGATTTTATAAAATGGAAGGTCACACACATCAAAATCCAATAAACAACCACAAACTACATTTTCATTTCTCATTTCATAAGTTCAATACAAAATTGCTTAATACATTACAACTTCTGAAATAAAAGAAATACAAATAAAAAGAAAAAGAAAAAAAATAAAAATAAAAAATACAACATACTATCCGATCCCAAAATACAAAAATGAAACCCAGCACAACAACAGCCTAGTGGCCAGAACCACTAGGATCGGAGGGGTCCTGAAAATGAGGAGGCACTGGCGCGTCGGAATCACTGCGCTGTAGATAAAGATCTCTCATCATCCGCTGCATCATCCGGTACTCCTGTCTACTCTGTGCCCTGGCCTGCCTCTGCACAGACCACTCCTGCCGCTGCTCGGCCTGAAACTGCTCCTGCTGAGCCTGCTGCTGAGCCCACTGCTGCCGCTGATCGGCCTGCAACTGGTCCAGGCGCGACTCCCAAGTCGCCCACCTGAGCTGGGTCTCCTCCCAGCGCTGGTCCTGCACTGCCTGGTATGCCGCAAAGCGGGCATCATCCTCTGTATGTGGCACGTGAGAACCCTCACCAGTCTCCATCTCTCTAATCTCCTCCTCCTCAGCCAAATCGTCAGCAACCTCTGCCCTCTGGCTCTTCGTCGCCGGTTGCCCCCACTCGCGCTTCAGCATTCTTGTGATGTTGTCCTGTGTTAGAAGCCCGAGTGGATCGTGTTTGCGGTCGGCGATTAACTCGGGGCAACCGTGAGAAATACAAATCTTAGTGATGAGGGCAGGAAAAGGGAGGGAAAATGTCTTGGTTCTCTCCTTGGCAGTAGCGCACATCATATCCAGAAATATGTTGGGCAAACTGATATTGCCCAAATTATTAATCAGTGCGTAGATAAATGCGGCGTGCTTGTGACGCACCTCAGATCGGTTGCTCGTCACCATAAAGCAGTGGACATTGATGTAGTGAAGTAGCCTCGTTAGGTCCTCCATTGCAGCCGAACGAAAAGCCATTCTTTTCCATTCTTCACCCGGTGCAAGGCTCTCTATCAATGTCGTCAAGCCAAAAACATCCCCATCGGTTAAACTGACAGCGTTCTCGGGGTTCGGTACATGCATGAAGGCGGCCAAATCTGATAAGCGGAAAGGTACCCTCACCCCTCGAACCATGGCCTCGAAAGTGGTCGGCCCGTCACCATTCACCACCACTAATGTCGCATAAAATATTCTTACCAATTCTTCATTAATGCGCCCATTAGTGGCGAGAAAAGTCTCCCATCCCTGGCGCCTCAGAATAACACGCGCCTCACTTGGCAAATCCTCAAGCTTCCAGGCATAATTGTAGGCCAACGGCCTCTGAGCAGTCTCAAAATAGGCCTGAAACCATTCCCGTTCCCTCTTGCAACGGAAACCCTCGAAACCCAAGGTGGGCATGCACACAGTGGAGTTATATTTCTTTGATTGTGCCATTTCAACCTACAAAACAAGAATTAAGCAATACAAAAAATATTGTAAGCGCAATTAATGGTTAGTTTAGTGTACGAGTTGAAATGGGGTGCGAGTGCCCAAAACCGAGGTAACAAAGTGCAACATTGCGCTAAAATATGTCGGAATACGACGAGTAAAAATCACCCAAGTGTGCGCCAAAAAATGCATTGAAAAATATTTTGGGCATTTTGGCGAACACTTGACGTGCGCAATGTGCGTCAAGGGTGAGAAATGCCAAGTTTGAACCAACAAAACCACCCCACTCACGAACAACCAACAATGCAGCAATCAAAACATGTTCATGAGTGGATATATAACAAGAATCATGCATAAATTCAGTTGGAACAAAACGAAATCAGGGGAAATCACCAAAATTCAACCAATGTGTCAACCTAGGGTTTAAACATGCATTTTGTGACACAATCCTAACAAAAACTACAAATTCATGTAGAACAAGTTAATATTATACCTGAATGTGCAGAAATTGGAAGAAAAATGAAGAATGTGGTGAGGGGAAATATTAAGGGCACAATTCGTATGTAGAGGAGAAGAGAGAAATAAGAAGAAAGGGGAGAAATAAGAAGGCAGATTCGGTTTAACTGGTCGATCGATCGATCGACTCCCAAGGGTCGATTGATCGACCAAGCAGAAAAACCTCTCTGCATTGGCAATTTAAAGTGGGGGGGGGAAATGCAATTTGGGAACAATTAAGGGGTATAAAAAGAAAATAAATATAAATATAGTATATATATATATATACACATAAAAATATGAAACAAAAATAGAAAAATAAAAATAAAAATAAAATAAACATAGGCCTAAATATACACACCAAAAAGGCCTAGGCAAAAGAAAATAAAAAATAAGAAATGAAAGAAAATAAAAAATATGTACACGAGCAACGCACACGCATAATCACGACAACAAATGAAAAATAAAATAAAAGAAAAAATAAAAACAAATGCAAATGCGTGAGGATGCGAGTGTGAAAAATAAAGGAAAAAAAAATTGTTTTTGTGATTTTTGATTGTTTTCTTAACAAATGTGTGCCGGGGCGCATATCTCCACAAATTCAAGTCCGTTGAACCTACAAAAGAGTTAGAACCAAGCATACAAAAAGAAATAAAAAGAGTTTAGCTAATTACACTAGGCCAAAATCAAGAAAAACAAAAATAAAGAAGTTAGTATATACAACCTACACTTGGGATGTGCAATTAACTATATACCAAAAGTCGAAATTTTTGAGGGTCCATCCAAAACACGATTTGACTTTGGAGGATCAACGGTGGACCCTCCCGAGCATGCATGCCTCCCGGAAAATAGGAATTCCGTTTGAACAACGGAAGGCATGTGGGCGGTGAAAGAAATGAACCATCGCCAATTTGAAATTCTAGGCGGACGATGGGGGATTTGGATAACAAGGGGGAAAAGTACACTTGAGGTCCAAGAAAAATCGATTCATCTCCCAAAGGTTTTTCAAATGAAATGGGAGATGGTGCACACATCGGGACAACAACCATCGACAACAAGTCCGGTAAAGAGTCCTCGTCGGCAAAAAGTGTAGAAGTTTTAATTTCTACCGACTCACAGGAATCAAACAGTAATTCTAATGGTTCGATCACGGAAAACGAATATGGTGATGAAACAAATTCAATCTCAATCGACTCATCGTCGGAAGGAGATTGAATTTCGAGGGAGAGAGATTCACACTCGATGAGAAATTCTTTGAAGAATTGAGGTGAAACACAAGTTTCCACCTCCTCGTTGTTTTGTGCATAAGAATTCATCTCATCGCAAAGTGAACCAAGTCTCTTTCCAGCATCATTTAGGCTTTCCAAACCTTGGAAATAAAGAAGAAAAGTTTCTTCCAAAGTAAGCTTCCTCGGCTCAAGATCCTCGGACTCCTCATTTGTTTGAAACTCATCTTCGAAAGTAATGAGATGAAAATCGTCATTGGATTCGAATAATGAATCCAACTCCAGCTCCCAATAACGATTTTCATTCCGATAAATGTTTTCAAGTCTTTGATTTTCAAGAAAATCTTCAAAATGGAAAACTTGAAAACTATCCCCAAAGTAAGAATCATTAGAATAACCGTAATTACTATAAAAGAAAGACATGGTTACCTCGTTGTTGAAAGATGGAGAATCCAAGAAAGAAAGTGAGTAACCGCGAATAGAAATTTCTTAGCGCTCGAAGTATGCAAATCCTGCAAGAAAGGTTAAAAGAAAGAATACAAATAGGAAAGGAAAAATACTACGAAATCAGAAAACAATTACTATCTAAAACAACAAATCCCCGGCAACGGCGCCAATTTGACGCGAGGGGAACCGAGTGCTCGTGTAGGGACACTATCGTTGATTTCGGCTCCCGCTCGACGTGCAAAAGAATAGACCTAAACTACAGCTACACTTGACAAGCAAGTAAAGCGGTAAGTCGGGTATCGAGAATCCACAGGGAGTTATTAAATTTCAGATGTTAATTGTTTAATTACTTCAGGAATAAAAGTGTAAAAGGTGATAGGAGGTTATGGTGACAAAAGAAAATGAGAAGTTACGCTAAATTAAAGTAAAGCGAGGATCGGGATCGCATTCTACCAAACGGATCGAAACAACTACTAACTAGAGTTAAGGCTCGAAAGCAATCTAATCGAGCATTTCCAATTAAGCATAAACATCACACAATAAGGAATTTAAGCCAAAGTTGTGAGATTAAACATTTAATTGAAAAATGGTCGCACGCGGATTAAACTCGGATTGTCGCTATAAACTCTAACGTTGCATGACAAAGAAAGATAAACGCTTAGCAATCCAACTTTGATACGCGCGGTTTCAATTAAACACGATTTTGCACTAAACCTAGTTTTCGGAGCTCGGGGCCCGAAAATGGCGGAAATGAAATCCCGACCCTATTTATCTAAGGGTGCATGGTAAATTAACTAAATTAAACTAATTTAAACTAGAAAACATGAATTAAAGCAATGAAACTAATTATGAAAGCATGAAAGTTATCTAGAAAGCAAGAATAAAGGGAAAACAATCTATATTAAATGAGAGGGAAGATGAATAGTCAATCATACAAACCAAATGGATGTCAAACCAAGATGAATTGAAGAGAAACCAAGCAAAACCCCAAAAACCTAAGCTAAATCTAACCTAAAATCGTATATATGGCTGGTCCTTATTACAAAGCCAAAATTTGGCTTATATAGTAAGTTAGAATAAAAGAAAAGAAGAAAGAAAAGAAAAGAAAATATCTGCAGAAAAACAGGGGATCGATCGATCGACCCCTTTGGTCGATCGATCGTCAGTATAATTCGTGGCAAAAATAAGAAGAGTCGATCGATCGACCCTTATGGTCGATAGATCGACCAAGCAGGGCAGCCTGCAATCCTCCCTGTTTTGGCATACAATCCAACGTCGCTCCAATCGCCGTAACTTTGTCGTTATGCATCGGAATCGCGCATCGTTCGCGGCCACGCGAAGCTAGCGAGGAGATCTACAACTTCCGTGTAGATGTCGGGCCAGGTGCCCAAGCTGTCAAAAGACTAAAATGCCCTTGCGCGTGCGGTTGTGTACGGAAATCGAGCGAAACGCATCCGGACTTCACACTTAGCATCCAAATACCTACAAAAGCTCAATTAACACCTGCGAAACATGTTATCATAGAAATCCGAGGGTTGTCTGGTTAACGAGCATAAATATAGGGAATAAGATACCCGAGGGGGCTAATAACGCGTAGGTTAACGGGTGAAATACGCAATATTTCCGCCGTATCACTGAGTCTATGCATGATTCATTCAGATGCTATGTTGTTGGACTGGTTTACTCTAATAAGAGCTACTAACATGCCTCTCCTTAACTGGAATGTCATACCTGTCCAACCTGTCCATACCCAAGCAGACCCTGTTATCTACCCAATCCAAATCTCTTCATCCCATGTTGTTGTTCCTTTTCCTGATATTAATGTAACTGTTACCTCTTTTGACGAGGTTCTCAATGTTGTTTTTCCTGAAAATGAAATAAATAAAGATTTCAAGTATCTTGTTGGGCTTTACATTAATTGCCTTGATTCTAATCAAACTCATGATGTTTATGATTTTGCAAATGAACAATTTATAACTGATCTCAATAAGGTGAATAACAAACAACATAACTGTGTTCAAATTAATGATGATGAAACTGCTATTATTAATATTGGTTGTTCTAGTAACCATCAGCACGAGATTAGGATAAGGTCCACCCTTGACGAGCATGAGCGTACGAATTCAAAGAGTGGATAAAGGAATTCGTGGACGTCTTTGCATAGTCCTACAATGACATGCCCAATATTGACCAAGAAATAACTCAGCACGAGATCCTAACATTTCCATAATGCAAACGATCAAACAGAAGTTATGCACTGAATGGTCACTCAAAGTCAAAGAAGAAGTCCTCAAGCAAATAAACATAGGTTTCATTCGTGTAGTCGAATATACTATATGGCTCACTAACATCGACCCTATATCGAAATCAGGAGGGAAAGTCTACATGTGCGTCGACTATCAAGATTTGAATAAAGTATCCCCAAAGGATGATTACCTATTACCCAACATTGACGTGATCATGGATAACACATCTAGACACCCCCTTAAGTCATTCGTCAATGGATTTTTTGAATACAATTATATCAAGACGAACCCTGATCATCAGGAGAAAATTTCTTTTATCACCCAATGGGGAACTTTCTGCTACATTGTCATGTCATTCGAACTTAAAAACGTCGAGGCTACCCACCAAAGGGTTGCCACAACCATCTCGTATGACCTTATTCATAAAGACGTCGAGGTCTATGTGGACGACTTGATCATCAAATATAAGACTTGGGAAGGTCATATCCTCACCCTCCGAAAGTTTTCTGAATGACTACGACGTTATCAAATATGGCACCCACAAAAATGCATTTTCGACATCACGAAAAGAAAACTCTTGGTATTCATAGTCACTCAGGAGGGAATCGAAGCAGACCCTACAAAGCTAAAAGCAATACTTAAGATGCCACCACCATGGACGAAAAAGAAAGTATGAGGATTCCTGAGAAAATTACAATGCATCTTTTAATTCATCAGCCAGTTGACTTCTATCTGCGAATCCATTTTCATGCTTCTCCAAAAATATTCTACCAAAGTTTCAAACTTTAACAGAATCAAGCGATACCCTATCCGACCTATGGTGCTTATACCTCCATAGTCGGGTCTTCCCCTATTCCTAAACTTGATCATGATAGAAACTACATAAGGGGATTTTCAATCCCAATACATTGAAGAATCCCAAAAGGAAAGAGACATTTACTATGCTGGTCAAAAATTAGTCGGGTACGAAGTCAATTACACTACTTTGGGGAAAGCATGTACCGCCATGGTCTGGGTCACACATAATTTACGAAACTACATGCTTCTATTTCCCATTAGACTTGTGTTCCGTATGGATCTTATTAAGTACTTGCTAGAAAAGCTCGCTTTATCTAGGTGAATGGCCCGATGGTTGATGTTATTAACCGAGTTCGATATTGTGTATGCTACGCAAATAGCTATAAAAGGGATAGCCATCTCCAATTACCTTGTTGACTACCCCATAAAAGAAGTCAATCTTTAGGTTTCTAAATTCCCAGATAAAGATATTCTCTACACCTCTCAAGACGACATCAGATTCCAGATATTCTTTGATGGAGCTGCCAACAAGAAAGGATACGATATTGGGTTACTCATGTTCGCCCTTGATGACTCTCACACCATAATTCCTATCAAGATAGATTTTACCTGCACCAACAATATGATCGAGTATGAGGCATGCATTATAGGCCTCAAGATTTCCCTCTAGAAAGAAATCCAACACCTAGATGTCTATGGAGACTCTGCTTTTATCATTGGCCAAATTCTCAGAAAATAAAAGGTCAAAAATGAAAAACTCCTACCCTTCCATGCCCACCAAGAAGAACCGGCCTCTCAATTTAATGATGTCACCTTCCACTACTTGCCCAGTGCAAACAACAACCTGGATGACGCCCTCGCTACCCTGGCCTTCTTTGTCGATATGCCCGAGGGAATAACAGTGGCCCCTTTCATGGTTCAGAAACAAGTTAAGCCTATGCATTTATACCTATTGAACTCGTTACCGAGGAGGATTTTGATATGGTCTGATAATGGTAATATGACATTTGTCACCTCCTTAAACATGGTAGGTATTCCCAAGACGCTAATAAGAAAGAACGTGCGACTCTTCGCAAACTGGACGTGTGGTATATCATCTGAGATAAAGCATTATTCAAAATAAACTTCGATGGAATCCATTTGCACTGCATTACAGGGGATGATGTTGAAGAAATGATGTAAAAGATCCACAGTGGGGAATGCGGGCCCCACATAAATGGTCACATGCTTGCTAAAATGATCATCCGCCAAGGTCATTATTGAACCATTATGTTTCAATACTGCACTACCTATGTTCGAAGTTACCTCAAATGCCAACAGTTCGCCAATCTCCAGCACTTGCCTCCCTATGAGCTGTGCAACATGACCTTATCTTGGCCCTTCTCCACCTGGGGCATTGACATCATAGGAAAAGTTACTCTCAAAGCTTTAAATAGTTACGAACTCATCCTAGTTGTCATTTATTACTTTACCAAATAGGTCAAAACTGAGTTATACACGATGATAAATGCCAAGAAAGTGGCCAAGTTTATCGAAAAGAACATTATTTGTCGATACGAAGTTCCCCATGAATTATTGTCAGATAATGGGCTCCACTTCAAAGCTGAAGTTACCAAACTAGTTGACGAGTATGGGATTCATAGACACAAATCATCTCCCTACCAACCCCAAACTAATGGTTCTATCGAAGCCGCCAATAAAAGCTTCAAGACTATAATCAGTAAGATGATTGAGAGTTGTAGAAATTGGGTTAAATGTATCCTTTATGCCCTTTGGGGCTATCGCACTTCAATCAGAACACCTATTAGGGTTACCCCTTACTCTCTAGTATACATCATGGAAGCAGTTCTACCCGTTAGCTAGAAATACCTTTTCTCCGTGTCCTGCTTGAGAGCAAAGTTGACAAAGAAGAATGGAATCAGAGCCACTTAGATGAATTATCTCTCTTGGATGAAAAGAGATTTAAGGCTCTGTAACATATACAGGGGGACCATCACTGGATGGAATGATCATTCAATTGGAAAGTTAATGAGTCCTTGCCCTCAAAGAGATCATGGAACCCATATGTGGCGCCCCAGAGGGAAATTCAAATCGAATTGGAGCCTCCCTTACATAGTGAAGAGATAGCACTATGCTTATAGACATTGATGGAGAAGAGATGGAACATTCATTCAACTTGGACCACCTCAAGAATTTTTACCCTTAGTCCAAAATCTCGGCACTCCACGACTCTTTTCATCCCCTTCTATTAAAAAATAATTCTTCATTTCCCCTACCAGAACTACGTTGGACCTAATCCTCTCAAAAATAGTTCCTTTTCAAAATGGAACTCATGAAAATTTTCAAAACCCCCCCAGAGGTACGTAAGAACCTATATGCCATACATAGGTCCGGTACCCTTCTTTGCACAAAATGTTATTCTTTTCTAACCTCCGAGAATGGTGCTTTATTTTATCATTTACATGAACAAAGGGATTATGTATGCCTTAGCGATTAGTATAGACAATTTAAATGCAAAACTCATCAAGAGGCACAACAAAATATGTTCAAAATTAACTTTTATTTCTGATTAGGATAATGGCACTATTACACGAAGTATCAGTAAGGGGAGTCAAACCGTCCATCTCTCTCCAAAATGTTTCTAAACAAAACCCTAACCAAAATACAAAAAATAATCCCAAATATAAAAATATCCCAACAACCACCAAAAGCTTCACAAACATTCACTACCTTCAAGTGCCGAATGGCCCTTCTTCATCATCATTACCATCCCGAGAGGTCCTCAAGTTTCCCACTCCTTATTGGTACTTCGTATGCATTCAATGGAACAATACGCTCTGACAAACTTGGACAGAACCACAACACCATCTTACATGGTGTAGAAAGCCACGAACCACCTCTGATCGGTCTCTTTTGCCAGGACATTCTCTACTACCCACTTTCATAGCTATTTCAGGTAGTCCCCAGATACATTCCAGGACCCTCTCATAGATTGTGATGGATGGATAGATGGTCGACGATGCTGCCAAAAAGAGCCCAACATCATCCTTAGCAATTCAGTCAAATCCTCTACCGGGAAGAAATGTGTTATACGAGGAGACACGATCTGTTCCCACCTAACTTGGCATCGAAACCGCTAGGAAAAATAGAAGAAAGTCTACCGAAGGCCCACCAACCGCACATACCGATAATCTCCAAGTTACAAGATAAGGAGTAAGTCCCCCCATCATGGCATTGACCAGTGAAGGCACCGGGCTCCATGCTCTACGAACCAGTTTACCCAAATTCCGCCAGATGGGCCAAAGCTGAAGAAAGGTAGGACAAAGAAACTGGGCTCAATTGCCAAAGGGTATTCAGGAGGGACTGCCAGATGAAACCTCTCCGCAAGCTACATAAACAGCATTACGGGGAACCCCTTCAAAAAATCAAAATGACCATACTTTTAATCATTCAAGTCCTTCAGCGTCTCAGTGCGCACCACCGCCACAGGGTTATAGCGGTAAGACATCCAGGATGTTATCAAGATAACTTAAGGATCCGTAGTCAAGTCCCCCATCACCAACAGTAGCCTCGTAATAAGGCCTAAGGCGATAACCCCGGCAAAATCGATATCTAGAAAACCCCTCAGACGTATGGAATACATAATCACCTATAGAGAAATGGCTCCTCCAGTAACCAATGATCTAATCGTCGAAGGAGACATGTGAAACAATTACGATAAGAAAACTAAGGGAGAACGGGAAAGATCAAGCATAACGGTCGCCACACTAAGTTTGACCATCAATATGGATGAAAACTCCTCATAAATGGGACATAATTCATCTAGGCTGAAATGAAAAACATGATCCTTGGGGTACCATAACTTCACTGTTACAGCCAACAGATTCCATTCCATAGCACGGTTACGCCACAAAAAAACTCGACGAGGGTTGAAAGCGTCATAGTCCACATTATAAAACACATATTATCCAGACCGTCGAGATACGAAGCAAGTCCTTCCTGAATAAGAAGAGCCATTTGAAAAGAAGGAACTTTGGATAAAGAAGGAAGAATGTCGATTTTGGTAGAGACAAACCCATCCCACACACCCCCTTTTATACTTAAAAACCATGGCTAAACATAAGGGCCTTTGAAACTTAAGCAGAATCCAACCCCACCAGAGTACTCTGAAGTGCTGGAAAGTGTAATCAAAGCTTAGGGATGATTTAACTTGACCCCCATATCGATAGGCGGGTCAAGGTATATGCCGATCGACAACCCCCCTAATTTAGAAAATTCCATCTTTCCTTTTTATCAAAATCAATGTCAGAACAATCCTTGTTTTGAAAATTACTCTCGGGTTATTTATTCAATTTTTTTTCCCAAGAAAATCATTTTCACTCAAAAAATTATTTTCCCTGAATTAACCACTTTTCCTTTAAATAATCCTTTGCCTTTCTATTTTTGCATAAATATAAACAATCTCAGCAAAAAAATTAAAAGTTCATATAGCATAGGTCACTAAATCAAGAAAAAATTCAAAAATTAAATGCATATTTCTTTATATAATATTGCTTCATTGAGTTTACATTTTGCAGATAAGAAAAATAGAAAAATAATGGGACTCTTCCCGAACCCACAATCTTTCTCTCTCTCTCTCTCTCTCTAAACCCTCAACCCCCACAGCGGATGAGTTTTCCCCGGTGACGAGTGGTGGATCCTCCACTCCCAGAACTCGAGCCCTCATCAGAAGTGGCAGGCGGCATGAAGCATGAAGAAGCCGAGCTCTTGATATCCCTCAGCCAAGTGGTCGACACCCGGATATACTGCAAGAAAAGGAGCAATAATAAACGACAAATCAATCAGTCAAGAAACCAAGGAAAGTCAATAGAAACAAAAAGAAATAGAAAAAGATATACCTCAGGCCAAAGGGCATCGTCGGTAAGCCCTATCAATCCAGACACTGACGCATGAGGACGACGTGGCATGCTCAGTGACACCCCGCTGTGCAATCGAAATTGTAAGAAGGGGGAGTAACATCAATTATGGGAGCCTCCTCTGCCGCCATCGACGTGCCACCGCCTACACTGTGGGATGATCCCACCGGCGTAATGGTCCCCCTTCCCAAAGCCTTAGCGAGTGGAACATGTTCTCCATATCATAGATACAAGGGGCATCAGTCAACTCATCATGAAATCTAGGTAATCATAGCTCACCGTTGTATCCATGTATAGTATGTAAGGCTCACTAATCATCACCGCCGTCCGAGCATCATCTGGCATTTCCCTCACCCACTTCATGTACATCGGGGGCATCGACGATGGGACCACCACCTCCTCCTCCATAATCGGCCTGACCACACTCTCCCTTAGGTACCAGACGTACTCAAACTCATGTTCGATCATCCGTCGCATCTACTCATGTAGGCCCGTCACCCCATATCACGCGGAGTCTCCCCCAGGGGTAGAAGGTCACCTACAATCCCAAAATAGATTCTGTATCTATTCAAGAATAAAAAAACCAATAGATTGAGAGAATATAGAAAGATAACCTGATCACTCGTTCGGACGTTCAGAACTCACGGCACGTCTACCATAGACAAAGCCTGATTCGACCTCCGATAAGACTTTCTCCACCCGAAACATCTGGTAGAAGCCCCCAAGCTATTATCCATTAGGGCTATCAACCCTACGCTGTAACCGATCACCTAGTAGAACCACGTCTGCAAAAAAGCATCAACAAAAGAAGAAACTAAAAAGGGGATGCAAGGAAATGCATAAAAAGGAAAATGAATCCAAGATTACCTCCAAAAGATACAGGGCCCCTGAAAAAGTCTATCGGCAACACCGACTGAAAGCATCCAAAGAGACATAAAGGGACACCAAGATTAGGCTCCCCCAATCATACATACGGACCTCAGAAATCGTCCGTAAAAACGGTAAGAACCAGAGAAGGAGGACATCGCCGCTCGTTGCCACCAGAAAACCACCTAATAGAAGTAAAATAAACAAACGGGTTGTCTGCCTCACCTGCCACCCGTCAGCCACATCCACCCTCCTCCGTAAAAAAGTCTCCTTCAAAGAGGAAATACGAATCGAACCCCCATAAATTATCCTACCCACTTCACCTAAAGCCACTTGCACTGCCTCTGGCATCACCATCAATGTGAGGTCCCACACTATCTGAAATCCCAAACCCTTAAGCCCCATCAACTACTGAACATATATGGGAATCACCATCATCTCCCCAAAGCCAAGATGGAAGGTGTGGGTAGTGTCCCACCACCTCTCTCCAAGAGCGCACAAAATCGTAGAAGAACACGGTGTCTCATCCAAAGCCTCTGCTAAATGACCAAAACTTTCATAGGAGATCATCTAGCATATGCCGCAGGAATGTTATCTCAAACCTCAGTTAACCCCGTCGTCCCATTAGATCGGATAATCGAAGGAGCGATGTCAATCTACAAATGAAAAAGAAGAAAAATCCATCACCAACACTAAAAGAAGAAAGTGAAATGAAATGGAATACCAAAAGTCACGACAGTTACATAGCCACTAGGGTTCCTCATCCTAGACGAACGATGGTGAGCCATCTCTCGTAAAAGAGTACGCTCATCAGCAACAGGCTTAAACAGATCAAAGACATTGTCATTGCTTCTAGGCCAGCCCAATCATCAATGGCCAACCAATCCTTATTGTACGCCTCACTTGAACTCTCCATTTGAAGTCTTGAAGAAATAAGGACTTAAGAATGATTTTTAGAGAGAGAAAATAAGAGATTCAAACACTTGAAGGTGTGAAGAATGGGAGGATCCGCCCCCTTTTTATAAAAGGCTAAGGGGCCTGCCGATTGGTAACCCCCCTGACCATGCTAGTCGACAAGTGTCTTTTCCCTTTCCCAAGGAAGCCCAGGAGTCTGTTCCCTTTCCGATTGGCACCCCCTCAAAATTTCATAAAGAAAATGTCAGAAAATTCTAAAAAATTCTAATAATTACCCAAAAAATTCCAAAAAATTCTAGAAAAATATAGAACCTCAATTTCCTCAATAAAATCATTTTTGGAGCACCAAGTCCCCAATAAACTCTCAAAATATGCCACCGGATTAATTTTACACCCTTATCACCAGCATAAATCCTCAGTTGAGTTCATCTTATAAACATATCCTCAACATGTTTCTCAAGCAAAACTAACGATGTGTTCGTATCCAAGTCTACTGTTCCCCAATATCTCCCGGTGGAGTTTCAAGATATCATAATCCCTAATAGGATATCTCAAAAGTAAATCCTTCCCCAACGAAGTCTCAAAGCAACACAATCCCCAGCGGAACCACAGGTGCATCCATACCTTTAAGATGATTTAAAATTCCCCAGGAGATCAACTCCCCGTGTTACAACTTGAGGTCCTCAGAATTGACCTTAACCCCCAAAATTGGCCACCATAACTTAACCTCCTCAAAATTGGTCACCACAACTTAATGTCCTCGGAATTAACCTCGGCCCTTAGAATCAGTCACCACAACTTAAGATCCTTAGAATTTACCTCGACCCTAATAATCGATCATAACTACTTAAGGTCCTAATAATTGACCTCGGCCCTCAGAATTGACCGTCATCTCTTTAGGTACTCAAAATTGACATCGGGCCTCAGAATTGGTCGCTAAAATATAAGAATTGGCCTCAACTCTCAAAATTGGTTGCCATAACTTAAGGTCGTCATAATTGACCCCGAACCTCAAAATCGATCACTCTTTAGGTCCTAAAAATTATCCTCGACCCTCATAATTGGTCACTAAAAGCCTCAGGTCCTCAGAATTGAACTCGACCCTCACAACTGGTCATCCCCAGTGCAAGTTTAGAAATAACCTCGACCCGCGCAAATTGGTCATCCATTTAGAACCAATCCTAACCCATATTTGACCCATATAAACGGGCGTCCTCATCTTTTTAGGTCCTCAAAACATGTCCCCAACTCACTGAATCGATCAACCTCATCCTCTAGGTCCCCAGAATTGACCTACCAAACCTCTTCCCCAACGTTGATGTGGTGTATACCATTTATCGGCCTTTACTTGTTGTAAGCTCACCCGTCGAGAGGCTCTCTGTAAACACCCCATCCTAGTACCCTCCTAAAAATCTCATTATATCCCAAGCACTCATCCATCCATCGTAAACCCTTGGTCATACTCTAAGTACCGATCTAGAGGCTATCAGGCACTCTCGAGCCCCGTTTGACTATGATCAACTTCCTTATCTAAGAAAAATTTCAATGAATCTTTGAAGGGCTCTGAATTCCCTTTCCAACATCCTACCCCATGCGCGAATCAGACTTATGGTTCAAACCAACGGTCCATGTTACTATCAAAAACTGATCTAGAGGCCACTGGGCGCTTTTGTGTCCCGTTTTGACTCCAATCAACTTCCTCACCTGAGTGGAAGCTCAATGGATATTCTAAGTGCTCTGAATCCCCTTTCCAAAGGTCCATCCCATGCGCGAATTTGACTTATCATTTAGATGAACGATCCTTTTTACCCCAAAAATTGATCTAGAGGCCACAGGGCGCTCCTGGACCCCGTTTGACTCTTTTCAACCCTTTAGCTCGAATGAGGGTGAATGAATCTTTGAAGGCACTGATTATCTTTTCCAATGGCCCGCCCTGTACGAGCCTTATGGTATGTACAAATGACACATTTTACTCTGAAAGATCAACGAGCGATTACGAACCCCATTTGACTAAGGTTAACTCTTCGAACCAAAAGAGACTGAATAAATCATCGAAGGAATCTGAATACCCCTTCCAATAGTCTGCCCTATGCATGATTCTGACTTACGGTTCGGACGAACGATCCATTTTCCTCCAGGAATTTCCTGTCTAGTGACCAACAGGCACTTTTGGGCCCTGTTCGAACTCGATCAACTCCCGGACCCGGGAGTGGTTAATGGATTCTTGAGGGTGTGACATCCTACCTAATTAAATACCGGTGATCAATCATTTATTAAATTAAAAGAGGTTTCTCAACTGGTTCATTCTTAGCATCACTGTCAAAAACTTTTTAAAACTTACTAACCACTTAGTATTCAAAAAGTTGATGTCCCACCAAATTTTATTCATCAACACAGGTCTTGATTCAGTTTTTAAACCTCTAAACCTCAACGATTCATAAGAATCACATCTAAATTCATAAGTAGGATTTTCCATAATTTACAGAAACTTCTTTCCCCGATTTGATTTTACTAACCCTTAAATAGATAAGATAACATCTGGGTTTCAATTCACACTCTTAATATTAACAGCATTACTAGAAATTTTATCTCCAAATCCAGTATCCAATTTACACGAAATACTTAAATTAGAAAACCCAATTCACATGTCAACCTAACCCAAAAATAATTGATTTTATCACAGCTACTATGAAATGAATCGATTATCATAGATTTATATTGAAGAAAATTAACCAATTGCCTTGTCAAATTCTTAGAGTTTGAATTTCTTGGTGCTGATGATGATTCCTAAAAGAATACATTCAAATTCCTTTGACTCCACAATCTCCTTTCTTTCTCCCTCTTTTCTTCTCTATAGGGCTCGAGTTCTTCCTTTAGAATTGTGTCTGTCAGCACTTCTCTAATTTGGGTTATATGATATTTTTCCTTTAGAGTTGTGTTCACCCCAAACTCTTAAATTTTGATCTGCTAAAGTCAATCCCTAAATTATACCCGTGGTCTAAATTAAAATGGCCCAAACACCCCCGTGTGGGCCCGTTTATGCCTAAAAATGCACCGAGACCCATGTACTACCCATTGGTATTCTTTTTCGACTATCTCGGCCCCTCCGAAATCAACCGTGCACTCAGAATTGTCATCCGATTTACTTTATAACATTCTCCAATTTTCGACTTCAAAAAAAGCGACACAAAAATAATCCGAATAATAAAATCTCAATTCGCCAAATTGAATAAAACTTCCTAGTTAAATAATTTCTCCAAATTAAATAAGTTATATTTCTCCCAAAAATAATTTAATTCAAGTCCTCAAAATTACGGGGTGTTATATAGGGTCTTTTAATACCATTTTCCAACGGTCCGCCTCATGCATAATTTTGACTTACGATTCATGTTTTACGACCGTTTTTTCAAAAAAATTGCCTCAGACTATCGAATGGCCACCCTAGGACCCTGCCTATCAATAGTGTGTCAAGGGTTCTATGCTGATAGGCAGGTCAAGGACCATGTCAATCAACACCCCCCATGGCCCTATAAATAGAGGCCTTGACCTCACTTTGAAAGAGACCTAAACATCCCTCTCAACAATTTATAGAGAATTCCCTCGAATTTATAGTTATTCTTTCCTAAAAAACCCATATCCCACATTCCTTCCATAATTTTAATAGTCTTTTGAGTAAATACCCACCAACCTCCTTAAACCACAATCGCTTCACCTTAAGGTCAACGCATCTACAAGGAATATCTACTTCAAGTCATCATAAGGAGGTCCATTTCTTCCTCTTTGTCTTTAGTTTATCTTAATTTTGCATTAGTTACATCATTTTCTCTTTAGTATCTTATTTCATTACATCACACATCTATATTCTAAACTTTTATTATTAGTATTCGCACATACTTTAGTTTTATAGAAAACCCCCCAAAACAAGAAAAAGAGGGTTCACTCGTAAATTCCAAAAGGGGAATCCCCATCTCACTAAATCACCTTTTTCTACACACACATATATAATAAAGTTCCAGGTTGAATTTATGGGTTTAAACCCACCTCATATTGTTTTTTAACTACGAGAACTTTGATACCCCTAGGCTAAGTAGGCGTCATGGGTAAATCCCTCGACTCAAGTCCTCCAACTTTCCTTTATTATTTTATTCCCACATATTCATGATATATACATTTTATATGCTTGTTTGCTTGTGTCTTATTTGATATACGCAATTGTTCCTTCACAACTATTTATAAATTGACAAACACTTGCATCATATTTTTTATTACTATTTTTGGAACACTCCTAATGATGACCTCGCTCCACCTTTATCCGTGATGCGAGTTGAGTGATTCCATCCTCCATTTATGTTATGCACATAAGCACACACATCACGGAGTTCTACAGGAGAATATTAACACATGCCCATGAGAGGCCGAAATGGCGGGATGAGTGACTAATACCTTTTCATTCCGTAACTTAGTCCCGAAACCTTTGAACGACTTGGTTTTGCAAGCATCAGTATTGTCCTTGATGTCATTCTCTCGGGGCGTCAATATTTATTTTGCGTGTTTCCAAAAAATAGGCTAGAGACTTTATCTTTACATATCAACCCACATCGATGATGGCTAAGCACCCCGATAGAGGATGCTGTCCCTCCCTCACGCCGAAAAAAGAAGGGTGGGAGGAATGAGGGATCCACCTCCGGAGACCACGACCCCCCAACATTGGGATGGCGACAATAAGTAAACCCATAATGCATATATACATCTATAGTGCCGACTACGTACGATAATCCCTCAGCTTACTAATCTACCAATCTCCGAACTGACTTCCCGATTTCCAATTAATTATTCACTAACTTGTTAACTGATTCGTCTCACTCTTACCAAACTATTAGTTAGCCTAAAACACGCACCAACCCCTAATAATGTTCCCATATCATCCCAATCTATTTAGAAAAATCATACGCCCATTTATCCAATGCTAATGGGTGAAAATAATGAAAATAACAATTGGGACAAACTAGAAAATCGAATCGCTTCGTTGACAGAATGAACCACTTCATTCGATTTACTGGGTTGTCCTTCATATGCATCCTCAAGTTTTCACTTCCCAAACCCATATATGTAGGTCACAAGCCTCCCAAAATAATTAATAACGATAAAAAAAACACATACATAATCATCCCAGATGTATTTTAAAGCCGATCTAAACCCGAATCCAATATTTGTTCACCCAAGGATTCTTACTTATTGATTCAATTCACCCAATCTAGAATTAACCCAACTTAAGCCCATTTATCTACAACCTATCATTGTTTGTCACTTTCATATTAATATTCCCTGATTTAAATCACTAATTTTGTCCATATTAATCCTCAATCACATTAATATGTTAAAACACACATAAGTCCGCTTAATTATCCCCATGATTAAATTCCCAATTTTCATATTTAACATAAGCTAACTATGAACATAATTAACTGCAAAAACGCAAATCTAAAGCAATTAAACACTTGCCTTGATGGATAAATACCCGAAGATTGACAAATTCTTAATGGATTTATTCTGGAAATGGCTCATCCTCTCTTCTCCAAGCTTTCTTCCTATCCTTTTCTCTTCTCTTTTTTCCTTTCTCTTAATCCCCACTAAACAAAAACTAAATGAGGCAACTATCCACCCCACTAAGCCACTAATACCACATTATAAAACTCTAACTTCGCATTCGGGTTATGCCCTAAGGGTAAAAAGATGATCGTGCCCCTATAGGGGCTATTTTATGTCCAAAAGCCCCCGGAACCCAACTATAACCCCCAAGTACCTATCTTGCACTTTTTTGACCTATTTCGGATCACCGGCTCACTCAAAGAATCCATCCGAGTAACCGAAGTAAAAATATTCAACAATTTCATTGATCAGACCCAATACGTGTGTACATTTAGTTCCGCCCTTAAATCTTTTAAACCCGTCATTTTAAGTCTCTAACGACAAAATATAATAATCCTTCATTTTCACTCATTAAATGACAATACAATAACCCACGTCAATATTCACTAATTACAAGTAAGTAAATAATTTTAATCATAAATATTAATCCCAAAACTCGCTAATTAATATTTATCGAAACTAATTTATCCTAATTAAATTAGTAATTTAATGCACACGTGGAATAAAATAGTCTCAAAAGTACGTGGTATTATAGATTATAGAAAACCTATATTTGAAATACACCACCATGATCTACCTGGGGTTTTATTCCAGCTCAAATCCATAAATTGGGGCCAACGGGGTTTGAACCCCTAACATGTGGTGTTATAAACCACATGCCTGACTAGTAGAGCTGAAAAGGCCTCATTGTTAAAAGAATACAAATCTACATATATGACATATCACTTTTTCTCACCCAAACAATGTGGGATGTAACTCCGTGGCTACCAAATCAACCATGACACCAGTCTGTTATAATCCACCCCTTAGGGAGATCAAAGTACTAACTGGGATGAAATCAACCATCACCCAACACATTGACACACTTATTTTGATTGGGTAGTGGCTATGATACCATTCTGTAATATCCCACTCTACCACCATCGATATTGTCCCTAATTTAACAATAACTCACAGAAATATGAGGTTTTATTCCAGTTCATATCCTGAACCAGTGCCAACGGGGTTTAGACCCCTAACATGTGGTGTCATAAACCACATGCCTTACTAGTGGAGATAAAAATACTTCGGTGTTAGAAGAGTGCAAATATACATATATGAACCATTACTTTGTTCACCTAGACAATGTGGGATGTAAATCTGTTGCACAAACACAACGCCATATCATGGGAAGTTGTTCACGATTCAGAGCCGTGATCAGATAGTCACAGTTCAAAATCATGACCCATCCTAAAGTACCGTGACCAATCACGTGACTAGGTTAAATGGTGACATAATAAGTAAATAGACACTATCAAGATCCATGAATAGAGGGCTCACGATCTATAACCGTGATCCAGACGTAACCTTTTAGATGCCAAATCTCCCGCCAAAATTGCCACCATGATTGTCACGTTCTGTAACTGTAACCCACCCGTGACAAATACCATTTAATCATGATCAGAGTTCAGAATCGTGACCCCAAACTCTAGTTTAAAATGGCCATGTTAAGTTGATCACGGTCCATATTCGTGATCATTTATTGAGCTTTAATTGGTCACAGTATAGATCCCGATCTAGGATCGTGACCAAGTTTAAGTGATTCTTTGGCCACAACATGGGTCACGGTTCAAAATCATAACCAAATTTTGGGTATAAATTCGAGAAGTTATGGCTTTATTCATTTTCCTGCACACATAACTCTCTCTCTAAACGATTTTTGACGAACTTCTCTCTCTCTCTCTCTCTCTGCATATGTTTTAGCGCGCGTGTGTGTTTGTTTTAGTGTATCAGTGTATACGTGTGTGTGTGTGTGTGTAATTTTGTATATATATATATATATATATATATATATATATATATATATATATATATATATATATATATATATATATATATATATGTGTGTGTGTGTGTGTGTGTGTGTGTGTGTGAATTCTCACCTACATTATGCTTTATACATCATTCATACGCCACACCTAGTTGTAGGCCTTAAAAACATTTTTTGTAATTTTTTATTTTTATCTTGAAATTAACCTTCTAATAAACACATGTTAAAAAAATCTAGGCAAAATACATTTTGCAGCTATTTTTTAAAATCCACAAAAAACTGCTCAAAATACCTTATTTATAAGGCTCTGCGCAGTAGTTTTTTGTGAATTTTATAAAAATAGCTACAAAATGTATTTTGACCTAATTTTTGAATATGGGTTGATTGGAAGGTTAATTTCAGAAGAAAAAAAAAATTAGGAAAAAAGGTTTCTTTGCGTCATGATGTAGGTGAGCCTTCCTCTCTCTCTCTCTCTCTCTCTCTCTCTCTCTATATATATATATATATATATATATATATATATATATATATATATATAATGGTGTAGAAATATATGTATTGGCATTGGCTTGGGTATTGGGATTAGAATTTGGGTGGACCCAAAAAATTGAAAAATAACAACACAAATTCTTACAAATTTATTAATTAATTGGTAAACTCTTAGGGCCCATTTAGTTGATCGCAAAATTTTAAATTAGCTCATTTAAAATGGGTTCATTCTTTAATTACCTTTGTTGGGAACTAAGGGCCCCCAATTTAAAAGCTTTCACTTTAATTTCATATAAGTGCGGAATAGAGATGGTTACTAAGAAAGTTTAATTTTTCACAATTTATTTAATTTTCTTTTCTTTAAAAGATGGAAAATTATAGTGAACACAAATTTTAAATTTCTTAAAACAAATTAAAATCAAACACTACAAAGTGAATTAAAGTAAACACGCACACACTTTAAATTCACTCAAACCAATTTAATTTAATTATCAAGTTTAAACAATTTAGGCAAGAATATTATCCAATTAATTTAGTGCCAACTTGAATTAAATTAACTTAAAATAAGCTTACCCAAATAATTAAACATGCACCATTTTAAGCAAGATTGCGAATTAAATTATATTTTATCTTTTAATCCTAAGCATGCATTCTAGGTGATATGCAAGATAAAAACTAAACAATGTCACACTACGCCGCGATGTACGAGGAAAAACCCAAATCGGGAAAAAACTTCGAACGGCCCTAGCCTTATGTCCACTAAGTATGGTTTTATGATTACAAGACATATGAATTACACAACTCGACTCGACTCCGTCAAAGACCCTGACGCATCTTCTTGTAACTACCTCCGCCTAGTCGACAATCCCGGACTCCACCGAAACCTTGAAATTCACCAATGAGGCTTTTTGGACAACCGTCAACCCGCACCCAAAGCCTTTCTCCAAGTAGAAATGTCGCAGCAAACAAACTATTCTTATTTATGGGATGCATAATCAAACCCAAGCAACTCTTCAAATGGTAGAGTAAACCAGGTGCCAAATAAACTCCAATCAAGATATATACTTGGATTTAAACAAAATATTGGGTGTATACTTGGTTTTGTTCTTTGAATAAATCAATTTGAATAACAAACACCAAGGGACTTTTTGTTGGAAGATATTTTCTCTCTCAAGCCTTTGGAAATTATGAAAAAGTCGCTGAAAAAAGTTCGTTCCCGCACCTATTAAATCTGGCAAAATATAGTGGGGAAAAAGAAGTGGGAAGATGGAGAAAACTGCCAAAAACGGCAAAAAAAAATCTCGCCAGAATTCTCGTTCGAACGATCATCTAACGATGCTCCAATGGCCAAAATGGGAAACCTCGTTGGCAAACTCGTTTGAACAAAATTCTCGTTCGAACGAGAATTTCGAACTAAATGCCAGAATGTGCAATTTTACATATTAAGCCTAAAAACTTTTTATACAAAGTTCTAAACACTTTTTTTTTAAAACAAAATTCATTTTAAAATGAAATTACACCCATATATATCAAATTATTCCAAGTCTCCTTATATATAAAAATACATTCATACCTTTTGGAGACACTGGAATCAATTGTCGTTGATGTAGAAACATGGCACTGGAAACTCGACAATGATGAAGTTTTACAAATCTGGCTGATACGTCTTTAACAAACACGTCATAGGCTTGGATGGATGCACATGAACTCTATCATATGACTCAAATGTTTTTGTCCGGAATTGAGCCAAATCTACAAAGGACTCAATTAAAAATTTGTGTCCTTACAAATCTCCCCCTTTGGCTATTCCGGGACAAAAACCAACCAAAAATCCTAAAGGGTTATCAAGCTCTACTAGACTCAAAAACTTCCCACTCATGGACCACTTAGGATAAATAGCTTTGTCGATGAAATTTTCCACTTAGAAAAATTCCTGCACACTTAAGCAAACTATCAAACGCATAGAAAATATCAAAAATATTAAATGCAATTAAAATAATTACTCCCCCTAAATTAATTCTCCTTTTTCAATAATGATCAACCTAAAAATATAGCGCTCTCCCCCTAAGATAAATCTCTTAAACTAAGATATAAGCATAATAGGGTTAGATACCATTTCTCCCCCATCATTCTCTCCCTTTTTGTTCGGGAATAGACAAAGGTGATAGAATTAATAAAATACTCATTTCTCCCCGAATATACTTAAGTACATGAATTCTCTCCCTAAAAACTACATAAGGGATATAAGTATAGGGAAACAAGTAAACACGATGAAGCATAAGGTGGAAAAATCATGAAAGCATATGGGCAACAAAATCATAACGAATCCATACAAGAATAATGGATGCTAACTATGATGCGAACAAAACGATATCAATTTGAAACATAAAAGACTAAGCATGTGATATCGAACAAAAATTTTGCAACCAGTTAGATACCAATTATGAATTAAAGCATATGTGGATTAGCTAAAATGGAAAAGACCAAAAAAAAAACAAAATATCATATATATGTAAACATAATGAATATCACTAACACACATGCACATACATATAGGTACAAACACCACACATGACACAAAATACATTAATCTTTTCACACTCGTATGGCAAAAATGTGTCCAAATACATGTGGTGGAAGAGTAGGGGTGTGAACTAGAAATAATTAAATTTAGACCCAATCACTTAAAACATGTTCACGGGGTTCTCATTTGATTGCAAAACTTTGTCACATTTAGATATAGTCTCATGTGATAATATAAATTAAACTCAATGAACAAACATACACAATGCACATAAGCCTAGAATTTTGATGATTCTACAAACCAATAGAGTCATGACAATGAAAGCTCAACTAGGATAAACGGACATTGTGCAAACCATTGATATACCATCCAAACTCCCTCAAAATATGCGTATAATTATGGAATGACTACATCAACTAAACAAAATAGGCCTTGGCAAATTATTTTTTCTTTTAATGCCATATTTTACTTTTAGGCCTTCAGACCACGTATTTCTTTTAGGTCCATTATAAATGGTGGCTTACTCGCAAAGGATAAATTTCCTTTCGGAGCCCTTCCCCGTGCACATTGATATAACTATTTTTATATCACACAAATCTCACATGCAACGGATTTAACATGAAAAAGTCCCCCTAGGTCACAAAATATGTAGATGACTAGATTGGTAGGAGAACACCTCACAAAGCTCAAAAATATATGTGAAGTTAAAATTTCAAATGAGCTCGTGCATGTGTGAATTGAGGCATATAAAAATAGAATCCATTAAGCAACACAAAATCCAACTACTCCATGTAGGCATGGCAAAGAACATTTTAAGGATTACAATCTTAACCAAAATTTCTAGCCACGTGGAAGTGAAAAAGAAGGGATTCAAACACAAGTATTTGCCACATAAGGTGTGTAAAATCAAAATACACAAAAAAATAAATTTTTTAAAATTTTAACTAAACACAAATATATTTACTCAAAAAATAAACAAAAATCATTATTCTAGCCTGTGATTAAGCACGGAGCATAGACTAGAAAATAATAAACAAGCAGGCAATTAGCATGAACATATAGCATGAAGATCAAAAGTTAAAGTATGCAAACATGCAAGCCATTACTCATAGGATATAGCAAGTGAAAAGTCATGAACTAGCATGTTAGAACCATCAAAAATTAAAAATTTTAAAAAATGCATATTTTTCAAAAAAAAAATTCCTAAAAATTAGGATCACACAATAATTTAGTGTAACCTGCTCTGATACCACTTGTTGGGAACGAAGGGCCCCCAATTTTAAAAACTTTCACTTTAATTTCCTATAAGTGCGGAATAAAGATGGTTACTAACAAAGTTTAATTTTTCAAAATTTATTTAATTTTCTTTTCTTTAAAAGATGGAAAATTATAGTGACACGAATTTTAAATTTCTTAAAACAAATTAAAATCAAACACTACAAAGTAAATTAAAGTAAACACGCACACACTTTAAATTCACTCAAACCAAATTAATTTAATTATCAAGTTTAAAAAATTTAGGCAAGAATATTCTCCAATTAATTTAGTGCCAACTTAAATTAAATTAACTTAAAATAAACTTACTCATATAATTAAACATGCACCATTTTAAGCAAGATTGAGAATTAAACCATATTTTATCTTTTAATCCTAAGCATGCGTTCTAGGTGATATGCAAGATAAAAACTAAACAATGTCACATTACGCCGCGATGTACGAGGAAAAACCCAAATCAGAAAAAAACCTCGGACGGCCCTAGCCTTAAGTCCACTAAGTATGGTTTAATGATTACAAGACAGATGACTTACACAACTCGACTCGACTCCGTCCAATCCCCTGACGCGTCTTCTTGTAACTACCTCCGCCTAGTCGACAATCCCGGACTCCACCAGAACCTTTAAATCCACTAATGAGGCTTTTTGGACAACCGTCAACCCGCACCTGAAGCCTTTATCCAAGTGGGAATGCCCCAGGAAACAAACTATTCTTCTTTGTGGGATGTAGAATCAAACCCAAACAACTCTTCAAATGGTAGAGTAAACCAGGTACCAAATAAACTCCAAGCAAGATATATATATGAAGAACTTGGATTTAAACAAACTATTGGGTGTAAACTTGGTTTTGTTCTTTGAATAAATCAATTTGAATAACAAACAATAAGGTACTTTTTGTTGGAGGATATTTGCTCTCTCAGGCCTTTAGAAATTATGAAAAAGTCACTGAAAAAATTTAGTTCCTGCACCTATTAAATCTGGCAAAAGATAGTGGGGAAAAAGTAGCGGAAAATGGAGAAAACTGGCCAAAAAAAAAATCCGCCAGAAATCTCGTTCGAATGACCATCTAACGATGTTCCAGTGGCCAAAATGGGAAAACTCGTTGGCAAACTCGTTTGAACGAAATTCTCATTCGAACGACAATTTTGAACGAAATGCCAGAATGTGCAACTTTACATATTAAGCCCAAAAACTTTTTACACAAAGTTCTAAACACTTTTTCTGAAAAAAAATTCATTTTAAAATGAAATTACACCCATATATATAAATTATTCCAAGTCTCCCTATATATAAAAATGCATTCATACCTTTTGGAGACAGTGGAATCAATTATCATTGACGTAGAAACATGGCACTTGAAACTCGGCAATGATGAAGCTTTACCAATCTGGATGCTACGTCTTCAACAAACACGTCATAGGTTTGGATGGATACACATGAACTCTATCCTATGACTCAAATTTTTTTGTCCAAAATTGAGCCAAAACTACAAAGTACTCAATTGGAAATTTGTGTCCTTACAAACTTATTATTAAATTTTGGGTATAAGAATCAACAAATTCACAAATACACCAATTCATATTGATTCATAAAACCTTTGTAAGGAAATTATTTTGTAAGTCCTTTTTACAATTATATATATCGTATACCGCTACAAGTCGTCGAAGAAAAGGTTGAGTTCAAAGCTTGAAAAGACGGATCCGAATTACAAGTGTTCTTCAACATTCAAGCCCAACGAGAGTATTTTGGTAAGAATATGTTTAAGGTCCATTTACATTTCATTTAAAAGTGTTGGGATATTTTTTATATAAAGGTAAAATATTTTTCTAATTATAAAAAATGGTTTTTGAAAGTTTATATAAATATTTTTTTGAAAAAGGTTAGTTTTCAAAAATTATGTTTATATAAAACTGTTTCATACAGAAGGGTTGAATGGAGTTTTGTTTTTTAGGTTGAAATTTTCTAAGTCAGTTGGCGGACCTCAAAGTTGACAAAAAGCTCGTTCAAATGAGATCAGGCCTTCGTTCGAGTGAGATCGCTATCGTTCAAGCGATGATGCTCTTAGGATGCTCTTTGAAATGAACACACCACCGCGTCAATGTTTCTGATATAAAGAGGTTTCTGCTTTTATTTTCAAGTGTGGAGAATACAGTTTCTATCAGAACATTTTTTAATTGTTTCGATACTTGTTATGCAGTATCCTGTGTGTGTTCTTCTCCAATAATTTAAGGGTTCAAAGTTTGTTTTCGATTCACAATCCCAATTACTTTTATGTGAGTTATTTTGTGGAACCCAAGACATGTTTTTCTGGAATTTTATGCTGCTGATTCAAGTGCCGTTGATGGTAGTGGGATGAAGACTGAGGTCATTATGGTTCGATGCTTGTGGATCTTTATTGAAGATAGAACTGCGTGTTCATGTGGGGCTATTGCAGTTGTTCCATTGCTGACGACGCTGACCTACGCTTGTGGGTATTCGTGTGTCACTGTATTTCATTGTAATCCGTGTAAGTTGCGATTTACAAATTATAGTGAAATAAAACGTTTTGCCCCGAGGGAATTTTTCCTGAAATCTGTGAGTTAGCACATTTGTGTTTGACACACGCACACACGTAGATGTTTGTTTAGGGATGAATTGATTTGATTCAAAAATTGACTCTAGTTAAATAAGTTTGTGATTGGAATTTAAAAATTTATTTAAATCAATATCGCACATGGCAAAACTTTTTACAAACTGGTATCAGAGAAGGTTACACTAATCTATTGTGTATTCCTATTTTTTTCACAAAATTTGTGTGATATTGATTTTTTTTTTGAAAAATCTGATTTTTAAAAAATATCGCAATGTTTTCCAATGAAAACTTATATAATCGGTTAGCATTTTTTTACGGGTCTAATTATGCTTACTAGAAAGTCCGCATGAGATCACATTTAAAAGAAATCGATGATAGAGTTTGGTTAATTTGTCAAAGAGGCTGGACTCCTCCCACTGTCACCACTAATATTGTCATGAATTTAAATCCTGTGTCAGACTGAACTGAGGATGAGTTTAAGTGGAGCACTTTTAATTCATGTGGACTTAGTGCAGTTTTCGAATAATTCACCCCCGATGAGTTCCGACGTATTATGATGTGCACCACGTCTAAAGAAGCGTGGAATGTTTTACAACTCACCCACGAAGGCACTAATGCGGTCAAAGAGTCTAAAATTCAAAATTTAACTACTCAATTTGAAATGATAACCATACTTGAGACTGAGTGTTTTGATGACGTTTATGCATGTTTGTCTGACATTATCAATACTAGTTTCAATCTTGGTAAGCCTATACCTAATGCACGAGTCGTTAAAAAGATTTTAAGATCGCTGCCAAAAAGTTTTATCCCTAAAGTGATTATTTTGAATACGTTAGGTAATTTGAGTCGTCTGAAATTAGAAGAGCTGGTAGGAGACCTCCAAACATATTAGATTTACATCTTTCCTGATACTGTCAAGCCTAAGGATAGACGGATAGCACATAGATCCCAGTATAAGAAGAAAAAGAAAGTGAGTTTTTATGAGTCTGAGTCTGAGGACGCGTCTGATTTTGATATGGCCATGCTTGCAAAGAATTTTAAAAAAATTCTCAATTTGAAAATAAAATTCTTCCAATAAAAAAAATTTGAGAAAAAGAAAGACAAGGACAAAGAAAGCGGTGAGAAAGAGAAAGAGGGTGAGGGATATTTAGAAAAAGTAACATGTTTTGAGTGTGAGGGCAAAGGGCATAAGTGGTTTGAGTGTCCCACTAGACTTAGGAGAGAGGGCAAGAAAATTACTATGCTAGTCACCCTTAGTGATAGGGAGGATTATGTGAAAGATTTCGGGGATGAGCCTTCACAAAGGAGGTTTGTAGACTTTTCTGCTAGTCACGTGAGCACGTACTATTTTTCCCAGGACGATGAGGATACTTGTGCACGTGAGACCTTGAGGATGTTTTGATTGTTTCTAGGGAGTCTGAGAGTGAGTACGCTAGTGGGGGTGATAGTGACCTCCAGATCGATTTTAGAGATTTGTACGCTGAGACCTTAAATACTAAAAAAATGAATAAGGAATTGAGTCTTAGGGTTAGAGATTTAGAGAGAGAGTTAGAAGTTTTAAGGTAGTTTGAGGCGAAAGCGAGTCAACTCGAGAAGGTGAAGGTTTCATTGAGTGAACAGTTGATAGCTTTAGGCCGGGAAAAGAGTGATTTGACCAACACGGTGTCTAGTCTGACGATGCATGCATCCCAAATCGAGAGTGATCTCGAATGTGCCCGGGAGGTCAAAGTCCCTTTAGAGAACGCATCTAAGAAGGTTGGAAAGATGGTTCTCAATCCCATTTTGGGTGATGTTGAGAGAAGAGGAATACGTCATGACGGTGCGTCCACTTCACATATTGCCCCGGGCCAGTTCTCACTATAGTGTTAGATTCACATAGCTCTCAACCCAACCCACCTAGGAATCCTGTACCTAATAGGAGAGCGCATAGGAGACATTTTGAGAGAGGTGTACTTGTGCCTGTTTATGTTTGCACACACTGCAAGAAGAGAGGACAGCTTAGAGAGTTTTTTTTTAAGTTTGGTCATGTGTCACGTTTTTATACTACACATGTTCACACGTATGCACCCACACATGACGCTCCGGATGACTACAGGAGAGAGTTTGCAGATATTAGGGAGCAGGTAAAGTATTTGGAACAGACTTCACATGACTTGATGGAGTTTTTTCATAGGATGTCACCACCTTTGGAAAACTCCACCGCACCTAACGGTTGAGGTTTAGACTTGTTTGCTAGTATAGGTTGTTTTGCATGATGATATTCTTGCTTATTGCTAGTGTGTATTTTTTTGTATTAAATTTTTTCTTTAGGAAAATTTTTGAAAAATACAAAAAGATTTTTTATTTTAATAAAAATTTTGAAAAAGTCAAAAAGAGTTTTGTATATTATTTTTACACTGTATATGAATGGACATTTAGGATGACCGAGTCACAATTCCATTCCATATCATGTGATGATTTGATAGTGCTTTGGTATGCATCATCATTTTATTTTTGTGCTTTATAATATTTTGAGTCATTGAGACATGTCGAGCCAAAGTCCATAATTTGTATGAAAGGTACATGGATTTGATAGCAGAGTACGCATGCATCGCGATGGTCCTTCCAGAGGATGCAATAGTTGTATATATTATAGTGTGATAAATATATTCAAGTGTGATTATTATACTTATGTGTGATAGTAGAAAATATATATATATATACAGATAGGCTCAGGTGCGGACTTCCCGTGCGGACTTTTCGTGCGGACTTTGTCCTTATCCCGAAAGTGGTCCCCTCGTAGTCCCAAAGACTTTTGTTATTTACTCTAGATGGTCCCCCTCTTTTCTTATACTAAAACCTTAGTTTAAGACTATATAATTAAAAGATTTATAATTTAGACCCAAAATTGCTATCAAGACCTTAAAGATTTTAGAACCTCACCAAATTCCGACCAAAACCCTAATTCTGGTATCAGAGCGGCTATGTGTTATAAAACCTCGCCTTTGAAGAGAAAACCAGACTCATAGGGGGTTCTCGCCTCATGACAGTTCTTCACGACTGGTGGCGAAGTGATGACTCTTACCCCTAGAGTGTCCCGGCGGTTAAGGCCCGATGTGGGTTGTAGTTGTCGAGAGGCAACATGCGTAAAAAGCCATTCTGAGGGACCTTTGCATGCCACACGCACGCTTCGCGCTGTGTACCCTGGTGCAAAATGGTATCAGAGCCATAAGACGTTCCTTTTAGACATACGGTAAAAAGACTTTAATGCCCTTGGGATTTATCCCTCGCATTTACCAAGATATTTTTGGATCCAACCCAGACTACCAACCTATACCCATAATTGATTTAGACTAAAAAGGTTGTTTAACCACACACATAGACGGTTGCTCACACATTGAACACATCCCAGCCAAACACGCAAACAGTAGACAAGTTACTGCTAGTGCTATTAATAGCATAATAGACCAAAATAAGTGTATAGTGCTTATATTAAGACAATTAATAAAAGACACTCAAACCTTAGAAACAGAGATAAAAAATATCTCTAAAAGATTATTAGACATAGATAATCAAATCCCAATAGACTTAGTTCATGTTTTACAAGAAATAAATATTAAGACAAATCATATATAAGTCCTTAACAAAGACCTTTTAGAAATTAAGACTTTAATTAAAAATCAAGACAGTGAGTTAATTAAACTTACTAAAGAACAAGCTAAGCTTATCCCTAGACTAGATAGTTATCTTCCTAATGGAGATAGTTAGATCAGACTGGAATGAGGTATCAAAAGATCTCTCCATTCAGACCTTATCAGAATTTTATCAAAGGATTTTAGAAAAGATAAATGATGATAGATTTTATTACAAGATAAATGAAAATGAGATTGCCAATGCGGCTAAAGCAACTAGACTTATATTAGAAAGATTAAATTTAATTTCTACATCTATAGCAGCTACCCAAGACTATAATAGTAGCTTTGTTAAAGACTTGCATTTAGACTTAAAATCTAAGACATAAGGATTAACCACCTTCTATACAGACTTTGTTAAATTCCAACAAAATTTAGCAAATTACCTCAATAATAGGGAAAGCCATAACCTATCCAAAATGGATAGTATTATTAATGAACTTAGACTAGACATGGCCCAAGTAGAAGAAAAATACAAAGAAATTATAAACGGAATTAAGGCCGTATATAATAAACCTTCTCAAGCAGAAATAGACTCTCCTTTTATTCTAACTAGGTTAGATAAAATTGAAAAGACTGTAGAATCCATAGAAGTTAGAACTATGCAACAACTAGAAAAAGATAATGAGGTAAAAGACTATATCACTAATGTTGGTAAAACCATCGTTAATTCTCTAGCTAGACATAGTGAAGAAACTTCTGAAAAGATTAGAAAAGAGAATAAGAATTTTAAAGAAGAAATCCTTAATCAGATAAAAAGACATAAAGATTATTCAGACTTCTTAGAAAGAATTGAAAAAAGACTTGAACAAAAATAGGTAACCACTTGTAAGTTTAGAGAATCCCCTTCTATAGAAACTAGAGAAGGAAAGACCTTAGGTAGACGAGTCATAAATGACGGATTAGATAAGACTAGTAAGATAGTTAGCTCTATCCCAAATATAGGACAGAGTAACCATATGCTCCAAAGACTTAAGGATTCATCCTCCAATGTTAGGACATGGTGGAAAGAAAGAAATTTCACCAACCCCCTCCAATGGAAAGAATGGGGTGAAGTGGACTGAAAGATTGTTGAAGATTCCATTCATAATGGACAACTTCCAGCCGTTAGATACATAGACTTGTTTAAAGAAGGTGCCACTCCTAAGACCCCCAATTATAACATGACCTACCATTGTAAAAATCATGTGTTAGACAAATCCTATACTGAGCTCCAAGTGTTTGATTCAGAATGGCTTAGATCTAGAGGAACTGATAGGAAGTTCCAATTCTTAACCTTTGGACTCTTTCAAGCAAGAATCCAAGGATTACATAGACCTCAGAATAATATTAACATATTATGCTGTTTAGTAGACAAAAGATGGAAAGATTTTGAGAAAAGCCTTATTGGGATAGCCCAATTGGAAATGTCAGACAACATAGGATACTTTAATGTCATACCGGCATTTACAATAACCGTAGACACAGCCAAATATTTTAAGTTAATCTTATATGCTAGTGGCTATGAAGACTATATAATCCCAGACGCTAATATAAATATAGAATTCCAAAGCTATGTGAAGTTCTCTCAATTTCCTTATGAAGGAATGCAATTAGGATTTCCTAGCGGTAGACTTAATGAAGAAATCTTAGTTAGAACTAATGTGTCAGACTACAATCATACTTACAGTATTAGGAATACTGGACCTATGAGAGAAAAAGCTAAGACTCTCTGGAAATTGCCAGAATTTTAAGAAACTAAGACTATACAAAATAAACCCTTGTTTATTAATCAAGACGACGTCACTGGAAATGTTACCATCCAGTTTGGTCCCCCTAAGATTGTCAATAAGAATATCCAGACCGAAGAAATTAGATTTAGGAATATGGGAGAAGCCATAATCAATGATCCTTCAGAAGGAGAATGTAGTAGTAAGACTAGTGCCGGTTTACTAAGACAAGCCCCTGTAATTAGACCTAGAAGATCATTTGAACAAAAAGACTTAATTAAAGAAAAAGCTAGGATCCAAAACTTTGGACATGAACCCTCAGAATTGGATATGAAGACATTTAAAGATAACCTTAAGAAAAGTCATTCTGTTAGTTTTCAAGAAAGAGAAAGATTTAATATGATAGCCCAAGACCGCATATTAAAATTAAAAGAATCTAAGAACACTAAAGAACTTCTTAGAAACTTAAGACTAATAGAAGAAGGAGAACAAAGACTAATGCCAGCTACACAAGTAGAACCTAATAAACAAGAGATAGGAAGTAGTAGTAGGCTAAAGATGCTCCTAGACTTTTTAGTAAACCAATAGGAATAAATATTCCTATATACTCGAGCACCGTAGTAAAGACTAAACCTGATTATATAAAAGACTTCTCAATAAGTGATAAGAGTTTCACTCCTGTTAAGACTATGGCAAGCCAAGCCATAAATCCAGTAGGTATATACCTTAACTTAGACAATGTTCAAGATAGGAAAAAAGCCATAGACGAATGGCGAAACCAGATGAACATGTGTTTTGCATCTAATGAACAATGGGATGCAAGTTCATGTAAGCAGTACACTGAGAAATCCATTAGAGGTATTGCAAAAGATTACTTAGACGGTTTAAGAAAGGCTACGGATGAAGACTCCTTGGCAAAGGTTGAGAAGATGAAAGAAAACTTAGAAGAAAGATCAATTGAAGAATATATTCAATTGTTCACATCGAAATTCATTGGAGCTGGACATCTAGCTCAGATCAATGAACAAGACTTAGCAAAAACTAAGTTAGCCCTCCTTAGCATTTGCAAATTAGATAAGATAAATGAATATAGCAATAATTACGAGCAGCTATATTACCAAATTAAAGAATTTGGAGAGACCTTAAAAGACGAATACTTTAGAAAGATACCAGCCATAGGAAAAATCCTAATTAATGAATATAAGAATTGGCCAGGTGTAGCAGGAGTTAAGAACAACTCCCTTGGTGAAAGAATCAATTTCGCCAAAGACTATATCATATCTAAGAGACGTGATATAACCCAAGGAAAGTTGATAGAAGAAACTTTCAAGCAGATCCCTCCAATCAAAGACGAAAGAGACATCGCTCCAATCCAATGGGTATGTGGAAGTGAATCTAAGAAATTCAAAAAGAAATTATAATGGAAACATAGGAAGTTTAAGACTAGACCTTTAGGATTGCCAAAGAAGTATAAATTTAGACAATCTACTACCTTTAGGGAAAAGAATCCTAAGACTAAGAAAAATAGATTTAACCAAAGAAGATACTTTAAAAAAAGAAGATACTTTAAAAAGAATACTAGTAAGTATAAGAAGGTCACTAATTATAGGAAAGAAAAAGATGTAGCTCAATCTAAGACTGCCACCAAAGAATATTGGACTTGCGACAAAGAAGGACACTTTGCTAAAGACTGCCCTAATAAGAAAGATAAAGAAAGTATTAAGATTATTAATACAATATTAGACTATGCAGATCAAGAAGAATTAGATATCCTATATGCTATAGAAATATCATACATAGAAGATGATGATAATACTAGTATCTATAGTGCATACACAAACAGTGATTCAGAAGACTATAGTGATACTGATGAGTATGAAGACTCGCAGGATACCCTAGACTTATATATGATGTAGACTGATCAAGGCGATCTAGCTGATGAATATATAGACTTTGAAGAAGCTTGGTATAAATGTATATTAAGCCCATTCTTGAAGAAAAGATGGACAGTTAGTAATCCTGAGTTACTAACCTATATACCTAGATGTTACTTTGATGAAAGACATTATTGCACATTTGAGATGAAATGTTGCAAGAAAGACTTTAGATGTGTAGAATGCTTTGAGATTATACAAACGGAATTATTTATGGTTTGTATTATTTGTCAATTGCACTACCATGAAGACTGTTGGAGAACTAGATTTAGAGAAATTTATACTAGCCAGTATGACGCTCAAATAGACTTAGACATTAAAACATATTATCAAGATATTGATAGAAATATAGCCAAAAGATTGCAAGAAAATGAAGACTTCAAAGGAAAAGGAATTCCCTATGATTTAGAAGAATATCATTCTGATAATAGTTCAGAAGACCAAATACCCTTAGATTTTATAGATAAACCTCAGAAAGGAATATCTATCTTAGAGAAGAATAATTTAGGAATTTCTACTAAACCACATGCTTGTTTTGTAGAATTAATTGTTCAAGATAAAGACTATCCTAAAAGACTTTCAGCTTTCATAGATACAGGGTGCTCTCAGAGTATTTGTAAGGCTAATGCCTTCCCTGAAGACTACTTTTTAGAAAGTACTCAAGAAATCTATAGTAAAGTGGATAATGGAGATCCATTTACCTTATATTTCCAGACTATTCCTATTTATTTTAAATTAGGAAATCAGACCAACAAAACCGTTAATCATCGGTTTTGGATAATGGATCCTCGTCCTAGTTTCACAGGAAATATTATTTTAGGACAAGACTTTATTAGTAAATATCATCCTTATACTCAGTATAACGATAAGATATTAATTAGTGACCAAGAGGAATTTAATATTAAAGCTCCTCTAATAGACCATAAGACTGCCTTTGACCTTATGCAGGTCAAACCCAATTATAGACCCATTAAACATCAGAGTTCTTCAGTTGAGCATGGTGGACCTAGACCTACAACCCAACAAGAAGCCTTATATATCACTAAACCCTTACAAAAAGAGTGTAAGTGTCCAGACCAAAAGTGTTATAAGCAAATAGCGCTTATACAACAAGACATTTAAGATCATGCCCAACATACCTTATTACAGGTTCAAGCTATATCCAAACAGAAGTAGTTGGATATAGAAGTAGAAAAGGAAAAGATTAGGCAACTAGCTGAGCCTACTTTAGGAAAAAATCCCATCGATAAGTGGGATAAAGACCAAAGCTATTGTGAAATCATCCCTATTAACCCAAACGCCACTATTAATGGTGGAACCTATAAGAAAGGATACTCACAAGAAGATAGGGAAGAATTCAAGAAAGACATAGACGAAATGCTTAAGTTAGGCATTATTAGAGAAAGTAAAAGTAGACATAATAATTTAGCCTTCTATGTTCAAAATGAATCTGAACGTAAAAGAAAAAGACGCATGGTTATAGACTATAAACAATTAAATAAGAATTGTGAATTTGATTCTTATAAGATACCAGACAAGAATAATCTGATTAATTTAATCTAAGACAGAACTATATTCAGTAAGTTTGATTGCAAATCAGGCTTCTGAAAAATTAAAATACATCCAGACAGTGTTACTTGGACAGCCTTTAGTGTGCCCCAAGGAAAATACGAATGGCTAGTAATGCCATTTGGATACTTGAACGCTCCTCAAGTTTTTCAAAGAAGAATGGATAATATATTTAGACCTTATTCAGAATTTTGTCTTGTTTACATAGATGATATTCTTGTAGCCAGTAAGACTGAGATAGAGCATGTAGACCATCTTAAAAAGATTATTCTAGAATTAGACAAACATGGTATTGTGATTTCTGAAAGGAAAATGCAATTATTTCAGACTGAAATAGACTTTGTGGGAATGCATATTAATAAAGGAAAATTATCCTTAGCAGAACACATAACTAAGAGTTTCCAGACCAACTAAAAGATAGAAAACAATTACAATCATTTTTAGGATTGCTTAATTGTGCTGCAGATTTTATTAAAGACCTTGCTTCAAAAAGACAAAGCTTAACGGCCAAACTAAAAGGAACAGACAAAACTAATCCCTTTTATTGGACTAAAGATGATTTTGAAGTAATAAGACAAATTAAAGATGCAGTCAAGAATATTCCTTTACTTGAACTGCCGAATGCAGAAGACCAGTTTATAGTAGAAACAGATGCCTCTGATAAACAATGGGGAGCAGTATACTTTGCCATTGATCATCAGACAAAAAAGAAGAAACTTTGTAGACATAGTTCTGGAACCTTTACAGACCCAGAAACAAGATACACTGCCCATGAAAAAGAAGTTTTAGCTATAGTAAGGGCAATAGAAAAATATATGCTGTTTCTTAGACCTAAACATTTTACTGTTTATACTGACTCTTCTTATGCAGTAAAATTCAGAGATTTAGACTTGTCCAAATCAAGGACTAATAGACTAATTAGATGGCAACAATTGCATAATGGTTATGACTTCTTTGTTATACATATTAAGGGAAGTAAAAATACCATTTCAGACATTATATCAAGAGAGCCAATGTTTGCTAACACTAATATGATTTCATGTTTTATGTTGCAAATAGAAGACCCAGAACACATGAGTTCCTCTGGAACGAATAGACTGAACAGGGAAGACGTTGTAGACTATCTTAGATGCGTAAGACCAAATGCTGGTATAACGCAAAGACCGACTCATATTCAAGACTCTCAAGAAAGACCAATCCTAGAGAACTTTGATGATATCTTAGTTCCTCCTGGAAAATCTAGACAAGAGATTATTTCTCAAAATAGACTCATTGGGAAGATGTATTTTCCCCAATATAGACCCGATCAAAGATACCCAGACTTGTTCAAATTTAGACGAGAATTCTCAGAAGACGAAAATACCCTTATAGATGCCATATGGTGGAACATGAAGAATAGACTTTGGATCGAGTTCAAACAAAATTTGGTAGCTATTGCCAGATTTATGAGGACTCAAAGACTTGCAGTTACCCAACTCAGTGGTACTGCTATACCTAGACCACAAACTCAAACCTATGCTCAGACTCTTGGAGAATCCTCCAAAGCTAGACCCACTGATAATTTTTGTTATCAGAAAAAGACTTTTAAGACTAAGATTGTTATACCATTTGGTCATAATAATCTTCCATTAACTGAAGACTATAAGAAATAATCTAATAGCATTATTGAACATTTCAATATGTTATTATCTGAGACTAATGGAGATGCTTTAATAATTAAAGGTTTCTTCAAAGACGTTCCAAAGATTTATCTTGCTGGGAAAGCAGAAATTGCCCAGATAACCTTAGCAGACTATGGGTTCATCGGACTCATCCGAATTGAGACTATAGAAGACTCTGTTTCTCTTGGAAAGATAGTCCATGAGTATGTTAAAAAGGTAGAAGATTTCCTTCATTTATTTGCTAGAATCTATCAGATTGGTCCAAGTTCCTGCGGAGGAATGAGACTGGAAGGATTTAAACTTGTTAGATTTTCTAATTATACATTTGAAAATGTTGAGATCCTATCAGAAGACGAGATTAAAGATTTAATTATTGATAAGTCCAAGCTCCTGATCTCTCAAGCCATGGAGACAATTGAAATCATGGAGCTATTAACAGGAGAAGACAGGTGGTACACTACCTACCACAAAGAAGACTTGATAATCCAAGTTGATGAGCCATTCAATGAAAGGCTCAAGAAAGAATCCAAAGAAATGGTAGATATAGATTTGCCAGCCAGCCTTAGAACGGTAGGCCTCATTGATGAGTTTTTCAACAATACCCTCCCAAACCAGGACAAGGCAGAAGAAGACACAGACACGATAAAGAAGGGGACCTCAATGGAAGATGAATTATTAAAGACGGAAGAATCATTTGCCTAGACTATGCTTTCTATAAAGCAAAAGGATTCCAGCCCCACATGGGCCACCAGACTGATGAAAAAGACGAAGACTTTGTTTGATGCTCTTGCATTATTACAAAACAACAAGACTATGATGAAGACTTGGCACGCCTTTCTTTTTATAAAGAAAAAGGTCCCCCCAAATTATCAAAAGACGATAAAAGCTTGTAGACCCAGCTGATAAGATTCTAAAGACAGTGTTGCTTTAATAATTAATGCTTTCAACCGGATTGCTTTAGGTAATCGGTTAGCGGTCGTTTTGTAGTGCCCTTGATCTATAAAAGGGAGCGTCCATCTGTGTTTTAGAATAAGGAGTAAGAGAGTGAGAGATTGTTAGACTTTTAGAGAGAGTATGCTTGTAGAGAGTAATATGTATATGAGTGAGTAAACCTCTCGTAGTTAAGGGAAAGGGGAGAGTTGTATTTACTTATGCAATGCAATAAAAGTATTTTCTTTTCCAGAAATCTCTTATGTTAAGTTGTTATTATTTTCCAAATTGTCTCCAACTTTCTGTTCATAGAGGACTATTGTGTGAAACCTCTGGTGTAGCACACAAGGTGTTATACTGGTGAACCGCCGTCAGGTGCCGATTAGCCGTGAGCTGTTAGCCAGGTGGGCGTTAGGCGTGAAGGCGTACAGGCAGGAAATGGGTCAACCGCCAAAGTAGTGGATTGAGGTGCGACACATAAAGAGAGAGTTGTAGGAGGCCGAGACCGGAGAAGAATAGTAGCAAGGCTGAAGAGACAAAGGGAAGAAGATAAAGATATTGCAGACCAGAAGGAAGGTATAAACTCGAACCAAACCCTTAACTATTTTACAAATTATTGTTTTAAGAAGAATCTTATATGAGCTTACAAATCACTAAAGACTTTTTAGAATTTGTTAATCAAACAAGTTTAGACTTAACTATAGAAATTCAAGACTGGACTCTTACAGACCCTAAAGATAAAGAACTTATTGAATCTGCTTTAGTATATGCAGGTGGTACTTTTAAATACATAGACCAGATCATTGAGTGGTTACGAAGGGAAGTACCTAGAATAGAAATAATTAGAACAGGGATCCGAGATCTCTTTAGACAAAAATTAAGAACTGAAGATTTTGCAGAAGAACTATCAAGACCTGAAAAATATCAAGAATACACTAGGATACTCGAAGACAGTATAGACGTATTAAAATTTTTTAGACGTAAAAGGTTAGATGAAATGAAGACTACTTTAATTAGAGCCGGAGGAATCCGCCCTCTCCTTAAAAACGTAGAAACAGCTGCCCCTAGAACATACCGTAGATTTTTGTCATCTTATGGTGATAATAATTTAGACGAATTTATAGATAACGATATAATTGATATTATTAATAAAATATATAAAGAAACTAGACAGATAAACCCACGATACCGTATAAGGTATTTAAGACTAGAATATTTTCCCTCAAAACCTATTTCAATTTCTAGACTCCTTGAAGAAACAATTTATATAGATAATCCCCGCTATTCAGAACTCCAGTACGATAGTGACGGTAGAAGCTTAAGAAGTAGCAGCAGCCCTAAAACTTCTACACTTAGATTTCCAGATTAATTAGGCTTTAAAATAAGCTTAAAAGACCTTAGAAATCATTAGGGTAAAAATTGATATTCCCTAAAACTTAGAAGAAGTTAAAAGACATCGCGGTCCCAAAAGGTGGTCCTAAAAGGACAAAACGGTCCCTAGATAATTCTTGGACGGTAGCGGTCCGTAAACTAGGTCCGTATACGATCCAACCTCTATATATATATATATATATATATATATATATATATATATAAAAGCAACTTAAGTGTGATGTAAACTTAATTAATGGTGCTATAATATTGTATGATTATTCTACATGTGTGACAGTAGGAAGATAGATAGTGTATATCTAAAAGTGACTTAAGTATTGATAACTTAATTTAAATGATTCATTTATAATATGCGGGAAATATTATTTATTAGTAGTACGGTAGTGTATTTTATGGGCAGTACGAGGGAGTTGAACCTTTGGTGGTTAGTTAGATATGGATGTCTAGTTAGGCTGGGTATCATAGCTAGGTAGGACGCGTTAGATTTGCACTTTAAATGAGAGGTGAGGAACTCAAGGGACTGTGTGTGGAACTAATATGTGTATTTAATAACTGTTTTTAAAACGGCGATTTAAATACTTACTAAATATTTTCAAATATGTTCTCTCGGGCTCTGACCCATGTCAATTCTATTTTTCTATATTTCCAAAATATTTTAGGTGTCCAGTCACAGGGACGTTAAGCTTGATGACTCATTTTAGGGATGCATAGCTGCAGCATTGTGGAAGCTTGCAAGACTTTGTGTAGACACTTCAGTTATTCATTCCTAGATAGGATTTCATTCCAATATTTTATTTGGGCATGTTTCCCCTTCAGACTATTCAGTATTTATCAGACTTGATTTTATTTACTTTAGACTTGTAGATGGATTTTGTTTTGGGAACCGATGGTTTATTTGGTATTATTTTATTCAGTTATTTATCATGTGATGTTTTAGACTCTATTATTGTGTGGATGGTTTAGATTATTTTATTTCGCTTACTGTGGGGTGATTAATGAAAGATAAAATTTTGACACCGGTTTAATTTAACATAGGTGGTTAGTAACCAAAAAAAAAGTTTTTCGACAGTGATGCTAAGAATAAACCAATTGAGATTTCTGGTTGTTTTGATAAATGACTTATCACCCGTGATTAAAATAGGCGGAGTGTCACAGATGGTATCAGAGCATCAAGTTCTAGTGTCCATAGGATCTGTACAGCTTACTACGATTTTAGCGTAGTGTTCTTTGATATAGAGCCTTCTTATATGATTGTTGTATTCAGCTACATATACAAACCTACGTTCTTCTGTTGATTACTTTGTATTTGATCATTCACTTATAAAACTTGAATATCGTTTCAGATACCGCCAAAGGGGACTAGTCGGACGCGAATGCCGGGGAGGGAGCCCCACGAGGAAACATTTCAGCAGCAGAGGTGGCCGAAATTGTGGCAGAAGCAGTTAACGCGACGATAACCGCAATGGCACAACACTTTCTGTAGATTCATCCACAGATGCTACTGGAACCAGTTGTTCAGGACCACTCGGGGCCATTCGATTGGTAGAAAGTGAGGGAAGCACTTCAAAAGGGCCACCCACCGGAGTTTCAGGGTAGCTCAGATGTAGTCCAGTCAGTGGAAGAAAGACATGCAATACCACCTTCGTATGGTTGAGTGAAGTTACATTCAAATCCAGTTTTTGGCAACATTTAAGTTAGTGAGCGCAACAGTGCAGTGCTGGGAGTCTTTTCCATATCAGAGGAGAGATATGCGATGATCATTGGGGAGTTTTTGGCATGGTTTGATCGTAAGTATTATTTATGATGTGGCTGAAGTTTCTCAATGTCGCTCAGAAAGATCAAATTGTAGTGGAATACGAGGATGATTTCACTCGTTTAAAAAAATTCATGAAGGATGAAATGAACACTGAAGGGAAGAAGGTGTGAAAATTTATAGATGGACTTAATTGGAAAATTCGACAACACTTATTGGGTGATTTGACGTTGGAGACATACACGGAGTTTATCAATGCCACCCTAGTTCATTGTCAGGATCAACACTTTCACATGAAGGGGAGAAAATGAGAAAGTGAGACTAGTCAGATAGACTGGGAATGTAGGTGGTAACGGTGCCAGTAGGGCACCACAACAGTAGGGGGCGGGATTCCCGAAAGGGGGACCAAGCTAAGAGATTTAGATCTAGGGGTTTCCAACCTGATGGAGGTTTCAGGCAGGGCCAGTAGGGTCCACAGAAGCATTCCATTCCTCAGGGACACCAGGGCCAAGGGAATAATGTGGGAGGCCAACAAGGCCAGGGCCATAGACATGGAGGTTTTTCTGACAGTTGTTTCGATTATGGAAAGAGGGCCACAGGAAGAGGGATTGCACAAACCGAGACAGGGGCAACTACAGGATGAGGTACTAAATGTACAACCATTACTGTAAATCTTGGGTCAGTTCCGAAGTGAGAATTACGTTTAAGAACCCGTTGACCAGGCAAGGTAGATAACAAATAGAGGTAAAAAATTGTATCCTTATGAGTATGAGGTAGGCTTTGGGTGACATGGGTGCATCACATTATAGATGGCAAGACTAAAATCCATGGGTGAGTCGGGTTTAGTGGGCGTTGGCAATATCAACCTTATTTTTATAAATGTATTTACCGTTGGATAGCAGGACTTTTCATATTTATATTGTGTGGTAGTTCTTACTCCTTTTGAGAGTTATGAGAGTGGAGCATATTATTGTCTTGTGTAGTGATTGGATACCGAGGGTTTGAGCGGTAGTAGACTGTATGGTAAGACTATTGTACTCGTTATTCCAGGGTGAGATATACTGTTTTGTGAGGTATCACTTGAAAAAGGTCGAGCCTGCATATGTATTGTATTATATCATAGACTTTGTAGAGTATAGTTGTCTCATTAGATTTGACCCCAGCGCGTGGGGACTTTTACTAATGTGATTCAGGGCATGTCGGATTTAACATTGAGAGGGGAGATTTAGCTCGATTATTGATTTAGTGCTAAGAACTTAGTGATAGTATTAGCACAGTGTTGCATTACTCCTTTAGTGATGGGGAGTGAAAAATTTAACTTATGTAACGAGGAGTACGGGATTTGAGGTGCTTAGTTATGTGCTTTGGACCCACAGATTTTGATGATCGATAATGCTAGGTAGTAGTGTATCGAGGAGGTTCCTTATTTGGATTTCGCTTGCGAGACATCCCACGCATGAACCTTAGCGAACGTTAGAAGTTATGAGATGTGTGGTCTTTAGGACATGAATCTAGTACACTAGTTGTGGCACTAACGTGTGGTTAAAACCGTGAGTTGAGAGTTATTTTATGATTTAAGACTAGTAGGAGCCCAATTGAATTGGTACAGTTATGCATGGCATATAGGGTGTATGGGCACCCTAGTTGGTTGGATTTTTAGTATTGTCCGCAGTCAGGAGATGTGGAAATGTATGCGTAACATAAGAGTAAATAAATAAAGGAGTTGGCACAAGGGGATGTTGGAGATTTCCCCGGTAGAAGAAATAATTTAGTCGTTAGTAGATAGGCTCATCATAGTGGAAAATGTTGGATGAAATTTTTATATATTATGCAGTCGCTAAGGAGAAATGTTATACAAATTATGGAGTATTTTGGTATGAGGAGACTAAAGAATTGTCACTAGTTTAAAACATTAGTGTATGGACCGTCGGACTGAAAGATACCGTTAGTATAGATATAGCAGGAGCAACAGAATGATTTTAACTTTAGGAAGAGGTGGATGCTGTGCGAGGTTATATCTGAAGCTTTTAAGCACCAGACTTATCAAAATTTCTAGGATGAAATTCCTTTGTAAGGGGGAAGTATGTAACACCCCGTATTTCTGAGTATTTAGAATTTGATTAATTTGGCGACTTTTAGAAATTCACGTGTGATGTAATTTAGTTGAATTAATTATTATGTGTTGATTAAAATATTAATGATTAATGTTTATGTAATAATTTACTAAGTGAATAATAAATAAGTATTTTACGTCATAACGCGTGACAGTGACGTGATAACGTTGTACCTATACCAGGAGTCGAGTGTTGACTATATCAGGTCGAGATGCAATTTTTTTGTAGAGTGACTTGGATGGCGATTTTCAGGTCACGGTTTATTCCGAATGGGACGATATAGTCAGAATAATATACTCGAGTGTGCTGATTGGGTCCCGGGGCGATTTTAGACCAAACCGGCACCACTAGAGGGATTTTCGGTCATTCAGGAGTTTGTGGTAGATGAAACTCCGAAAATTTAATAAGTATATCAGCCCATTGGAGGGGTAGGTTATGGTTATAACACTTTAGAGAGAGAGGAGGCCATAGGAGAGGAAGAGGAGAAGGAAACTAGGTCTTTCCACACCGTTTTGCACCACGGACATCGTCGAAATCAAGATCGGAGCAAGGGAAGAGCAACTCCATCATCAATTAAATAAAATCATACCTACTGGACCAAGGCAAGTGTTTATCTTGCAATTCTTTTAATCATGTGATAATACCCATGTAGTGTAGGGTTGAAACTACACGATTTGGGTGATTTATTGGCATTTCTTTGGGTGTAATTCATGATTTGGAGTAGGATTCATGTAGAATTAATCTCTTTATGTATATAATATGAAATCTAAAATTATGTGATGAGTAACTTGAAAGAAATATGGGTATGTTGATGAATATGCATGAAGAACACTATGAACTATGGTTTTGAGAATTTTGGAATTTAATCTGTCTTGGGGTAGATTTCTTATAGATTTGATGTATGAGTTACATTATAAATTGTCCGTAGACATGTTTTTGTGGTTTGGGTATGTTGGATAGGATTTGGGGAGAGTTTCATAAAGGTTTGAGGTGTTAACAATGGAGAAAAATGAGTTTGGGACAAAGCTATCAAAAATCGTTGAGATAATTCGAACGAGATTAGTATGTCGTTCGAACGACATTAATATATCGTTCTAACGACCCCATTTTTTGTCATGGAACTAGATCTTTTTTTTACGAACGCGTGGCCACCAGTTTTGAATTTTTTTGATTTTTTTAATTAATTATGAATTTTCTACGGACGGGTGTCCGAGATCGAAATCTTTAGTCAGAAATTTAATCAGGGTAGAGAATGGTTTATGAACTATATGAGGACTTTGGGAATTTTAATAGACCTATAGTCGGGGTTTAGGCTTAGTCATAATGAGGGTAAAATGAGATAAGGTCCTACGAGATTTAAATAATTGTGTGAAGTATCGGGAATTTAAAACTGGTTGCGGGAAGTGTAGATGATAACCTAGGATTTACACCAGTAGGTTAGTGATGTTTTAACTATTGAAATTTCTTAAAGGATAACTAGGACCCTTCGAGTTGTGGGCAATATTTGGGAATATAGAATAACAGGTTATAAATTTAAATTGATAGTGCGTTGAGTAATCGAGAGATATAAATACAATGTACGAGATATATTACAGGTTGTGTGTATTGTTGGAATTCGAAGGACCCCCAATTTTAAAATCTTTCACTTTAATTTCCTTTTAAATGCGGAATAGAGATGGTTCAACACAATACAAACTACAAATTCTAATTTCAAATTTTAATTTCTTTCAAATTAAAATAAACTAAACTAAAAGTGACATTAAATTAATCTTCACTTAAACAACTTAATTCAATCCAAGTCCTAAAATTTTCCTAACAAGATTAATTCATTTTTCTACATCGGCCAAACCAAAGTTTATCAAATTAAAATTAATAACTTGAACTAAATTAATTAAATATTACCCAAATTAATTTTAGCACCAACTTAAGAGTGAGTAGTGGTTTAAACCATATTTTATCTTTTAGTCCTAAGCATGCATCTAGGTGATATAGCAAGATAAAATAAATCACAAACCACTACGCCGCGATGTACGAGGAAAACACACAACGGGAAAAACCTGAGACGGCCCCTAGCCTTAAGTCCACTATATATGAAATTTTATAAATACAGGACAGATGACTTACACAACTCGACTCGACTCCCTTCAAGCCCCCTGACGCGTCTTCTTGTATCAACCTCTGCTTAGCCGACAATCCCTGACTCCACCGAAACCTTGAAATCCACAATTGAAGCTTTTGGGAACAACCGTTAACCACACATCGTGCCTTTCACCATGTGAGAACGCCGCAGCAAAAACAAATCTTCTTCTTTTAGGGATGTAAAAGTAAACCCAAACTTCTCTTCTTTGAGATGTAGAGAAAAACCCGATGCCAAACACTCCAAGCAAAGATATATATGAAGAAACTTGGAATAAACAAACTATTAGAGTATAAACCTTGATTTTGTTGAAAGGATTAAAACATTTTATGAAAAATCAAGGGGAATTTTTCTTAGAAGAATTTGCTCTCAAAAACTATCTTAGATATGTGAAAAAGTCTTAGAAAAAAGTCTGGTCCCGAAGTATATTTATTTAGCAAAAAGATAGTGGGACAAGAAGTGGGAAAATGGGATAAAACTGTCAAAAAACTATACCCGCCAATTTCGTTCGAACAACATTTCGTTTGAACGACACTTCTAACAATAAGTCAGAATGAAAAAAAAATCTCGTCTGAAATCTCGTTCGAACGACTTTGGATCTCGTTCGAATGAGAATCAATGTCATTCGAACGACCTTTCATGATTGTAGATAATTTCGATACGAACGCGTGGCCGCCAGTTTCGTATTTTTCTGATCTTTTTGGATTTGATATTATTTTTCTATGGAAAGGTATCCGAGAACAAAATCTTTTGAACTATGAATTCAAAAAAAGTTTAACAAAAAAAATACTAACACCCAAAATAAATTTCCAAGCTCCTATATATATATTAATGCATTCATACCTTTAGGAGACATTAGAATCCACATGTTGATGACGTGAAACTTGGCACGAAAATCGATAAGGATATATTCTTTAATTTCTGACTGCTACATCTTCAACATACACTTGTCATAGGCTTGAAAGGATACAACATGAACACTATCCTATGACTCAAATGTTTTTATCCGGAATTGAACCAACACTAAATAAGACTCAATTGGAAATTTGTGTCCTTACAAATCTCACCCTTTGGCTATTACGGGACAAAAACCAAACAAAAATCCTAAAGGGACGTCAATCTCAACTAGACTCAAAACATCCCACCCAAAATAAAAAATACAAGCTTGACTCAAAACTCAAGGATAACTATATTTTCCGATGAAAGTTGCCGCTAAAATAATTCCTGCACACTTAAGCAAAACATTAAACGCATAGGGAATATCAAAATATTAAATGAATTTAAAATAAATACTCCCCCGAAATTAATTCCCCTTTATCAAATGTGATCTACCTAAGAAGCTCGCGACCCCCCCCCCCTAATTTAAATCTCCTAAACTAAGATACGATTATAACAATATCAAATACCATTTCTCCCCCCATCATTCTCCCCCTTTTTGTTCAGGAATAAACAAAGGATTAGGAATTAACTAATTACTCATTTTTCTACCAATTGAACTAAGTACCATTTCTCCCCCTAAAACTTCATAAGGGATATAAATATGGGAAAATAAGTAAAACATTATTATGCTTAAGAAAATAGGGTCATTAAGGCATACGGGCAACACTAAAATTCAACTAATCCACATAAAAGACATGTGGTGCGCTCTAAATAAAGCTTATGATTCAAGTGAAAATCTATCGCAACAAGTAATATCCGGTAAGTACGGAATCGTGATCCACAGGGATTGAAACACTCCTAAGAGAACAGGATTAGGTTAAAGGGATTCTCTAAACGTCATAAAAGTTAAAGTGTAAAAGATGATTTAATAGTTTGGAAAAGTGATTGAGGGTAATCTTTAAACTAATATGCTATTGATAATCAGTTAATTAATTAATAATTACGGAACTATGAAAAGAACTAAGATAAGCTTGAGTTTAAGATATAAAAGGGATCGAGGATCATTCTCCCACCTCGGATTCACAAAGAAGGGGATTATAGGGCTTGGTTGAAATTAATTCTAATCGAGCATAACTAATTAAGTCTGAACATCAACCATGTAGAGACTAAACTCAACAATGGAGGATTAGGGGTTAGTTAGTTATTGCTAGATGGGTTGGGTTTGTAGTAAAGCTTCAAACACTGACCCTTGCATGACAAGAGATGTTAAGAAACTATGATACTCCAATACCAACACATGAAGTTCCATTAGAACAATTATAAACCAAACCCTAAATATGAAGTTTAAGTATCCAAGGTGGGAATATGATCCCTAATCATAAGTCTAGCTACTCATAATTGAAACTAAACTACACATGCTAGTTAACAACATAATTAAGTTAGTTATCTAGTTTAAACACAAACCAATACATGATATGGAATTAAATGCAAATTAAAGCTAGTAGAACAAGTAGAGAAGAAGTAAATGAACCTTTCTTGCATTAATAACCACAATTCAACTAGTAATCAAAGCTTTACAAGTGGGTAAAAACCATAAATGAACTTGACCTATGAGAGAGAAGAGAGTGTTTTTCTATATCACCAAATATCTAACAAAAGTAATCTATCTACAAAGGAGGAAAAACAAGGGATATATCCCAAAAATCCAACCAAAATGGCAAACTAGTAATAAGAAGGAAGCTGGAAATGCACGGCCGAATCGATTCGGTGCCAAATCCGAATTGATTCGGAAGTGTAGAGATGTGCCCCTGTCTGATACCGAATCGATTCGGGCCTGCTCAAAAAGGAAAGTTGCGCTACTTTGGCATTATTTCTCCCACCTTTCACCGAAACTTCCGTAACTTCTTCATTCGAGATCGGATTCAAACACCGTCGGAGACCAAGCGAAGATAAGAAGAAGTTCTACAACTTCCGTGAAGAAATCGGGATCAAACCCCGAGTGCTGAAATTACCAAAATGCCCCCGACTGTGCAAGTGTCTACGAAACTTCTCCGGATCAAAACCAAACTTCCCAATATGCATTCCCGAGACCAATAAAAGCTCAATAAAGACACATACAAAGTATATATGATGAAATCAAGGGTTAGTCAATAAATGAGTACAAGAACCGAGAAATACATGCACGGGAATGCTAGAATGTACAAATTAACGGGGTATAAAATACAATAAAAGTGACGAATCAACATGAATATCAACTATGATGCGATAAAAAAAGATATCAATAGATGTATTAATCTAAGCATGTGATATCAAACCAAAATACGCAATAATAATAGATACTAATTATGAATTAAAGCATAAATGGACTAGCTAGCAAGGCAAAGACTTAAAAACAAATAATATCTGTAAGGACATTATTTTATAAGTCCGTTATCAATTTAGTATGTCGTGTACCATTACAACCGTTAAAGAAATTCAAGCATAAAAAATGGATCCGAATATCAAAGTTCTTCATCAAAAAGACTCTGCAAAGTTTACTTTGGTAAGGTTACGTTTTAAACACCTTAACTTTGCACTTAGAGCTTTTGGGATATTTTTACCAAATATTTTCTAAGTGTTGGAGCGAACTTTTTTGTCAAAATTTGAGAATGAGTATTTTTTTCTAAGTATTGTAGCATACCTCGGTTTTGACGCCAGGTCATTCAAACGAGATGTCATCTCATTCGAGCGACATATGCATGTCGCGCGATGTTGTTCAAACGACATATGTACTTCATTTGCGCGAGATAGCTATTTCGTTTGAGCGACTGAGGTGGCGCATTTTTCTATAAATACTCATTAAATGGTTTTGTTTTCATTAAGAAGTCCTAGCGTTTTGAAGGACAGAAAACTGCGAAATTGCATAATCCTTTTGACTTCTTCTTTTAGGGTTTAATCCCCTTTTATTTTCAATTCACAAAAATCCCATATGCTTTGGTGAATTATTTTGGTCAAGAACACTCTTTGCTTTTGTTCAACCTCTGTGGAGAAGGCATCTCCATATTTGATCGGTGGATACCGAGCGTAGTCATTCTGCGTGTGGACGAGTCGAAGACGACGAACCAACACATGGAGGGTATTTCGCTGTCTCTCGTATCTTTAAAGGTTTGCTGAAGTCACCGTGCATTACACACTTGTGAGCGATTATCAGGTTGTATGTAAGTCAAAGGTCTTGTGAATTCTTCAAAGTGTTATAAAACGTTTTACCCAAAAGGGTTTTTTTTCTGAATTGGTCGTTTTTATTTTTCCGTGCATGGTTTGAATGATTTATGACATTTAGATGCATGTTTAGGGATTGATTTAATTTTGTTTAAAAATAGACTCTAATTAAATAAGGTTTACTTGGAAATTTACGAATTAATTTAAATCGATATCACACACCGCATTTATTCGTTTACAATATCTTATATATACATACTCTAAATATAGCAATAATGCACGCGCACATATATATATATATATATATATATATATATATATATATATATATATATATATATATAAACTCATAAATGACACAAAATTATAATAACATGAGTTTTTCACACTTTTATGGCATTAATGTGTCATATGGAAACGGAAGAAACGGGGCATGAACTAGATACTAAAGAATTAAAACCCAATCACTTAAACATGTTCACGGAGTTCTCAGTTAATTGCAAAACATTATCACATTCAAAATTATACTGATGTGACAATATAGATTGAACTCAATGAATAAACAAACACAATGCATACAAGCCTAGTCATGACATTGAAAGTACAACTAGGATAAATGGACATTATGCAAAACCGTTGACAATCCATATAAACTCCCTCAATATAAGCATATTATTTTAATCTAATGAATGAATAAATCAACTAAACGAAATAGGCCTTAGCAAATATTTTATTTTAATGTCATTATTCTCTTAGGCCTTTGGACCACGTATTTCTTTTAGGTCCAAGCAAACGGTGGCTTACTCACAAAGGATGATATTTCCTTTCGGAGCCCTTCCCCGTGCACATATCATATATTAAATTTTTAAACACACAATAATCTCACATGCAATGAATTTTAACATGTACTAGTCCTCCTAGGTCACATATGACTAGATTGGTACGAGAACACCTCACAAAGCACAAATATGCAAGTGAAGTTAAGATTGATAAGAGCTCGTGCATGTGTGTGAAAAGGCATATAAAAGCAAATCCATTAAGAAAGTCAAACTTAAACAACTCCATGTAAGCATGATAAAGAACCTTATAAGGGTTAGAATTTTAACCAAAAGTTCTAGTCACATGGAAGCGAAAAGATAGGATTCAAACACAAACATATGCCACAAAAGGTGTGTCAAACTAAAATACACACAAAAAAAATATTTTTGAGTTTTTGAGATTTATAAACAAAAAAAAATAAATCAAAAGACAAACAAAAATCATTTTGTATTTTTCATTAAGTCCAAATAACTCAAAAAAGTAAAATACAAATGATAAAGAAAATCTTTTTGTATTTTTCATATAATGCAAACAAAAATGAAAAGAATATAACACAAAACATAAACAAGTCATAATTCTAGTAAGGCATGGATAATTAATCAAGGACTAGAAAATGACTAAACATGCATACAACTAGCAAGGATATATGATATGAAGCATAAATAGCTAGAGTATGCAAACATGCAATCAGTCACCCATAAGATATAGCATGTGGGGGGGTCATGTTCAAGCATGCGAGAATCAACAAGTCTAACATCTAGTTCCTCTAAAAGAGATTTCTTAACCCAAATGGATGTGTATCTACAATGTTGGGATTTGGAAACAAATGAAATACTAGATTTAAACTTCCTAGAACATCTTCTAAGATCAAAACCAAAGGACCTAAGATGACCTTTCCTACCATAATGCGAACATGTGTAAACTTGAGGAAAGTGACCTAAGGTGTGATCTTTTCAAACGTTCTTGGACAAAGTTGACCCTCTAAAACAAACAATGGTCTTAGCCTTAGATAAGGAAGCATTAGAATATGATGAGATACAACCATTACAACAAATACTCGAGTCCTGTAAATCATTTTGCATTTTTAAAATTTCGAACTTAAGTAATTAATTAAACTCCTCAAATTTACGGCACTCCTTCTTTAAATTTTTTATAACTCCTAGAAGTTTATCACGCTCCCCCTCAATGTGATCAAACTTGTCACTGATAGTCTTTTCTCGACTATCACTCTCTTTCTTGGACATTTCTAAAATATTAAATTTGTAATTTAAGTCCATGAGCTTTTTACGAAAAACATCTTTTTGAGATAGTGAGGTTTTCAAAAGTTCAATTTTAGATTTAAAACATAAATTTTCATTTTCAAGAAACTTAATTCTTTTTGCAAATCTCAAATTTAATTCTCTTAATTTTTCATTACACTTATTATGCCCATTAAATTACTCTCAAATATCAAAAAATTCATTATCATTATAAATGGACAAAATGTCATTAAGACGTCCCATCGAGATATACAAAACAAAAATAAGAGTGAGTAAAAAATGAACCACCTAAAAATACAAGGAGCATAAAAATTATAAAATCCAAAAAACGGATCTTTAATGCGACAAATTAGCGCTCCGGCTCTGATACCACTTGTTGGAATTCGAAGGACCCCCGATTTTAAAATCTTTCACTTTAATTTCCTTTTAAATACGGAATAAAGATGGTTCAACACAATACAAACTACAAATTCTAATTTCAAATTTTAATTTCTTTCAAATTAAAATAAACTAAACTAAAACTGACATTAAATTAATCAACGAAATAGTTTTCACTTAAACAACTTAATTCAATCCAAGTTCTAAAATTTGCCTAACAAGATTAATTCATTTTTCTACATAAGCCAAACCAATGTTTATCAATTAAAATTGATGACTTGAACTAAATTAATTAAATATTACCCAAATTAATTTTAGCACCAACTTAAGCATGAGTAGTGATTTAAACCATATTTATCTTTTAGTCCTAAGAATGCATCTAGGTGATATTGAAAGATAAAATAAATCACAAACCACTACGCCGCGACGTACGAGGAAAACCCACAACGGGAAAAACCTCGGACGACCCCTAGCCTTAAGTCCACTATGTATGAAATTTTATAAATACAGGACAGATGACTTACACAACTCGACTCGACTCCCTTCAAGCCCCTTACGCGTCTTCTTGTATCAACCTCTACTTAGACGATAATCCCAGACTCTACCAGAACCTTGGAATCCACCAATGAAGCTTTTGGGAACAACCGTCAACCACACATAGTGCCCTTCACCATGTGAGAACACCGCGGCAAAAATAAGTCTTCTTATTTTAGGAATGTAGAAGTAAACCCAAACTTCTCTTCTTTGAGATGTAGAGAAAAACCCGGTGCCAAACACTCCAAGCAAAGATATATATGAGGAAACTTGGAATAAATAAACTATGGGTGCATAAACCTTGATTTTGTTCAAAGGATTAAAACATTTTAACAAAAATCAAGGGGACTTTTTCTTGGAAGAATTTGCTCTCAAAAACTATCTTAGATGTGTGAAAAAGTCTTAGAAAAAAGTCTGGTCCCAAAGTATATTTATTTGGTAAAAAGATAGTGGGACAAAAAGTGGGAAAATGGGATAAAACTGTCTAAAAATTGTTCATACCTTTAGGATACATTGGAATCCACATGTTGATGACGTGAAACTTGGTACGAAAATCGGTAAGGATATATTCTTCAATTTCTGACCGCTACATCTTCAACATACACTTGTCATAGGCTTGGAAGGATACAACATGAACACTATCGTATGACACAAATATTTTTGTACGGAATTGAGCCAACACTACGTAAGACTCAATTGAAAATTTGTGTCCTTACATGTATGCCTATGCTGGACATATTTATAGGTTGTGTATGTACCTATATATATATACATATATACGTTTTGTGAATACATGTGACGTGATTTATCATGTGTGTGAACATACCTATATTGCCTGCTATCAGAAGGTTTCCGTGCAAAGAACTATCCCACCTTGACGATTCCACTAAGGTCTGGATGTGTGATCCCAAACATTGAACTTAGGGCGGCTCACTATGTGCAGTGTATTAGTGTAACCGCATGTCATTTGGATACATTAGGTACGTGCGTATCCCAAAGGTTTATATTTATATCCTCCACTGTGTGTTGATTGATTTTGGTTTCGAGGAGACATACCAAATCAATAATCCTTAATTTGTACGAGAGGTATATGGACTTGATAGTAGAGTACGCATGCATCGCGGTGGTCATTTCGTAGGATGCTTGAGTTATATATATTATAGTGTGATAAATATATTTAAGTGTGATGATTCTACTTCTGTATGATCGTAGAAAAGATAGATAGTGTATATCTAAAAACAACTTAAGTGTGATGTAAACTTAATTAATGGTGCTATAGTATTGTGTGATTATTCTACATGTTTGACAGTAGGAAGATAGATAGTGTATATCTAAAAGTGACTTAAGTATTGATAACTTAATTTAAATGATTCATTAATAATATGCGAGAAACATTAGTTATTGGTAGTATGTAGCGTATTGTATAGGCAGTATGAGGGAGTTGAACCTTTTGTGGTTAGTTAAATATGGATGTCTAGTTAGGCTGGGTAGCATAGCTACGTAGGATGCGTTGGGTGCGCACTTTAGATTAGAGCCGAGGAACTCAAGGGAGTCTCTGAAGATCTAACATGTGTATCTAATAATTATTTTCAAAATGGCGATTTAAATACTTGCTAAATATTTTCTCGGGCTCTGACCCGAGTCAAATATATTTTTCTATATTTTTAAGGTATTTTAGGTGTCCAGCCATAGGGACGCCAAGCTTGTTGACTCATTCCAGGGATGCGTAGCTGCAGCATTGTGGAGGCTTGTAAAACTTTGTGTAGACGCATCAGTTATTCAATCCTAGATAGGATTTCATTCCAGTATTTCATTTGGGTGTGTTGTCGCTTCAGACTATTCAGTATTTCAGTTATTCAGTATTTATCACACTGGGTTTTATTTACTTTAGACTTGTAGATGGATTTTATTTTAGGAACCGATGGTTTATTTGGTATTATTTTATTCAGTTATTTATCATGTGATATTTTAGACTCTATTATTGTGTGGATGGTTTAGTTTATTTTATTTCGCTTGTTGCGGGGTGATTGATGAAAGACAAATTTTAACACCGGCTTAATTTAACATAGGTGGTTAGTAATAAAAAAATCAACAATGATTCTAAGAATGAACCAAATGAAATTTCTCATTATTTTGATAAATGACTTATCACCCGTGATTAAAATAGGCGAGGTGTCACATATGTTAACACGTTTTCTTCTCGTTCCATCTGCCTAGGCAAATGGAGAACAATTATTAAATCTCAAATGATAGATGCTTAGATTAATGATACATTTTTTTGTTTAGACTCATTTGGTAACATTTTAGATTGAATAATATGTTAACACGTTTTCTACTCGTTCCATGTGCCCAGGAAAATGGAGAACAATTATTGAAGCTCAACTGATTCAAGGTGCTTTATTTTTTCAGGTAATTTTACTTATCTTTTCTTTTATGTATCATTCTTATATATAGCTTGTTGTGGTCGTGTTCACCCTTTTCTTAAATAGTTATTATTTGGGTGAACACAAATTGGTGGAAGGGCGGGCTTGCACATGTGGTGGGCATATAATAATTTTATGTTTAATTTAATTAAAATTAACTTAAATTAGACTTTTTGATTGTTTGTGTGTGAATATTAATTCATTCAACTTCTTGGTTAACTTGTTGTGGTCGTGTGCACCTTTCCTTAAATGGTTGTCGTTTGGGTGAACAAAAATTGGTGGAAGGGCATGCACAATTGGTGGAAAGATAGTAATTTTAGGTTTAATTCAATTAAAATGAACTTAAATTGGACTTGTTGTGTATGATTGATCGGATGGAAACTCGTATTGAGGTTAGGATAGAGCCATTACCTCTACGACTCATATTCACACCCTCTTTCTATATATTTTCGCAAAAAAAATGAGTCACGATAGTAATTACTATCAACAAGAGTACGAGAGGGTGCAATTAGACCGCACTAAAATGTCTTTAATTACTATGCGCCATATAGAGGGAACTCCAATTTATAAGTATGTGGATGTAAAAATCAAACAATTTAATTACTTTACAAATCATGGAGTTGATCTCTTGTTCGAGTATTCATTCGATCGTATTATGTTTTCCTTGCCAGAATGTTGGGATAAGGTTATAGAGAATATATTTCACCTTCACAAACTCGATAGGGAACTTAATTTGGTGAAACTATTAGAAAATGATGAAAAAAAATTCATCCATTGTGGATACAACTCCGTAAATAAAGGATTCACCCAGATTGTGACTTGTCGCGGTATATGCATATTAAAAATGAGATTCAAATAAGTTGAAGAATAAAGGATTTCTAGTTCATGTCACGGAACTTTATAGTCAATCATAAATAGGCGGCATGAAAAATATCATAGATTTTTAAATAGTAATACTGATTGGATGGATATCACACATATCGAGCATGTTTAAAAGTTATTGCAAAGGTATATACTTATATGTTGTTGTAAACATGATTTCCGTACATACATCACTAATTTTTTTTTAAATATAGGAAATATTAAACATGAATGGAAATAATCAACCAAATAGCGAAACACCGCCAGTTGGGCACTCTCCTACACCCCAACCTCAATTCTCATCTCCTCCGGTTATCAATACTCTAACTCCACCAAATATTTAGTCTACCATTACATATACAAGTCATCAAACACAATAACTCCCTATTAATCCAACACCCCACTTCTTGGTATTGAGGAATCCAAACAAACTCTAAGAAGCCCATTCGGTTCTCCTCGGTCGGGAATCATCCTACAGACAATAAACCTGATATTTACTTTTTAAAAACCTTTGTATGCCTCTCGAAAAAATGATTGTGGGCCTCCGGGCGCAGACAACTGGAAGAATGTTGATCCTACCATAAAGGATGACCATGGAAATAACTTGATAAGACATTTTCATTCCCAGATGGTTCGAAGGGAAATGTTCTTTCCCAAGTAGTTGATCATTGAAAACCTATCGAAAGAACCTTCGAAAGAGTTTTTTCCCAAATGGAGCAACGACTTCTGATATTTTGGGGTTGAAAGACATAATTCCCCAAAATATTCAAATGCCCACAAACCGATGGAACAACTTCTTGGAGAATGAGTCCATTGAGGGAAAACTGACTGAGAGAAAGCGAAAAATAAATTGAACAGGTCAAAGAAATTTAATGTACATAAAATTAGGGGAAAATCTTATGATGATCTGAATGGTAAATAGGCGGAATGGACCGAGGGGAATTCGAAAGAAGGTAAAAAAAATAATCGGGTCAATATATACTTGCATGCCCGACGAAAAAAAAGGGACCGATAAATTACCAGATAAATTGGCTCCGACTCTGGTGACTTTAAATTTAGTTATCATATATATACACGTTATAATAAAATATTATTAAAATCACATTCCTAAATATAATATTATGGTATAAAAAATTATAGAAGGCATGTTGAGCAGTCAGTATGAGTATAACCCCTATGACATTGAAGAAGGTGCCCTAACCAAGGTACTAGGTAAGGACAATAAACGGAGGACAAGGGGTGTGGGCTCATGTATGCCAAGGGGAAATACAACACAATGAACCTCTATTGGACGAGATATCTTCAGTGAGGAGTCACGTTCCGAGAGAGGTGAAAGACCATTGCAGGACTAAAGAAGAGGTACAGAGCTTCGAAGGGAGGTGGGCAATATTATTAACAACATGTCAATCCTAAATGAATAAAATCGAGGGACTGGTTCGATTGTTTACTCAACAACATGATTGCCCCTCGCAGATGCCTTCTTAAACATTCCCCCTATCTTACTCCTCAAGGTTTCCCATCCCAAATGCCTTAACTTAAAACATTTCCCTCCCAAATGCCTCTTCCAATATTCCATGGATCATCGCCATCGTGCACGGTGATTATGACGAGCAATATTATATTAGGGACTTGTCCAATAGTAGGGTGGTTGGCTTATGCACTCTCATTTCCATAAATGTCAAAATACCAATCCACAATCTCCCTTTGGAGATAGGTGAGGCTCATATATTTGTTGATACAATATACGAGGGTTGCGAAGATGAGTCTGTGAATTTTGACCGTGGGGAAGAACCCGTGTAAAAAAATATCCTGATTAATTTATTACCTGGCGAATTCATTCGTTGGACAAGACTGGGCGTTGAACAATGTTATCTTTTTTCAAAAATTTGAATATTTTAATTATATAGGACATTTATTTAGTTTTATTCTATATTTACTGAATGATCGATTCGAGTGAGTTTGCTTTGAATTTGCTTGGTGTTGATACCAAAATTAGTATGTTGATATGGACGAATAATAAGAAGACACGTGTCAGTCTACGTGGCACAATAGCGACGAGGAAGTCCATTTCCCTGAACAAGTCATGTATTCTCCGAGGAACTCCAACACTCCGAGGAACTCTTGAACGACGAGCAACTAAGGCGGTTCGAGGTGCATCTCGACCACAGCATTGATTGCCAGATAATCAACAGTTCAACTATTCATTGACTGCTTATTATCTTGACACACACGCTTGAAGAGCATTAAATGAGTTACCTTTTCATATGTATATCATTTAATGTATCACCCTTTCAGATTATGGCCTCATGGCTATAAATACATTGTATTACCCTCATTCAAGGGGAGAGAAATTTCTTGAGAGTACTTGTAATCGAGAATTCCAAAACACTCAGCAGTAATATAACAGTGGATGTAGGCCATTCTTATAAGGCTAAACCACTTTAAAAATCTTTGTCTCATTTTATTTATCTGTGATTGAATTATTAGAGTAATCTAATTTTTTACATCAATGGATTGGCGTCGTCTGTGGGAAACGAATGTTGTTATCATTTTTCACCAAGAATTATTCATCATCAATAGCAGACAATCCAGAATCTAGCAATCGAAACGCTGGAAATGCTGGAAATCCTCCAAATCCCTCTGCACCTCTAGATCTGGCTGGAATTATGACAAATCTGGCTCAAGGACAAACCGCCATGCAAGAAACAATGCGTCAACTCATACAAACCCTTCATGGCGGTGCACCTGCGCATTCAGGACAGCGAAGTGGTCAGAGGTAAACCTATTTACTTTCTTCACGATCCAGGCGTAGTGAATCATATCGTAATGAGGAATCTAATGATTTCTCTTATCAACCTGCGCGAACTTCGTCAATACGGGCTACAGATACTGATCAACGTATCACTCTTTCTCCAGAAAGACCCAGCGCCTTGGAAAGACTGAGCAGAGTGTCTCCTTTCAGCCGATTAGGCCCTAGAAGGAATAGGAGTCCACTTAAGACCATGTCGAGGAGTTTTCGACAACCATCAGATCTAAGAGAAGGATCAGCACAATCACGACCAGTTGCTCGTCAAGATAGATCTCAGGAGGCTACTTCAGAATAATCAATTGCTCAAACTAATAGGCCCGAGGAGGGAAATGATGCGTGGAAAGGTTCCATTCAGCGGTTGGAGGATAGATTGGGAGAAATGGCTAAGGCAAAGAATCCCCTACAACGAACTTTTGTTCGAGGGACACCTTTTGTACAGGCCATTGTGGATTTTCCTACACCGTCGAAATTTAAAGCGCCCGTGGTGACCCCCAAGTATGATGGAAAGACAGATCTTGTTCTTCACATAGAGAAATATCAGGCTGCTGCCGACATCTATGTTGTCCCCGACGAGATGAGATGTAAAGCATTCTCTGGAACTCTTACTGGATCTGCCCAAATATGGTACAACAATATTCCTCGGGGAAAGATTTCAACTTTCTTTCAGTTGGCCGAGTTGTTCATTGGCAATTTCTGTTTTGGGGCAAAACCAGTAAAACGAGTAGCACACTTGTTAAGTGTTAGACAAAAACCTAGCGAAAGTACTAGAGATTACATAACTCGTTTCAATAACGAGAAGCTAGAAGTCATAGATTATGAAGAAAAGACAGCAATCACCGCCTTGATGAGTGGGTTGTTGCCTAACAAGTTGTACTACACTTTGGCCAAAGATCCACCTACAACTATGTCAGAGTTGATGGTAAAAGCAGCCAAAATCATGAATGCCGAGGAGGCTATGGCTGCGAAGAAGAATATGGATAAAGAAACCAAGGTGGAAGTCGACAAATCTAAGAAGAAAGAGCATAAGGGAAATGGTGGTGACAGGCATTCCAAGAATAATAAAACATCATGGGAAGTCCTGAAGAAATTCGATAATTATACTCCTTTGAAAATGGGTATTAATTATGTCTTGGAAGAAATCAAGAATAGCGAGGAGGTAAAGTGGCCGAAGAAACTGAGGTCAGACCCTGATACGAGGAACTGGGATAAATATTGCGAGTTTCATAAGGATCATGGTCATATGACCAAAAATTGCATAGCTCTTCAGAACGAGATTGAAACACTCATCCGAAGAGGAAAGCTAGCAAAGTATGTTGATCGGGGAGGGGAAAGAAGAAATAATAATCGAACTAGAGAGAGGTCTAGATCTCCTCGTCGAGCAGAGGAGAAAAAGAAGAAAAATCATGAAGATGATCCAGATGATGACCCCGATCTTCCCAAGAAACCAAGGCAGCCAGAACGAGAGGTATTTTCCATACGTTTTGGGTCATTTGATTGTAATGTTATTACAGGAGGAGATGCAGGAGGAGGAGACCTTACTGCAGAAAGAAAGGCTTACCTCGGAGAGGCCCAAGCTTGCTCGTACATTCAGTGAATAAATTTGGCCGAGGAGGATCGTCCGAGGAAGGTAAACAAAGAGAAGCTGGTCATTGGCTTTTCAAAAAACGACATGGCAGGTGTTCTTTACCCTCACGACGACCCTTTGGTGATCAAAATGAGGATGAAAGAAGTAGTGATTTCAAGGGTGCTGGTAGATAATGGTAGTTCGGCGGACATCATGTACTATTCATGCTTTGACAGTTTAAATTTGAAATTATCTCAATTGGAACCTTATCACACACCTCTTCTGGGTTTTGCTGGCGAGAAAGTTTTTCCACTTGGGACAATCAAGTTGGATATATTCATTGGAACTTGGCCTGCTTGTTGAACAGAGAGAATACGCTTCTTTGTGATGGATAAGAATGTGCAGTCAGCCTACAACATCATCATGGGAAGAGTTGGTTTGAAGAAGTTCGAAGCAGTTCCATCTACAGTACATCAATGCTTAAAATTCCTAACAAATTTCGGAGTGGGAGTGGTGAAAGGTGATCAAAAATTAGCTCGGGAATGCTATTATTCATCTACCGAGTAAGAGGAGCTTGAAGAGTCAAGGAAAAAAACTACTACCTACCAGGTGGATGAAGGTACAGAAATTGAAACACTTGATCCCAGAGATAAATCCCAACTTGTAAAAGGACAGGTGGTGGAATCTACAGAAAATGTTATTCTGGACGACGAGCACCCTGAACAAGTAACCCAGATAGGTTCAACGTTGGATGCTTCAATAAAACAGGAATTGATAACTTTCTTGAGAAACAGGAAGAAAACTTTTGCATGGAGTCATGAAGACATGCCAGGAATAGATCCAAACTTCTTATGTCATGAGCTCAATGTGAATAAGGAGATCAAGCCTGTAAAGCAGAGAAGAAGGGTATTTAGCCCCGAGAAGAATCAAGCTATACAAGAGGAGGTCGAGAAGCTCCAGAAAGCCCAATTCATTGAAGATGTGAAATATCCAGACTGGTTAGCAAACGTGGAGATGGTAAAAAAGAAAAACAATAAATGGAGAATGTGTGTTGATTTCACCGATCTCAATAAGGCCTGCCCAAAGGACCATTTTCCACTGCCCAGAATTGATCAACTAGTAGACGCCACCTCGGGACACGAGTTGCTCAGCTTCATGGATGCTTACTCTGGCTACAACCAAATCAAAATGAAACCTGAAGACAGGGAAAGTACTTCTTTTATTACCCCTAGGGGAACTTATTGCTATAATGTTATGCCTTTTGGTTTGAAAAATGCAGGAGCGACATACCAGCGGCTGATGAATAAGGTTTTTACCGAACAAATCAGTTGCAATATGGAGGTCTATGTCGATGATATGCTGACAAAGAGCAAGAAAGTTGCTGATCATCTAGTTGACTTAGGTCAGACCTTTGATCAACTGGATAAATACCAAATGAAGCTCAACCCGACGAAGTGCACATTTGGAGTACGAGAAGGAATGTTCCTTGGGTACATCGTCAACCAACGAGGCATTGAAGCGAATCCAAAAAAGATCAAAGCTCTCTTAGGGTTGCGATCTCCAACGACGAAGAAAGAAGTGGAGAGTTTTACAGGACGAGTTGCAGCGCTCAACAGATTTGTATCCCGAGCAACTGATAGATGCCTTCCATTCTTCAAAACACTTCGAAAAACTTTCGAGTGGAATGATGAATGTGAGAAAGCCTTTCAAGACTTGAAGAAATATTTGGGAGCACCTCCACTATTGTCCAGGCCAGTAATGGGAGAAAAGTTGTACTTATACTTGGCAGTATCAGAGAATGCAGTCAGCTCGGCATTGATCAGATTGGAGAATGGAGTCCAAAAACCAATTTATTACACAAGTAAGGCTTTTCGAGGTGCAGAGATCAGGTACCCAAAGCTGGAAAAATTGGCATTGGCATTAATTGAAGCAAGTAGAAGAATGAGGCCATATTTCCAGGCCCATACCATCGTCGTGTATACCGACATGCCACTAAGACAAGCCCTTCATAAGCCAGAAAAATCAGGGAGACTGATGTACTGGGCAATAGAGCTCGGTGAATATGATATTGTGTATGAACCCAGATCATCATTAAAAGGGCAAGATGTAGCCGATTTCATAGCAGAGTTTACATATCCTGATACCCCCGAGGAATAAAAATTGCTCGCTGACCAACCTGTGGATGTTATAGGATCAACAGACATAAGTCCAAACCAACTCTGGTTGGTAAAAGGGCTTGTGGATGTAGAAAGATCATCAAATTCAAACCCGAACCAACTCCGGTTGGTAAAAGGGCGAGAAGAGATGGTCGACGAGGAGCGAAAATTACCAAGGGAAGATGAAAGAAAACAGCAGATATTTCAACGAGGAACTCTGTCAAACAAGAAATTTGAAGATAAGTTACCTACATGGAGATTATATGTAGATGGATCATCTTGCACAACAGGCTGTGGAGCAGGGATTATTTTGAAAACCCCAGACGAGGTGGACATGGAATATGCCCTGCGATTCCAATTCAAAGCCTCCAATAATGAGGCTGAGTATGAGGCTATGATAGCAGGTCTTAATTTAGCAAAGATTATGGAAGCACAACAAGTGATGGTATTCAGTGATTCTCAATTAATTGTGAATCAGATGATGGGAACATATGCAGTTAAAAGAGAATTAATGGTCAAGTATCATGCAAAGGTGATGGAGTTATTGGCAGAATTTGATGCCATTCAGTTGATCAGAATACCAAGAATGGAAAATGCACAAGCAGACGCACTGGCCCGACTAGCATCAGCTACTCGTACCGAGCTGCGAAGAACAATACCGATTGAAGTATTAAAAACTCGGAGCATAGATGAAGACCTGACGATGAATGTTATTACCCTTGATTTAGGACCATCTTAGATGGATCCCATCGGGGTATATATTGAGGAGGGATAATTGCCGGAGGACAAGCTCGCTGCCAAGAAATTGAAGTTTAAAACTGCTCGGTATGTACTAACTAATGGTGTTTTGTATAGACGAGGAATTATGGTAGGTTTGCAGAGATGTGTACATCCCTCCGAGGTGAAAGAATTGATTGAAGAGATCCATGAAGGGTCCTATGGAGCCCATGTAGCAGGGCGGACACTTTTACAAAGAGTGATGACGCAGGGGTACTACTGGCCAACTATGAGGGCTGATTGTTTAGCCTATGCCAAAAGATGTGATAAATGCCAACGTTTTTCTTCCATATGACGTACTCCACAAGCATTATTGACACCCATAACTTCCCCTTGGCCATTTGCCATGTGGGGAATTGATCTGGTTGGACCACTGCCAACGACCCGAGGAAGATTCAAATACCTCGTCGTGGCAGTGGATTATTTTACTAAGTGGGTAAAAGCTGAGCCACTTATTGATATGACGTACGAGAAGGTATACCAGTTCGTTTGGAAGAATATAATCTGCCGATATGGTCTCCCTCATGCCTTCATCACAGACCATGGAACACAATTCGATAACGAGGAGTTTGCTGCCTATTGTCGACAATCAAACATTTTGAAGACTCATTCAGCACCAGGTCATCCTCAAAGCAATGGACAGACTGAAGTGACGAACAGAACATTACTCAATGGTTTGAAGAAGAGGCTAAGTGAAGCTAAAGCTAATTGGATTAATGAGCTACAATCAGTATTGTGGGCTTACCGAACAACTCCCCGAGCAGCAACTGGAGAATCACCATATATGCTGGCATTTGAAAGTGAAGCTGTAATACCTGCCGAGTTGGGTCTTCCAACACATAGAGTGATGAATTTCAATTCACCAGTCAGCGACTTAATGAGAAGATTGGATTTGGATATACTCAAGGAGGTTAGAGAAGAGGCAGCCATTAGGAATGCTGCTTACCAACAACGAACAGCTCTGTTCTACAACAAGAGGGTGAAGAAATGCGACTTAAAAGAAGGAGATTACGTGCTAAAGAAGGTCATTCAGAAGCATAATAAATTGGAAGCAAACTGGCATGGACCTTACCGAGTCACAGAAGTTGTTTGACCAGGAACTTACCGAATAGCGACTCTAGAAGGAGAGGAATTTAATAATGCATGGAATGCTGAACACCTACGCAAGTATTATCAGTGATGTAAAATGTAAAGCAATTTCATCAATATGAATAAAATGATGATGTTTCTCCATCTTCTTTCTTTTTATCGAAAGTTTTTCGGGGAATACTAGTGTACAACACTACGCTGTTCAGCAACACTGATGCTGATAGTTCAAACCCACGACCAACTTCGGTTGGTAAAAGGGCAAGAAAAAATTATACTCCTTTGGTTAGGAGGCGTACACTAGCGTGACCAACTCAGGTTGGTAAAAGAGCTAGTGGACATGATAGTTCAACCCCACGATCAACTCCGGTTGATAAAAGGGCAAGAACAAATTATACTCCTTTGGTTAGGAGGCGTACACTAGCGTGACCAACTCAGGTTGGTAAAAGAGCTAGTGGACATGATAGTTCGAACTCAGACCAACTCCGGTTGGTAAAAGAGCGAGAACAAAGTATACTCCTTTGGTTAGGAGGCGTACACTAGCGTGACCAACTCAGGTTGGTAAAAGAGCTAGTGGACATGATAGTTCGAACTCAGACCAACTCCGGTTGGTAAAAGAGTGAGAACACGAGACTCCTAAAAAGGCCAATCTCGGTTGGTTAGGAAACAAGATATGCTCTCAAATGCCAACTTATGTTGGTCGGGAGGTAAGATTATTGCAGAAAATACAAAAGTTCCTCGAAGAACAAAATATTTCAAACTGAACCAAGTATGGTTGGTCGGGGATTAAAAACCCACTAATTGTAGTTAGTCGACGAGGAAAATTTATTGACCTTAGTTGGTCGGACATATTTTATGAAAAAGACAAAAATTTACCAAGTACGGTTAGTCGGGGATAAACTCTCACTAACCATAGTTGGTTGACAAACACAATTTAACAACCTTGGTTGGTTGGAAAAAATTTTAAACATTTTTATACTCATTACTTTATTTATTAAGTGATCGAGCAACATTTCTGATACTTGTAACTTTTTGTTATTAAGTTGGTCGATGAACCACACAATATTGTTATGCAAGCACAAATATAAAGTGTTTGACAAGCACAAGACAATAGCAATACAGATTTGCAAACAGAAAATGAAAGTCTTTCATTAAAATTCAAAACGAATTACAAGTTACATATGTGTACTAACTATTACATTGAGATCCCTACCCTCAGCTTTTGAAATAGGTTCCTCGCCAGCAGGCGGATCATTTAAAGTCTGAGGAGAGTTAATGAAGTTCAAGTCCTTCAGCATCCTAACGTTCATCACAGAAGGTCGATCTAGAAGATGCTCAGGACGAGATACCTCAAACTGGGAATGCAAACTGTAGTCACCAAGATATTTAGCAAGTAAGCTCCGAGGAATGGCACGAGCAGGGATCCACTCCATGTCCAAATTAAATGGAGGCACAGGAAAGTCAAGCAATCCAGGCTCATAGTAGTCCCATAAATAGTGTCCCTGCTCGAGTTTCAACACACATAAGGCATTCAGCCAGCCTTGTTTGTAGCCCTCATTATTGGCATTCTGGATACGAGCATCTAAATGGAATAGTGCCTCGTTGTATCCAGCCATCCAAAACTCCCTGGGCTGTTTATGGAATTGGAATGTTAACCGCTCAAGCTTCTCATGAAGACTCTGGATGAGAAGTTTATTAGTCTCCAACTCTGATTATTTTGTAGAGATTTGTAGTTCCAATTCTCTAACTTTCTTGGACAGTTCAGACAAAGCCAGATCTTTTGCATTCAATTGGAACGCTTGATTTTCCAATATTGACTGAGTACGAGCTTCTTCAACAGAATGACGAAGAGTTCTTGATCGACCCCGAGTAGGTGGAGTACTTTGTTCCTCAACAACATCCTGAGAAACTCTTCCTCGTCCACGAGAACCTCTTCCTCGTCCCCGAGTAGCAGTAGAAGAACCCGACCTTCTCAAGGTATCCAATTCTTGCCTTAATTTGGCATTCTCAGACTCTAGAAAGGAAAATCCCTCGTCAGTCACTGGGATTACAGCTGTTGAAGAAGATGCTGCAGACTTATACTGTGCCAGCTCTTTCTGCAAATTGTTATTTTCTTGCTCTAGCAGCTCGGGAATCTGTCTACAGGCTTCAACTTCACCCTTTAGGGTTCTCTCTTTGACATCGTACCCAGCCAGGAGTTTGTCTTAGCCCTTCTCGGCAGAAAGCTGCTGATACCTCTTCGCATACCCCTTATGAAACAGGGCAGTTGATTCCTTATACTGATTTTGAAGGTCTTCTAAGGTACATTGAAGTTCCTCGATCATTTCGTAATAGGCCACATTATTGGCCACAGCTCGGTCAAGTAAACCCTTCAGGTACTGATAAGCCTCAACTGCCTGCTCAGAAGCATCATGACCAAGGATATCAGCAACTTCAGATGCACTTAGGTCTGTGTGACCAGCCTTATAATATTCATGGCATTGCTGCATCAACTTTGTATCATTGGCAGATAATAATTCCATTCTAGCCATAAACTAGTAAAGAAGAGAAGGCAAGAGTTAATAAAAGAAGAAGACAGAACATCAACAACGCAGAGGAACAAAAAAGGTGATTTTATTACATCATCAAAAGGAGTACAGCGTTCAGAATACATAGTATAAGTAAAAGAAAAATAGAAAGAAAATACCAAACAACTTCACACATTTTCCTTGTCTCCCAAGACTTTCTCGGGAGGCTGGGACGAGGATCTTGGTTGCTCGGTGGGAACAATGAGTTGATTGGCAGAAGTTGAGACTTGTTCAGGAGGAGAAGGCAAAGACGAGATCTCCTCGGTGGCTGTCTGATTGGGTTGTGGAGCAAGGACTTGATCACCTACTATCATTGAAGACTCCTCGGACGCAGCTTCGTCTTCTTCCTCATCTTCAATTACAGGAGGGGGGCCAGGAAGATGTTGTTGAAATAGTTCAGAGTCCTCGCTAACCATCAGTTCCTGCAGGGCAGCAACTCAACCATCTCGGAAGTATTTCAAACTCCCATACTGCACCTGGGTCATCATTGCTGCTACCCCCCTATCCCATCCTTTGTCCCAACCAGTTCGAAATGATTTTTTCACAGCCACCTTTCTTTTCATTTTCTCCGAGGAGAGCTTCTCGGATAGAAGATCCTCGGTGGTTTTCAACTTGGCCTCCACCTCCTCCTTCTGGCGATTTACTTCTTGCAGAAGGGTCAGCTCTTCCTCGGTCGATTTCAACTTATTTTCAAGCTCCCCAAAGCTTGTGAGCTTCTCAGCATATTTTTTATTCTCTCTCTCCAAGTCTTTCACCTTATTTCCTAACTGTACCTTCTCTGCTTCAGACGCAACCAACTTCTTCTTCCATTCACCCCTATCCTCGTCGTATTTTTTACGGGATTCCTTCAAAGATTGGGCCAAGCCCTGTAAAGCATCCTCTACTCCAGACGAGGAGCTGGAAGCCTTGATTGCTTCATCTTTCTTCACTATGGTGTTAAAGCAACTCACCAGCTGAAAAAGAAAATAATGATAAGTCAGTGCCGAGATACATATATTGACTAAAAGAAAGAAAAATTCAGGATAAGAGAAACTTACTGAAGCAATGTGATGAGTAGCTAGGGATGTCAGCATATCCCTAGACATGTTTTCCTCGATTCCTTGGACTTCAGGAATGGTCCAAGTCTTTACCGAGCTCATTGCAGAACTCGGGGGAATAATGGTTGGAACACCAGCTCCACTAGCTTGGAGCTGGGGAATGGCTTCAGAAAAACTGACCGAGGAGGATTTCTTCAGTCTCCTCGGTGTCTTTTCAACAATCTCAACCAAAGAAGAACTTTTGGTTGGAGAGATGGTAATTACTTCCACAGGTGCATCCTTCTGCACAGGAGCCACTGGGGGCTTCTCGGCAGTCTTCTGAGGAGCAACAAAAGGGGCAGCATCCACTTTCTTTGTCCCCTTTGGGACATCAGCCTTGTTTCTTTTTCCATCTCCAGCAGAGGAAGCCTCCTCGAAGATAGCAGGAACTCTTCTTTTGCCCATCTTCTGACTCAGAGGAATGTGAGAGTCTGGTGAATAATCCTCAGAAGCTGGCAATGGTTCACTAATGCTGACCACTGGACGAGCAGTAAAGGACGATGTATAGCTCCTGTACTGCAACAAGTATGAAGCAGACCTGACGTGCTCGTCTGCAAATTTCTGATGCAAACTCCAGATATGTTTCAAATGCTTGATATTAACTTTTGATTCTTTTGGAGTTTTTCTCTTGTTGTCAACTGCAAACAAATACATATTGAAATGTCAATCATGCATTTATTCAAACATAATGAAATCATAATTTCAGAAATGAAATAAAATGAAAATAACCTATCCCATTGCCATATGGAGGGCATTTGGGACCCTCATATACTTCATCTCCAACTAAAGGGGCATGTTGCCAATTTTTGATAACTACCCCATGTTCAAAATAATCCCTATTTGCATCAGGGAGATTGACTACTAAAGCCCTATTCAAAAATTTAGTTTTTAAATAATAAACATTGTCTAGAATAGCCCATCTATAACAGTACATAATCTCAGGAATTCCTATACGAGTTCCATGAGTTTGATTTAACCTATGCACCCCATTAACTATTCTTCATGTGTTGGGGGCTATTTTTGCAGGAACAACATCGAAATATTGACAGAACTCTAAACACAAAGGGTTTGGTGGAAAATAAAATCCACATTCAGCAATAAAGAGGCTGGGGAACCAATGTCCCTCAGCCAAACGAAAGTAATTTGAAGGCTCAGAAAGATCCTCCAAAGTTACCCAAGATGGAATGGAATAATCTGAACGGAATTTTTCAAGAGATTCAATAATATAAACCATGGTGAATAAAAGAAATGAAGAAGAAGGAAGAAGATCTTACAGGAATAAAGGGAGATCTGTTGACAACGAACGAAAACAAGGATGAACGAACAAGAGAAAGAAAGGCTGTGGAAAACTCGAAAGCAGAAAATTGGAAGAGGTAGAAGACGGTATGATTGCCTAAGAAGCTTAAATACTTTGCCTTGGAAACGGCGAAAGAAATGATTACAAAAAGGAAACTATTACGCTACCGGCGGCTAAAAGGACAAAAAGTGCACGAAGATCGAAGCGCTTATAAAAATGTAAAAAAGGCGGATTTTGCGAATTTGGAAGGAAATTCAAATGCGGAGAAATGTTCCTAAAACCCAGGAAGATCATTTAATATTGCCATATACCGAGAAAGAATGTTCCATACTCCTCAAAGTTCGAAATATAAAACATTGGGGGCTTCTGTTGATACCAAAATTAGTATGTTGATATGGACGAATAATAAGAAGACACGTGTCAGTCTACGTGGCACAATAGCGACGAGGAAGTCCATTTCCCTGACCAAGTCATGTATTCTCCGAGGAACTCCAACACTCCGAGGAACTCTTGAACGACGAGCAACTAAGGCGGTTCGAGCTGCATCTCGACCACAGCATTGATTGCCAAATAATCAACAGTTCAACTATTCATTGACTGTTTATTATCTTGACACACACGCTTGAAGAGCATTAAATGAGTTACATTTTCATATGTATATCATTTAATGTATCACCCTTTCAGATTATGGCCTCATGGCTATATATACATTGTATTACCCTCATTCAAGGGGAGAGGAATTTCTTGAGAGTACTTGTAATCGAGAATTCCAAAACACTCAGCAGTAACATAACTGTGGATGTAGGTCATTCTTATAAGGCTGAACCACTTTAAAAATCTTTGTCTCATTTTATTTATCTGTGATTGAATTATTAGAGTAATCTAATTTTTTACATCAACACTTGGGTTGAATGAATTTGCTTAAATTACAAACTAAGAGTTCGTGTATCCAACATGACCTTCGTTTCAACCTATTTATGTAAGTGACTTAAATTTTGAAGACAATTTAATGGTTTTCCTATAATACAAAGAGTTCATAAGAGAGAGTCATAGAGTGTCTGATAATAATGTAAAGGGCATTCAGGAATTTATTAAATACACATATAGAAAACTTAACAGTGACAAGATTTTATATCTGTACAACCAGTGTATAAACGACGAATATAAGTCTTTGGAAGCTGTTGAATTATATAACTAATATGGGGTATGATTCAAGACTATAAGATATGAACATTTCATGGGGAAAAGAATGTACCATATGTTCCAAAATAATTATCGATAAATAATCGCGTGATGGAACCCCACCGGATGGAAGTGGTGAAAGATTCTCCAACACATCGTCCTTTGACCGACCTAATTGATGATGCTTTCGGATTCCACCATCGTCAAAAACTCACTTATAGATGTGGATAATATGCATTATGACCAAGTTAATGAACAAGTTGATACTAAATTATCCAAAGATCGGGAATTCATACTATTGAAACACAATGCGGTTAGACCGTTGTATAAGATATGTAAAATAAAGATCACTTGGTATTATATGCAATGATTAATTTGCATAATTCAAAGAGTCAATTTGGTTTGTCATACAATAGCGCAAATGTATTTCTTAAGCAGACTAAAGACATTCTCTCGAAAGAGAACACATTACCTGAAGTTATTCGAGCATGAAAAAAAGCATGAAGGGTTTGGGCTTGAAGTACAAATATATTCATGCATGCAAGTATGATTGCAAATTGTATCGTAGTGAAAACGAACTGGAAGATGAATGTCCTGCATGTAAGGAGCCAAGATATATGGTTTGTGAGAGTGGAAAAGATGGTACAATAAAATTTCGCAAGTGTTTGTAAGTTCCATATAAGGTATTAAAGTATTTTACCCTTGGACCACGATTAAAAATATTTTTCATTATTCCATGGATAGAAGAGGCCATGACATCACATGCTCAAGCCGAGGTGGTTGGGAATCTCATGCGTTATCCTTTCGATTTACTCATCTGGTAACTTTTAAACAAATGACACCCTAAATTTATAAAAGAACCACACAATGTCCATCTTACATTATCAATTGAAGAGTATAACCCTTGTGGTAATTTAAGCATTAATCTGAGTTATTGGCCAATTCTCAAGGCGTATTTAAGTTTCCCTCCAACACCGTGCATGAGAAAATTATTCACAATATTATCATTGTTGATACTCATGCCAGAGGCTCCCAATGACAATATTGATATTTTTTATATTCCCATTAATGGAAGAACTTAAAGAGTTATGGGATGAAGGCATTAGGACATTCAACTCTCACAAGGGTGAAGAGTTCACACTTAAAGTAATCGTTATATGGGCGATCCACAACTTTCCTACCTATGGGACCTTTACCTGTTACAATGTTCATCGTTATTATAGATATCCCATTTATGGGGAAGAAACTGAATCCAATTGGCTACATCACAGTGGGAAGATGAGTTATGTTGGTCATCTTAGATGTCTACTGAGCAGTCACCCTTTTAGGAATGACAAGTCTAACTTTTTACCTGTCAGTCAAAAGCGTAGAATGGAACCTGCTTAGCTTTTCGGTTATCAAATCCAGGAGAAGTCAAAGGCTGCGACTTTAGGGGGTAAGTTCGTAGGTAAACACCCTCAGTTTGTAATCCAGAAACATAAAGCTAGGGAGGATCTGCAAGATCCTAGTGAAATAAAGGCATGGTCCATATGACCACTTTTATTTAAGGGGGTTTCTAAGGGCACCACAGATAATACTCCAAAACACCACAACTCTTTTTTTACTACAAAATACCACTTAATTTCAATAGTTACTTCCAAATACAACAAAAGGTCCACCACATATTTAAAATGTTAAAATTCATTTACACACTTTCTCCCATCTCTCTACACATTCAAACCTTCAAACCTTTCATCTTTAACTTCTAAACCTTTCATATTCAAGTAAAGATTAAGCTAATCAGGTTGGTACATTGAATGAAATAACCTTTCAACTTCAAATGAACTAAATGAATTCAACTATTTAATTACCTTATACTATATATATTTTTACTGCTATACAATTTATTTTTACCACCAAAATCAAAGATTCCAATAATCACAAACGAACGAACTGTTGAGAGCTTCCAAGGTTATTGAACTGTTGGATCGACAGCTTCCAAACACCACCAGGTTTAAACTGTTGAAATGGATCAACCCATTGATTATTGAAATAAAAATGAACTGTATGGACATTTTTTTATTTAGAAATCAAAACAAACCCCAAAATGTTGAACGACCTGTTTAAATTATTATAAGTGTTAAACTAGAGTTTCATTCGTCAAGTTTATAACGAATTAATTACATTGATTCTTCATGTTTATAACGAATCAATGCATTTGGAATTAAGGTTTCAGTCGTTATCATTATCACAAAATGTATGACATATTTCGTTATGTTTATGCCAAATGGATCAATAATTTTTTCAATGTTTCATTTGTCATTTTTACCCCGAATGGATTTAATTATTTCGTTATCTTTATGTCGAATGTAGTCACAATCATTCAACACTTTTACCCTGAATGGATTCAATTATTTCGGCGTGAACATAATGAATCATGACTACCAATTCATAAATGACTTATGTTTACCTATGAAATGACTTATGTTTGTAATGAATACATGATTACCTCTGAAATGACTTATGTTTATAATGAATACATGATTACATATGAAATGATACATCATTACCTTAAATGTATTATTTGTTTTAATGCAGATCTTCTATGGATAACCTATTATCCCACTCTCGCAAGAATAGGAAGCCAATTACTGCCTCAGAGAGGAAGCGTCGTGAAGAGATTCATGCTCTATATGTTGATGCTGCTATTCCCTTAGAGGGAAATGTCCCTGATGTGATGAAGGTGGATGTCCCTATTATGGAGATGCCTCAGGAGGTTGAGGGTCATTTAGCGGAGGATGAAAAGGGTCAGGAAGAGGAGGAAGATGGTCAGGAGGAGGATGGTCATGGCACAGAGGAGGGTCATTCCGAGAAGGAGGGTTTTATTCCCACTGAGGGGGTGTATTACCCTTTTAGCCGAATAACCTATTTAGCATGTTACACAAGATCGCTATTGAGTAGAGTAAGAAGAAGAAGGTTACTGAAAAAGGCCCCTCGATTGCGGCTTATGGGGGCCCCAATGATCCGAGTCTATTAAAACATTTCAAGGATCACGTGGCTTACGACATTTGGACGGGTTCTGTGGTAATTACATTTTTGAACTAAGTTACATAATTAATGTTATATATTATTCATTAGTTTGATAAATTTTAATAAACAAATTTGCTTATCTTGTAAGTGGAGCGGGTGACTTTACTATGCATCAATCATTAGATGAAGATTCACGAGTGGGTATTCAATAATCTTAATCCTAGTGTACAGAAGAGGGTAAAAAAAGGCTAAGTTTGATGGACTTATAAAATATAGCCACCATTACATTGACTACGCCCTTATTTCTACTTTTGTCGAGAGGTGGCATTCAGAGACCAACACGTTTCACATACCATTCGGGGAGATGATTATTACCCTCGATGATGTAGCATAAATATTGGACATTCCGCTATTTAGTTTACCTCTTTTGAACTCGTAGCCCAAAGTTGAGGAGTAGGAGGAGAAGGAGGATGTTGAGGTCCCTCTACTGTGGACCTAGTAGGGGAGACAATGGGCATGAGTGGGGACGTTGCCCAGCAAGAATATGGTGAGCACTCAACTGTCCGATTGAACTAGCTGACCGTGAATTTTAAGGAAAGGTCGAAGGACACTAATGACTCCACTGAAGTCAAAGACTATTGTGCCAGGGCATACTTACTATACATTATCGGGAACATAGTTTTCCCTGATAAGATAAAGAATAAGATTTTAGTGTTTTACCTTCATGTTCTGAAAGATGTGAAGAAGGTGGGAAAATTAGCCTGGGGAATGGGTATCCTTACGCAAGCCTATAAGAAGTTGGGCCTTACCTCTCGCTCTGGTGTGAAGCAAATGAGTGGTTGACTCTCTCTTATTCACGTAATTAATATTTTAAATTCATATTATAATATCATTTATAAATTTTCTAAATTATTTTTATAAATTCATATTTTATATGTTTTGCAGTCATGGATCTATAAGCACTTCTCCGGTGTGGGTGGATGCATCGACATGGAATTAGATAACACAATGCCCAATATTGCACGTTGGTCATTGCAATCTGCCTCTCAGAAGAATGCATTTCAAAATATAATCAACTATCGCGAGCAATTAGATGAAATGATTGTTGGGAATGTAAGGGATTTCTTGTGATTGTTTATTGTGTTTTCTTTTCATTTGGATATTTTATGAACTCAAATTATATATTGTTTCTATGTGGGTACTTTGGTATCCCTACAGATATGCTAGAATAGCTTATCCATTTCCCGAAGTATCATTTTATAGTGGAATTATGATATTTTTTTTTTGTTGGGGAGCCCTATTACCCGAAACGATGTTTGAGACAATTCGGTCGGCTCCAAATCATAACCCATGACAGCTTTGAAGGATGAGAGGAGAAACAAGGACAAGGTCGCTCGATACAAGGTTAAATTTGGTATGTATAAATGGTACCAGTAAAATTGGCAAGACCACCTTCTATCTGAGAAGTCTATATCGGTGCCCGTATCGAGGCCTTGGGACTGTAGCAGTGATTATATGGAGTTGTTCCTATCCAAATCTCATCCCAAAGTCCAAAACCCCTCCTTTCGTAAGTCAACAAACTCAAACATGGTTGGTAAGTTTAATGTTTATACTAATTTCAAATGTGTTAACTAGTTTATTTTTACTAATTTCATTACAAATTTCATGGTATAATCTTTTCAATAAACGGACGTGGTACGCAAGACGATGGAATTATTGAAGAATAACATGGATGATGGAATTGCTGCAGATCATGGTACACTGATTGCACACAATGTCCAAGCTTGCGATATCCTTGTTGTAGCTATTGAGGTCGGTCGACCGATTGTCAGTGAAGAACGGGTACAAAGAAAAGTAAGACAAAGGGCAAAGGCAAGGAGAAAGTTGTTGAGGGGTCCCAAAGAAGGAAACAAAAATGATAGGATGCTAGTCTTATTTTTTTCAATTTCTAGTTAAAAATGGTTGCTTGTAAGTTTGAATATAAAACTTGATTGGGGTTGGTTTGAATATAAAACATGATTTCACTTTAATGTAGTTGGTTTAAATATGAATATGAATCTTGGTTTGAATATATATTATGGTATTTGTTTGAATTGAACTTTGAAATATATATTATGGTATATGTTGTTGAAATTCAACTCATTCTTGGTAACTCAATACTCATTGAAATTGGTTGATTGAAGTTGGTTTAACTTTGGACTTTGAACTCATTATTGGTATATTTTAAAGTTAGTTTAACATTAAAGTTGAAAAGTGCAATTGGTTTAATAATAAAAAGTGCAAGTGGTCTTTACACTTGTATTTGGAAAAACTGATTAGAAGTGGAGTTAGTTAAACAATTGAAAGTACAATTGGTTCAATAAATTCTTCAATCTATTCAATTTTTACAATTATTACACTTGGTAACTTTATAGTCGGAAATCTTTACCAGTTTAAACGTCATTAGCCACAAACATATCGAATGATCCTTCCATAGTTTCAATAAATATAATGAATGAGAATTGGTTAGAGATAAACCTCCCTAACAGTGGGTAATCCCAAAAATTGGGAAGGGTTCATTCGTTATGAACATAGTGAATAGGTTCAATTTTTTTGTTATAAAGATCCCGAATGGGATTTGGTTCGGGAGAAACATCCCTAACAGTGGGTATAGGTTGATAGGGAAAGAATTCATTCGCTAGAATCATAACGAATAATCCTTCCATAATCGATATATTTGTAGCGAATAAGGCCACTTTTTTTCATTACAAGTTTGATAAGAAAATCCCAGTTTGATAATTCAAGCTCATTTAAATTCATACAACTTCCTTTCATTTCAAACAACCTCATTTCAATTTTAACTTCTTTTCATTTTATACGACTTCATTTCAATTCAAGTTCATTTAATTTATACAACTTCCTTTCATTTCATACAACTTCATTTTATTTCAATTCAAGTTTAATACAAATACATCACCAAACTTTACATGATTTCGTAAAATAAATGACATCTAGAACTAGCTGATCTCGATAGGTTTATCGTTAGTTACTAGATCCTTTGGGCAGATTTTTCGAAACTCTGATACTTGATCCGTGAAATTATCAATCCAAATTTTGCTTTAGGAAATGAATAACTATGCCAATGACTTTCTATCGGTGGAATCGGACAATCATACTTCAATTTTAATACTACAAAGTGATTCTCGCAAATATGAGCTGTCTCTATGAACATTGCATGCACGGTTCGATCATGTCTCATCAGTAGAAATATGAGACACTGTCTCTTGGAGATGAGGAGGCACATGTATTTTTAAGTTTCGGCCAAAAGATAGCCACACTTTGGCATGATAATCCAAGACTTTGGTGTACAAGGGCTAGTAAAATTGTCTAATGTATGTAGCACAGTGTTCGAAAATCAATCGCAAAAACAGTGTGCATAAAAGTCATTATTTTCCATAACTTCTTCTATCAAATATTATCTCACTTTTCTCCATCCATTGGGTTCAAATCTTAGGCATTTAGCAATGCATCTTAACCCACAGTTACCGTTAGCATCAACCTCGATGATATCTTTTACAAAACCTTTATAAAAGTCTAGTATCTCATTGATATACTTTTTATATGCGGGGGAGTAGTTAGGGCACCATGGGGCGAAGTGGGTGAACTTCGTGAAATTAATTTTCTTCTTAGGTCTTTAGACCACAAGGTGTTCTTTTTCCATTGATTGCCTGGTAAGTTCGAAGCCTAAGGGATCCCTTTTAGTTAACCTCACGTGCTTTTGCTCTCAAGCAGTTGGTTTTCGAATTCTCGGTCGACCCTTGCAAGGCTTAAGCACGGGTGGCTCAAATAGCTTAGAAGTGTTGGGACAACCGATGTCCTTGAGTTTTCGTAACATGGTCCTTTGCTCATCGATAGTTGACTGTCCCCACCTCTGCTTCAAAAGTATCATTTTTTACTCGTAATCAACTATGTGTTAATATCCCCCCATAGTGTTGCCCTACCCTCCATCCCGTAGATGACCAATTTATGAGCGCACGGTACATCATAGATATTGCATGCCAAGTATAGGCACGATTGAACATCCATGCCAACTATATCATAAGTCTTTAGCTCCTCAAAAATTATGTCAATAGCATGATGAGAAACCCGATCGATGAGCTCACGTAAAATAAGAATATTATGGGAGTGCTTTCATTTTTGCAAAGAATCCTCAAACTCCCACTTAATCTCAGTCACTTGTAACTCAAAGTAGTTGTTTGTTCCAGAAAAAACCTTATAAAAAGGAAGTTGAGAACTCTCCAAGTGTCTTTTTAACTTACCATATGCTCCTTCACAACGGTTGGTAGTTCGGTTACCTTAGTGCTTAATCGTATTTGTCTAGGCACGAATGAAGCTCTCCTTTAGTTTTTACCATATGCAATATATGTAGTGAAGCGTGTTGGGTATGCAACCCAATCAAAGTGAAACAGTGTCTACATTTCGTTAAAATTATTCTTGGTGGGGGATTCAATCAAATGAATCCAATCCCTCATGAACTTATTCAATGAATCCTCATCGTGGATCTTTTTCCTAGCATGGAGTTCCACATTACGATGAATGTGGAAAGTGTAAACCATAGATCTTGCCTCAGGGAACACAATCCTTAATGCGTTCATTCATGCGTACTCTCGATTTGTGATAAAAATCACTAGACATGAAAATGGATCTAATAGGAATTTTAAACGTCTCAATGCCCACTAATAGTTCTCTTCCTTCTTCGTTGCTAAAAATGCGAAGGCGGTCCTAAACGTCCGTATGCACGATGTTATACCAACCATCTCGGATAAAGGCATCTTATTTCTATTGGACTTGTACGTGCAGTCAACAATGACAAAGAACAAAAAATACTTGGCCAGTTTGATTGAGTTTGGATGAGCCCAAAAAATCTTCCACCTCCAGGGTAGACTCATTCGTTCTATACCAATAGACGTAGTGTTTATCCCCAACCAACTTCATTAACTGTTTCATCGTCGTTCTACCCTCTTATTCGAAAATCCCCAACATCCCTTTGGCATTATAAAGGGTGGTTTTCATAGTCAAAATATTAGTAACATTACGACTTTTTATCGTCGTTAGAATGGAGCCGAATTCACCCCACTCAAGGGGGATCTCTTCAATAATTTTTCTCTCCTCTGAAGTGAGTTGACCGACGTATGCATGTCCAACTATTGTTTCTGGCAATTAGTGATTGTGAACACCGTTGAAAACTGACAACATCCACTGTCCATTGTCAAGTGGAATGCCCTTCAAAGGAAATAGGCAATTGCACTTCTTAGTGGTCGTGTCCCTCTTTCGACTTTTTTCCCCTTTATTACTCCCTCCGTTCCCATCATTCTTCCCATAATGATCACGGTACTCACCACCCCTATTATAACCCATGTGTATATGTCCCTTACGCATTGCATAAGGTGCATCTGACTTGGTGATAACAATCACTGTTTTAACAGACCGAGCTCGCTCTTGAGCCCAAGACTCTAATGCTTGCCAAGTGGGAAATACCTGAGAATAAGTCATATAATTAATTAGTAAACTTTAATTATAATATATAAATCTATTACATCACTAATCGACATTATAATACATGCCTCATAAAGAACGTCGCACTAACATCTACTAACACCAAACTACCTTCCCCGTTATGGGGTATATCGATATTCGCTAAAGTCGGATCAGTTAAAATCCATGAAGGAATCCTACATAGGTAAAATTATTATTAGGTGGGAATAAATGGAACTTGAATCACAACATTTCAACCCTTATGACAGCATAATTGCATTTAATAACATTCTCGCAATGTAATTGGTAACATAATTACATTGTATATTTGAATTCCATTGTATGTTTCCTAAGGGCCACTACATCATTGAATCACTTGGATAAATTTGTATGTTCGTGTTTCATTCAGCATTAATATACCAATTTTTTTTTATTAGTTTGGGGTAAAAATGTCGAATATATATCAGCATCTCGGGGTAAATCTAACCAACCAGGTATAGATGGTTCGGGATGATTATAATGCATTTAGTGCATCAATTCGGTAGGTTCATAACGAATGGACTGAGGTAGAAAAAATATAAAGTTGGTTCGGGAGATTTACCCCGAGTTTTTACCTTAAAATTGGGGGGCCGATTCCGAACCACTGTATGTTTTCTGGGATCTTTCACATTTTCAATCCTTATGAATAAATAAATATATATGTAATGATACCCAAAGTTTACCTAAAAAAATGGAATTTGCAGAGTTGTCATTTGCTTTTGAGGTGTTGTCATTGTCTAATGGTGGAATATCCATTAGTATTTGAATATTTAAATAACAAACCCTAGTTATTTTATTATGTTGTAGATGGTTGGTGTGTGGGGACCATAGGAACAAAATTTTAATAATGTTGTTGAATATGGTTGGTTGGATTAATGGTGAAAAATTTGTTGGGTGAAGTAAAGATGAGAAAAAGGAGTCCTATTATATATTCAAACTAATAGGACTCCCTTTCTCATCTTTACTTCACCCAACAAATTTGTCACCATTAATCCAATGAACCATCTTCAACAACATTATTAAATAACTAGGGGGGGTGTGTGTGTTCTTACTACTATTTTTATTACATTTATAAAACTTTGCATCAGAACTTTGCTCCATATTCTTTGTTACTTTTAAAGTCTCTTTGATGAGAAAGCATTATTGAAAGATTAAACATATGATTCCTAATAACTAAAATATGCTCTCGAAATGGGCCATTCCTCTCTTAATTTTATGTTCATAATTTTGTATATCATCAACAACAACGCTCTTGGATTGAATCAATAAAAGGCTTGGTGATGCGAAGGGTGACTGGATGAACGAGCTGCACAGTATACTCTGAGCCAACAAGACCACCCCACGGATAGTAACGGGAGAAACGCCTTACATGGTCGCCTTTGGTATAGAAGCGATGGTCCCAACTGAAATAGGACTCCCTAGTCACAGTGTCCTTAACTTCAATTCCCTAAAAAGCGATGAGATGAGACGGATGGACTGCAACCTAGTGGAAGGCTTAAGCGAACATATTGTTAAAAATAGTTTTAAAAATATTAAATGTATTTCTTGTTAAGAAATATGAAGAAAAGGAGAATTTCTTGATGTAAAATTATGAAGTGTGTCTTTTTAAACATAAAATGAGAATTTATGATGTTATAATGATGAAAATGTATTTTTCACAAAGTATGAAATCACTTTCCTCACAATCCTCGATAACTGTTACGACTTTCTCGGTGGGAGGTTGCACTTCATGTTGGCAGTATGCGGCCTAAAAGTTGTTATCTTGAAAGAAGATTTTCATCCCCGATTTCATATTCTTATCAATGTGGTTATACCATAGTTCAGGGAAGTCGTATTAAGGGAAGTTTTGACCTTCCTTGATAAACCTTTGGTTCACGTTTGGAGTGTAGTGGATAAAAATAGAAAGGGAGAGTTTGGGGTGTAGTGGTATTTTGTGCTGTAATTAAGTAATATATATATATATATATATCAGGTCGTGGCCCTTAGCAAAAATCTGATTTATTTTCCTTGTGGTATTTTGAAGAAATTTATGTGGTGCCCTTAGAAATACCTTATAAATCTTGTCGTATTGGAAGGAGCACCGTGTAAGACATATAATTGATATGATACACACAGATAATAATTTTGTAGAACATCTAGTACGAACATGTATGTGTGGATGTCATTCGAAAGATGAGATCGAAAGGAGATGAAAAAATAAATTATGGTTAAAAACTGATCCCACAATTGGAAGAAATTCGATTCCCGCTGGTGCTTTCACTTTAACCACTAGTGAGAAAAATATCCTCCTAAACCTGTTGTTCAACTTGAAGCCTCTGAATGGCTATTCCGATAATTTTCACAAGGTTATAAGCTATCAAACAAATTACCTGAAATAATTCATGTCTCGCGACTGGCATGTCATCATCCAATTAATCCCTATATTTTTTAGACAATGCTTTTCTGAGCACAAAAATCTCGGCATGAAAATTAGGCAAATTAGTTTGTGCTTCACCTTACTGTGTGCAAAAGTGGTAAACAAGATGCACATTAAGGCCGTAAAAGCCACTTTAGACGAGGCGACTTGTGTCTTGGAGAAGTATTTTCCACTGTCATTATTTTACATCAGCATCCACTTGCTTGTGCATTTATGAGATGAGGCTTTGTTATGTGGACCTGCAAGGTATCGCTGGATTTATCCTTTTGAGTGATTGATGAAAACGTTAAAAGACTACGTTAAAAAAATATGGTATATTAGAGGGTAAATTGCAAAAGAATACATAGCAGTAGAATCATTGTTATACATTCAGGAATATATACCAATTAAAGGGCTTATGAGGTTCAATCCTCATGGAGAATGAGTGAATGAGGAACCTGATGAGTTAAAAGATGAATTGCCTTTTGAGAACCCTAAAAAATTGATACTCGCCAATCTACAAAATGAGCAAGCAACTCGTTATGTCTTCGAATCCCAAGATGAAATTGAATATTGGAGAGAGTAAGTAACTACATTTATAACTTATTTTTATTTGATTACCTTTATTATCTATATCACCATTTAAAATCTATAATTTCATGAACACTTTTAGGAAGTATGAGCGCGAAATGGCCAGAAATCATAAGAGAAATGATTTTAGGGCACGGGAATCAAAAGATGTGATTCCCACCTCTTCTATTGCGGTTATTTATGTATGTTTTGTAAAACATGGCCTAATATAAATTCATTCATAAATGCAGATTTTAAACAAATGTGAGGTATACTCAAGGCTTTCATGCTTAGCTAGAGGTCCTAATTTTCGTGCCAAGGAGTTTAAAAAATCCCGCATCAATAGTTTTTATTTCATCTCCCACCCGTGCGAGGAAAACTATTTATGCGAAATAAAGGAATATCAATTTATGCCGTAATAACTTATGTAGCTATCAAAAGAAATAAAAATCCAAAGGATACAGTGCATATCTATTATGGAATTGTTCAACAAATCTTGGAATTGAATTACTTAGTCGTCAAAGAAATCGTCTTTTATTGCGACTATGTGAATGTGGAGGTCGGCGACAATTGATATGATGTTATGCATGCACCGAAGGGTTTGAATACTCAAGCAGAAGCACTAAAGGCCCCTATAGAGTTTCAGTCTACTCTTGATGACAATCCTAATTTGATCGTTCTTTTAGTTTATCTAGACAAAGATTGAGTTTCAAAACATTATATTATTGTCATTTAGTTAACGCTTGTACGACAACCCTAATTCTATCATATGCATTGGACTAATCCTTATATTTATTTATATTTGTGTATTTTATATTCATATATTTAGTTCTCTTACACTTGCTTCCCAATCGCTCATATTTTGCAAAATATCATTATGTAGTTCTTCTTATGTTTTGAATATGACACTAGTAAAAAATCACTAATTTGAGGTAACCTGACAAATAGTCCCAAATTCTATTGATGTTCACTAAGACATAATGCATCAAAGTCTCTTATTAGTAACACTAATTCCATTTTCTTAAACTCTTCAGTCACTAATCCTACTTTGTTTCGTGTTATTATTCGATTTTTAGATTGTATCACTAATCCCACTCCTCTTATTATCGTATTTATGTTCACATATATTTTCATAAATAAAAAACCCAAAACGGGGGCCTATATCATAATTCCCAATTTAGAATGTTCATATAATGTTTTACACTTTCAACACATTTCAAATATATTTTCAAAAATCAAAATAGACATCCTAGATTCGTATTATGGGTAAGACCCTAACCTTGTTCATCTTACTACGTGGACTTTGATACCATTTTTGGCTACGTAGGCGTTTCGAAGTTATTTTAGGATTCAAGTCCTTTGTTACTTACCATTTGGAATATTTTGAAGTCTTGTCTGCAAGCCCAAGTTGAGAAGGAACATTTTAAAGTCTTATTCCGTGGAAGGAAACAATCACTGCAATGGATTTCGATGAAGATATTGCGATGTTATTATCATATTCCCGCAAGCATACAGTGTATTATTATTATTATTATTATTATTATTATTATTATTATTATTATTATTATTATTATTATTATTATTATTTGTGTTGAATAATTTGATGGTTTCAGTTAGTTAATTTGTGTTGTATTATAATTTTTTAATTTATGCACAACGTAGTGGTTAAATATTTATTTTTGAAAATGTAAACAGGTTTGAAAACCATACTTTTTTTGGGATGCAGGTAATTAAATTTTATTTATTTATTTAATTTGGTCACGGTTTTGGATAATACCAAAATGTGACAAAATTAAAAAATTAATATCTGGTCACAGCTAAGAACCGTGATCAAATATTATTATTTTTGTCATAGTTGTAGTCATGCTCAAAAACTGTGACTCCATCGTGACTATATATTTTAATATTTTAAACGATCACACTGGGATCACGGTCTCAAATCGTAACTAGCCAATCACCCAATGGTTGTGAGCCCAATATGGAGTCATGATTTTGCACCGTGACCCATGATTTTATCACCCTTAATAAGATTACGGTTCAAAATCATGACCCATACACCCTGGTCACGGTCCAAAACCATGACCATCAATCTATTTTTGTGTAGTACAAATCAACTATGACACCAATATGATATAAGCTAGTAGGTTTATAATTGATATATCCATGATAAGGTATATTAACCGATAAATTTTGTATAAACCATCACTTGTAATCCTACGACTCTAAGTTGATTATAGTGAATGCTAATGGATAAATACCGAAACTACAAATAATTGAATCATAATACAACTACATCAAAATAACTACATCGTTATATAAAGCACACTAAAATATATAATATACACAAACCATTGAAAAGTACACACATATGTTAATAAATTACATGCAACCTTGATATGGTTTACACCTTAACAACAAATTTAATGGATTGTTAAAAGCGTAGGCACACTGAAAAATAAGGCACACGCAATTGCGAGCAAGGTAGCATATATGTAATTTTCAATAAGGTACACATATTTCTCAACAAGTTGTATTTATTTTTTGCCAAAAGTAAATGCAATATGCTTAAATAAATACACTTATACTAAGTATATGTAATACAAAAAGAAATTACACACAAAATAAATCCCACAACAAACAACTACAAACATTTTACTATAATTACATGCAATTCAACAATTCGAACACAAAAATAAAAAAAGTACGCAGATAAAATTATAAAGTACATGTAAACATATAACTTCTTATATCGTCGTTGTTATTTGTTGCACCGAGATAATGCACCATCAAGAAACATCACAAACCTACAATTGGCAAAACTAATAATACACCTCCTAAAAATTGATAAAATCTCCAGAGTACTCGAGTTCGAGTCAGAATACAATGTGATTCCGAGTTATTTAACGACGCATAATCTCAATATATAAAAAAGCATAAGACATATCCTCATTATCATCTAACAAACATTTTCCTAATACTTTCTCACTCAAAGTATGGTGATAACCGATTTTAAAATCATAATTATTCTTCACCTCTTTCATGACATCAACTTTCTTAACCAAAGGCTTTTCTATCATCTAGTCAAATAACAAAGTCGAAACCAACTTCAACTTCGTCACCATATTATGTGGATTGCTAATCACACCATTACAGATGTGCACATTATCAAGAGTTCGAATATGACAGATACCATTAGGAACACAAATAAAAAAGTGAACTCTTTAGCTACAACCTTTATACGCCTTTTAAAAACACTTAACAACAATTAATACATGTATTTTCGTTCTTCACATAAACGTATGTAAAACCAATATCAATCGATACTTCTTTAACTTATCCTGAAACTCCTTTATACCTCCTACAAACGTTGTTTCACAAGACTTGTATAAAACTTATAATCCTCAAACAAGTATGTCTTCGACTACTTGATTCAACATTTACCACATACTCCCTATCATCTAGACCGCTACTTCCACCAATAATTACATCCAAAGCAAAACAACCACTCATTTACCACAATACAATCAACACTTGATGTTCCCAAATCAGTCACATAAATTAAGATAAATCAAATAATACCTCAACATGCAACGAACATTTTTGTCACAAGATTAATAATAACTGTTTTCACTTCCAAAAGAATAACTCAAATAAAAGTAACCTGCCTCCGAATCACTAAACCTATCACACAACTCACTATATATAAAATCATATGTATTATACTAGAAAATTTCAATATATACCTATGTGTACATATAACTTCACTTATAAATCCCGCTCCAGTTCATTTTCTTATGTATGTAAACATCATAATTAAAATTTAGCAATGTAAACATCGAGTAAACACGTGCAAGTCATATTTAACAACACTAAATGTAATGATAACATCCATTTGTAGAACAAAAAATAATGAGAACCATAAACCTTTGAGAAATATGAAATGTACACAAAAGACGTACGACATGCATTTACTTTGAAAACAGACTAAACAGTATAAAACATGATTTCAAGCAAATAAAATAGAGATATCCACGAAACTTCTCATTTATATTAGATCAACGATTATTAATAAAACATTGAAAAAAATATTTCAAATAACATTATTGGAAATAAATGCAAAAGTAAAAGCTTTATACACATTTCATGTATCAAATAAGAATCTACGTAAAGTATAAATAGATTGATACTTGATTTTATAAAGATTAAAAGAAACACTTAATATCGTCTTTCAATTATCCACATGAGCAGTCACGTAGAACAAATGTTGTCTCGGGAATCACCAATACAAAAATAAGATAATATGCAAAAATAAAATAAGAAAATTACTACATCTACATATTCCAATTCAACCAAATAACATACTACACAAATCAAAAGCTTCCATAACATAACCACCCCCCTTTTGAAATAATTCTCTTTCCAAATTTAAATGAGTACCCATATATACATTGAATAACTGAGGGTATTAGTGCAAATAAAAACAATCGACCTATTGCTTATCATAACAACTTCATAAATATGGATCCCACGGCAAGGAGGAGGACCTTCGCAATTAAACAAATACATACCCCATTGCTCATAAAATTCAAACTAAGAGCCTAAATTTTAATAATTTAAAATTTTGTATTAGTATAAAAAAATATAATGTAAATGAAAAATGAAACTAAAAATTGTTGGTCTAATTTTGGCATAGATATAATGATTATGTACCAACCATAAAGTGATTATGGTTCTATTGAAAAATAATGGACTTTTTTCACTTAACCCACTGTAATAATGTCGTATTTTGACATAAACCCCATGAAGTTTAAAAATTATACATAAACTCCTAAAATCCTACGAAGTCACTGTTCTATTAAAAAGTACTCTTGGTATGTAATTTGACTTTACCATATCATTTCATTTAGAAAAAATTCCCTTCTTATTTCCCCACTTCATCTTCTTCCTCAAATCTAACAAATCCTAACCCTAATTTCAAGAGCCCATTTTCTTATTCGATCAAAATGAAAGAAGATGAAGTGGGCCCATTTTCATTCAATTCAGTGACCATGAAATGCATAAGCATCCACGTGTATGTATTCTTCTTCTTTTTTCAACAAATCATCATTGTTTAATAAGAACCATGAATTGGCATAGAAATGATGAACATTAATAAGTTCATACTTTTGATGAATAAAATATGAAATAAAAAATAACCATTAGGGGTCTGCACCCCAACTATAACTGAGGATGTTGATTAAAGGCAATAAACTCCATTATTTTATTTGCAAAGAAAAAAAATTGTTTAGATAAATAACCTATATTAAAGACATAGAAGCTCTAAATGATTTCTCATCGAATCCATAACAGTTTAAAAATCTACTTAATTTACCATTACGATAATAGATCTTTCCAAGATGATTTTAACAATCTTTGTCCAAAGTCAAGTAACGATTATTTTCAACGAGGCGCTTTAATGGCATTCTTTAAGAGATTGTCTTTTGTTAAGTAAAGGTTAGATCAATGCAAACAACCACCTGCGAGAATATATTCCATGATAAGATTAAAGCATTTAAATTTAGACAATTTAAGTATAAATGCACACAAATATATGTTGGAAAATATGTATGCAAAGGCAGAAATGAAACTCTTCTATTCATAACAATAATATCAACTTCAATACAATAATGTAAACTTTTGAATACAACTCTATTAAACTTCAAATTAATACTAAAAACATCAAGGCATGATGTCACTTTCCTAAATACAGTATTTGTCCCACCAAGATAATTCGGTATACAAATGGGAATCCACAAATCCGTACTCAAAATACAATGAAGCGATTGCACTTTCTGCAAATTTTATGTTTGAAGACAACCCTTGGATGTAGCAGCGAAGAATAGACAAACAGTTTCTTACTCTATTTATGTACACAAAATAGAGTAAGAGAATGTTTGTATCTCCTGAAAATTGTAAGTAAGTAACTGCAGGGTTTGGGAAATCTAAAACTGGATTAATCTGAATAATGTGCAATTTCAAATTAGGTTGCCTTTATTTATAGGGAATGAAAAGCTATGTCTTCAAGAGTCATGACCGATGGATTTAACAGTCTTAATTAATTCCGAAATAGTGTAACTGCTAAATACCAACAGTCAGAATCCATTTTCGAATAGGTGCAAGTAAAATCGAACCGATTTTACACGGACAAAAGAGTGACCCCGCCCCCGCTATCACGATCCAACCCGAACAAATATCGACAGCCCGCTACCACTGCAGACACACGGCATGCGAAGTGTAAAGTGCCCCGCTAGAGCCTCGACAGTCCATTACCCCGAACGCGCGTGCACCTGTGCGTGTGCTTGCACCGTATTTGAGCTTTCTTGAATAACCCTCTTAAATGCTTGATGGAGTAACTTTTCATCTTACATTTTTACTTATTAATTACACGTGTGGCCATCCTGGATCCTCGCGAAGAGAGAGAGGTGGGTTCATCTCACGCGGTGACAGGATCTTGGTCCCGCGTATCCCTCTCGGTTGCGCTTCGGCCGTCGTCGGCGATGTGTGAGGTAAAAAATATAGAGAGATGGAGTCGCCAGTCTATTTTACTCAAAACAGACAAAAAAAAGAGGATCCATATCGAAGGATAGCATCCAAAGACATACTGATGCATACAAAACCAAAATTGATTCAAAACCGATTCGGAGGCTAAGTTACGAAATGAAAAGGTGTTAGTCACCCATTTTGCCCTTGTAGTCTCTCATGGATTTGTTACTATTTTCCTTTATTCCCCCATGGTATGTCTGCATGTGTATATGTAGTGAAGATAGGAATCATCGACTTATATCATGGAAGAGATAAAGCGAGTCATCCACAGGAATGTTCCTAAAAAAAAAGATTAGAAAATAGGATTTATGCGATTATCCTAGCGTTGATCGTTATAATGGAACGATAATGCATATGGAATAATACGCCACTAAGAACAAATATATGTATATGCAAAAGAATTATAAAAATAGAAAGTGGGAGAAAATTAGGACTCGAATCTCGGGTTTTACCCCGAGATGCCTACGTAGCCAATAAAGGCATCAAAGTTCACGTAGTTCGTATACAAAACGAGGGGTGGGGTTTATCCCATAAATCTAATCGAGGACATATCTTATGTGTGTGTGTGTGTGTGTGTGTGTGTGTGTGTGTGTAAAAAGGTGTTTTAGTTGTGAGAAAAGTGTGAGAATTACCATTTGGAATTTATGAGCAAACCCTCTTTTTCTTATTTTTCGAGTTTTATTTATATGAAAATAAAGGATGTGCAATAAGACTAAATAAAAAGTATATTAGGATATGTGATATCGACAGAATAAAAGTGCTTAGTAATAAAAATAAGTTAATGCGAATTTAGGAGAATTTGAAGAGAGAGTTGAGAAAGTTGGACCTTCTTGAAGATCTTGAACTTGATCTTGAATGTTGGAGAGCAGCCCTTGCACTTAGATGGTGATGAAGGGTAGTTAATTCACCAATTTTAGTGGAAAAGGTGATGAAAAGTGAAGGTTTGAAGAGGATTTGGATGTGAAAATCACGATGATTTCAAGAGAGGTTTTCTGAGTTCGCTGAGAGTGATGGATTTCATATTTTGGGTTCCCTTTTCAATAAGGTGAGCCCCCTTTTTATAGGCCCAGGGAATTGTCGATCGGCATAGGCATGGTCCTGCCAATCGGCAGGTGTTTTTAGGCACACTGCCGATAGGCAGGATTTGGAACCTGCCATTTGGCAGTCTCTTTCAGGTTCCTTCAAAAAAACGATCGTAAAACACAAACCGTTGATCCGAATCATGCACGGGGTGAACCAATGGAAAGTTATTTCAGAGAACTTTGAAAGTCTTTTAGACTGCTCCCGGGTCTGGGAGTTAACTTTGAGTCAAATATGGCTCGAAAGCGCTCGTCGGTCCTTTGGACGGGAGGTTATCGGATGCAAATAGATCGTTCGTCTGTATGGTAAGTCAGAATTACACACGGGGTAGACTGTTGGAAAGGTTATGAGATGTAATTCAACATTACAAAGAGTTTGGCTCACTTCGGGGAGTTAACTTTGGTCAACCAGGGCTGGGGAGGGTTTGGTGACCTTTCAGAGTAAAACGGATCGTTCGTCCGCACCATAAGTCAGAATCGTAAATGGGGCAGACTGTTGGAAAAGGGTTTCAGAGCCCTTTGAAGATTCATTCAGTCTCGGTTAAGACGAATAGTTAACTTTGGTCCGAAGGAGCCCGAGAGCGTTCGGTGACCTTCTGATTAAGTTTCGGGGGAAAATGAGTCATTCGTCCGCACCGTAAGTCATAATCGTGCATGGGATAAAGCATTGGAAAGGGGTTTCAGTGACCTTAGAGGATTCATTTAGTCTCGATCAAGATGAAGAGTTTGACTTTTGGTCAAATGGAGCCTTGGATAGCCCGATGGCCTCTAGGTCAGTACCCGGGGTATGATTTAGGTTTGTAGTGATAAAGGGAGGTGTTAGGAACCTGAGGAGAGGTTAGGGGGTGCTACAATAAGGTGTATACAGAGCCCCTTGACGGATGAGTTTGGAACAAATGATAGCCATCGAATAGACACCGCATGATGCCTTTGAAAGAGGATAACCAGAGGGTCGAGGCAGATTCTGAGTACCTAAGGATGAGGATTACTGATTCAGAGGGTTGAGGCCGATTCAGAGGACCTAAGGATGAGGATGACCAAGTCAGAGGGTCGAGGCCGATTCATAGGACATAAGGGGGCATACTGGTGATGGTAAAAAAGGAAGTGATGACCAAAGATTGAGGTCAATTCCGAGGACCTAAAGCAATGCAGCGGATGATCAATTCTTCGAGTCAAAGCCAATTCTGAGGGCTAAAATTGTGATGACCAATTTTGTGGGTCGAAGCCAATTCAGAGGGCTTAAATTGAGATGACCAATTCTGTGGGTCGAAGCCAATTCTGAGGTCTTAAGTTGTGATGACCAATTCTGCAGGTCAAAGCCAATTCTGAGGGCTTAAATTGAGATGACCAATTCTGCGGGTCGAAGCCAGTTCAGAGGGCTTAAATTGAGATGACCAATTCTGTGGGTCGAAGCCAATTCTGAGGGCTTAAATTGAGATGACCAATTCTGCGGGTCGAAGCCAATTCTGAAGGCTTAAATTGAGATGACCAATTCTGCGGGTCGAAGCCAATTCTGAAGGCTTAAATTGAGATGACCAATTCTACGGGTTGAAGCCAATTCTGAGGCCTTAAATTGAGGTGACCAATTCTACGGGTCGAAGCCAATTCTGAGGTCATAAATTGAGATGACCGATTCTGCGGGTCGAAGCCAATTCTGAGGGTTTAAATTGAGATGGACAATTCTGCGAGTCGAAGCCAATTCGGAGGGCTTAAATTTAGACATTCTCGGGGAACCCTTCCAGGGAAATTACCTCGAGATTTTGATTTGAGCTGGGGAGCTGATTGCTGGGGAAACTTTCGTGTCTTCCGAAAACTTTGCAGGGGAATAGCCAATTGGATGCCGTAAATCCAACTGGGGAAGTGATTAGGTGGTCAAGGGTTTGGACATTTTGCTCAGGGAAATTTGAAACTTTTGGTGAATAGGAGATAACCTGAGGTTTAGGATACTTTAGGGGTCCTCTGGGGACGTTGCTGGGGGGAGATTCTCTTGGATTTTGAGAGTTCCGCTGGGGAAATAGGGGTTCTGCTTGAGGGAGTGTGAATTTTTCTTAGTGAAAATGTTCTAAATCCCCTCCCCCCCCCCCCCGGGATTTTTAGGAATTTTTTGAGGATTTTTCAGGGTTTTTTGGGATTTTCTGTACGAAAATTTAAGGGGGGTGCCGATCAGCATGGTGTGGAGGGTGCCATTCAGCAGTGGCACAAACTTTTGGACTGCCTCGAGAAGGTGGAAGGTCAGTACCGATCGGTAGGTGAGGCTGAAGCACCGATCGACATGACCCTTGGCTTCCTATAAAAAGGGGGTGGGTTCCCCTCATTTTTCACGGCTTCTTGCCTTCTCTCTTTCTACGATTTTCTTCTGTGAATCGTTCTAACATTCCGCAACCTAAAAAATTGTCGTTTTATGAGCACTGCGGTACACTGGGAGAGGTTGGCTATTGATGACTGGGCGAATGTGGAGTGGAGGGCCAGGGCGCTCTTGCTTTGGGGAGTGAGAACTCTTTTGATGCATTTGAGCCAGTGGCGGATGAGCGGAATTTACTGTAGGAGCCGTCGCGTCATCGCTCTTCTAGGGTGGTGAACCCTGGTGGTTATGTTAGTACAAAATAACTTTTCGCATTCTTTTCTGGTGATTTCCTTTTTTTCAATTTTGACAAGGCTTTTTCTTTGACAGTCTGATGTTTCTTTATCGACTATGCGTGCCCGTGGGACGACGGGGCTTAAGGATGTCTGGGAACACCTTCCACCTGTGGTGCGTTGGGTAGTATCGTCAGCAGGCTTTGGGAGGCTGGCGTCTGTGCTGGATGAGACGCCTCGTTCGACGGGGATCTTATGCGCTTTGGGGGAGAGGTAGTGGAACACTACCCACACCTTCCATTTTGGCTTTGGGGAGATGACTATGACTGCCATAGATGTGCATCAGTTACTGGGGATGAATTGTGATAGAGAGCAGATAGAGGTGGATCTCTCTTTACGGGTGAGGCCAGAGGCGGTGCGGACGGCGCTAGGTGATGTGGGGAGGATAGTATCTGGGCACTCCATTCGTTTGTACTGAGTAGGGTGATTGATGTGGAGGACGGGTTGCAGGTGAGGCAGATGGACCGGTTGTTTATCTTGCTGGTGTTGGGGGGATTTTTAGTGGCGCCGAGCGACGACGTTGTCCACTTATGGTTTTTTCCATACTTGAGGATGTTTTCGAACATCCCTCTCTATGATTGGGGGAGCCAGACTTTGGCAACCCTTTATTTTTCTCTGGACACATTTAGCCGGTGCTGCCGAAAAACTTTTTCTAGAGCCACGTATCTTCTTGAGGTATTCTTTAGTTTGCACACTTTCCTTTCATGCATTAACATTCTTCTTGTGCATCTCTCTTTTTTTACCCCGGATTCTTGTCTTTGGCAGACGTGGTTCTATGAGGTCATTGGGTGTAATACCTAGCTGATTGCTTTGAAAGACGATACTGTTGGGGACTTTTGCCGTTTGTACCGGTAGCAGAAGGCCAATCGATAATCGAGGAAGTCTCTTTCCCTACAGGCGATGCGTCAGGTCTTGAATGGCTTGACCAGTGATAAGGTAAGACTTTTTCCTTCTTCAGTCTTGGTCTTTGTGTGCTTTGATTCCATATTCACTTATATCTGCTGGGGATTGTTCAGGTGACCTTTTACCCGTGGGGGATGGTTGTTCAGGACACGAGGTCGACTGGCGTGAACGCGTAGATGAGGCGTTTGCTAACGCATGAGTTTGGCCACTCCTGGTATCTCGGGGAGAGGGTGGTCCGACAAATTGCTGAGGAGGAGGTGGTGGTGCCACCTGCGAGTCCCCCTACGTCTATGAGGCGAGAGCAGATGCTGGCCGAGGATGCGAGGATCCTGGCGATGATTGGCGGGTCCTATCGGTTGTATACCAAAACAGCTATGCCGTACGATTATATGGACTTCGTGACAAGCTGGATAATGGCGCCTAGTATATATGATGCGCTTCCCTTCCCTCAGGAGGGTTCGAGTCGGCCAGTGGGGTCTCTCCCACAGTGGTGGTGGTTCATTGACATCTGCAGTGGCGGCGGCTTCGGAGGTTCCCTTTATGCGGTTCCATACCCCTTCATACAACATTCCGTGGGCTGATGGAGGGATGGTGCCTATGTTGCATCATCCTCATGCGATGGACCCGGAGGAGTTGGGCTAGACAGAGAAGGTCCTTCGTCCTGTGGTAAACCTTTTTGGTCTTTTCTTCTTTCTTTTCTGGTTTCTTTTAATCTTCTTTACATGACACTGATTCTGCCTTTTCTTATAGCAAGTCCTGGTGTCCACCACTTAGCTAAGGGACATTAGGGACTGGATATCTTTGGTGACTGTCCATATTCATCAGGACGCGGTTCCTGTTACTTCTTTCTTGGTGTTGTCTGCCTCATCCGGGGAGGAGTCTGCTTCGAGTAGCGATGGTGCGCCATCTCGCCGCAGAGGAAAGAGAGCGCGATGCAGGGATGGAAGCTCTTAGAGAGAGAGAGGGGGGGTTCGGGCTGAGTCCCGTTATTTTTCTTTTTTTCCTTTGATTCCTGTAAAACTGATGTAACAGAAGAAAATCTATGCAATACAATGGAGTTTTTATTATCTTCTGTTAGTAATGAATGAATGAATGCATATGTGCTTTTTACTTTGCTGTTGAGACCGTAAAAAGAAATATTTTTCGAATTTTGAAGGAAAGTATAAAATGAGAAATTATATAAAGATGGAAGGGGATTTCGAAATTTTGTTGAGAATATCAATTTATTTTTATTGAGTTTTCTGATTTTAGCAAAAGAGAAAAAGGTAAGTTTCCAAAAATAGGGGATTATCGATCGACAAGCCCCCTGTTCTGCCTATCGGCGGGTCAGTCCAGTCTAATCAATCAAGGCTTTGATTGGTACTCTCTTCAGCCTTTGTTACCTTGTGGGGCAGGATTCCCTCCGATTTCTATAGGGGTTGTGTCTTTTGTGAGGGTTTTCAAGTATAAAAAGGGGTAAGGGTGGAGTATTTTCATCACACCTTCACATTCTAACTTTCTTATTCCGTGAGATGGATCTCCCTGGTAGTGTTGAGTTTGCCAACTGCCTTGAGACTTTGGAGGCGATGTGCTCCTACAACATTGACTACGATGCTTTTAATATGTGTCAAGTCTCTTTATGGCATAATCGGCCCATAGAGTGGAACATGCTGATGGTGGTAGTACAATTTTGGTACCCTAAGGACCATGTATTGCTTTGGCTTGGAAGAAGTCTGTCCCACTATGAGGAATTTTTTGCCATGTTGGGGGTAAATTCTAGTGTGGCGGTTGTTGTGCCTGAGTTTTCTCGGTCTCCTCGGGAGCTATTGGTCGGAATTCTCCACATCTCGCCTTTGGCGGGTAGACCTTTGGTTACTAGAGGAATGATTTCCCTTCCGACAGTGCTGTGGTTTGTGCATTTGTAGGAGATTGGTGATGCTGGATATACTGGAGCCGTCGTTATGGGCTTGGTTTTGAAATTGTTGCTGGTGACTGGGGAACTGCTGGTGGACCTAAAACTTGCAGCCATTACTTCATGGATGTCATACCATCGCAGAGACTTTGAATGGCCTGGATGCCTGGCGAGAAGGTCGTTCTAACTTTCTGAGGGGTAGCCCTGTGATGATGTTCATGTGGTTGTCTGAAATATTCTGCCTGGTGACTCCACCGGAATATCTTTTGTCAGTTATGCCCGACTTCTTTTTGCGCTATTTTATTAGTGTTAGCCTTGATATCGAGAGCTAGGAGAACTAGTTTGTGGAGCATGGGGCTCTAAATCTTCATTGGGAAGTGCCTTGGTGGGGACAACTGCTGCCTATTCTGGAGTTAAGGGAATACCCATACGTTCGGCTGGTTGGTCTCAGACAGACCTCTTTCTATTTTTCTTGGCGGCTTCTGCACCAATTTGGTTTAGAGCAGGTCGTGCCACCTCGGACACTAGACTTCTTTCCGGTAAAAGATCTGACAGAGTGTATGCGTATGCGTCTTGGCCCTTTGTGGGAGAGTCGGCATCCGTCGACCCATCCTTCTCAGTCCGTTGGGAGAGTCTGGCACATCCCCGGGGATTATATGAAGTGGTTGTGCAAAAGAGTAGTTAGCAAGATGTTGGTAGTGGAGACTGGACAAAGGTGTCTTGTCTTATCTGATACCATGGAGGGAGGTGTTGTGGCTTTTTCGAGGTTGGTTCGAGCTTATCGGTCTATGGAGCATCTGCGACAATCTACTCAAGCAGGGGAAGCTTTGGGACCCCAGGGTGTAGATGATGATGATGGAGCGGGCTCCTCTGGTAGCTGTGGGTAAGATTTTTGGAGAGTTTGTTTTGTAATGGGGAATAAATTTAAGAATTCATTCGGCTTTTTAGGAAGGTAGGAGGAAGGGAGTTATCCATTCCTTTTCTTATGTAATTGCACTGTAATTTCTCATTAGTGAAATAAATAAGTTTTTGATCATCCAGCTGTTCCTTTTGATGAATTTTGTATTTTTAAATTATCTATACCGATTGCTAAGGCATTCATAATCCTTTTGTTCAAGTATATGTTAGAATGAACTGTTGTTCTCGGAGATAAGAAAAGAATAGTTTTTTGCAAAAAAGAAAGGGTCGTGCTCATGTAAGATGTATGAGTGATGATACGTAAATATTGCATATTTCATCCTCCGAATGGACGCATATTAGCCCCCTTGGGTATCTCATTCCCTATATTTATTCTCGTTAACCAGACAACCTCGGATTTCTACGTTAACATGTTTTGCAGGGGTTAATTGAGCTTTCATAGGTATTTGGATGCTAAGTATGAAGTTCGGACGCATTGCGCTCGATTTTTGTACGCGATCGCATGTTCAAGGGCATTTTAGTATTTTCACAGCTTGGTCATCTTCACGAAAGTTATCTCCCTCCTCACTAGCTTCGCGTGACCACAAATGGTGCGCGATTCCGAGTTTGTATGATGAAGTTACGGCGATTTCAGTGGAGGGAAAAATAATGAAACCAAAAGAGGAGGAGAAGAGGAAGGAAAGGCAATGCAGTAGGCTGCTTGATTCTGCCCTGCTTGATCGATCGATCGATCCTCATCGACAGTGGATATTTTGTTCATGATCGATCGATCGACCTCGATCCCCTGTTTTCAGCAGATATTTTGGCCTTTATTTTCTTTTCTCTTTTCTTTACTTTACTTATTCCAACTTACTATAAAAAGCAAATTTGATGTAATAAACAGATATAAAATCGTTTTAGGGTAGAATAGCTTAGGGTTTGGGGTTTAAGAGCTCAATCTTCATTTCTCTCTTGGTTTGACACCCTTGTAGGTTTGTAATTGGTGCTTTCATCTCCCTCTCCATTAATATAGCTTGCTTTTCCTTTATTCTTGCTTTGTCAATTAGTTTTACAAGCTTTCATAATTAGTTTACATGCTTTGATTTACTCACTTTCTAGTATAAATTTACCGTGTTTATTTACTCGCTTTATTTACCGAATTTTTAACATTCTTTCTAGGTAATCTAAATTAGGTTGTGTTTAAATTGAACTCACTCGGGTTGACGCGTTGCTTTATTTTGGTGATAGTGTTTACGGGTTTATTTCGGGTGTGTTATCCTAATTATTGCGCCTAGGATATTTGACTGGGCATATCATGTATGTTCCGTGTTTACGACCTTTCGTGGCAATTTTCGGGATATTTATCGACGCCAAAATCTTATTAGGCTTTTATGAGGATTTAGGGGCATGACAACCCTTGATTTAATTAACTGTCGAAACGAGACGCGTTTGTAATAACTCGTTGACCCATGTAACCATTTTTTACAAATTAACCCGGGTGAGGGATATTCGACGCAACCTACAGTTTTACTTGCTTTGTTAGTCTAGTTTCAATACCCTCGCCTAGTTAATCATTTCCCTTTTATGCATCTTTTTCCTTTTAGTTTGTAATCACATTTTTACACTTTTATTTCGGAATATTAAATCTTATAAATTCTAACAACTCATCCCTGTGGATTTTCGATACCCGACTTACCATTCTACCTGCCTCGCAAGTGTAGTTGTAATTTAGGTTTGTTTGTATTGAGTAGGCAAAACGAAAAAACGATTAGCGTCTTTACACGCGCTAATTTTCGTACTCGATCAATGAGCTACCTACGTACCTCTGGAGGTTTTTAAACGTTTTAATTTTTTTGGAAATGGTTTTTGTAGAGGATCAGGCCCACGTAGTTTTGGGTAGAGGGAAATGAAGTTTTTTTTTAAAATAGAAGGGAGATGAGAAGAGTCGTAGCGTGCCGAAATTTTGGACTAGGGATAAAACTTCTTTAGATGGTCCAGGTTGACTGGGAGCGCCATTTCCACCCCGTCGAGGTCGGTAAGTACAGCGGCGTCGCCGGATAATATCTTCTTCACAATGTATGGGCCACTCCAATTGGGCTTGAATTTTCCTCTGGGGTCCCAGATGGGCTCTATTATATCTTTGAGGGCTAAGTCCTCCTCTTAGACACCGCATTCCTTGACTCTTTTATTGAATAATCGCGCTATACGGCGATGGTACCCTTATATGTGATACAACACTTCCAGTCACCTTTCGTCCAAGAGTGATAGCTCATTGAGACGGCTTTGATGTCAAACCTCCTCACTGACTTGGCTTTCGAGCATGAAGCGAAGTGAAGGGATTTTTAGCTCAACATGTAGGACTGCTTCCATGCCGTAGACCAGAGAGTAAGGGGTATCCCCAGTAGAAGTTCGAATCAAGGTTTCGTAGCCCCAGAGGGCATAAAGGATTCGATCGGCCCAATCTCAATAGTTTTCGGTCATCTTACTGATAATGGCTTTGATGTTCTTGTTGGCTTCTTCGACCGCACCATTGGTCTGAGGTCGGTAGGGAGAACATTTATATCTTTGAATCCCATACTCATTGACCACTTCTGTGAATTTTGCCTCAAAATGTAACCCGTTATCTAACACTAGTTCGTACGGGACCCCATATCGGCAGATGATGTTCTTCCTGATAAATTTGGCCACTTTCTTGGCGTTCGGAACTGCGTATGACTCTGCTTCAACCCATTTGGTGAAGTAATCAATGGAAACTAGGATGAATTCATGCCCGTTGGAAGCCTTGGGTGTAACCTTCCCTATGATGTCGATACCCCAGGTGGAGAACGGCCAGGGAGAAGTCATGTTATATAATTCTCGCGGAGGTAGGTGTTGAAGGTTGGAAAACTGTTGGCATTTGAGGCATCTCCGGACATAAGCGGTGCAATTCTGGACCATGGTGGTCAAGTAGTAACCTTGTCGGATGATCTTTTTGGCAAGCATGCGACCGTTCATGTGGGACTCGCATTCCCCACTGTGGATTTTCAACATTATCTCTTCAATGTCAGCCCCTGTGATGCAGTGTAGATGGGTTCCATCAAAGTTTCTTTTGAACAATGCTTTGTGACAGATGATGTACTGGGCGGCCAATCTTCAGAGGGTTGCTCGGTCTTTATTGTTGAAACCTTCCGGATACCTACCATGCTTGAGGAGGTGCCAGATATCATAGTACTAGCAATTGGCTAGCACAGGATCTTCTTTGGTGATGAGCTTAATGTGGTACCAGTGGGTTGGTTTATCTTACTTTTGTACTGGGAAGGGAGCCATTGTTATTCCTTCGGGTATGTCAACCATGGATGCCAAGGTAGCAAGGGAATCGGCTAGGTTATTCTTTGCTCGAAGTAAGTAGTGGAAGGAGATATCTTGGAATTGGGAGGCTAGTTCTTCTAAGTGGGCATGGAAGGGTTGGACTTTTTTATCCTAGACTTTCCATTTTCTGAGCACTTGATCGATGATGAGGGAAGAATCCCCGTAGACATCTAGGCATTGAATTCCTTTCATGAGAGCAACTTTGAGGCCTACAGGACACGCCTCGTATTCAGTCATGTTGTTGGTGCATGGGAAATCCAATTTGATAGCGATGGGAGTGTGGGAGTCATCTGGAGCGATCAGAAGTATTGCAATGCCATATCCCTTTTTGTTGGTAGCGCCATTGAAGGTCGTTTTGAGCGGCACAAAGGATGTTTTCATCTGGGAATTCGGAGATCCAGATATCAGTTTCTTCCATGGGGTAGTCAGCGAGGTATTCATAGATGCCTCTTCCTTTTATAGCTTTCTACGTGACATACACGATATCAAACTCGATTAGGAGCATCAACCATCGGGCCATTCGGCTGGATAAGGCAGGTTTCTCAAGAAGGTACTTGATGGGGTCCATTAGGGATACAAGTATGATGGGGAAGACGAGCATGTAGTGTCGTAAATTTTGGGTGACCCAAATAAGCGCGATGCATGCTTTTTTCAAAGCAGTGTAGTTGACTTCATATCCGGCTAATTTGCTATTGGCGTAATAGATGGCTCTTTTTTTACGAAATTCTTCAAGGTATTGGGATAGCAAAGCCCCAGCTGTAGTGTCGGTTATGGTTAGGTATAGGAGCAAAGGGAGACCAGGTTGTGGTGGCATGAGTACCAAAGGTTGGGTCATATATTATTTGATTCGGTTAAAATCTTCTTGGCATGCCTCATTCCAAACCTTGGTTTAATCCTTTCGGAGGAGTTTAAAAATAGGTTCGTAGATAGAAGTTAGTTGGATGATGAACCGGCTAATGTATTACAATTTCCTAAGGAAACCACGGACTTATTTCTCCGTTTGGGGAGGTGGCATCTCAAGTATGGCTTTCAGCTTGGCAGGATCTGCTTTTATCCCCTTCTCACTGATCATGAATCCCAAGAGTTTTCCCTTTGTAATGCTGAAGACACATGTCAATGGATTGAGTCTCATCTGATACCGTCGCAGTCGTTTGAAGAACTTTTGGAGAGCGGGAACATTACCTTCTCTAGTTTTGGATTAGATAATCATATCATCCATATAGACCTCGACATCTTTGTGAATCAGATCGTGCAGGATGGTTGTGGCAGCCCTTTGGTAGGTAGCCTCAGCATTCTTGAGACTAAATGGCATAACAATGTAGCAAAAGGTTTCCAACGGTGTGATGAACGTGGTTTTTTCTTGATGATCTGGGTGCATTTTGATTTGGTTGTATCCGACAAACCCATCGATGAATGACTTGAGAGCATGACTGGTTGTGTTGTCCACGATCATGTTGATATTGGGTAATGGATAATCATCCTTTGGAGAGGCTTTATTTAAGTCCCGGTAGTCTACACACATTCGGACTTTCCCTCCTGATTTCGGCATAGGCACTATGTTGGCTATCCATGTGGGATATTCAATCACCCGAATGAAGCACACGTTCAACTGTTTGACCACTTCTTCTTTGACTTTGAGTGACCATTTGGTGCGGAGCTTTATCAATTTTTATTTGACTAACTTGGTAGTCTGGGAGAGTGGGGATTTCATGTTGAGCTATTTCAGGATCAATGCTAGGCATATCGTCATAGGACCACGCGAAGACATCTACAAATTCCTTCAGCAATTCTTCGAGTTGTGTGCGCTCATGCTTGTCGATGGTAGCCTCTATCCTAATCTCATACAATTGGCTACTAGAACTGAGGTTAATAACAACAGTTTCTTCTTCATTAACTTGAACGCAGTTATGTTGTTTGTTATTAACCTTATTTAAATCGGTAAAGAATTGTTCATTTACAAAATCATTGTTGATGTAAAAAATTAGATCGCTCTAATTATTCAATCACAGATAAATAAAATGAGACAAAGATTTTTAAAGTGGTTCAGCCTTATAAGAATGGCCTACGTCCACTGTTATGTTATTGCTGAGTGTTTGGGAATTCTCGATTACAAGTTCAATCCAGAAATTCCGGTCCCTTTGAATGAGGGTGATACAAGGTATTTATAGCCCTTAGGCTGTACATGAATGGGTTGATACATTAAATGATATACATATGAAAGGGTAATACATTTAATGCAGCGTGTGCGTCAAGATGATAAACATTCAATGAATAGTTGAATTGTTGACATTCTGCCTTAGTTGCGCGTTGCTCAGGAGTTCCTCGGAGCGCTAGAGTACCTCGGAGTGCTAAAGTTCCTCGGTATATCCTCGTTGCTCGGGGAGAACATGAGTTGGTCGAGGAAATGAACTTCCTCGTTGTTATTGTACCACGTAGATTGACAAGTGTCTTCGTATGATTCGTCCACATCAGCATATTAATTTTGGTATCAACAGAAGCCCCCAATGTTTCATATTTCGAACTTTGAGGAGTATGGAACATTCTTTCTCGGTTTATGGCAATATTGAATGATCTTCCTGGGTTTTAGGAGCATCATATTTGAATTTATTTCCAAATTTAACGAATCCGCCTTTTTTCGAACTTTTAAGAGCGCTTCGATCTTAGTGCCCTTTTTGTCCTTTTAGCCGTCGGAAGTTCAATAGTTTCTTTTTTGTAATCATTTCCTTCGCCGCTTCCCAAGGCAAAGTATTTAAACTTCTTAGGTAACCATACCGTCTTCTTCTTTTTCCAATTTCCTGCATTCAAGCTTTCTATTCTCTCCTTCTCTCTTGTGCATTCATCCTAGTTTTCGTTCGTTGTCAACATACCTCCTTTCTTCCTGTAAGATCTTCTTCCTTTCTTTTGTATCTCTTTTATTCAGTATGGTTTATATTGTGGAGTCTGTTGAGAAATTTCGTTCCGATTTTTCCATTCCTTCCTGGGTAACTCTGGAGGTTCTTTCTGAGCCTTTAGATTATTTTCGATTGGCTGAGGGACATTGGTTCCCCAGTCCATTCATTGCTGAATGTGGATTTTCTTTTTCATCAAACCGATTGTGTCTTGAGTTTTGTCAGTATTATGATCTTGTCCCTGCAAAAATAGCCCCCAATTCATGGAGAATAATTAATGGGGTGTACAAATTAAATCTAACTCATGGGACTCGTATAGGGATCCCTGAAATTATGTATTGCTATAAATGGGCCATTCTAGATAATATTTATTACTTAAAAACTAGGTTTCTGAATAGAGCTCTTGTAGTTAACCTCCCTGATTCAAATAGAGATTATTTTGAACATGGGGTGGTTATTAAAAATTGGCAATATGCCCCTTTAGTTGGAGATGGAGTATACAACGGTCCCAGATGCCCCCCATATGGCAATGGGATAGGTTTATTTTTCATTTTATTTCTTTTACTTATGAAATTATGCTTTTATCATGTTTGACAAAATGTATGACTGATATCTCATTATGTGTTTGTTTGCAGTTGATAGTAAAAGAAAAACTCCAAAAGAATCAGAGGTTAATATTAAGCATCTGAAACTTATCTGGGGTTTGCATAAGAACGTTGCAGACGAGCACATCAGGTCTGCATCATATTTGCTTCAGTATAAGAGTTATACAACCTCTTATACTGCTCGCCCTGTTGAGCCAGCTTCAACTCCAGAGGATTCTTCTTCAGATTCTCATCTTCCTTTAAGTCAGAGAATGGGCAAGAAAAGAGCTCCTCCTGCTCTATTTGATGACATTAGTTCTGCTGCTGGGGCCAAGAAAAGCAAAACTGATGTCCCAGAGGGAACTAAAAAGGTGGATGCTGCACCTTCCAAAGCTACCGAGAAGCCCCCAGTGGCTCCGAGTAAGAAGGTTGCTCCTGGGGAAATAATTGCTATCTCTCCGACCAAGAGTTCTTCCTTGGTTGAAGCTGCTGAAGTCCCTTTGAGGAGATTGAGGAAATCATCCTCAGTCAATTTGGCTGAAACTGCGTCCTCTCTACCAGCTGGTGGTGTTGGTGTTCCAACCATCATTCCTCCGAGCTCTGCAATGATCTCAGTAAAAACTTGGATCATACCCGAGGTCCAAGGAATTGATGAAAAAATTTCTAGGGATATGCTGACATCCCTAGCTACTCGTCATCTTGCTTCGGTAAATTTCTCACACTCTGAATTTCCTTTCTTTCTGTGAATACTTGTCTTTTTGCACTGACCTGTCACTTTTTCCTTTATTTAGCTGGTGAATTGTTTTAACAACATCGTGAAGAAAGATGAAGCTATTAAAGCTTCAAGCTCCTCGTCAGGTGTAGAGGATGCTCTGCTGGATTTGACCCAATCCTTGAAGGAATCTCGCCAACAGTATAGTGAGGACAAGGCTGTTTGGGAGAAAAAGATGTCAATAGTTGAAGCTGAGAAGGTGAAGTTGGCTGAGATCTCCAAGAGTTTGGAGAATAAAGTGAAAAGTTTAGAGGTCGAGCATAAGAAATATGACGACAAGCTCAAGAATTTTGGAGAACTTGAGGATAAGCTGAGGAAGGCAGAGGAAGAATTGTCCGCCCTGCGAGATATCAAGGGCCAAAAAGAAGTATTGGATGCGAAGCTCTCCTCGGAGAAACTGAAAAGAAAGCTCGCAGTTAAAAAATCCTTCAGCGCTGGCTGGGATAAAGGATGGGACAAGGGGATTGCTGCGATGACATCCCAAGTTTAATATGGGAAGTTGAAATACTTCCGAGATGGCTGGGTAGCTGCCCTGCAAGAATTGAAGATCAAAGAAGATTCTGGGCTATTCCAGCTACACATGCCTGGTCCTCCCCCACCAATTGTGGAGGAAGAAGAAGATGAGCCTGTCTCTAATGAATCTTTCATGGCCATAGGTGATCAATTCCCTGCTTCTCTTCCTTCTGCCAACGAGGACATTTCTTCCATGCCTCCTCCTCCTGAGCAAATTTCAACTGCTGATCAAGTCGCTGTGACCACCGAGCAACCAAGCTCCTCATCCCAGCCTCCCGAGAAAGTCTTGGGAGACAAGGAAAAGGTGTGAAGTTGTTCGGTATCGTTTCTATCTTTCAGTATTTGTAATCAAACAATGTAATCCTTTGGTGATCTAATAAAATACATCTTTGTTCATCTCTGTTGTTGATGATTTGTTTTTGTTGATTGTTGTCTTTTTCTCATCCTTAGTTTGTTGCTAGAATGGAACTGATATCTGTACATGATACAAAGCTGATGCAGCAATGCCACGAATATTATAAAGCTGGTCATACAGATCTTAGTACATCAGAAATAGCTGACATCCTTGGTCATGATGCCTCAGAACAAGCAATTGAGGCTTATCGGTACTTGAAGGATTTACTCGACCGAGCTGTGGCCAACAGTGTGGCTTACTATGAATTGATCGAGGAACTTCATTGTACCTTAGAAGATCTTCAGAGTCAACACAATGAATCAACTGCTTTGCTGCACAAGGAGTATGAAAATAGATATCAGCAGCTTTCTTCTGAAACAGGCCATAAAAAGATCCTTGCTGGATACGATGTTAGAGAAAGAACTTTAAAAGGTGAAATTGAGGCCTGCAGGCAGATTGCTGAGTTGCTGGAACAACAGAACAATAATTTGCAGAAAAAGTTGGCACAGTATGAATCTGCAGCGTCATCTTCCACTGCTTTAGTACAAGTTACCGATGAAGGTTTCTCATTTTTAGAGGTTGAAAATGCCAAATTAAGGCAAGAATTGGATGCTTTAAGAAAGTCTGGTATTTATGCTATTGCTCGGGGACGAGAAAGAGGTTCTCGTGGGCGAGGAAGAGCTGCTCTGAACATTGTCGAGGAACAAGTTATTCCAGTTACTCGGGGACGATCAAGAGTTCTTAGTCGCAATGTTGAAGAAGCTCGTACTCAGTCGATGTTAGAAACTCAAGCATTCCAATTGAACGCAAAAGACCGGGCTCTGTCTGACATGTCCAAGAAAAACCTATCTTTGGAAGATCAACTTACTGCAACGAAGTCTGCCTTGAATGATAAAGATGTTTTTGCCAGGAGCCTTCACGAACAATTGGATAGATTAACCTTCCAATTCCATAAACAGCCTAGGGAATTTTGGATGGCATGATACAATGAAGCCCTTGTTCATTTAGATGCTCGGATTGAACATGCCAATAATGAAGGTTATAAGCAGGGGTGGTTGAATGCCCTGGGTGTACTGAAATTGGAGCAAGGGCATTTTTTATGGGATTATCATGCTCCAGGGTTACTAGATTTGCCTGTGCCACCTTTCAAATTGGACATGGAATGGATCCCAGCTCGTTCCATTCCTTGGAGTTTAATTTCAAAATATCTCGGCGACTATAGTCTTCATTCTCAGACTGAATTATCTCGTCCAGAGCATCTCTTGGATACACCTTCTGTGATGAACGTCAGAATGCTCAGAGATATTAATTTCATCAATTCTCCTCTTTGCTTAGAAGATCCTCCTGCCGGCGAAGAACCTGTTTCAAAAGCTAAAGGAAAGAAACCAATAGAATAGGTTTTTCAGTGTAATAATTAGCCCATATGTATAGCTTGTAATACATTTTTATCTTAATGAAAGAATTTCATTTTCTGTTTGCAAATTTGTATTGCGATTGTCTTGTGTTTATCAAACATTTTTACATTTGTGTATATGTATCTGTTAAAAAGATAACAATATGATGTTGTTCATCAACCAACTTAGTAATCAAAATTACAAGTATCAATGCTGCTCAATCACTTAATAATAAAGTAATGAGTATAAAATGTTTAAACTGTTTCCAACCAACCAAGGTTGTTAAATTGTGCTTGTCGACCAACTACAGTTGATGGGTTCTTATCCCCGACCAACCATACTTGGTAAACTTTTTCCTAAAATGTATCCGACCAACCATGGTCGATAATTTATCCTCGTCGACCAAGTCTAGTTGATCACCGACCAACTATACTTGGTTCAGTTTGGAATTCTTTGTATTTTCTGGAATGATTTTACCTTCCGACCAACTTGTTGGCTTATTTTCAAATCAAATGATATTGTTCTTCTCTCAACCGTAGTTGATTATTGAATTATCGGGTTCTTTCGAACTATCTGTCCACTAGTTATCTTACCAACCTTAGTTGGTCACGCTAGTGTACGCCTCCTAACCAAAGGAGTATATTTTTTTGGTTCTTTCGAACTATTTGTCCACTAGTTATCTTACCAACCTTAGTTGGTCACGCTAGTGTACGCCTCCTAACCAAAGGAGTATATTTTTTGGTTCTTTCGAACTATTTGTCCACTAGTTATCTTACCAACCTTAGTTGGTCACGCTAGTGTACGCCTCCTAACCAAAGGAGTATATTTTTTGGTTCTTTCGAACTATCGTCTTCTTTTTGCTGTCGAGCAGCGTAGTGTACAACACTAATATTCCCCGAAAAACTTTCAAACAAAGGAGAGGAAAATGGTGAAAACATCATCGTTTTATTCATATTGATGAACCCGTTGTACATTTTACATCATTGATAATACTTGCGAAGGTGTTCAGCATTCCAAGCATTCTTGAATTCTTCTCCTTCTAGAGTTGCTATTCGGTAAGTTCCTGGTCGAACAACTTCTGTAACTCGGTAAGGCCCATGCCAGTTTGCCTCCAATTTATTGTGTTTCTGAATTACCTTCTTTAGCACATAATCTCCTTCTTTTAAATCGCATTTCCTCACCCTTTTATTATAGAAAAGAGTTGTTCGTTGTTGATAAACAGCATTCCTAATGGCTACCTCTTCTCTGACTTCCTCGAGCATATCCAAATCCAGTCTTCTCATCAAGTCGCTGACTGTGGAATTGAAATTCAGCACTCTGTATGTTGGGAGACCTAACTCGGCAGGTATTACAGCCTCACTTCCAAATGCCAGCATATATGGTGATTCTCCAGTCGCTGCTCGGGGAGTTGTTCGGTAAGCCCACAATACTGATTGTAGCTCGTTAATCCAGTTAGCTTTAGATTCACTTAGCCTTTTCTTCAAACCATTTAGCAGTTTTCTATTCGTCACTTCAGTCTGTCCATTGCTTTGAGGATGGCCTGGTGCTGAATGGACCTTCAAAATGTTCGACTGATGACAATAAGCAGCAAATTCCTCGTTATCAAATTGGGTTCCATGGTCTGTGATGAAGGCATGAGGGAGACCATATCGACAGATGATATTCTTCCAAACGAACTGGTATACCTTCTCGTATGTCATGTCGATGAGGGGTTCAGCTTCTACCCACTTCGTAAAATAGTCTACTGCGACGACGAGGTACTTGAATCTTCCTCGGGTGGTCGGCAATGGTCCCACCAAATCAATTCCCCACATGGCGAATGGCCAAGGGGAAGTTATGGGTGTCAACAATGCTTGTGGAGTTCGTCGGATAGAGGAAAAACGTTGGCACTTGTCACATTTCTTAGCATAGGCTATACAATCAGCCCTCATCGTTGGCCAGTAGTATCCTTGAGTCATTACCCTTTGTAAAAGTGTTCGACCTGCTACATGAGCTCCACAAGACCCTTCATGGATTTCTTCAATCAATTCCTTCACCTCGGAGGGATGTACACATCTCTGCAAACCTGTCATAAATCCTCGTCTATATAAAATACCATTAGTTAATACATACCGAGCAGCTTTATACTTCAATTTTTTGGCAGCGAGCTTATCCTCTGGTAATCCTCCCTCTTCAATATATATCCTGATGGGATCCATCCAAGATGGTCCTAAATCAAGGGTAATAACATTCATCGTCAAGTTTTCTTCTATGCTCCGACTTTCCAATACTTCAATTGGTATCGTTCTTCGCAGCTCGGTACGAGTAGCTGATGCTAGTCGGGCCAGTGCGTCTGCTTGTACATTCTCCATCCTTGGTATTCTCACCAATTGAATGGCATCAAATTCTGCCAGTAACTCCATCACCGTTGCATGATATTTTGCCATTAAATCTCCTTTAACTGCATATGTTCCTGTCATCTGATTTATAATTAATTGAGAATCACTGAATACAATTGCTTGTCGTGCTTCCATAACTTTTGCTAAGTTTAAACCAGCTATCATGGCCTCATACTCAGCTTCATTATTAGAGGCTTTGAATTGGAATCGTAAAGCATATTCCATGTCAATCTCGTCTGGGGTGCTCAAAACAATTCCTGCGCCGCAACCTGCTGTGCAAGATGAGCCATCTACATATAATCTCCATATGGGTAACCCGTCTTCAAATTCCTTATCTGACAGGGTTCCTCGGTGAAATATTTGTTGTTTCTTTTCGTCCTCCCTTGACACTTTTCGCTCCTCGTTAACCATCTCTTCTCGCTCTTTTACCAACCGGAGCTGATCTGAGTTTGAAGTCGATGATCCTTCTACATCCACAAGCCCTTTTACCAACCGGAGTTGGTCTGGACCTATGTCTGTTGATCCTGTAACATCCACAGGTTGGTCAGTGAGCAACTTTTATTCCTCGGGGGTATCAGGGTATGTAAACTCTGCTATAAAATCTGCTACAGCTTGCCCTTTTAATGATGATCTGGGCTCATACACAATATCATATTCACCGAGTTCTATTGCCCAGTACATCAGTCTTCCTGATTTTTCTGGCTTGTGAAGGGCTTGTCTCAATGGCATGTCGGTATACACAATGATGGTATGGGCCTGGAAATATGGCCTCATTCTTCTACTTGCTTCAATTAATGCCAATGCCAATTTTTCTAACTTTGGGTACCTGATCTCTGCACCTCGAAAAGCCTTACTTGTGTAATAAATTAGCTTCTGGACTCCATTCTCCAATCTGATCAATGCCGAGCTAACTGCATTCTCTGATACTGTCGGATACAAGTACAACTTCTCTCCTGTTATTGGCCTAGACAACAATGGAGGTGCTCCCAAATACTTTTTCAAGTCTTGAAAGGCCTTCTCACATTCATCAGTCCACTCAAAAGTTTTTCGAAGTGTTTTGAAGAATGGGAGGCATTTGTCAGTTGCTCGGGATACAAATCTATTGAGCGCTGCAACTCGTCCTGTAAGACTCTGCACTTCTTTCTTCGTCGTTGGGGATCGCAGCCCTAAAAGAGCTTTGATCTTTTCTGGATTCTCCTCAATTCCTCGTTGGTTCACGATGTATCCGAGGAACATTCCTTCTCGTACTCCAAAGGTGCACTTCGTCGGGTTGAGCTTCATTTGGTATTTATCTAATTGATCAAAGGTCTGATTTAAGTCAACTAGATGATCAGCAGCTTTCTTGCTCTTTGTTAGCATATCGTCGACGTAGACTTCCATGTTGCAACTGATTTGTTCGGCAAAAACCTTGTTCATCAGCCGCTGATATGTTGCACCTGCATTTTTCAAACCAAAAGGCATGACATTATAACAATAAGTTCCCCTTGGGGTAATAAAAGAAGTACTTTCCCTGTCTTCAGGTTTCATTTTGATCTGTTTATAGCCAGAGTAAGCATCCATGAAGCTGAGCAGCTCATGTCCCGAGGTAGCATCCACTAGTTGGTCAATTCTGGGCAATGGAAAATGATCTTTTGGGCATGCCTTGTTGAGATCAGTGAAATCAACACACATTCTCCATTTATTGTTCTTCTTCTTTACCATCACCACATTTGCCAGCCAGTCTGGATATTTCACATCTTCAATGAATTGGGCTTTCTGGAGCTTCTCGACCTCCTCTTGTATGGCTTGATTCTTCTCGGGGCTAAATACCCTTCTTCTCTGCTTTACAGGCTTGATCTCTTTATTCACATTGAGTTCGTGACATAAGAAGTTTGGATCTATTCCTGGCATGTCCTCATGACTCCATGCGAAAGTTTTCTTCCTGTTTCTCAAGAACATTATCAACTCTTGTTTTATTGAGGCATCCAACGACGAACCTATCTGGGTTACTCGTTCAGGGTGCTCCTCGTCCAGAATAACATTTTCTGTAGATTCTACCACCTGTCCTTTTACAAGTTGGGATTCATCCCTGGGATCAAGAGTTTCAATTTCTGTACCTTCCTCCACCTGGTAGGTCTTTTTCCTTGATTCTTCAGGCTCCTCTTGCTCGGCAGATGAATAATAGCATTCCCGAGCTACTTTTTGATCACCTTTCACAACTCCTACTCCGAAGTTTGTTTGGAATTTTAAGCATTGATGCACTGTAGATGGAACTGCTTCGAACTTCTTCAAACCAACTCTTCCCATGATGATGTTGTAGGCTGACTGCACATTCTTATCCATCACAAAGAAGCGTATTCTTTCTGTTCGACAAGCGGACCAAGTTCCAATGAATATGTCCAACTTGATCGTCCCAAGTGGAAAAACTTTCTCGCCAGCAAAACCCAGAAGGGGTCTGTGATAAGGTTCCAATTGAGATAATTTCAAATTCAAGCTATCAAAGCATGAATAGTACATGATGTCTGCCGAACTACCATTGTCCACCAACACCCTTGAAATCACCACATCTTTCATCCTCATTTTGATCACCAAGGGATCGTCGTGAGGGTAAAGAACACCTGCCAAATCATTTTTTGAAAAACCAATAACTAGCTTCTCTTTATTTACCTTCCTCGGACGATCATCCTCGGCAAGATTTATTCGTTGAATATATGAGCAGGCTTGGGCCTCTCCGAGATAAGCCTTTCTTTCTGCAGTAAGGTCTCCTCCTCCAGCATCTCCTCCTGTTATAACATTACAATCAATTGACCCAAAACGTATGGAAAATACCTCTCGTTCAGGCTGTCTTGGCTTCTTTGGAAGATCGGGATCTTCATCTGGATCATCTTCATGATCTCTTTTCTTTTTCTCCTCCGCCCGACGAGGAGATCTGGAACGATCTCTAGTTCTATCATCATTCTTCCTTTCACCTCTGCGATCTACATACTTTGACAACTTTCCTCTTCGGATGAGCGTTTCAATCTCGTTCTGAAGGGCTATGCAATTTTTGGTCGTATGGCCATGATCTTTATGGAACTCGCAATATTTGGCCCTATTCCTCAGGTCAGGATTGGTCCTCAGTTTATCTGGCCACTTGATTTCTTCGTTATTCTTGATTTCTTCTAAAACATGATTAATACCCATCTTCAATGGAGTATAATTATCATATTTCTTCAGGACTTCCCATGACGTCCTATTATTCTTGGAGTGCTTGTCACCACCATTACCTTTTTCCTCTTTCTTCTTAGATTTGTCAACCTCCACCTTGGTTTCTTTATCCATATTCTTCTTCGCAGCCATAGCCTCCTCGGCATTCATGATTTTGGCCGCTTTTACCATTAACTCCGACATAGTTTTAGGTGGATCTTTGGCCAAAGTATAATATAACTTGTTAGGCAGCAATCCACTCATCAAAGCAGTGATCGCTGTCTTTTCTTCATAATCTATGACTTCCAACTTCTCGTTATTGAAACGAGTTATGTAATCTCTAGTACTCTCACCTGATTTTTGTCTAACACTTAACAAGTGCGCTACTCGCTTTACCGGCTTTGCTCCAAAACCGAAATTACCAATGAACAACTCGGCTAACTGAATAAAAGTCGAAATCTTACCCCGAGGAAGATTGTTGTACCATATCTGTGCAGATCCGGTAAGAGTTCCCGAGAATGCTCTACATCTCATCTCATCGGGGACGGCATATATGTCAGCAGCAGCCTGGTATTGTTCTATATGAAGAACAAGATCTGTCTTTCCATCATATTTAGGGGTCACTACAGGTGCTTTGAATTTCGATGGTGTAGGGTAATTCACAATGGCCTGCACAAAAGGTGTCCCTTGAACAAAAGTTCTCTGTAAGGGATTCCTTTCTTTAACCATTTCTCCAAGTCTATCCTCCAATCGCTGAATGGAACCCTTCCATGCTTCATTTCGTTCCTCGGGCTGCTTAGTCCGAGCAATTGATTGTTCTGACGTAGCTTCCTGAGATCTATCTCGACGAGTAGCTGGTCTTGATTGTGCTGATCCTTCTCTCAAACCTGATGGTGGTCGAAAGCTTCTCGATGGTGCTCTAGGTGGACTCATATTTCTCCTTTGTCCTAACCGAATGAAAGGAGATGCCCTGCTTAATCTTTCCAGGGCGATAGTTCTCTCCGGAGAGAGGGTGATATGTTGATCTGTATTCGTAGCCCGTATCGATGAAGTTCGCCCAGGTTGATAAGAAAAATCATTAGATTCTTCATTACGATATGACTCAGTACGCCTGGATCGCGATTGCCCACGATCACTCCTTTGCCTTGAATGGGTAGGTGCACCGCCGTGAAGAGTTTGAATGAGTTGCCTCATTGTTTCTTGCATGGCGGTTTGTCCTTCAGCCAGATTCGTCATAATTCCAGCCAGATCTGGAGGTGCAGATGGATTTGGAGGATTTCCAGTATTTCCAGCATTTCGATTACTGGATTCTGGATTATCTGCCATTGATGATAAATAATTTTTGGTGAAAAACGATAGCAACAGTCGTTTCCCACAGACGGCGCCAATCTGTTGATGTAAAAAATTAGATCGCTCTAATTATTCAATCACAGATAAATAAAATGAGACAAAGATTTTTAAAGTGGTTCAGCCTTATAAGAATGGCCTACGTCCACTGTTATGTTATTGCTGAGTGTTTGGGAATTCTCGATTACAAGTTCAATCCAGAAATTCCGGTCCCTTTGAATGAGGGTGATACAAGGTATTTATATCCCTTAGGCTGTACATGAATGGGTTGATACATTAAATGATATACATATGAAAGGGTAATACATTTAATGCAGCGTGTGCGTCAAGATGATAAACATTCAGTGAATAGTTGAACTGTTGACATTCTGGCAATTAATACTACGACCGAGATGCAGCTCGGACCGCCTTAGTTGCGCGTTGCTCAGGAGTTCCTCGGAGTGCTAGAGTACCTCGGAGTGCTGAAGTTCCTCGGTATATCCTCGTTGCTCGAGGAGAACATGAGTTGGTCGAGGAAATGAACTTCCTCGTTGTTATTGTACCACGTAGATTAACAAGTGTCTTCGTATGATTCGTCCACATCAGCATATTAATTTTGGTATCAACAATCATCATCATCAAAAGTTTGATTAGAATCTAAATAATTAATGTAAGGCATAGCAAGATACTCAAAATCTTCATTTATTTCATTGATAGGAAAAACAACATTGAGAACCTCATCAAAGGAGGTCTCGATTACATTAGAGCAATGATGGACAACCGAAGAAGAGATAGGGTGAACATTGGGGTTAGGAGGGATTTCAACAGGTAGAACTGGCACAGCATGCCAGTTAAGGAGAGGTGTATCAGCAGCTTTAATCAGGCGGGATGGATCCAGTGATGTAGTGCTTAAATGAACCATGCAAAGTGCCAGCCCCAATGTATGTAAGTTAAATGAATCCTCGGAGTCACCTTCCTCAGTCTCTTTCGTATCTTTGATGAGCGGTTGTACATGGTGTTGAGAACTTTTGGCCCCGGGGTAGTTGTTTTGGAAAAATATCTCCACACTACACCAAAAACAGCAATCTGGCACAGTTTAAAACTGTGCCAGATAAAATCTAGCATTATTTTGAACTGTGCTAGAATCAGGTGTTCCAAAATGACCATTTTTTCTGGCACGGTTTAAAAGTGTGTCAGATTTGACCAAACAGGAACACTTCTGGCATACTTTTAAACCGTGTCAGAATTTGATATTTCTGACACACTTTTGGCACAGTTTATAATTGTGTCAGATTGAATACATTTTGGTACACTTTGGGCACAGTTCAAAACCGTGTCAAATTTTGATACACTTTTGGCCCGATTTTGAACTGTGCCAAATTTTTGGATCAAAGAAAAAATAATAATTATTTGAAAACAAGAAAATTCACAAATTGCGAATCTCGCACGTTGTTGATAAATTGATATAAATACAAACTTCAAAATATTATAAGTCTTAATTGTTCACATGCCAAATATTACAAGTCTTATTTGTAAATTGGGCTATTTTGGTGTTTGGGTTGAGAAATTTAGAGATTTTAAGACTGAAATTCTAAGGTAGATGAAGCAATAACAGGAAAGCGTAGCAGGTTTGGCCAAACCAGAGAAATGCTCAATCTCGTTCGAACGAGATTGAGTTTGGTTCGAACGAGACAAGGTGTCGTTTGAACGACAGTTCCAAATCTGGAAAATTCCCAATTCAATCCAGCTTCAGTTACACGATTATTATGAGTGAGGGAGAACTGTCAGTTGAGGATTTGTAGTCCAGTGCAGAATTTATTGAAAAATACTCCTAGGATAACACTTTAATATTTAAATAGGTGAAATAGCCTTGGGAATCTCGAGAGAGTGAATAATCGAGTTAAGTACATAATAAGTAGTAATGAGAAGAATACTACGTATGGAAAAATGTATGTATGGGTTGGGTGAATACCTGGACTTTAATAGTGCGTGGGAACGCTCATTATTATTATTATTATTATTATTATTATTATTATTATTATTATTATTATTATTATTATTATTGTTGTTGTTGTTGTTGTTGTTGTACAGCATACCTACGCTACTTGCTATCGGGAGGAGTTTTTCGTGCAGTGTACAGTCTTATCCTGGGTGTGACCCAATGGGGGGATATTTGACTTGTACCCAGAGCATATGAACTTGGATACGTGTTATCTGAGATATATGATGGTTTCGACGGCTGAATGGGAGCGTAGTTATGTGCGTGACCCATTTGGATGGAGATTATGCTCGCCTTCAATATTTGTGCTATGAGATTTATGGTTCGTGAGAGACGTCGAGCCAATTGTCCTTTACACAGTGAACGATGCATCGGGACACGATAGCAGAGTATGCATTGCGCCAAGTGGTCCTAACCAAGTGGCGCAGGATTTGTATATATATATGTGTGTATAGGGATGATGTGACTATATGTATATATGTATATATTTGTGAATAATTCTAATGTGTGAAATTTGAAAACTTATAAATGTTGGTAGGCAAAGTATTTTCAGTGGGTAAAAGAATTACTATTAAAACAGTGAATGTAATAAACGGTTAATTAGAATAAATGATCTTAATAGCGTATTGTATGGGCGATACGGGTTACTCCTTTGAGATATATTTAGAAGTATAAGTCTATGATCTAGTTCGTAACCTTATAGATAACTAGGTTAGGATACACGTACGTAAGGCGTGCACAATAGTGGAGAGGTGAGAATCTCATGTGAGAGTGCGAAACTAACATGCACATAATAATTGCATTATTGCAGTTTTAAATACTTGCTAAAATAAATATTTTTACAACTCGGGCTCTGACCTGTTTCTTGTTATTCTTCTCTCTCTTACTACATATATATTATTTATCAGGTGCCCAGCCACAGGGTTACCAGACTTAGACACTTGGATCATTTAGCGAGCTGCAGCGGTTGTGGAAGTTGCAGGTCCTTGCATTAGACGCCTCTATCAACTCTTTATGTTCTTTTTAGACATTTCTAGGGGTGGAAATTCGGGTTTGTAGTGTCATTTTCATGTCGCGTTGATTTTTATTTGAGTATAAGTTTTGGGTAATTTTAAATCTTACAAGATAATCAGGTCATTTCGGATTATTACCATAAACGGGTTATTTGTCAATAATTATAAGCTCTCTTAGGGAATGTTTCGCCCATCTTCAGCCGTTTTATTAGAGATTGTACTCAGTTTACGTTAATAGTTTATTTCAGTTATGGTTTGTTGGATGTAAACATGGAACTGGAATGTTTTATCCAGTCTGATTTATTTCAGTATTTGATTCATGTCCAGTATTTATTTTATTCTTGTGGAATGTGAGTAGCTTATATTTCAAAGAATGGAAATTTATCAATGGATTAATTTGGTAGAATTAAATGGGAAAATGTTTTGACACTTAGCTTAATTATTTATTAGGTGATTAATAATATTAAATGTTTTTACAGTGATGCTAAGAATGAACGCACCGAACATTCTGTTTTAATTTTAATAAAGGACTGATCACTCGATATTTAATTAGGCGGGGTGTCTCATATACTTTATTGTAGGATTTGGAAAGTGTAGACTCACTGTCACAATGTATGGATATTAAAGGTGTAAGAAAATAAATTTCCAATTGCGTCCCTGTATTATCTTGACTTAATTCCGTGAACAAAACTGTGTTTGTAATATGTCATAGGGAGATATTATTTTGTCACGATCCCACATGGTCTATGAAGTATTAAAGAAATTGAAGACGTTGCGGCAAAGCTTCAAATAATTAATGATGTCGAAGTTTAATTAGTGCAAGTTTATTCGTCTTCAAGTTAATTGCATTCCGAGATCACACAAGTATGAATGCGTATAATTAATGGAGCTCGGAATAATTTTTATAAAAGGATAAGGATGATTTTTTATAAGAAAAATGCTTTAAAGAGTGTTTTAAATGTTTAACACTACGTTTTATTCTGATAAAGTCGAAAAAGAGTTTGACTTAATTGGATCTTTTTTGGAAGAAACATTTTCAGGAAAAAGTCAATCTTACACGCGCGTCGTTCGAATGACAAGTTAGATCGTTCGAGCGAGATGGATATATCGCGTGAACGACTGGTCAATATATCGCGTGAATGACTGTTCAATCTCGTTCTAGTGACACATTTTTCGAGGCAAATAATGTTTCCTATTTAAAGCGTGGTTTCGTCAGAATTAAAGAGGGGTGCAATCTGGAAAATAGTTTTCAATCCAGTACAAGTTTTGCACATGTTTTTCTAAGGTTTCAAAGCTTAAATACATCCTTAGAGTTTGCAAAGATCCGAGTTATCATTACTATATGTTTATGTGATCTTGTCGCACCAAGAAGGTTCATTCTATACTTGAACATCTGGGTTTTGCGATGAAGAAAAGAGAAGGACTTCTTATTCGACATAGTAGACGTATCAAAGCCATTCGGTAGACATCGAGACATACATGGACGCGTGTGTTGTGGACAGGTATCGTGGAAGAAGGACTTTCTGCGTGGGCACTGTGAGAGGAGTGGTTGAAGATCAGAAAAGCGTCAAGACCCTGGGGATCGAGTCGTTGAGTGAGTCTTTTGTCTGTTCGTTGTAATTCCATATTCATACTGATTGTCTGGCTTGGGTCGTCCGGGATTTTTTCGCGTCATTGATTTTTCCTCGTACATCCTGCGTTGTGAGTATTCTTTACTTTACTTTACTTTACTTTACTTTACTTCTTTAATCACTAGATGCATGTTTAGGATTAATCAAGATAAAATTGGTTTAAAGTAAAAATTGGTTTTTTTCACAACTTGGTTCGGTGCACATTAAAAGTTGGATAATTTTTGGTGAAAATTAGTTTGATTTGAAACACACTTATGTAGGGCCACTATTTTAAATTGATATCAGACCTAAAAACATAATTAATTTATTTTGTGATCCCGTGTGTTTGTTTATCTCTCCTGTGTTTGTTTTCTCTCAATTGATTCTCTAAGCTTTGACGATTTAAATCGTTTGAATTTAAAGTTTACAAAACGTATTGAAGTTTTGGAGAAAGACAATTCCTATTTTATAAATATGATTGAATATTTTCAAACGTTTCAAATTCAAAAAGATATTTGTCGTGAGAAGTTTGTTTCCGTGCTTAGTGATTTTAATATGTTAAAATTCGGTAAAAAGGAGAGTGATGATAGAGTCCTCGTTTCAGAAAAAGAGTTAGAGGATTTGAAAAATTCTAGGGTTTGTGTCGTTGAGGAAAATAATTCGATTAATGATTTTATGGCACGATAAAAGGCTCCTAGGGATAAGTTTGCTCACATTGAGGTGGAGAGAGATAACCTTTTAGGGGTAATTGATAATTTAAGGAAGGAGTCCCTAATGTTTGACGAGCTTAATTTTTTGTTTGAGTCCAAAGTTTTGAAGCTTAAAAGTGTTTCAAATGACTTGAAGAGTTTGTATAGTGATGGTAATGGCTCGTCTTGTCTAATGCTTCCGTTGCTAATGCCAAAACCATTACTTATTTTAGAGGATCAATCACATCCGAGGGTGTTAGAAAAGGTCAACCTAAAGGTCATGTTCCTTGTCGAGTTTACACATGTTCGCATTTTGGTAGGAAAGGCCACCTTAAGAATTTTTGCTATGATCTTAAAAAGGACCCGAGGAAGTCTAAATGTAGTGTCCCAATGATTCCCAAAACCCATTTTGTTAGGTATACACCAATTTGGGTTAGGAAATTCGTTTTGGAGATGCTAAATGCTAGGTTGGTTGATTCTCACATGGTTGCACATGATTCGTCACATGCTATTTCTTATGGATAGTTGCTTGCATGATATTGTTTGGCATGTTCTAGGTCTGCTTCATGATATATTCTTCCTAGTGTTATGACATGTTTATCTCTTTGTATTATATTTTTCATTTGTTTGAGTCTTATTTGAAAAATACAAAAAGATTTAGTTTTTGATAAAATTTTGAAAAACCAAAAATAGTTTGATTTCTTGTTTGGTTGTGGTTTTTTTTTTAGTTTACATGTTTGATGTGGCATGTTGGTGTGCTTGGACCTCCATCATGTCATATCCATGTGGCTAGGACATTTGGCCATTATTATCGATGCTTAGAATGATCTTAACCATTGTTCAAATGGGGTTATTTAGAAGTTGATATGTATTTTGATTCGAATTTGTATATATTCCATCATTGCACACATGCACGAGTTTATATGGATGTTTGATTTCTCTTGCACATTTGAATTTAGTGAGGCGTTCTTATCTCAATCTTGTCAGCTATGCGTAAGTAGACTTAGGGAGAAATGTTCATGTAAGAATGGTTTACCGTGAGGATTTGTCTTGATCTCAAGATTAAAAAAATGATGAATGATTCAAGGGAAAGGGCTGCGAGAGTTTAATTGACTCGTCATGAAAGCCACCGTTTAAAAGAGCCCAAAAGAAAAAGCAATATGCTAAGAAAAAGGGCCAATAAGATTTTCTCTAAGTCGAGAATGCTAGAAACCTCAAAAGAACTTGAAAAAAGTATGTATATATGAGGGAGTTTGGTTGGAGAAAATTAAGCAGGTTTGCACAACTAATCCTAATGTTGAAACATTGCAATTTAACGCTATCGTTTATAGAATCGTCAAAAATCTGGAATTGTGTGCACGTAGTATGTTTAGTTCATTAAGTTCACACTTTAATTATCGTATTACTATGACAAAGTTTGATGATTTATCGCTATCGATTAGAGCTTCTTGATCTTTTCAATGTATTAGAATTGTGACACATTTGTTGTAGTTTCACGCTCATACAATTCATATCCATGTTTGAGCACATAAGTACTATGTTTGCATGTAACTCGCATTATTAGTTTTTATGCGTTTTTGTGTTTTGGGTAAAAAGCATATTGTTTTAGCACTGTTTTGCTGATGTCAATCCCTTCCTGGAATTTTTTTCTGGAAATTTTTTCGCCGTGTAAAAATTTATGATATTTCTGAGAATTTGGGAAAGTTTGGCTGTCACGAGAAATCGTTCAAACGACATCTCATGTTGCGTGAAGACCTCGTTCGAGGGACATTACCATGTCGAGAGAAGCCTCGTTCGAGCGATGTCCTCATCTCATTTGAGTGACGTCCCTGGCTCGTTCGAACGACAGTTTGGGAATTTGTGCTTCTTTTTATTTGCAGCACCCTAGTTATTGTGGTATATTTGTTGATACTGCTGTAAGCTTTCTGTACTGACTGGTTTATATGCAGGTTATATTGTTTCAAAATTGATATTCTGCATATGATTCCGTTTATCACACCTGATTAGTTTGCTATATTCTTTGTGTGATTCCCTTGTTTACTAAAACTGATTTGTCATTACTTGATCATATTTAGCTGGTTGTTTCTTGTTTATCTAGCGATTTTTATTTGGTAAATCTTTATGCTAGATACTTGTTGATCGGTTTATCTTTTCACCGGATTGTCTATTCGAGACAAAAAAGGGAAGAGATGTATGTGATGTAGGGAGAGATTTGTTGAGAATGTCTATTAAGATTTGATTTAAATGCTTTTGATTACATAATTTACAAATTGGTATCATATTGTAGCTCAATTGTTTAACAAATGATTTTTCACAGTTTATTCATATTGGTATTGTTGATGTAAAAAATTAGATTATATCTAATTATTTAATCACAGATAAATAAAATGAGACAAAGAACTTTTAAAGTGGTTCAGCCTTATAAGAATGGCCTACGTCCACTGTTTCTGTTATTGCTGACTGTTTGGTAATTCTCGATTACAAGTTTTCTCAAGAAATTTCGGTCCCCTAACAATGAGGATAATACAATGTATTTATAGCCCTAAGGTTGTAATGTGAAAGGGTAATACATTCAATGCCCCTTAAGCGTATACATCTGTATGATAATAAGCATTTAATGCACAGTCAAACTGTTGGTTATCCTGCTATTAATGTTTTGTTTGAGGTGCAGCTCGGACCGCCTAAGCTGCTCGGATCGCCTAAGTTCCTCGGTACTCAAAGTTCCTCGGTACTCAAAAGTTCCTCGAAGAGTTCTTGTAGGTCGGAGCGTCTGAGTTGATCGGGGAAGCAGAGTTCCTCGTTGCGGTATGGTTACTCGGAGTCAAGGTGTTGTTCGTAAGTGTTTGTCGTTGCCACGTAGATTGCCACGTGTCTTCACCTAATTGAGCCATGTCAGCAGACTAAATTTGGTATCAACAGAAGCCCCCAATGTTTCATAGTTCAAAATTTGAGGAGTGTGGAACATTCTTTCTCGAAATATGGCGGTTTTAAATGGTCATCCTGAAATTTAGGAGTATTTTCTTTTGTATTTATTTCTTCTTCCAAATTTGTAGCATCGGTCTTTTTTGAATTTTTCTAACCGCTTCATTTCCCGCGCCCCTTTTGTCTTTTTAGCCGCCGGTAACGTAACCGTCTCTTTTTGTAATCATTACTTTTACCCTTTTCCAAGGCAAAGTATTTAAACGTTGCAGAAAATCTCATCGTCTTCTACTTTTTCAAATTTGTCTCTTTGAGTTTTCCATCGTCTCTCTCTCCTGTACGTTCATCTCTTCCATCATTTGTTGTCAACAGACTCATCCCTTTCCTGTAAGATTTTCTTCTTTCTCTTTGATTTCCTTCTTTCATCATGGTTTATCCTGTAGAATCGATTGATAAGTTTCGCTCTGATTTCTCTATTCCCTCATGGGTTATTTTGGAAGAGCTTTCTGAGCCTTCAGACTATTTTCGTTTGGCTGAGGGACATTGGTTCCCCAGTCTCTTTGTTGCTGAGTGTGGCTTTTCTTTTCCCCCAAACCCTCTATGTCTGGAATTTTGTCAATACTTTGACGTGGTTCCTGCACGAATAGCCCCCAATACATGGAGAATAATTAACGGTGTTTATAGATTAAATCAAATTCATGGAATTCGTATAGGAATTCCTGAAATTATGTTTTGTTATAGATGGGTTGTGGGCGATAATAATTTTTATTTAAAAACTAGGTTTTTAAATAGAGCTTTAGTGGTCAATCTCCCAGATGCCAATAGGGACTGCTTTGAGCACGGGGTTGTTATGAAAAATTGGCAACACCCTCCATTAACTGGAGATGATGTTTACCAGGGTCCCAGATGTCCTCCCTATGGCAATGGGATAGGTTGTTTTTATTTTATTTTCAAAATTATGCTTCCTTTGTGTTTGATAAAATATGCCACTGATATTTTAATTTTGATTTATTTGCAGTTGACAGCAAAAGAAAGTCTCCAAAAGAGACGGACGTTAATATAAGGCATTTAAAACATATCTGGAGTTTGCATCAGACTGTTGCCGACGAGCATATTAGGTCAGCTTCATATTTGCTGCAGTACAAGAGTTACACCTCCTCTTTTACTGCTCGTCTGTGATAAGCGACGCAGAACCAATACCAGCCTCTACAAGTTCTTTACCTGAGTCACATATTCCTTTGAGTGAAAGGATGAAGAAAAGAATACCTCCTACCCTTTTTGAGAAACCTGCCTCTGGTGCTAGAGAGGCAAAAAGAAGTAAGCTTGATGTCCCAGGAGAAGGGACAAAGAAAATTGATGCATCTCCCTCGGCTGCTCCTGTGAAGGTTGTCGAGAGGCCCCCAATGGCCCCGAGCAAAGCTGCTGCTCCAAGTGAGGTGATTATCATTTCTCCGACTAAGACTACATCGTTAGTCGAGAAGGTTGATGCTCCTCTAAGGAGGCTGAAGAAAAGCTCCTCTATCAATTTGGCTGAAAATGTCTCTCAGCCCCCGACTAGTGGTGTTCCCACTTTTGTTCCCCCGAGCTCTGCTATGAGCTCGGTGAAGACTTGGATCATTCCCGAGATCCAAGGTATTGAAGAAAACCTTTATCGGGACACGGTTACCACATTAGCAGCTCATCACATTGCTTCTGTAAGTCCTATAGTCTTAAATTTTCGTTCTTTCCTTTTAGTATCTGTGCACTGACTTGCTTTCGTTTTCTTTTCACAGTTGGTGAGCTGTTTTAATACAATTTTGAAGAAAGATGAAGCTATCAAAGCTTCAAGCTCCTCGTCTGGTGTAGAGGAAGCTTTGGTAGGCCTGGCGCAATCTCTGAAAGATTCTCGTCAGAAATATGATGATGATAAGGCAATTTGGGAGAAAAAACTTACTTCGACTGAGCAGGAGAAGGCTCAGGTTATTAAGGTCTCCAAGGGGTTGGAGAAAAAAATGAATTATTTGGAGAAGAAGAATAAAGAGCTCGAAGGGAAGCTCAAAAATACTGGGGAGCTTGAAAATAAGCTCAAGGCTGCTGAGGAGGAGTTGGGTCAACTTCGGGAAGTAAGTCGTCAGAAAGAGGAAGTTGAGAATAAACTGAAGGCTGCTGACAATCTTATTTCCGAGAAGCTTTCCTCGGAGAAGACAAAGAGGAAATTGGCTGAGAAAAAATCTTTCAGTGTCGGCTGGGATAAAGGGTGGAATAAGGGTTTGGCTGCCATGATGTCGCAAGTGGAATATGGCAGCCTCAAATATTTTAGAGATGGATGGGTCGCTGCTCTGCAGGAGATGAAAGTTGATGAAAATTCTGAACTCTTTCAGCGACACATCCCTGGTCCCCCTCCAACTCCTGAAGAAGAAGAAGAAGAGGATGAAGCTGCCTCTGAGGAATCTTCCATGGTGATGGGAGATCAAATTTCTCATCCCCCAACTATCCAGCCCACTGGCGAGGAATTTCAACTACCTGCTACTTCCTCCGAGCAACCTCCAGCACTTCCCGAGCAACCCTCTGCTTCATCCGAGCAACCTACCTCCTCGTCCCAGCCTCCCGAAAAAGTTTTGGGGGACAAGGAAAAGGTGTAGAGTTGTTCGGATTTCTCTCTATTTTATTTTTCTTTGTCAAATGTAACTTCTGAACATGTAACTCTGAACTTTGTACTTCTGAACTTTGTTATGTAATAAAATTTAAACTTTTGCTTATACATACTGTTGATTCTCTTCTTCATGCTCTGTTTGTACTCTTATTGATTATTGCTTTTTCTTCCTCTACTAGTTTCTGGCCAGGATGGAATTATTGTCTGCTCATGATACAAAGTTGTTACAGCAATGCAATGAATATTTTAAAGCCGGTCATATAGACATGAGTGCGGCTCAAATCACTGACATCCTCGGTCATGGTGCTTCAGAGCAAGCAATTGAAGCCTATCAGTATTTGAAGTGCCTACTCGACCGTGGAGTAGCTAACAACGTAGCATACTATGATATGATTGAGGATCTCCAAGGCACTCTTGAAGAACTTCAGCAACAATATAAGGAATCCACTGCTCTTTTGCACAAGGGGTACGAGAAGAAGTATCAGCAAATCTGTGCCGATAAGGGATACGATAAACGGTTTACTGCTTATGATGTGAGGGAGAGAACTTTGAAGGCTGAGGTCAAAGAGTACAGACAGATAGCTGAGTTATTAGAGCAAGAAAATAATAACCTGCAAAGAGAGGTGTCTCAGTTGAAGTCTACAGCTTCCACCTCAAATGCTTTGATCCCAGTGACCGACGAGGGATTCTCTTTCTTGGAGGTCAAAAACGCCAACCTGAGGGATGAGTTGGAAACCTTGAAGAGGTCTGGCCCTTCTACTTCTACTCGGGGACGAGCAAGAGCTCCTCGGGGACGAGCAAGAGCTACTCGGATTCCTGTCGAGGAACAGAGGACTCAATCTGCTCTAGAGAACCAGGCCTTCCAACTGATGGCAAAGAACCAGGCATTGGCTGAGATGTCTAAGAAGATCAGGGGTCTGGAAGAGCAGCTTTCTGCGCAGAAGTCTGTCTTGGAGAATAAAGAACTCTTTATAAAAAATCTCCACGAGCAACTGGAAAGATTGACATATCAATTCCACAAGCAGCCAAGAGAATTCTGGATGGCTGGCTACAACGAGGATCTCTACCATTTGGATGATCGTATCCAAAATGCAAATAATGAGGGTTACAAACAGGGATGGTTGAATGCCTTAGGTGTGCTGCAACTGGAACAGGGTCATTACCTGTGGGATTACCATAATCCTGGGCTTCTCGACCCACAAGTGCCACCATTCAAGCTTGATATGAGTTAGATCCCTGCTCGGGCTATCCCTCGGTGTCTGATTTCAAAATACCTTGGCGATTACAATCTCCATTCCAATGTTGAGATATCTTGTCCCGAGCACCTACTAGATCGACCATCTGTGATGAATATCAGGATGCTTGAAGATCTTAACTTCATAAATTCCCCTCATGCTTTAAATGATCCACCTGCTGGCGAGGAACCTGTTTCAAAAGCAGAGGGGAAGAAACCAATAGAATAGGAATCTTAATATAATAAATTTGTATTTCATTCTTGGTGTATTTTGTTCTACATTTAATGAAATAATTTTATTTACAAATCTTGATTGCCATTATCTTGTAATTATAAAACACTTTACATTTGTGCATGTATATCTGTTAAAAAGATAACAACATTGTGTTATTTGTCGATCAACTGGAGTTTGTTAAAACTTATTGTCGACTATCTTGAATTTGTGGTAATCATTTGATGACTAAACAAAATTGATGATACTTTGTTTCTCGACCAACTTGGTAGTAATTTAAAAAGTTACGAGTATCAAAAATTTTGCTCGATCACTTTCTCGTACTAATAAAATGTAATGTTTTCGACCAATCAAGGTCGGTAAATTTTTCTTCTCGACCAACTACAGTTAGTGGGTTTTTATACCCGATCAACCATAGTTAGTGGATTTTTCTTACCGACCAATCTTCGGCACTTTTTGGAATAGTTTCTCTTCCTAACCAACCTTAGTTGGCATTTTTAGGAATAGATTTACTTCCTAACCAACCAAGTTGGCATTTTTAGGAATAGATTTACTTCCCGACCAACCTTAGTTGGCGTTTTCGGGAATAGATTTACTTCCTAACCAACCAAGTTGGCATTTTAGGAATAGATTTACTTCCTAACCAACCAAGTTGGCATTTTTAGGAATGGATTTACTTCCCGACCAACCTTAGTTGGCGTTTTCGGGAATAGATTTACTTCCTAACCAACCAAGTTGGCATTTTTAGGAATAAATTTACTTCCCGACCAACCTTAGTTGGCATTTTCGGGAATAGATTTACTTCCTAACCAACCAAGTTGGCATTTTTAGGAATAGATTTACTTCCCGACCAACCTTAGTTGGCGTTTTCGGGAATAGATTTGAGTAGTTCGAGTTTTGCTGAGTAGTGTGTAGCACTAGTATTCCGTAAAAAATTTCCAACAAAAGGAAAGAACTGGGCAGAACATTGTCACTTTATTCATACTGATGAAACTGCATTACATGAGAGTTTACATTAATGATAGTCTTTGCGCAGGTGTTCTGCATTCCATGCATTCTTAAACTCCTCCCCCTCTAAAGTTTCTATTTTATATGTCCTCGGTCGAATAACTTCCTTAACTCTGTAGGGTCCATGCCAGTTTGCTTCCAGTTTGTTGTGCTTTTGAATCACCTTCTTTAGCACATAGTCTCCTTCTTTTAAGTCGCACTTCTTCACTCACTTGTTGTAGAACAAAGTTGTTCGTTGCTGGTAAGCAGCATTTCTAATGGCTGCTTCTTCCTAACCTCCTCGAGCATGTCCAAGTCTAACATTCTCATTAAATAGCTGACAGGGGAATTGAAATTCAATATTCTGTGAGTTGGAAGACCCAATTCGGCGGGTATAACAGCTTCACTTCCAAATGCTAGCATATATGGAGATTCCCCTGTTGCTGCTCGGGGAGTAGTTCGGTAATCCCATAACACTAATTGTAGCTCGTTGATCCAGTTTGCTTTCGCGTCGTTCAGTATTTTTTTCAAACCATTCAGCAGCGTTCTGTTTGTCACTTCAGTTTGTCCATTGCTTTGAGGATGGCCTGGTGCCGAGTGGATCTTCAAGATATTTGACTGATGATAATAGGCAGCGAACTCCTCGTTGTCAAATTGTGTTCCATGGTCTGTGATGAAGGCATGAGGAAGACCATATCGATAAATGATGTTCTTCCAAATAAATTAGTACACCTTGTCGTACGTCATATCAATGAGAGGCTCAGCCTCAACCCATTTAGTAAAATAATCCACAGCGACCACGAGATACTTAAATCTTCCCCTGGTCGTCGGCAGTGGCCCGACCAAATCTATTCCCCATATGGAAAATAGCCAAGGGGAAGTAATGGGTGTCAATAACGCTTGGGGAGTTCTTCGGATGGAGGAGAAGCGCTGACACTTGTTACATTTCTTAGCATAGGTTATGCAATCAGCCCTCATCATCGGCCAGTAGTATCCTTGAGTCATTATTCTTTGCAAAAGTGTCCGACCTACTACATGGGCTCCACAGGACCCTTCATGGACCTCTTCAATCAAATCTTTCACCTCGGTTGGATGCACACATCTTTGCAAACATGCTATAATTCCTCGTCTGTATAGAATACCATTAGTCAGTACATAACGAGCAACCTTAAACTTCAGTTTCTTGGCTGCAAGTTTGTCAGTTGGTAATTCCCCTTTCTCAATATATGCCTTGATGGGATTCATCCATGATGACCCTAAATCGAGGGTATTAAAGTTTATCATCAGATCTGATGGTCAGAGTATAGATGGTCGGAGTATAGATGAAGATCTGATGATAAACTTTAATACCCTCGATTTAGGGTCATCGTGGATGGATCCCATCAAGGCATATATTGAGAAAGGGGAATTACCAACTGACAAACTTGCAGCCAAGAAACTGAAGTTTAAGGCTGCTCGTTATGTACTGACTAATGGAATTCTATACAGACGAGGAATTATAGCAGGTTTGCAAGGATGTGTGCATCCAACCGAGGTGAAAGATATGATTGAAGAGGTCCATGAAGGGTCCTGTGGAGCCCATGTAGCAGGTCGGACACTTTTGCAAAGAATAATGACTCAAGGATACTACTGGCCGATGATGAGGGCTGATTGCATAACCTATGCTAAGAAATGTGACAAGTGTCAGCGCTTCTCCTCCATCCGAAGAACTCCCCAAGCGTTATTGACACCCATTACTTCCCCTTGGCCATTTTCCATATGGGGAATAGATTTGGTCGGGCCACTGCCGACGACCAGGGGAAGATTTAAGTATCTCGTGATCGCTGTGGATTATTTTACTAAATGGGTTGAGGCTGAGCCTCTCATTGATATGACGTACGACAAGGTGTACCAATTTATTTGGAAGAACATCATTTATCGATATGGTCTTCCTCATGCCTTCATCACAGACCATGGAACACAATTTGACAACGAGGAGTTCGCTGCCTATTGTCATTAGTCAAATATCTTGAAGATCCACTCGGCACCAGGCCATCCTCAAAGCAATGGACAAACTGAAGTGACAAAGAGAACGCTGCTGAATGGTTTGAAAAAAAGGGTGCTCGTCGTCCAGGATGATATTTTCAGTAGCTTCCACCACTTGACCCTTCACGAGTTGCGACTCATCTCTAGGATCCAATGTTTCAATTTCTGCACCTTCATCCAATTGATAGGTGGTGGTCTTTTTCCTTGATTCCTCCATTTCCTCTTGCTCGGCGGATGAATAATAGCATTCCCGAGCTACTTTCTGATCACCTTTCACAACTCCTACTCCAAAATTTGTTAAAAATTTTAGGCATTGATGTACCGTGGATGGTACAGCTTCGAACTTCTTCAATCCTACTCTTCCCATGATGATATTGTATGATGATTGAACATTCTTATCCATCACGAAGAAGCGTATTCTTTCTGTTCGACAAGCAGGCCACGTACCAATGAATATATCCAATTTGATAGTCCCAAGTGGAAATACTTTCTCGCCAGCAAAACTGAGGAGGGGTCTATGATAAGGCTCCAGTTGAGATAGCTTTAGATTTAAACTGTCGAAGCACGAGTAGAACATGATGTCTTCCGAGCTACCATTGTCTACCAGTACTCTTGAAATCATTACCTCCTTCATCCTCATTTTGATCACCAATGGGTCATCATGAGGATATAGAACACCTGCGAGGTCGTTCTTTGAGAAACCAATGACCAATTTCTCTTTGTTTACCTTTCTCGGGCGATCCTCCTCAGCTAGATTTATTCGTTGAATGTATGAGCAAGCTTGAGACTCACGGAGGTAAGCTTTTCTCTCAGCATTAAGGTATCCTCCTCCTGCATCTCCACCTGTAATAACATTATAGTCAAATGACCCAAAGCGTATTGAAAATACTTCACGTTCTGGTTGCCTTGGTCTCTTGGGAAGATCGGGGTCGTCTTTTGGATCAACTTCATGGTCTCTTTTCTTGTTCTCCTCTGCTCGATGAGGAGATCTAGACCTCTCCCTTGCTCGGTCGTTGTTTCTTCTATCATTCCTCCGATCAACATATTTTGCCAGTTTTCTTCGTCTGATGAGTGTTTCAATCTCATTCTGAAGAGCTATGAAATTTTTGGTCATATGGCCATGATCTTTGTGAAACTCGCAATATTTTGCCTTATTTCTCCTGTCAGGGTCTGCCTTCATTTTCTCTGGCCAGTTTAATTCCTCGTTATTCTTGATTTCTTCTAGAACATGGTTGATATCTTTCTTCAAAGGAGTATAATTATCAAATTTCTTCAATACTTCCCATGACGACCTTATTTTTGAGTGTTTTTCACTACCATTGTTCTTATGCTCCTTCTTCTTAGCTTTATCACCTTCCACCTTGGTTTCTTTGGCATCCATATTCTTCTTCGCAGCCATAGCCTCCTCGGCATTCATGATCTTGGCCGTTTTTCCCATCAGATCTGACATGGTTCTAGGTGGATCTTTGGCCAAAGTGTAGTACAACTTGTTGGGCAGTAGTCCACTCATCAAGGCGGTAATCGTTGTCTTTTCCTCATAATCAATGACTTCGAGTTTCTCATTATTAAAACGAGTTATATAATCTCTGGTACTTTCACCAGCTTTTTGTCTAACACTTAACAAATGCGCTACTCGTTTAACTGGCTTTGCCCCAAAATAGAAATTCCCAATGAATAACTCGGCCAGTTGGAAAAAAGTTGAGATCTTACCCCGAGGAAGATTATTATACCATATTAGAGCAGATCTGGTAAGAGTTCTCGAGAATGCTCTGCATCTCATCTCATCTGGAACAGCATAGATGTCGGTTGCAGCTTGGTATTGTTCTATATGAAGGACAGGGTCGGTCTTTCCATCATATTTGGGGGTCACAACAGGTGCTTTGAACTTTGATGGTGTTGGAAAATTTATAATGGTCGGGACAAAAGGTGTTCCTTGAACAAAAGTTCGTTGTAGAGGGTACTTGGCCTTAGCCATTTCCCCTAATCTATCCTCCAGCCTCTGAATAGAGCCTTTCCACGCATCGTTTCCTTCCTCGGGCCTGTTGGTTCGAGCAACTGATCGAGTTGATGTGGCTTCCTGGGATCTATCTTGACGAGCAGTTGGTCGCGACTGGGCAGATCCTTCCCTTAAGTCTGATGGTCGTCGAAAACTCCTCGATGCGGCACTAGGAGGACTTTTGCTCCTCCTAGGACCTAATCGATCAAAAGGAGATACTCTGCTTAATCTTTCTAGTGCACTGGTCCTTTCTGGAGAGAGAGTGATACGTTGTTCAGTATCTGTGGCTCGTACTGACGAAGTTCGTCCAGGTTGATAAGAAAAATCTCCAGACTCCTCAGTACGATATTAATCGGTACGCCTAGTACGCGAAGAAGGTAAACGGGCATTTTTTTGAATACTTCGCGATTCTGAATGGGTTGGTGCACCGCCATGGAGGGTTCGTATGAGTTGTCGCATTGTTTCTTGCATGACTGTCTGGCCCTCGGCCAAATTTGTCATTATTCCAGCCAGCTCGGGAATATTGGGCGGAGCAGATGGATTTAGAGGGCTTCCAGCATTTCGATTGCTGGGTTCTGGAATATCAGCCATTTCTGATGAATTATTTTTTATGAAAAACGATATTACCAGTCGTTTCCCACAGACGGCTCCAATCTGTTGATGTAAAAAATTAGATTATATCTAATTATTTAATCACAGATAAATAAAATGAGACAAAGAACTTTTAAAGTGGTTCAGCCTTGTAAGAATGGCCTACGTCCACTGTTTCTGTTATTGCTGACTGTTTGGGAATTCTCGATTACAAGTTTTCTCAAGAAATTCCAGTCCCCTAACAATGAGGATAATACAATGTATTTATAGCCCTAAGGCTGTAATGTGAAAGGGTAATACATTCAATGCCCCTTAAGCGTATACATCTGAATGATAATAAGCATTTAATGCACAATCAAACTGTTGGTTATCCTGCTATTAATGCTTTGTTCGAGGTGCAGCTCGGACCGCCTAAGCTGCTCGGATCGCCTAAGTTCCTCGGTACTCAAAGTTCCTCGGTACTCAAAAGTTCCTCGGAGAGTTCTTGTAGGTCGGAGCGTCTGAGTTGATCGGGGAAGCAGAGTTCCTCGTTGCAGTATGGTTCCTCGGAGTCAAGGTGTTGTTCGTAAGTGTTTGTCGTTGCCACGTATATTGCCACATGTCTTCACCCAATTGAGCCATGTCAGCAGACTAAATTCGGTATCAATAGGTATCTACTGTAAAATTGTTATCATTTGGAGATATATATTGGTTTCATTTGTTCCACTATACTTCACTGGGTATTTGTTTGTCTGTTTCATGTGTGTAGGTATGCTTCAGATATTCGAGATTTCAAGTCTACATCACATTCAGACAGTTCATGCTTGTCGGTGCTACATATACTAGTCCGTGTCCTGTATTTTTTTACTTTGGGTCTATGGGATAGGATTTAGGTGTCATACGGCTTGACGGCCCCGGCTTAGGCATTTTACTGGTTTAGTTTTGTCCCGAAATAGTCAAAGGGGGAGATTTCTTAGGACATAAATTTCCAATTGAGTCCCTGTATTGTTTTGACTTAATTCCATGAACAAAACTGTGTTTGTAATATGTCATAGGGAAATTTTATTTTGTCACGATCCCACTTGGTCTATGACGTATTAAAGAAATTGAAGACGTTGCGGCAAATCTTCAAAGAATTAATGATGCCGAAGTTTAATTGGTGCAAGTTAATTTGTCTTCAAGTTAATTGCATTCCGAGATCACACGGGTATGAATGTGTATAATTAATGGAGCTCGGAATAATTTTTGTAAAAGTATAAGGATGAATTTTTGTAAGGAAAATGCTTAAATGTTTTAAAGAGTGTTTTAAATGTTTTACACTACGTTTTATTCTGATAAACTCGAAAAAGAGTTTGACTTAATTGGATCTCTTTTGGAAGAAACATTTAAAGAAAAAGTCAAAATTACACCACGTCGTTCGAACGACAAGCTGGATCGTTCGAGCGAGATGGCTATGTCGCGTGAACGACTGGTCAATCTCGTTCGAGGGACACATTTTTCGAGGCGGACAATGTTTCTTATTTAAAGCATGTTTTCATCAGAATTAAAGAGGGGTGCAATCTGAAAAATAGTTTTCAATCCAGTACGAGTTTTGCACATGTTTTTCTAAGGTTTCAAAGCTTAAACACATCCTTAGAGTTTGCAAAGATCCGAGTTATCATTACTATATGTTTATGTGATCTTGCTGCACCAAGACGGTTTGTTCTATACTTGAACATCTGGGTTTTGCGGCGAAGAAGGTATGTGATGTAGGGGGAGATTTGTTGAGCATGTTTATTGAGATTTGATTTAAATGCTGTTTAATTACAAATTTTTCAAATTGGTATCATATTTTTGCTCAATTGTTTAACAAATGTTTTTTTTAGAGTTTATTTATATTGGTATCTATTGTAAAATTGATATCATTTGGATATATATATATATATATATATATATATATATATATATATATATATATATATATATATATATATATATATATATATATATATATATATATATATATTGGTTTCATTTATTCCACCATACTTCACTGGGTATTTATTTCTCTGTTTCATGTGTGTGGGTATGCTTCAGAGATTCGAGATTTCAAGTCTACATCACATTCAGACAGTTCATGTTTGACGGTGCTACATATACTAGTCTGTTGTGACACCCCGATTAATTAAATACCGGGTAGCTACTCCTTTGTTCAATTTAATACAAAATGTCAAGTTGGTTCAGTTCATAGCATCACTGTCGAAAAATATTTTTACAATTACTAGCCACCTAATATTTAAAAAGTGAGTTGTCAATTTTAACTGAATTAGATTAACACACAACCAAATTAATTTATGAAATATTGGTACCACAACCACAATACAGTCGCAATATAAAACAATATAATAAACTGAATCTGGAGGAATACACCTCACAACAATCCGAATACTGACATAAACCAAATACAAAGCCTGAATCATTAATTAGTTACATCCAACACTGAAATGAAACGGAATAAATAAGATGTCTCTAAAAGAAATGGGGCGACAAGCTCTATAGATGAGTAAATCTGAAGTAGATTCAAGATAGGAAGTGGAGGCGTCTACTATCGAGGTCCTGTAACTTCCACAGCAGCTACAGCACGTCACCGGAATGGAACTCCTACGCTTGGTGTCCTTGTGGCTGGGCACCTAAAAGGTTTTACAAGAAAATAGGTTTGAAAGCAAACGGGTCAGAGCCCGATTGTGAAAACAGTTTAAAATATAGCAAGTGTTTAATATCGCTAAACAGTGAATATAAAATAAATAATAGTGTGTGCGCTCACATGAGTTCCTTACCTCTCAACTAATTGTGCACACCTATCGCACCCGTACGAGGTCGTTCGAACAACCTGGGCAGGTCTTCTAACGAGATGGCAGAATACGCCCAGAAATTTTTCAACTCATTTTTCTTCATTTTTCTCTTCTCTAAATCCATCCTAAGATCATCCCAATAGCGTTTTAATGTTTTTAAACTACTCTAAGTCCTCCTAGGTCGCTTCTTAACATATTATTGGGGTCAAATCCTCCTAATTAACATCCAATTATCATAAATCCCCAAATTTTACCCCAAACCCTATGAATATGAACCCATAATTTTATTGTACCTAAATACTCATCATTAATCTATTTTTAAATCATCAAAGTTAGGTTTTGGGGCACCAATTTCGTCCATAATCATTCTACATGCAATCCCTAACCAAAATTAAGAGTTTATACAACAATCCCATTGGGTTTTCATCAAAACTTTCAAAGCATATAAGGTTTCTACACTAAACATGGAGGAAATATTCATTGAAATTAATGACATCAAATCACTTACCTTAAATCCGATGTTCTGGTTCGTTGTTGATGATCGAGGTTGGCTCTCTCTCTTCTTTCCGGTCACAAATCCTTTCAAATTTCTGGTGATGGGAGATGGTTTGGTTTGGAACCTCCTTTACCCTCTTTCTAACTTCTCTCAAAACCTCCGTAGCCCACTCTCTTATCTTTTGCTGGTAATGGCCTTAGTGGCCTCTTAATTAATATATAATTAACCTCTAAAATTCGTGGGTTTTAATTCCTCAATTTTTAAAATTACCAAAATACCCTTCTAGGTTGCCGGTTTGGCCTAAAAATGCCCCGGGACCCAAACAAAACCCCCGGCTAGTGTTTTCTGACTATTTCGACCCTTCCGAACGCATTGGCACACTCAAAATGATCATTCGGTTAATAAAAATATAATTTACTTTTTAATTTAAATAAATTCAATCCCGACGCTACCGACACGCGCGTCCCAACTAAATTTCTCAAATTGTCGTATTTCTGCCTCGTGACAATTTTTAATATTTTCAATACTCATACATTACCATATATTTTCAATAATATTCAATTTTAACATCATACTCAAATACCAACACACGTCTCGCTAGTATTTACATCCGGATTAATTCCCAATTAATTCTCATTTAATTCAATTAATCCTTTAAATAAAAATCAATAAAATTACGAGGTATTACATACTCCCCCCCTAATAACATAATTTTGTCCCGAAATTTGGAACTAAACAATACCTGGTAAAAATAACTCTATATAACGCTCGCGCATCTCATCCTTGCGCTCCCATGTGGACTCCTCGGCATTATGATGCCGCCACTGCATGCGTACTAATGGTACTATCTTCGACCTCAGTTTCCTCTCGCTGTGGTCCAGAATAGCAATTGGCCCCTCCTCGTAGGAACTATCAGGCTGAAGATCGATGTCCTCTAATGCAATGTGAGTATGGGCCAAATCGGCCCTAAGATATTTTCTTAGCGAGGAAATATGGAACACATCATGAATCCTATGCAAGTGCTCCGGTAACCCAAGTCTATACGCAACTGGACCAATTCGCTCGATGATAGGAAATGGCCCCACATATCTTCGTGCAAGTTTCCCTTTCTTTCCAAAACGCATAATCCTCTTCATAGGAGATATTCTGAGTAGCACCTGGTCCCCTACCTGGAATTCTCTGAAGAACCTCTTGGCATCAGCATAGCTCTTCTGTCGGTCCTAAGCTACCCGAATACGGATCCGTATCATTTCTATCCTTGCTGAAGTATCCTGAATCACTTTCGGACCAAGGAGTTTGTTATCCCCCACCTATAACCAACATGATGGGGAACGATAAGGTCTATCGTACAACGCCTCGAATGGAGCCATGCCAATGGTGAACTGGTAGGAGTTATTATAAGCAAACTCCACCAGTGGAAGGTACTGCTCCCAACCACCTCCAAAGTCTAGGATGCACATACGCAACATGTCCTCTAACATCTGATTCGTCCGCTCGGTTTGCCCATCTATCTACAGGTGATATGTCATACTCAGCCGCAATTCCGTACCCATGGCCTCCTGGAAACTTTCCCAAAATCGTGAAACAAATATCTTGTCTCGGTCAGACACGATATTAAGAGGTACCCCGTGAAGTCTCACTATCTCTGCTATGAAAATTAGGGCATACTGTCCCGTAGTGTAATCTGTCCGGGCTAGCAGAAAATGAGCAAATTTGGTCAGTCTATCCACGATTACCCATATGGAGTCGTGACCCCTCTGCGAAGTAGGTAACCCCATAATAAAGTCCATGGAAATGCTCTCCCATTTCCACATAGGGACCTCTAACGGCTGTAAAAGTTCTACCGATCTCTGATGGTCCACTTTTACCAGCTGACAAGTGGTATATTTAGAAACAAACTCGGTAATATCTCTCTTCATCCCGCTCCACCAGTACTGTCGTCTCATGTCTTGGTACATCTTATCCCCACCAGGGTGTACCACGAACCGTGCGACTTTGTCATTACCTCGTGTCGTAAGTCTTCCCCTTTCGAAATGACCAGTCTCCCATTGAAACGTAATCCCCCGTCTGAACTAACGGTATAGGACTCGGCTCCCTCTGCTAGTAATCGAACTATCTGCTCCTGACAGAACGAGTCTTTTTCCTGGGCCTTTATCACTCTCGTAACAATCTGAGGTGTAACAGTCATCACAGACATGAATGATCGGGTCACTGCATCCTAGTGTCCCAACTCCTTCCACTTTTCTCTCCACACCTCGGCCACCTCACCTACTGGTCTACGGCTCAACGCGTTTGCTACCACGTTAGCCTTCCCTGGGTGATATTGGATATCAAATTGATAATCCTTCACAAATTCAAGCCACCGCCGTTGACGCATATTCAGTTCCTTCTGTGTGAAGAGGTATTGTAGAGACTTGTGGTCTGTGAACAATCGAAATTTCTCCCTCAGGAGATATTGTCTCCAAATCCGAAGAGCGAATACGACTGTTGCTAACTCCAAGTCGTGGGTGGGGAAATTTTTCTCGTGAGTTTTAAGCTTACGGGAAGCATAAGCTATGGCCTGAATCTCCTATTGCAGTACACCTCCAAGTCCTTGTAAGGACGCATCGGTGTAGACTAGATACTCAACTCCCGATCTGGGCAATACTAACACAGGCGCTGAGGCCAACTTGTCCTTCAGCTCATCGAATGCCAACTGACAGGCATCACTCCAAATGAATGGTACACCTTTGCGAGTCAGATGTGTCAAAGGACCTGCTATCTTTGATAAACCCAGAATAAACCTTATGTAATATCCTGCTAAGCCCAAGAAACTACGAATCTCAGTCGGTGTCATGGGCTGTCCCCACTCCCTCACCGCGGATACCTTCCTCGGATCAACAGATATCCCCCGGTCTGAAATGATATGCCCCAAAAACTGAACCTCCTTCAGCCAAAACCCACATTTTTCGTACTTTGCATTTAGCTCGTTCTGACGTAGAGTTTGCAAAACCTGCCTCAAGTGTTCAGCGTGTTCCTCTTCTGTCTGGGAGTAAATTAGAATGTCATCAATGAAGACAATGATGAACTGGTCTAGGAACTCTCTGAATACCCTATTCATCAAATCCATAAACACGGCTGGGGCATTGGTCAAGCCAAAAGGCATAACCCAAAACTCATAGGAACCATATCTCGTCAAGAAAGCAGTCTTCGAGACGTCCTGTTCCCTGATATGAAACTGATGGTATCCCGATCGCAAGTCAATCTTTGAGAAGAAGGAAGCTCCTCTCAGCTGGTCGAATAAGTCATCGATTCGTGGCAACGGATACTTATTCCGTATTGTGACTTTATTCAACTCTCGGTAATCTACACACAACCTCAACAATCCATCCCTCTTCTTTACAAACAACACAGGGGCACCCCATGGTGAAGTACTCCTTCGGATAAATCCCTAACCCAACAATTGCACTATCTAATCCCTTAGCTCTCTCATCTCTGCTGGAGCCATACGGTAAGGTGCGTGGGCAATTGGCCGAGTGCCCGGCGTAAAATCGATAACAAAATCTATCTCTCTACTAAGAGATAATCCAGGTATATCCTGGAATACATCAGCAAACTCCCTAACAACTGGAATCGAATTGAGTGGTAATACCACTTCCTTAGAGGTCTCCTCCTCTATATAGTATAAATGAGTGGACGATCCTCCCTCAGGGTGAGGCATCGCCACTAAAAGCATCTCCTGCCCGGGTATGGAAAAAATGATACTCCTACTGAAACAATCAATCATGGCTCGGTACGCAATTAGCCAATCCATACCAACAATCGCATCGTACTCAGTCATCTCTAATACTAACATATCAGTAGGTAAATTAAATCTCCCGACCTATATACCCACACCTCTACAAATAAGAGAAAGCATAGAACCCCTACTTAACGGTGAATCTACGCAAGTAATCGTGCTCTCTGCAGTGCCTAACAACCCCAAAATGCGTGCAAATCTCATGGCAATGAAACAGTGTGTGGCCCCCGTATCAAATAAAATACGCCCCATAGTCCCCTAAATAGAGAACATACCCTCAATAGCAGGTGGATCTTGTGGGACTGCGGCCTACTGGAGTTGATAAACTCGCCCGTACTGAAGTTGTCCCTGTTGGACTGGGACTGCTGGGATGGGTGGCAAAGCTGGCATCTGTGGTGGTGCTGGGAGGGCAACGAGAAATATAGGTCTCTGGGGCTCGTGTCGAGCACCCTTCTGCTGTTGTGGGGCCCTGTCCCTATCAGGACACTCCTGGCGCTTGTGGCCAATTTTGCCACAAGTGAAACATTTCCCCGAAAAATTTACCCCTCTCGGACCCTGCTGCCCACGGCCCTGGTGGCCATTTCCATTCCTCCCCTGGTCGTGCATGCCCTGATGAAACTGCTACTGTTGTCCATGTTGGTCGTGCTGTCCCTGATGGCCGTACTGACACTGCTGGCCTTGACGAAAACCTCCCTGACCATTTCTCAAACCCCCAGATTTAAACCTCTTAAAATCCCCCTGCTGGGAACCCTGATCACCCTGCCTGTGTTGACCCTGAGCAGATTGTTCCCCGCTGGCACCATCCCCCCTGTCCTGCCCTGATGGCTGGACTCTCCTGGTTGCTTACCCTCTGACAAGTGAAAGCGGTGGTCCTAGCAGTGAAGCAGTTTTGCGTTAACCACATCAGAATAAGTGGCCAACTAGAGATCACCCAACAAGTGCTAACGGATCCTCCAAGCCAACCCATCCATGAACTTCTATATCTTTTTCTCCTCTGTCGAAATCTCATCAGGAACTATGTTTAAGAGATTAGTAAACTCGGCCTCATATTCTGCCACGGTCTTCCCTCCTGCTTGAGGTTCATTAACTTCCTCCTCATTTCGGTGTGAACGGCTGATGGAAAATACTTATGGTCGAACCGCACCCAGAACTCCTGAATAGAAAAGATGTCTCTCTCCTCCGTGGTGGTAATGGACTCCCACCACTGCAACGCTGATCCTACTAGCTTAAAAGTAGCCAGTATATGTTTCTGTACATCCGTGCACTCGTACATCCTCAAGTGCCTTTGGATATCCTTCTTCCACTAACTAGACACAACGACGTCGGAGCTACCTGCAAACTCCAGAGGGTGTGCTTTCTGAAAAGCATCACGAACACATTCCCAAGCAGATGGGAATGCATGAGCCTATACTGGCGCTACTACCGGCACCTAAGGCGGTGCCTGCTGCACAACTGCTAGAGCGACATTTACCGCTTGGGCTACAATAGCGGTAACCTCTGCGACATTCAAGGAGCCCTAGACAGGTGCAGGTTTTGGCTCGGGATGGGCATCCCTGGGAATTTGCTGTGCACGTCGTGGAGGCATCTGAAATAAGAGTAAAGTCTTATAAGTTCGCAGTTATCATCTCAAAATAGGTGAAGAGCGAAACATACACAATAGAGTACAACAATCCTAAAATATAGGGCTCTATATCAAAGAAAGCTACGCGAAAACATAACAAGCCGTACAGATCCTAAGGACACTAGAACCTGATGCTCTGATACCACCTGTGACACCCCGACTAATTAAATACCGAGTAGCTACTCCTTTATTCAATTTAATACAAAATGTCAAGTTGGTTCAGTTCATAACATCACTGTCGAAAAACATTTTTACAATTACTAGCCACCTAATATTTAAAAAGTGAGTTGTCAATTTTAACTGAATTAGATTAACATACAACCAAATTAATTTATGAAATATTGGTACCACAACCACAATACAGTCGTAATATAAAACAATATAATAAATTGAATCCGGAGGAATACTCCTCACAACAATCCGAATACTGGCATAAACCAAATACAAAGCCTGAATCATTAATTAGTTACATCCAACACTGAAATGAAACTGAATAAATAAGATGTCTCTAAAAGAAATGGGGTCACAAGCCCTACAGATGAGTAAATCTGAAGTAGAGTCAAGATACGAAGTGGAGGCGTCTACTATCGAGGTCCTGTAACTTCCACAATAGCTACACCACGTCACCGGAATGGAACTCCTACGCTTGGTGTCCTTGTGGATGAGCACCTAAAAGGTTTTACAAGAAAATAGGTTTGAAAGCAAACGGGTCAGAGCCCGATTGTGAAAACAGTTTAAAATACAGCAAGTGTTTAATATCGTTAAACAGTGAATATAAAATGCATGATAGTGCGTGCGCTCACATGAGTTCCTCACCTCTTAACTAATTGTGCACGCATATCGTACCCGTACCCGTTCTAGTTATTCTACTATCAAACTAGACCAATTCGTATTCTGACATTTCTTTATAATTCAAAGTTCGTTTCCCAATGTCTTAATATAAACTAGAGGTCTTACTATTTTTACACAGAATTAGTTATAATAATTTATAAGAATTTCTCCATTTTTTAACTCTACAAAAAATGTTACAATTATTCACACTTACACTTTAATAAACGATTCATCTCAATTATCAGTATATTAATCTCATCATAATCATACAATAATGGCACCCCTAGACTAAGCTTCGGTGCACACATACTCTGCTATCAAATCCCGGTACATCACGTACATAAGGATCACGTATTTCGAATCTCTCAGGAACCGTTCGACAAGTAACAAACAAACATAATGGAAGTGAACATAGTTCACATCACATGGGTCACGCACATACCTACGCTCCCATGATCAGCAGACTTATTAACTCCTCAATAAGTCATTCTCTGACCTATGTCCTCGAGGTACCAATCTAAATCCCCCCTTAGGCACACAAAGATTAGATGGCCCTGATCGTACGCCAACCTCCCGTGATAGCAAGTATGGTAGGTATGTTATACACAGATAACCACATATACTAAGCATTAACACATCTTATATATCTTATAATATCAGTAGAGGTATATTTTACATTCATATACCACCATTAAATGTTACACGTTTACAAATCCCCGAATAATATACATTAAAAGTCGTCAACCCTTCCCACGTCGTAATTTTAGGTACTTATTTCCTAACCCATAAATGTCATCCGGTTTACTACAAAATTCTAAGTTTTATTCCTCAAAGTACTCCAATCTCACAACTATACTCACTGGTCAACAAGGGAAGGTTAACACTCAATTAAATAAGTCTACTGGAAGTTCTAAATAAAATCAGGCCTAAAAAGGTCATTTTGTCAACTCGTTAGAAATCTCATTCGAACGAGGTTGTTCGAACGAGTGTCGTTCGAACGAAGGCTTCGAACTAACTCGTTATAAGGGATACTATCATCTTGTTAGAAGCTCGTTCGAACGAGATCGTTCGAACGACCTGGGCAGGTCTTCTAACGAGATGGCAGAATACTCCCAGAGATTTTCCAACTCGTTTTTCTTCATTTTTCTCTTCTCTAAATCCATCCTAAGATCATCCCAATAGCGTTTTAATATTTTTAAACTACTCTAAGTCCTCCTAGGTCGCTTCTTAACATATTATTGGGGTCAAATCCTCCTAATTAACATCCAATTATCATAAATCCCCAAATTTTACCCCAAACCCTATGAACATGAACCCAGAATTTTATTGTACCTAAATACTCATCATTAATCCATTTTTAAATCATCAAAGTTAGGTTCTGGGGCACCAATTTCGTCCATAATCATTCTACATGCAATCCCAAACCAAAATTAAGAGTTTCTACAACAATCCCATTGGGTTTTCATCAAAACTTTCAAAGCATATAAGGTTTCTACACTAAACATGGAGGAAATATTCATTGCAATTAATGACATCAAATCACTTGCCTTAAATCCGATGTTCTAGTTCATTGTTGATGATCGAGGTTGGCTCTCTCTCTTCTTTCCGGTCACAAATCCTTTCAAATTTCTGGTGATGGGAGATGGTTTGGTTTGGAACCTCCTTTACCCTCTTTCTAACTTCTCTCAAAACCTCGGTAGCCCACTCTCTTATCTTTTGCTGGTAATGGCCTTAGTGGCCTCTCAATTAATATATAATTAACCTCTAAAATTCGTGAGTTTTAATTCCTCAATTTTTAAAACTGCCAAAATACCCTTCTAGGTTGCCGGTTTGGCCTAAAAATTCCCCGGGACCCAAACAAAACCCCCGGCTAGTGTTTTTTGACTATTTCGACCCTTCTGAACGCATTGGCACACTCAAAATGATCATTCGGTTGATAAACATATAATTTACTTTTTAATTTAAATAAATTCAATCCTGACGCGACCGACACGCGCGTCCCAACTAAATTTCTCAAATTGTCGTATTTCTGCCTCGTGACCATTTTTAATATTTTCAATACTCATACATTACCATATATTCTCAATTATTCAATTTTAACATCATACTCAAATACCAACACACGTCTCGCTAGTATTTACATCCGGATTAATTCCCAATTAATTCTCATTTAATTCAATTAATCCCTTAAATAAAAATCAATAAAACTATGGGGTATTACATCTGTGTCGTGTATTTTTTGACTTTAGGTTTATGGGATGGGATTTAGGTGTCATATGACTTGACGGCCCAGCTTAGGCATTTCCATGGTTTAGTTTTGTCTCAGAATAGTCAAAGGGGGAGATTTGTAAGGACATAAAATTTTAATTGAGTCTCTATATTGTTTTGACTTAATTCCGTGAATAAAACTGTGTTTGTAATATGTCGTATGGAGATTTTATTTTGTCACGATCCCACTTGGTCTATGATGTATTAAAGAAATTAAAGACGTTGCGACAAAGCTTCATAATGATGCTGAAGTTTAATTGGTGCAAGTTAATCTGTCTTCAAGTTAATTGCATTCCGAGATCACAGAGGTATGAATGCGTATAATTAATGGAGCTCGGAATAATTTTTGTAAAAGGATAGGGATGTATTTTTGTAAGGAAAATGCTTTAAAATGTTTTACACTACGTTTTATTCTGATAAACTCAAAAAAGAGTTTGACTTAATTGGATCTCTTTTGGAAGAAACGTTTTAAAGAAAAAGTCAAACTTACACGCACGTCGTTCGAACGATAAGTTGGATCGTCCGAGCGAGATGGCTGTGTCGCGTGAACGACTGGTCAATCTCGTTCGGGCGACACATTTTTCGAGGTGGTTAATGTTTCCTATTTAAAGAGTGGTCTCGTCAGAATTAAAGAGGGGTGCAATATGGAAGACAGTTTTCAATTCAGTGCTAGTCTTGCACATGTTTTTCTAAGGTTTCAAAGCTTAAGCGCATCCTTAGAGCTTGCAAAGTTCCAAGTTATCATTACTATGTTTTTATGTGATCTTGCTTCACCAAGAAGGTTTGTTCTATACTTGAACATCTGGGTTTTGCTGTGAATAAAAGGGAAGGACTTCTTAATCGACATCGTAGACGTATTAAAGCCATTCGGTGGACACCGAAACATACGTGGACGCGTGTGTTATGGACAGGTATCGTGGAAGAAGGATTTTCTGCGTGGGCACTGTGAGAGGAGTGGTTGAAGATCAGAAGAGCGGCAAGACCCGTGGGGATCGAGTCGTTGAGTGAGTCTTTTATCTGTAAGTTGTAATTCCATATTCATAGTGATTATCTGGCTTGGGCCGTCCGAGATTTTTTTCCATCTTGAGGTTTTCCTCGTACATCCTGTGTTGTGAGTATTCTTTACTTTACTTTACTTTCTTTAATCACTAAATGTATGTTTAGGATTAATCAAGATAAAATTAGTTTAAAGTAAAAATTAGTTTTTTTCACAACTTGGTTTGGTGCACATTAAAAGTTGGATTATTTTTGGTGAAAATTGGTTTGATTTAAAATACACTTGTGTGGGGCCACTCTCACAGAAGGCATTAGTTTTGGCCAAACTGAAATTTTAGTTAACAAATTCCTTAACCATTATGCCTTTTTACTAGTTACAGCTAATGCTATAAACTCAGCTGTCATTATAGATTCAACTATACAAGTCTGTTTCTTTAATCCCCAAGAAATAGCTCCTCCACCAAGAGTGAAAATCCATCCACTTGTTGAGGAATTATACTCCCGCTCAGTTATCTAATTGGTATCAGAAAAATATTCTAATACTGAAGGATATCCATTATAGTATATACCATAGTCCATAGTTCCTTTTAAATATTTTAATATTCTATTAATAGCATGCCGATGCAATAAACAAGGATTACTAGTATATCTACTTAATTTACCAACATCATATGCAATATCAGGTCGAATACATGTCATGGCATACATTAAACTACCAACTACTCATGCATATTCCAATTGTGAAATAGCTCTGCCAGTATTAGGGATCATCTTTAGTTGTGGTTCAAAAGGTGTACTAACAGGTGTGCAATCAAACTGATTAAATTTCTTCAAAATTTTCTCAACATAATGAGATTGAGAGAGAATTATATTTTTATCTTTTCTTATTATTCTCATTCCTAATATGACGTCAGCCACACCCATATATTTCATATCAAATGTAGAAGACAAAAAACTCTTTGTGCTATTAATGCTTTCTAAATCAGTACCAAGAATTAACATGTCATCTATATATAAACAAATGATCACGCCTTTACCATTAACAAATTTACTATAAACACACTTATCAAATTCATAAATTTTAAAACCAAAAGAAATGACGACTCTATCGAATTTTTCATACCATTATTTAGGTGCTTGTTTTAGTTTATAAAAAGACTTAATTAATTTACATAATTTATGTTCTTGTCCAGGCCCAACAAACCCTTAAGGTTATTCCATGTAAAATTCTTCTTCTAAGTCACCATTTAAAAATGCAATTTTCACAACCATTTTAATGAATTTCAAAATTATATATAGATGGTAATGCAGTCAAGACTATAATAGTAGAACTTCTAGCAACTCGTGCGTAGGTATCAAAATAATCAATTCCTTTTTGTGTGTAAAACCTTTAGCAACCAATCTAGCGTAGAATTTATTAATTGTTCCATCCATGTTCATTTTCTTTTTAAAAATCCATTTATACTTGATAGGTTTAGTGTGACACCCTTCCTAATTAAATACCGAATGATCAGGCATTTATTAAATTAAAATCGAATTTACAAAATTGTCCATTCTTAGCAACATAGTCGAAAACAAAAGTTATTACTAATCACCTATTAGTTGATTAAGCTAGTACCAAATTTTATCTTGTATTATACAGACAAATAGTAATATGCGAAAACATTGAATATAAAACATTCACACCATTCTAGAGTCTAAATCATCTCAAATAAATAAATAAGGTCTTGCCTAATAAACTATCGGCTAAAATACCAAATTAGATAATGAATTCAACTAAATAAGAAAATCTGAATAGAAGTATGAAACTGAAATACTAAATAAATAGAGTCTCAAAGGGCGACATGCCCAAACTGGAATACTGGGATAAACTCCTACAATAGGAAAGAAATGATGGATGCATCTAATCAAAGCCCTGCAAGCCTCCATAGTGTTGCAACTATATGTCCCTGTAGAGAATCATTACGTCTGGCGTCCCTGTGGATGAACACCTAAAAGGTTTTTAAAAAAAGATTTTATAGTAAGGGTTAGTATCCAAAACATTTTGAAAATATTTTGCAAGTATTTTTCACTATTTAAAATCAGTTATTGATTACACATGTTAGGTTTTGCGCACACTCACTTGAGTTTCCTCACATCTCCTCAATTGTGCATGCCTAACATCTCTACTTAGCCCACCTAGCTATTCTACCCAAGCTAACTAAATATAAGTACTTTATTTCACGACTAACACTTCTAAGTCCCAGTACTGCCCATACAGTACGTTATCTAATTAACATCACTCGCATGTTATAATCATTCTAAGTAACATTTCTTGAATGTTATCATTTAATCATATAATGAAGTGTCTCTTACTTAATTACCTTTATATTTGGTTTTATCTTCTATTAGTCTACTATCACATATAAGTATATGGTATATATTTCACACACAATATATACTATAGGTACATATTTTACTAACATGTCCCCGTATAACACATTAAGGACTATTGGTTCGAAATGTTACCTTGACCCCAATATTCTTTTCATATATTGGTTCAGAATGTTACCTCGACCCCAGTATATAATTCTTTTCATGTATTGGTTCGGAATGTCACCTCTACCCCAATACAATCAAGTATACAATAAGTATTCATCCCACCTATAGGTAATCAGTAGGTATACATACAAACTAAATATTATAACTTCGTACGTAGTATATATTAATCTAATACTCGTCGTACTTTCAATTTACGATTATTCCCACTATCGCATTTAATGGAGTATTATTCTCTACTCTAAGGGTCCTAGTTACCCCTTGATTTATTTCAGTAACTAAGCCTTCCTTACTCTACTGGTATATACCATAAGCTCACTCACGCTTTTTCGAATTTACCTTCCCATTCCCTCAGATTAATTACACTACAATTTAAGCCCGAATCATTTTAGTCTTAACTCTCTCCCTAAGGCTACCACTTGTCCTTATCAAGGTCCTACTATCATTCCATAAATCTCTCGTAATGATTTGAAGAGGCCCCCACGGTCACCCAATCATTTATACGAATTTTTTAGGCTTAAATAATCAAAACAACTAAATCTGACAAGGCCGAATCGATTTACCCAAATACTGAATCGATTCGCCTTGCCGAATCGATTCGGTCCTGGGCCAAATCGATTCGATCGTAGCAGGTCGTCTTTATCGCTGCGACAATCGCGTTTTTCACCATTTTTACTCCCATAACTTACATGTTTCTCCACCCAACTTTAAACTAATTGATTCCTAACCATTTCTACATGCATTAGGATGATTTCTAACGTAAATACAACATCAAAACCTCATAATTTTCATTCAAGAAGAATTTAAACATCTAATCCTCAAAACCCTAGGTTTTACGATCTTTGACCATTATTCATCAAAAACCTAGATTTAATTCGTGGATAATAACACAAATTTCTACTTTATTATCCCTACTGATATCAAATCTTTCTACATGCAATTTCTACCAAAATATGTATTTAAATCATTATTTTCTTCCAAGAATTATGAATTTCATCAAACTAGTTTGAAATTCCAACAACATGGGTATTATAACTTCAAAAGATTTGCAAATAAACAATTGCCTTTGATGAGTATGGTCTGATTTCGTGATTTGGTGATGGATTTGATTGACTTCTCTTTCAATCCTCATTTCTAGTTTTTTTGTGGTGCAAGATTGAGGTGAAAAAGCTCAAAGAATTCTTCAAAAGCTCCAAGGACTCTCTTATATTGTTCTCCAATGGACTCCCGTTGTATTTTGAGTTTCTAACCCTATCCCCTCTTATGTAATATCTGATGAAGGAATTAGAAACTCGTAGGTCTCCTAACCGTCATTTTCCAAATGACTAAAATGCCCCTATACGGTGACGGTTTAGTTCAAAAATACCTCGGGACCCAATCGACACCCCCGGGTATACTATTTTAACTATTTTGACTCTTCCGGAGTCATCCGTGACCTTGAAATTGTCATCCGAGTCACTCTATATTATTATTCCATATCGACCTCAAATTGGTCTACACGCGACTCACGATTGAGATAATTCCAATTACGCCAATATCACTCACTATTACGCGTAATAATTTCCATACGTTATTTACTATTCACTTAATAAATTAAATTCACAACATTAATCATTCTCTCTCAATTAATTAATAATTTATCACATCATTATTTAAATTCGATTAAATTATTTCATTCACGTAATTTAATATAAAACTAATTAATTTACTCAATTAATTATATTTCAAATGTACAAAAATACTGGGTATTACATACTTCCCCACCTTACAAAGGAATTTCATCCACAAAATTAGGACATACCTGCGGTGAACAACTCTGGATACGGATCTCAAATGTCATCCTCCCGCTCCCACGTAGACTCATCAACACTGTGATGTCCCCACTGAACTCTTACCAGTGGCACCACCTTAGACCGCAGCTTATGCTCACTACGATTAAGAATAGCCACGGGCCTCTCCTCGTATGAGACGTCTGGCTGCAAATCAATATAATCAAGTGGCATATGCCAAAAAGCTCTCTCTCTCCTGCGATATTTCTTCAGCGATGACACATGAAACACGTCGTGTATACGCTGAAGATGCTCCGGTAAACCCAATGTGCAGGTTATTAATCCCACTCTCTCAATGTAAAGGAAATGCCCCACATATCTCGGCACTAGCTTTCCTTTCTTGCCAAATCTCATGATCCCCTTCATCGAAGACACACGGACCAATACCTTATCCCCAACCTCAAACTCTATATGCCTCTGGTCTGCATCATCATAACTCTTCTGCCTGTCCTGAGTGATTCGAATATGTCCTCGAATTAGCTCCATCTCAGCAGTTATCTCCTGGATCATCATTGGCCTCAACAACTTATTGTCCCCCACCTCTAACCAGCAAGCGGGTGAACAATAAGGTCTCCTATAAAGTTATTCAAACGGTGCCATCCCGATAGTAAATTGTTAAGAGTTGTTATAAGCAAACTCTACCAATGGAAGGTATTGCTCCCATCCTTCCCCGAAGTTCAGAATGCACATCATCAACATGTCCTCCAACATATAATTAACCCTCTCAGTCTTCCCGTCTATCTATGAATTATAAGCGGTACTCAATCGCAAGTCTATACCCATGGCCTCCTGAAAGTTCTGTCAGAAGTTAGACACAGAGATATTGTCTTTATTAGATACGATGTTAATCGACACCTCATACAGCTTAACTATCTCAACAATGAACATCTACGGGTACTGACTCGTCTCATAGTCGCTGCGGAGTGACAAGAAGTGGGCCACCTTGGTTAACCGATTCACTATCATAAAAATGGAATCGTGACCCCTCTGTGATGTCGGTAGCCCTGTAATAAAGTCCATCGATGAAAAATCGAATAGGTTCGGTGTGTGATAATTGATTAAATTAATTCGCAAGATTCCAATAAACCCTTATTTAATTAGAGTCTATATAAACCAAAGAAAATTAACCCCTAAACATGCATCTATGTGTGTGCGTGTGTCAAACCATAAATAGATGAAGCATGTGACACAGAGTTAAGGGAAAAACCCCTTTCGGGTAAAAGATTTTATTTCTAGAACTTTAAAGAATTTACAAGACCATTGACTTACATACAACCTGATAATCGCCCACAAGTGTAATGCATGGTGTCTTCGTCAAACCTCCAAAGCAACGGCTAGAAATACAGTGTGACACAAAAATACCCACAGGTGTCAGTTCTGATTTCGTCAGCTGGAATCTCCCTCAGGAACTCCAGGTGCGCAGCAACGAAGAAGAAAATGGCTTCTCCACAAAGGTTGAACAAACTCAAAGTTGTGTTCTTGGGTTTTAAAAGGATTCACAAAGGTTTGGCAATGATGTGTGAAACAAAACATGAGTTTGGGAACTCAAAAAGGTGAAGACTTGAGCTAATAGAACTCTCAAAAACGTCTTTCCAAGTCTTGGAAAATAACTCCCCCGAAGTTGGCTTTTATAAGGAAACCAAAGAGAGTTCTAAAATTCTGGAACTCTGCCAGCGTACAGGTACCCCGAACTGGTTTGGGTGTACCGTGAACCGGTTCTCCCCCAAACCGGTTTGGCCTACGGTTCGAGAAAGTTCAGTCGTCTGGGGAAAAAAATACACAGCATTCTCCAAAGATTTTTCTTCATTTTCAAAGGGCCATAACTTCTTCACCATAGCTCGGATTGAGGTGCCGTTTCTTCCAGTATCTTTATTGCGGCGAGCTCTTCAATTTCCAGTTGACCGATCCTCTGAACGGTGACTGTAAAATTACCAAAATGCCCTTGAACTTCCATATTTTGCCTTCTTTTACTGTTTTGACTTCTCTTGCGTACCGCTTGCATAAAGTCCCTTAAATCATGGAATGTGAAGTCGTTGAAGCAGATGTGGGACACATGATGGAGATGTTGAATGCTTGATTCCTGGAATTTGGATTGATGCCGTCGTATAAGATCATGTAGAGACATGCCAAATGTAACGGCGTACGACATACATAAATGTAAGATATCGTACATGACAAAAATTTCCTTACAATCGAGACGCTCTCCCACTTCCACACGAGAATCTCCAATGGCTATAGCATCCCTAAAGGTCTCTGATGGTCAACTTTCACAAGTTGATAAGTAACACACTTTTAGACAAACTATGTTATGTCTCTCTTCATCCCCAATCACAAGTACTATATCCTCATATCCTGATACGTCTTATCCCCACCGAGATGTACCGTAAACCTCGAACCATGGGACTCTATCATAACTGCATGTCTCAGATCCTCATCCCCAGGCATAATTAATCTCCCATTAAATCGGAGACCTCCCTCTGAGCTGATCGAGAATGACTCTCCACCCTCAGCTAATATTTTGTGCACCCTGTCCTGGTAGAATCGGTCCTCTGACTGAGCTTTTACTACCCGCATAGCAATCTTGGGAGTGATAGATAAAACCAACATGCATGCTCTGGCAACCTCATCATCGTGTCGCAGCTCCCTCTATTTCGCTTTCTAGACCTCCGTTAACTCTCCAGTAGGTCATCTGCTAAACGCGTCTGCTATCACATCAGTCCTTACCAGGATGATACTGTATATCAAACTAATAATCCTTCATGAACTCTACCCACTGCCTCTGCCTCATGTTCAGATCCTTCAAGGTGAAGATATACTAAAGTGACTTATGGTCCGTGAACAATGTGAATCGCTCTCTTAGCAAGTAGTGTCTCCATATCCTGAAAGAAAAAACGATCGCTGCCAACTCAAGGTTATGGGTGGGGTCATTCTTCTCATGGGGCTTAAGCTTTTGGGATGCACAAGCTATAACCCTCTCATCTTGCTGTAATACACCCCCAAGTCCCTGCAAGGATGCATCCGTGTAGACCCGATACTCCACCCCACTCTTAGGTAATGCAAGTACTGGTACTGACGTCAACTTATCCTTCAACTCATCAAAGGCTAGCTGACAGTGATCACTCCATATAAATGGCACTCCCTTACGAGCCAGATTCGTCAAAGAACCTATAATCTTCGAGAATACTCTAATGAATCAATGATATTACCCGAATAACCCCCAGAAGCTGTGAATCTCTGTCGGTGTCATGGGTTGTCCCCACTCCCTCACCTTCGATACTTTACTCAAATCAACTGTAATGCCCCTATCAGATACGATGTGGCCAAGAAATTGCACCTCCTATAGCCAAAACCCACACTTTACGAATTTGACATACAACTAGTGGTCCCAAAGTGTTTGCAAGACCCTATGCAGATGCTCCACATGCTCCTCTTCAGTACGAGAGTAGACCAGAATGTCGTCTATGAACACGATCATGAAGTGGTCTAAGAACTCTCTGAATACTCTGTTCATGATATCCATAATCACCGATGATGCATTATTAAGCCCAAACGGCATCACCTTGAACTCTTATGACCCATACTGCGATATGAAAGTGGTATTGGGAACATCCTCCTCCCTAATACTTAGCTGGAGATAACCTGATCTCGAATTAATCTTTGAGAAGTTGGCAGTTCCTCTCAACTGATAAAATAGTTCATCTATCCTCGGCAATGGATATTTATTTCGTATATTGACCTTGTTCATATCCCTGTAATCCACACACATCCGAAGCGAACCATCCCTATTTTTCACAAACAACACCGACGCAGCCCACAGTGACGTGCTCCGCTAAATGAAACTCTGATCCAAGAGCTGCTGAATTTACTCTCTCAACTCACACATCTATGAAGAGGCCATACGATATGGTGATATGGCAATCGGTCTCATCCCTGGTGTTAAATCGATCATAAAGTATATTTCCCAGCTCGATGGCAGCCTGGGTATATCCAAGAATACGTCCTTTAATTCCCTCACTACTAGAATCGAGTCTAATGGAACCACTATCTCTTGGGAGGTCTCCTCATTAATATAATATAAATAGGTGTGCGATCCTCCCTCGGGCAGAGGCATCGCCACCAATATATGGTCCCCTTGAAGGAATTTACTGTCGCTCTGTAGCTAACCAACCAATCCATACTAAGGATAACAGCACACCCCTCCATATCTAACACTATGAGGTCTAATTCTAAACTCAGTCTCCCAATAATGATGTTTACCCCTCTACATATCGAATGGATGAGTGACCCACTACTCAACGATGACTCCACACACATAAGGCGAGTGTCGGTTGTCTCTAAAAGGGAGTCAGCTCGTGTAAATTTGGTAGCAATAAAAGAGTGCGACACCCCTGTATAAAAAAGTACCCTACCCTCTAACCCATAGATAGGAAATGTACCATCTACTGCTAGCGACGCCTGAGGTGCTGGAGGCATGGGTACATCTCAGACGTTGTAGACACGCTCGTAGTTCATATGGCCCTACTGTTATTATAGGGCCGGTGCTGGTGTTGGGTCTGAGGCTAGAGTTAACGGGGCCTGATGCCCCTGTTGGGCACCCTACTATTGTGCCCTGCCTTATTGTGGGCAATTCCTCCTCAAATGACCCTATTGTCCACATATTAAACACTGACCCTGGAACTGCCTCTGTTTCTAGCCCTGACATTGGCCCTGATGGTCTTGGCCGTGCTGGATCCCCGTGGTTCCCTTGGCCCTGATGAACTTGTTGCTAATTAGGACCCTGTTGTCCCTGCTTAAAACTTGGCCCATCTGGTTTATAGCCTCTAGTCCTGAATCTCTTAGCATGATTCCCCTATCGAGAATCATGCCCCTGCTGTCTCCCTGTCTGCTGCTGCTAGGGTGCCCTATTGGCACTACTCCCCCCGGTCCTACTAGATTGACTAGTCTCCCCTGATCTCTTGCTCCCCCTAAAATGGAAGTGGTGATCCTGGCAATGCAGTAATGCAGCATTTACGACATCTGTATATGTCACTAATGCAGGGTTATCGAACAAATGTATCCTGATCCTCTACGATAAACCGTCCATAAACCTTGCCTTATTTCGATCCTCATTGCTCACCTCGTCTGGCATAAAATTTGCCATGCAGATGAACTCCACATCATATTCAGCTACTGAGCGGTCTCCCTGTGTTACCTCCCCAAATTGCCTTCGCATCTCTGCCTCCACTACTAGCGGGAAGTATTTGCGATCAAATCGCACCCAGAAATCTGCAATAGTTATCCTGTCTCTCTCCTCGGCGGTGGTAATCGACTCCCACCGCTGCAAAGTGTCTCCAGACAACCTGAACGTTGTTAACATCTCCTCCTGTGCCTTTGTATGCTCCACCATGTACAAGTGGCACTACATGTTCTTTTTCCACTAGAAAGCCTCAACGACATGGAACTGCCCTGAAACTCAGGCGGGAGGCCCTTCTGGAAGGTCTCTCTGACTCTCTACCAAGTGGATGGCCCTACCTGGGCCTAGATCTCTGGTGTCACTGGTGGCTGTGCCTAGGGCTGAGGGAAATATGCTGCCATAGCTCTCATGGCTGTGTCGATTGCCTGGGCCACTATTACTATCACTTGTGCAGTCAAAGTCATCTCAGGTGGTGGTTGTGATGGCGGTGCATTTGGCTCCGGATAAGCCTCCGTCGTCTCATCCCTTGTCGTTGCCCTCTCAGCTCGCTGTCTCTACGGTGGCATCTGAAAACATATCAAATTGTATAAGTGCACAGTTTATACAAAATGTAATAGCAGAAGCACGATATCTCTAACACATAAGGACAAAAACAACAGTCCAATAACAAGGCTTTATATCAAAACGAAACTTTGAAATCGTAGTAAGCCGTACAGATCCTATTGGATATTAGAACTTGATGCTCTGATACCATCTGTGACACCCCCGCCTAATTAAATACCAGGTGATCAGGCATTTATTAAATTAAAATCGAATTTATAAAATTGTCCATTCTTAGCATCACAGTCGAAAAAAAAAGTTATTATTAATCACCTATTAGTTAATTAAACACAGTCTTAGACACATATGGTATCTTCGTCATAAACACAGTCTTAGACACATCCTGCTCCCTGATCCTCAACTGATGGTACGCTGACCTCAAGTCTATCTTCGAGAAGAAAGTTGCTCGCCTCAGCTGGTCGAATAAGCCATCGATTATGGGTAGCATATATTTATTCCGTATCGTGACTTTATTCAACTCCCAATAATCTACGCACAGATGTAAGGATCCATCCCTCTTCTTCAGAAACAGAACTGAGGCACCCCAAGGTGAGGTATTCTGACGGATGAAACCCTATCCAAATAACTGCTCAATTTGATCCCTTAGCTCCCTCATCTCTGCAGGAGCCATATGACAAGGTGCATGAGCTATTAGTCGAGTGCCCGACGCTAAATCAATCACAAACTCAATCTCTCTACTCGGTGGTAGCCACGGTATATCCTGAAACACATCGGCGTACTCACGAACAACCAAAATCGAATCAAGGCGTATCACAACTCCCGTAGAGGTCTTATCCTCTTTATAAAATAAGTGAGTGGACGATCCTCCCTCGGGGTGAAGGGCATCGCCACTAAAAACATCTCCTGACTCTGTATGGCGAACACAATACTACGACTATAGAAGTCAATCATTGCCCTATACATAACTAGCCAATCCATACCGATGATAACATCATACTCGTTCATCTCTAAAATAAGCATATCAGCTGGTAGGATCAATCTCCCAATCTCTATGTCCACTCCTCGGTATATAAAGAATATCAACGACCCATAGCCCAACGGTGAATCTACAATAGTGACTGTGCTCTCCGCTGTGTCTCTAATAACCCCGTGGCGAGTGTAAAACTAGTGGCAATAAAACTATGTAAAGCCCTCGTGTCAAATAATATCCGCCCTAAAGTCCCATGGATAAAAAACCTACGCTCAATCGCAGGTGGTGCCTGTGGGACTGCGACCTGATGGACGTTGTAGACACGCACGTATTGTAGTTGCCCCTGCTGAATTGGAACTGCTGGAATGGCAAGCAAGGTTGGGACTGGTGCTGGTGCTGGAAGAACGGCTGGGAAGATCAGCCTCTAGGGTTCCTGGTGAGCACCCTGCTGCTAACGATACTTCCCTTTATTGGGGAATTCAAATCATTTGTGGCCAGTCTTGCCACAAGTAAAGCACTTCCTAACAAAAATTCCCCCTTTCAGCTCCTATTGGCCGTTGCCACCTCTCCCTAGGCCCTGATGGCCCTGCTGAAACTGTTGTTGGCCTGGGTGGCCCTATTATCCCTGATGGCCATGTTGTGTCTAAAACCTCCTTTCCCTTAATGGAAACCCCCTGATCTGAACCTCTTAGTAGAATCCCCCTGATGGGCACCCTGCTCACTCTACCTCTGATGACTCTGAGCTGCTTGTGCCCCACTGGCACTACCTCCACCTGTCCTACCCTACTGGCTGGAGTCACCTGCCCGCTTACTCCCCTTAACATGGAAGCGATGATCCTAGCGGTGTAGTAAGGCATCATTAAGTACATCGGTATAAAACTGCGAAGAGAGTTGCCCTACAGTGTAGTAAGGCAGTGTAGTAAGGCAGCATTAATGTATATCACTAAGCGATGTTCCCAATTACGACTATTATCTCTACCGTATTGCACTACTTATAATGTATATCACTAAGGAGTCCCTCTTATCCTTATATACTTCTATACTTCACATTACTAGCTCCAGAAATGTGGTTGCCCTACATAACCTTAAGTCATTCATTATTCACGAATTATTTTCACCAAATTCCATCTCGACTCATAAAATTTTTGAAATCTAAAATCTCGTTCGAACAAACTTCACTCTAAAATATTGTTAGTAAGTCGTTCGAATGAGTTCGTTCGAACGAACTAAACTCTGAATTTTTGTTGGAATTATCGTTGGATTCTTGTTCGAACGAGGTCGTTCGAACGACTTTTCAGTTCCCCGGGTCGTTCAAACGACATTTACCCAGTTCGTCCTCTACTTTAGGAAACCTGCGTTGTTGCCCATTTTTGTTCATCCAATTCACATCAAACTTTACCCAACTCAAAATTAATAGTCCTAATGCCATTTTACATACATTTAGATGATCCCTAACATCTTATAACCATCAAACCTCATTATATCTCAAATATGGGTGAAGGAATTTAATCAACTATCAAAATCCCTGGTTTTACATCATCAATTATTTTGTCCACCCAAAACCCAAGGTTAAATTCATTTTTCTTCATGTATCAACCCAAATTCATAGCCTCTACATATGGTTGTTCATCTACATTCAATTTTCTACCCAAAAGCTTGATTAATAACTCAATTTCAACCCAGATTTCATTATATCATGTGTATATCATAAATTCTACACTAACATGTATAATATATGCACCAACTAAAGAAATATAACCACTTGCCTTATTGGGAAGGTCTGAAATGTTGAATGAAAGTGGTAGATGTGTTCCGCTTTTCCCGAAACTCAAACTAAACCCCGGGGTAGAATTTTCTAATTATTTCGATCCTTCCGTACACGTTGGCGCACTCGAAATGACCATTTGGATGATGTATAAATGTTTTACTTTTTATTCTATTAATTTAATCCCCACACGACTCACACGCGCGTCCTGACTTAAATTCTATAATTGTTGTATTTCCCTCCCGCGACAATTTTCATAAATTCATAATCACACTTATAATCATATATTACTTTATTCACTCAGTAATATTCAATGTAATTCCCAATAATAAATACTAACTCTTATCTCGCTAGTTAATATTTATTTTATTCTGGATTAATTATTAATTAATTCTTCTCACATTTAATTCAATTAATCCCACAATTAAAATCAATTAAAATTACGGGGTATTACATGGCGTCAAAATCAATCCACCAAGAATTATCTTCTCCAAGCATATTAGCCTCGAAAATTATAGCAGCAAAATTGTGCTTTGTGTCCGATGACCCTCCTTTGTCCTTTAGTTTCTTGAACTCACGACAATCCTTCTAGAAGTGACCTGGTTTATTGCAATGAAAACAATGTCCTTTCTTCTTTTTGTTTTTTTTATAATTGTTTGAAAAATTCTTCCACTTGTTATTCTTTCCATAATTCCCATATTTTTGCACCTTTCCTTTCTCCATCATATGGACCTTAAAAACAAAATTTTCCTATTCCTCTTTACCATTTAGAATTCGAGATCGTTGTTCAATTCATAAATGAGTCTCTAATTCTTCAAGTGAAAGATCTTCCTTTTTGTGCTCAAGTTATTTCTTACAATCTTTCCATTAAGGAGGAAGTTTTTCAATTATGGCAAAAACAATTACATTATCATCCATATTTAAAAATTTTAATTTGCAATGATTTAAGATGCATTGGATGTCATGAAATTGTTCCATCACCGGCCTATTATCATGCAATTTAAAACTTAAAGACTGATCGATAAGTAACTTCTTACTTGTAGCGTCTTCCGTAAGATATTTAGTCTTCAATTTATCCCATAAATCTTTCACAGTCCCAATATTTTGGTACAAGCCGAGCAAATTATCAGCAAGTTCATTGAGAATGTAACCCTGACAAAGGTAATCACCGGTCTCCCATTTTGTGCATTTCCTAGTCTGTTCCACGATTTCATTTTCTTCTTCATTTGGTTTCTCATGTGATAAGACGTACACAATCTTCAATGTTGTTAGAAGAAAGTAAACATTTTTTTGCCAATGCAGAAAATTACCACCGTAAAAACGGTCCAACTTAACAAAGCCTTCTGTTATTTGTCGAAGTGATTTGGAAGAGTCTGCCATTTCTGGTAAATACTGTATTTAGATTGTTGGAAAATAAGTATGCAAAGGAAGAAAAGAAACTTTTATATTTATAACAATAATGTCGACTTCAATATAATAATGTAAACTTCTAAATACAACTTTGTTGAACTTTAAATTAATTCTAAAAACTTCAAGGCGTGATGTCACTTTTCTAAATATAGTATTTTCCCCACCAAGATAATTCGGTATACAAACGGTAATTCATAAATCCGTACTCAAGATACAATGAAGCAATTATACTGTCTGCAAATTGTATGTTTGAAGACAACACTTGGATGTAGCAGCGAAGAACAGACAAACGAGTTCTTATTCTATTTCTATACACAAAACAGAGTAAGAGAATTTTTGTATCTCCTAAAAATTATAACTGAGTAATGCAGGGGTTGGAAAATCTGAAAATGGGTTAATCTGAATAATGTGCAATTTCAAATTAGGCAACCTTTATTTATATGAAATGAAAGGCTTTGTCTTCAATTGTCACGATTATTGGATTTAACAGTCTTAATTCATTCTTAAATGGTGTGTGTTAAATAACATTTTTGAATAGGTGCAAGTAAAACCGAATCGACACGGACAAAAAAATGACCATGTTCGAGCTATCGTGATCCGATCCGGACGAATCCTAATAACCCGTTACCTCTGCAGACACGCGACATGCAAAGTGCAAAGTGTACCACTAGCGCCTCCACAACAAACTACCCCGCACACACACGCGCGCGTGTGTGCGTGCGTGTGTATGGTGATTCTCACCGTAATTGAGCTCTCTTAAATAGACCTCTTAAATACTTGATGAAGTCACTCTTCATCTTCCATTTGTACTTATTAAGTGAACACTTTCTTTATATTTTTCCAATGTGGGACAAAGGTTGCCCACTTCTTTTATAGCTTAATGGGTATCACATAGCTTTACCCATTTTTCAATGTGGGGCACTCTCCTTTTTATATTGGCTTTGTTTCCCACTTTCCTCCACACACTTCTAATGTGGGACAAACTTTCACATACCAAGCTTTTACTCACTTATTTTAAAAATCTCCAACAATATATACCCATATGGGTTTCAAAAATCCATTTCATCTTCTTTCATTTTGATCGAATTGGAGAAGAAACAAATGAAATAAATGTTTAAAATTAGGGTTAGGAGTTGTTGGATTATGGGAAGAAGATTGAATGGGGAAGAAAAAGGGTATTTTGTCTAGATAAAATGAGAGGGTAAAGTCAAATTACAAATTAGAAGTGTTTTTTAATGGAACGACGGATTTGTAAGATTTTAGGAATTTAAGATTAAATTTTAAATTTTAGGAATTTATGTCAAAATACAATATTATTATAGTGGATTAAGTAAAAAAAACAAAAAAATAATCTGTATTTTACCTCTAATACGATAATATTAGAGGATTTAATGAGCATTTAGTCTATATAATTCTTATAAAATGGAAGACAAGGCACAATATTCCACATGGCACTGTAATACCCCGTAATTTTATTGATTTTTATTTAAGGGATTAATTGAATTAAATAAAAATTAATTGGAAATTAATCCGGAGGTAAATACTAGCGAGATATGAATTGGTATTTGATTATGATGTTAAAATAAAATATTACTGAGCATATATGATAATATATGAGTATTGAAAATATCAAAATTACCGCGAGGCAGAAATACGACAATTTGGGAAATTTTATTTGGGACGCGCGTGTCAGTCGCGTCAGGAATAAATTTAATTAGATTAAAAATTATTTTATATTTTTATCAACCAAATGGTCATTTTGAGTGCGCCAATGTGTCCGGAAGGGTCGAAATAGTCAGAAAACACTAGCCGGGGGTTTAGTTTGGGTCCCGGGGCATTTTTAGGCCAAACCGGCAACCTAGAAGGGTATTTTGGTAATTTTAAAACTTGAGGAATTAAAACCCACGAATTTTAGAGCTTAATTATATATTATTAGAGTGGCCATTATCAGCAAAAGATAAGAGAGTGGGCTACGGGGATTTTGAGAGAAGTTGGAGAGAGGTTACAAGAGGTTCCAAACCAAAACCATCACCCATCACCACCATTCTGGAAGGATTTGTGACAAGAAAGAGGAGAGAATCAATCTTTAATCACCAATAACAAATCGGAAGGACAAACTTAAGGCAAGTGATTTGATGTCATTGATTGCAATGAATATTTCCTCCATGTTTAGTGTAAAAACTTTATATGCTTTGAAAGTTTTGATGAAAACCCAATGGGATTGTTGTAGAAACTCTTAATTTTGGTTAGGGATTGCATGTAGAATGATTATGGACGAAATTGGTACCCAAAACTTAACTTTGATGTTTTGAAAACGGATTAATGATGAGTATTTAGGTACAATAAAATTCTGGGTTCATGTTCATAGGGTTTGGGGCAAGATTTGAGAATTTATGGTTATTACGTGTTGATTAGTAAGATTTGACCCCAAAAATATGTTAAGAAGTGCCCTAGGGTGACTTAGAATAGTTTAAAGATATGAAAACTTATTTGGTACTAACTTATGATGGATTTGGAGAAATGAATTTGGTGAAAAATGAAGTTGGGGAAATTCTGGGCATTCTCTGCCATCTCGTTAGAAGACCAACCCAGGTCGTTCGAACGAGCTTCTAATGAGATTACAGTACCCCTTCTAACGAGTTCGTTCTAAACCCTTCATTCGAACGACACTCGTTCGAACTACCTCGTTCGAACGACGAGTTGACAGAATGACCTTGTTTGGCAGATTTTAGTTTCGAACTTTTAGTAGGCTTATTTAATTAAGTGTAATTCTTCCCTTGTTGATTAGTGGGTATAATTGTGAGATTGGAGTACGTCGAGAATTAAAACCCGAAATTATATAAAGGCCTGGTAACTTCTATGGGTTAGGTTGTAAGTACTCGAATTTGCGACGTGAGAAGTGCTGGTGATCTATATTGTATATTATCCGGGGACTTGTAAATGCACAACATTTAATGACGGTATAAGAATATAAAATATACCTCTATTATTATTATAAGACATCTAAGATGTGTGAATGCTTAGTGTATGGACTTATATGTGTATAACATACCTACCATACTTGCTATCACGGGAGATCGGCTTTCGATAAGGGCCATCTAATCTTTGTGTGCCTACGGGGGGATTTATATTGGTACCTCAAGGACATAGGTCAGATAATGACTTATTGGTGAGTTAATAAGTCAGCTGACCATGGGAGCGTAGGTATGTGCGTGACCCATGGGTATGTGAACTATGTTCTCCTCCATTATGTGTGTTTGATACTTATTGAAACGGTTCCTTAGAGATTCGGAATACGTGGTCCTCATGTACGTGATGTACCGGGATTCGATAGCAGAGTATGTGTGCACCGCAGCTTAGCCTAGGGGTGCCCTTATTGTATATTTATGTTGAGATTAATATACTGATAATCGAAATGGACTTTTATTAAAGTATGATTGTGAATAATTGTAATATTTTTAGTAGAGTTGAAAATGGGAAATTCATAGTAAATATTATAACTAATTCGGAGGAAAATAAAGTAAGACTCTCAGTTTATATTAAGATGTCGGGAATTGAACTTTGAATTGCATAGTAAAGTCAGATTATGGATTGGATTAGTTAGATAGTGGAATAACTAGAACGGGTACGGGTACGTTAGGAGTGCACAATTAGTTGAGAGGTGAGGAACTCATGTGAGTGCACGCACTATCATGTATTTTATATTCACTGTTTAATGATATTAAACACTTGCTATATTTTAAACTGTTTTCACAATCGGGCTCTGACCCGTTTGCTTTCAAATCTATTTTCTTGTAAAAAACTTGTAGGTGCCCAGCCACAAGGACACCAAGCGTAGGAGTTCCATTCCAGTGACGTGCTGTAGCTGATGTGGAAGTTACAGGACCTCGATAGTAGACGCCTCCACTTTCTACTTTGACTTCATTTCAGATTTATTCATCTGTAGGGCATGTCGCCCATTTTCTCTTAGAGACACCTTAATTACTCAGTTCCATTTCAGTTTTGGATTAAATTAATTAGTGTTTCAGACTTTGTATTTGTTTTCTTTAGTATTCGGCTTATTCAGAGGAGTGTTCCTCCAGATTTATTTTTATTCCATTATTATCCTATTATGTCTGTGATGTGGTTGTGGTATTATTATTTCATAATTTAAACTTGTTGCATGTTAATCTAATTTGGTTAAAATTGACAACTCACTTTTTAAATATTAGGTGGCTAGTAATTGTAAAAAAAATATATATATATATTTTTCGACAGTGATGCTATGAACTGAACGAACTTGACATTTTGTATTAATTTGAATAAAGGAGCAGCTACCCGGTATTTAATTAGACGGGGTGTCACAAGTGGTATCAGAGCATCAGGTTCTAGTGTCCTTAGGATCTGTACGGCTTGTTATGTTTTCGCTGAGAGTTCTTTGATGTAGAGCCCTATATTTTAGGATTGTTGTACTCTTTTGTGTATCTTACACTCTTCAGCTATTTTGAGATAATAACTGTAGATTTATACGACTTATCTTTCATTTCAGATGCCTCCACGACGTGCACAGCGAGGGATGCTCAGCCCAAGTCACAGCCTGCACCAGTTCAGGGCACCATGAATGCCGCAGAGGTTGCCGCTATTGTGGCCCAAACGGTAAATGCCGCTCTAGCAGTTATGCAGCAGGCACCGCCTCAGGCGCCGGTAGTAGAACCAGTACAGGCTCATGCATTCTCATATGCTTGAGAACGTGTTCATGATGCTTTTCATAAGGCACACCCTCCGGAGTTTGCGGGTAGCTCCGACGTCGTTGTGTCCAATCAGTGGAAGAAGGACATCCAAAGACACTTGAGGATGTATGAGTGTACGAATGTACAGAGGCAGATATTGGCTACTTTTAAGCTGTTAGGGTCGGCGTTGCAGTGGTGGGAGTCCGTTACCACCGCAGAGGAGAGGGATGTTCTTACCATTCAGGAGTTTTGGGTGCGGTTCGACCGCAAGTATTTTCCCTTAGCCGTTCACACCGAGATGAGGAGAAAATTGATGAACCTCAAGCAGGAGGGGAGGACAGTTGTTGAATATGAGGCCGAGTTCACAAATCTCTTGAACATCGTCCCCGATGAGATTCCGACAGAGGAGAAGAAGATACATAAGTTCATGGATGGGTTGACTTGGAGGATCCGTCATCATTTACTGGGAAATTTCTCGTTGGCCACTTATTCTGATGTGGTTAACGCAGCACTGCTTCAGGGCCAGGACCACCGCTTTCACTTGTCAGATGGTAAACGATCAGGAGAGTCTAGCCATTAGGGCAGGACAGGGGGAAATGGTGCCAACGGGGCACAATCAGTTCAGGGTCAGCACATGCAGGGTGATCAGAGTTCCCAGCAGGGGTATTCTAAGATATTTCGATCTGGAGGTTTCAGAAATAGTCAGGGAAGTTTTCGTCATGGCCAGTAGAGTCAACACGGCCATCAGGGTCAGCATGGACAACAACAGTAGTTTTAGCAGGGCCAGTACGGCCAATGGAGGAATGGCAACGGTCATCAGGGCCGTAGGAAGCAGGGTCAGAGAGGGGGAAACTTTCCGGGGAAATGTTTCATTTGTGGCAAAAGTGGCCACAAGCGCCAGGAGTGTCCTGATAAGGGCAGGACCCCACAGCAGCAGCAGCAGGGTGCTCGACATGAGCCCCAGAGACCTATGTTTCCTGCCGCTCTCCCAGCACCACCACAGATGCCAGCTTTGCCACCCATCCCAGCAGTCCTAGTTCAGCAGGGGCAGCTTCAGTACGGACGAGTCTATCAGCTCCAGCAGGCCGCATTCCCATAGGATCCACCCGCTATTGAGGGTATGTTCTCTATTCAGGGGACTATGGGGCATATTTTATTTGATACGGGAGCCACACACTGTTTCATTGCCACGAGATTTGCACGCATTATAGGGTTGTTAGATATCGCAGAGAGCACGATTACTTGCGTAGATTCACCGTTGAGTAGGGGTTCTGTGATTTCTCTTATTTGTAGAGGCGTGGGTATAAAGATTGGGAGATTTACTTTGCCTGCTGATATGTTAGTATTAGATATGACTGTGTACGATGCGATCGTTGGTATGGATTGGCTAGTTGCGTATCGAACCATAATTGATTGTTTCAGTAGGAGTATTATTTTTGCCATACCAGGGCAGGAGATGTTCTCAGTGGCGATGCCTCGTCCTGAGGGAGGATCGTCCACTCACTTGTATTATATAGAGGAGGAGACCTCTAAGGAAGTGGATATACCACTCGATTCGATTCCCGTTGTTAGTGAGTTCGCTGATGTATTTCAGGATATTCCGGGGTTACCGCCTAGTAGGGAGATATACTTTGTTATCGATTTAACGCCGGACACTCGGCTAATAGCCCCCGTGCCTTAACATATGGCTCCAGCAGAGATGAGGGAGTTACGAGATCAGATAGAGCATCTGTTGGGTCAGGGGTTTATTCGTAGGAGTACCTCGCCATGGGGTGCCCCTGTACTGTTCGTGAAGAAGAGAGATGGATCGTTGAGGTTATGTGTAGATTACCCGGAGTTGAATAAAGTCACGATATGGAACAAATATCCGTTGCTCCGAATCGATGACTTATTCGACCAATTGAGAGGAGCAACCTTCTTCTCAAAGATTGACTTGCGATAGGGATACCATCAGTTGCGTATCAGGGGGCAGGACGTTGCGAAGACTGCCTTTCTGACGAGATATGGTTCCTATGAGTTTCGGGTTATGCCTTTTGGTCTAATCAACGCTCCAGCCGTGTTTATGGACTTGATGAATAGGGTGTTCAGAGAGTTCCTAGACCAGTTCGTCATCGTCTTTATTGATGACATTTTGGTTTACTCCTAGACAGAGGAGGAGCACGCCGAGCACTTGAGACAGGTTTTGCAGACGTTGTGTCAGAACGAGTTATATGCAAAATATAAAAAGTGTGGGTTTTGGTTGAAGGAGGTACAGTTTTTGGGGAATATCATTTCAGACAGGGGAATATCGGTTGATATGGGGAAGGTATCGGCGGTGAGAGAGTGGGGACAGCCCACGACACCAACTGAAATACATAGTTTCTTAGTCCTAGCAGGATACTACAGGAGGTTTATTCGGGGTTTCTCAAAGATAGTGGGTCCCTTGACACATCTGACTCGCAAAGATGTGCCATTCATCTGGAACGATACCTGCCAGTTGGCATTCGATGAGTTGAAGGACAAGTTGACCTCAGCGCCAGTGTTAGCTTTGCCCAAACTGGGAGTTGAGTATCTAGTCTACACCGATGCATCCTTACAAGGACTTGGAGGTGTACTGCAACAGGAGAGTCAGGCTATAGCTTATGCTTCCCGTAAGCTCAAGCCTCATGAGAAGAATTACCCCACCCACGACTTGAAGTTAGCAGTAGTCGTATTTGCACTTCGAATTTGGAGCATTATCTCCTGGGAGAGAAATTTCGTTTGTTCACGGACCACAAGTCTCTACAGTACGTCTTCACGCAGAAAGAACTGAATATGCGTCAACGTAGGCGGCTTAAATTCGTGAAGGATTATCAATTCGATATCCAATATCACCTAGGGAAGGCTAACGTGGTAGCAGACGTGTTGAGCCGTAGGCCAGTAGGTGAGGTGGCTGAAGTGTGGAAAGCAAAGTGGAAGGAGTTGGGACACCAGGATGCAGTGGCCCGATCATTCATGTCTGTGATGGCTGTTACTCCTCAGATTGTTGTGAGAGTGATACAGGCCCAGGCAAAAGACTAGTTCTGTCAAGAGCAGATAGTTCGATTACTAGCAGAGGGCGCCGAGTCCTATACCGTTAGTTCAGACGGGGATTTACGCTTCAATTGGAGACTGGTCATTCCGGAAGGGGAAGACTTGCGACACGAGGTAATGTCAGAGTCGCACGACTCACGATTCGCAGTACATCCTGGCGAGGATAAGATGTACCAGGACATGAGGTGACAGTACAGGTGGAGCGGGATGAAGAGAGACATTGCTGAGTTCGTTTATAAATTTGCCACTTGTCAGCTGGTAAAGGTGGACCATCAGAGATCGGCAGGACTTCTACAGCCATTATAGGTCCCTATGTGGAAATGGGAGAGCATTTCCATGGATTTCATCACGGAGTTACCTACGTCACAGAGGGGTCACGACTCTATATGGGTAATCGTGGATCGGCTAACCAAAGTTGCTCATTTTCTACCGGCCCGGACAGACAACACTACGGGACAGTATGCCCAGATTTTTTATAGCGGAGATAGTGAGACTTCACGGGGTACCTCTCAATATAGTGTCTGATCGAGACAAGATATTTGTTTCACGATTTTAGGAGAGTTTCCAGGAGGCCATGAGTATGGAGTTGCGACTGAGTACGACGTATCATCCGCAGACAGATGGGCAAACCGAGCGGACGAACCAGATGTTAGAAGACATATTGCGTATGTGCATCCTAGACTTTAGAGGTGGTTGGGAGCAGTACCTTCCACTGGTAGAGTTTGCCTATAATAACTCCTATCAGTTCACCATTGGCATGGCTCCATTCGAGGCGTTGTATGGTAGACCTTGTCGTTCCCCAGCATGTTGGTTAGAGGTGGGGGATAGCAAACTCATTGGTCCATAAGTGATTCAGGATACTTCGGCAAGTATAGAGATGATACGGAACCGTATTCGGGTAGCTCGGGACCGACAAAAAAGCTATGCTGATGCCAAGAGGTTCTTCAGAGAATTAAAGGTGGGAGACCAGGTGCTACTCAGAGTATCTCCGATGAATGGGATTATGCGTTTTGGGAAGAAGGGGAAACTGGCACCAAGATATGTGGGGCCATTTCCTATCATCGAGCGGATTGGGCCAGTAGCGTATAGACTTAGGTTACCGGAGCACTTGCATAGGATTCATGACATGTTCCATATTTCCTCGCTAAGAAAATATCATAAGGACGATTTGGCCCATACTCACGTTGCTTTAGAGTACATCGATCTACAGCCCGATCGTTCCTACGAAGAGGGGCCGATTGTCATTCTGGACCACAACGAGAGAAAACTGAGGTCGAAGATAGTACCATTAGTACGTGTTCAGTGGCGGCATCATAATGCCGAGGAGTCTACATGGGAGCGCGAGGATGAGATGCGCGAGCATTATCCAGAGTTATTTTTACCAGGTATTATTTAGTTCCGAATTTCGGGACGAAATTCTGTTATTAGGGGGGAAGTATGTAATACCCCGTAATTTTATTGATTTTTATTTAAGGGGTTAATTGAATTAAATGATAATTAATTAAAAATTAATCCGGAGGTAAATACTAGCGAGATGTGAATTGGTATTTGATTATGATGTTAAAATAAAATATTACTGAGCATATATGGTAATATATGAGTATTGAAAATATCAAAATTGTCGCGAGGCAGAAATACGACAATTTGGGAAATTTTAGTTGGGACGCGCGTGTCGGTCGCATCAGGAATAAATTTAATTAGATTAAAAAGTAATTTATATTTTTATCAACCAAATGATCATTTTGAGTGTGCCAATGTGTCCGAAAGGGTCGAAATAGTCAGAAAACACTAGCGGGGGGTTTAGTTTGGGTCCCGGGACATTTTTAGGCCAAACCGGCAACCTAGATGGGTATTTTAGTAATTTTAAAAATTGAGAAATTAAAATCCACGAATTTTAGAGCTTAATTATATATTATTAGAGAGGTCACTAAGGCCATTATCAGCAAAAGACAAGAGCGTGGGCTACGGGGGTTTTGAGAGAAGTTGGAGAGAGGTTACAAGATGTTCCAAACCAAAACCATCACCCATCACCACCATTCTGGAAGGATTTGTGACAAGAAAGAGGAGAGAATCAGTCTTTAATCACCAACAACAAATCGTAAGGACAAACTTAAGGCAAGTGATTTGATGTCATTAATTGCAATGAATATTTCCTCCGTGTTTAGTGTAAAAACTTTATATGCTTTGAAAGTTTTGATGAAAACCCAATGGGATTGTTGTAGAAACTCTTAATTTTGGTTAGGGATTGCATGTAGAATGATTATGGACGAAATTGGTACCCAAAACTTAACTTTGATGTTTTGAAAACGGATTAATGATGAGTATTTAGGTACAATAAAATTCTGGGTTCATGTTCATAGGGTTTGGGGCAAGATTTGGGAATTTATGGTTATTACATGTTGATTAGTATGATTTGACCCCAAAAATATGTTAAGAAGTGTCCTAGGGTGGCTTAGAATAGTTTAAAGATATAAAAACTTAATTGGTACGAACTTAGGATGGATTTGGAGAAATGAATTTGGTGAAAAATGAAGTTGGGGAAATTCTGGGCATTCTCTGCCATCTCGTTAGAAGACCAACCCAGGTCGTTCGAACGACCTCGTTCGAACGAGCTTCTAATGAGATTCCAGTACCCATTTTAACGAGTTCGTTTGAAGCCCTTCGTTCGAACAAGATTTCTAACGAATTGACGGAATGACCTTGTTTGGCCGATTTTAGTTTCGAACTTTACGTAGGCTTATTTAATTAAGTGTAATTCTTCCCTTGTTGACTAGTGAGTATAATTGTGAGATTGGAGTACGTCGAGAATTAAAACCTGAAATTATATAAAGGCCTGGTAATTTCTATGGATTAGGTCGTGAGTACTCGAATTTGCGACGTGGGAAGTGTTGGCGATCTATATTGTATATTATCGGGGGACTTGTAAATGCACAACATTTAATGACGGTATAAGAATATAAAATATACCTCTATTATTATTATAAGATATCTAAGATGTGTGAATGCTTAGTGTATGGACTTATATGTGTATAACATACCTACCATACTTGCTATCACGGGAGGTCGGCTTTCGATCAGGGCCATCTAATCTTTGTGTGCCTACGGGGGGATTTAGATTGGTACCTCAAGGACATAGGTCAGAGAATGGCTTATTGGTGAGTTAATAAGTCAGCTGACCATGGGAGCGTAGGTATGTGCGTGACCCATGGGTATGCGAACTATGTTCGCCTCCATTATGTGTGTTTGATACTTATTGAAACGGTTCCTTAGAGATTTGGAATACGTGGTCCTCATGTACGTGATGTACCGGAATTCGATAGCAGAGTATGCGTGCACCACAACTTAGCCTAGGGGTGCCCTTATTGTATATTTATGTTGAGATTAATATACTGATAATCGAAATGGACTTTCATTAAAGTATGATTGTGAATAATTGTAATATTTTTAGTAGAGTTAAAAATGGGAAATTCATAGTAAATATTATGACTAATTCGGAGGAAAATAAAGTAAGACTCTCAGTTTATATTAAGATGTCGGGAATTGAACCTTGAATTGTATAGTAAAGTCAGATTATGGATTGGACTAGTTAGATAGTGGAATAACTAGAACGGGTACGGGTACGTTAGGAGTGCACAATTAGTTGAGAGGTGAGGAACTCATGTGAGTGCACACACTATCATGTAATTTATATTCACTGTTTAATGATATTAAACACTTGCTATATTTTAAACTGTTTTCACAATCGGGCTCTGACCCGTTTTCTTTCAAATCTATTTTCTTGTAAAAACCTTTTAGGTGCCCAGCCACAAGGACACTAAGCGTAGGAGTTCCATTCCGGTGACGTACTGTAGCTACTGTGGAAGTTACAGGACCTCGATAGTAGACGCCTCCACTTTCTACTTTGACTCCATTTCAGATTTATTCATCTGTAGGGAATGTCGCCCCTTTTCTCTTAGAGACAGCTTAATTACTCAGTTCCATTTTAGTTTTGGATTAAATTAATTAGTGTTTCAGACTTTGTATTTGTTTTCTTCAGTATTCGGATTATTCAGAGGAGTGTTCCTCCAGATTTATTTTTATTCCATTATTATCCTATTGTGTCTGTGATGTGGTTGTGGTATTATTATTTCATAATTTAAACATGTTGCATGTTATTCTAATTTGGTTAAAATTGACAACTCACTTTTTAAATATTAGGTGGCTAGTAATTGTAAAAAAAAAATTATATTTTTCGACAGTGATGCTATGAACTGAACGAACTTGACGTTTTGTATTGATTTAAATAAATGAGTAGCTACCCGGTATTTAATTAGACGGGGTGTCACATGCACAATATTCCACCCACTTCTCTTTCATGTTTGATCCCTTTACGAAAACTTCTCAGTTTTCACTTTTCCCATACCTTTATGCTCTAACCTTTTCCCATCCCTCTATGGAAACCAAAAGACACTCCGATTTAATACAAGTTGCATCAACCTTTTTGGTAACCTAATAGTCTTTCTTTCAAATACATCATATCTCTATGTTCATTATACGTAAGGATGCTTATCTCACATAGCCCACGTGTTTTGAAATCCACCTTTTATCCATTACATCAAATACCAAATATCTATAACCCGTCTGATTTATTCTAAGCTAGAACTATATATGCATTTTCAGTCTTGATTATACATCACAGAAGAAGAGGAGATGCTTATAAATCTTGAAGGAAAAAGGAAAAGGAAGCATGTGTGATCTATTGTTCATAGCAAGAGGTGGAGTTATAGAGATAAATCCAGAAAATGGTTGATGGATCGGTAATTTGTGAACAAAGGTGGTTGTTTCGGGTTGGAAAAATGAGAGGGAGAGAGTAAAAAAAGATCTCCTTTTATTTTATTTTATTTGTTGTTAGATTTTAAAGGAACAGTGGAGTTTTAAATTGATCATACTGTGTTATTTATTGGTTATACACCGCCTGTAAACTGTTTGATGAAATGTGTAAGGGGGTATATTTAGCCTACAAACGTCTTTTTCAATGTGAGCTGATAATTGTTGACACTCCATGCTTCTTACATTACATGTTTTTATTTTTTTATTTTTTTTTCTCTACTTACGGTTCATTATTTGACTACATTTGTTTGTTTAAGTTTTTATTTCATGTAAACGACTTGGTGGGTTTTGCATATGAAGATAAGATTGTAAAAAAAGAGTTATGTATTTGGAAGCACTACTGATTTTCTCTACCTGGGAGGTGAAAACTATTAGCTTCATTATCATCATTTTTCATTCCTTTTCTTTTTCTCGACAGATGAGTGTATTCGTAATGTAATTTAAAATCTCACATCTGATATTAGATTCTTTTTATATATAGTTTTCTTTGGTTTATGTGATTCTTTGGTGAAGTTTTTAGATAAATTATGTAGATTATAGGGCCCCCATATTTAATCTACTTCATTGTTTTGCTCCATATCCTTTGAAATTATTTTGTTCCTTTTACTCTTCTCAATTAATTGCTATTAACACACTTTTATATATATATATTACCTACTTGACATCCATCTCTCCTTCTTACCTTGGTATCAATTTTGTTATGGCTTCTAACATTTTAAACTACAAAAGTTATAAAGGCACCAAAAAATTGAATATACATGTGTTGTTTACATCTATGTATAACTTTTTTTTAATCAATATGTTCAATCCATTTTCATAGGTTTGCATTTTCTCCGGTGGTTATGCTGATTATGCAATACTATCTTACATTGGCTACGAAACATAATAAAACATTATATTAATTATTTAAGCGTGATAAAAAGTGAAATTTTATTATTTTACAATGTATATTGATGGTTGAATTCATATATCAATTTAAATTTTCATATCTACTTAGATATATGTGATTTTTCATATTTACCACATATCGAAATACATTAAAAAATAGATTACATTGTAGTTATAAAAAGAACAAAACATAAACATTAAATATAAGGTCCATTGAGTCCCAAATGCATACTCAACTAGAAAATAGAAAACCTGTTTGCCGATGTAAAATTGTAGCTCTAGGAAATATGAGAGTGGAGCAGGGTTATGGTTGTTAAAGAGGATCCAATTAAAACAACACCCTTGTTGTACAAAACTTGTTCAACACCTTCCTAGTACCGATCAGTAAATTGGGATACCAATTATATTTCCAAATTAGAATATTGTATAGCGTTGTCATATTCCTACCCAAGTTTCAATTTTGATAATAAACGCCAGTCTCGTTTTTATATCTATACATACATATAGGGTTTCCCTTCCCTAAATTTTGCACAACAATGGGTAAGAAGAAAACATACAATAAGAATAGGAGGAGATACCAAATTGACCACATACCAAAGTATTTTCAGCAGCGCAGAAGCCCCATGCCCCCAAAACGTCGTACTGACTTCTCTTGTTTCTCTTGCTCCAATGCTCATCATCCTCAAGGTCTCTCTTTCTCAATTTCTACTTCGATTTCTAATTAAACATGTCGAAATAGCCCTTTATATTTCAAAATTAATATATGGGTTTTCACTTACATATTTTCTCAAACTTATGAATTGGAATTAAAGTGAATTGTTCGAGCTTTCTGTCTTCATGTTAATTATGAGCTTGTCTTGCTCCTTATCACTGCAATGCTTCAACACATATTTGTTACTAATCTTGTGTTTTAATCCCATATTTTTTTTTTGATAATTAGAGGAAAATATATTAAATTTAGAATAATGCCATGGAGACCCATTTCGTGGACACTTTTTCCAAAGGGTCAATTATTAAATAGTCCCTACTATAAATATATATTTTTTAAAAAGGACACATATTTTTAGTTTAACCCATTTAGTCCCTCAAGCACTCAATATCCTCTTATTTTTAGAGGTCCGCGCCAGCGGCACTCCCTCTCCAAAATATGTGGCAAAGGACTTTTTGAGGCAAAATAAAAAAGTTTGGACTAAATGGGTATTAAAAAATGTCCGAGGGACTATTTGGTATATGTCCCTTTTCCAAACCCTTTTGATGCGTTAAACACACATTGGATGGTGTTTTACTTCACATGGGGCCATTACAAACGCCACCCAATATGTGTTTGACACATCATTGGGTTTAAATTTACCCTACTGAGGTCTCCATACTAGAAATAATCCCAGCAAATACTGGATTCTTATTTCTCAATGATATTCCACGATCAATGAACCTGCGGATCCATCTTTAGCGGGGGCGTAAAAAAGAATCAAAATTTATGCTAGATCACTAGGTATCTTTCAAATCATGTTTGGGCTTATGTTCAAACCCATCCCCTATTTGGGTAAGGCCAGAAAGAATGCCCCAGGTTCATATTTGGGGATTCTTACCCTCACTAGAAAAAGGAAAAGGGGGAAGCAGCAGAGGTCAGGAAAACCATCCAATTCTTCGGAAATGATCAATTGAAATTTGAAAACCTCCTAATATACTAATTTCAGATTGCATTATTATAGATTCTAGATCAAAGTAGACTTAGGGTGCGTTTGGAAATCCCAATTCCATGGCTTATAATTGTAATAGTAGAATTTTTAGTTTAAATTTTTGAAAATTTTGAACTGAAAAATTTCCAATTCCAATTCAAATTCCAAGGCATGGAATCGGGCTTCCCAAATGCACCCTTAAATTAATCTTATACTTAAAAAATAAAATATATTGGAGATGCAAATCTAAAAGGATAAATGTTGTATTAGTGATGTGATATGCTTTAACCGTGACACACCCCGCAATTTACATATTTAGGGTAATCAATCTAAAATACCCAATTTATGAGAATAAAAAAATTAATAACTTTATAAGCATGTGGAATAACATAAATCTAAATGAATAAATCTCAAACCATATGAATATCATTAAATAAAAATATGAATATCCATTACAAATACAATATGGAACTGTAGTCACTAAACAACTACAACTGATGCAACCCAAATATCATAATGGATCATCTGAATACAAAACTGATCATACATTGCTCTAAATGAACAGAAACCATACAACTAAATAAGACAAAATGCTCAGACACTATAAAACTAAAACAGATGTAACAACACATTATGGGGACCCTTAGCTGCTAAGGAATCAATACCGCTATGCAAGTGACAAATGATTCTAACACTATTATGAAATCAAGCCATAAATTTCCTTATTAAACTCAGTTAGTTTAACCCAATTGCATAAATTATTTAGTGTGCATGCAATGATGAAGTCTAAATTAAATAAGCCAAGCCACATAAACAAACCAACCCGAACAGAAGAAGAGTAAGGAAAAATTTCTTTCGGGCAAAACCTAGATTTCAACACTTTTAAAGAGTTTGACAGACACTAGACGACTTACAGACTATTTAGAGCTCCACTAAGTATAACACGTAGTTCTTCAAATCTTCAACAGATATGGCACAATCCAGCGCCATCCACAAGAAGCAGTCTTTCCACGGTATCCACCGATTAACTTTCCTCTTCAGCAGTAGAGTCTTCGACTTTACAAATCAGCAGTATAAAAATTCTCTACAAGGGTTCTTGAACATGGAATATGTTCTTCTTGATTTAGCACAGTGATCCTAAAAAATCCAAGGGGTTTAGATGAAAAAAGAATAGAGTTTGATCACAGAAAGAACTCTAAAAAGCCTTATTGAGAGGCTAAAATGAGTTGTTAAAAACTCTAATTGCGCATCTCTATTTATAAGGAAAGTTCTTGCAAAGAGATGAGCATTAGAGATTTGGATCAGATTTGTTTAAAAAACAAAAACTCGCTTGCTCGTTTGAATGACCTGGTACCTCATTCAAACAACGTACCCTTTCTTGTTCGAACGTATTTCCGACGAAACTTCGAACGACACTCCAGAACTGACCAAAAAGACGAAATTTTAGATTTCATTCGAACAAAGGAACCTCGTTTTAACGACATGCCCAATCTTGTTCAATAACGAGTCAGCGAAATTTTCAAAAAACTTATAAAAATCATTCTAAAATATTTTGAAGAACTTTTTAAAGGCAAAATTCTTTATAAAATAACCCGTGGACAATTAAACTCTTTACCAAATCACTTCATAACACTTCTGAATGATGTTGAGACATATGATCTTCAATCTTTCACATGTCATTAACTTCTTGTCTTCGAATACATGGAAGTACAGTGGGATGTAACATGATAAGCCAAATAAAAACTAAATTGAGCAATTATAAAACTTGCTCTTACAAATCTCCCCCTTTGGCTATTCCAGTAAAAAACACAAACCGAAGCCAAATTGATCCCCAAGACTAATACAGCTAATGCCTTCCCAAATCAAGAAACGAAAATGCATAAATGTATGAGTTTTCATCTTGTGTGGTCCATGAAATCATCATCAAGGTGGAATGATCAACACACATGAGACAAGAAATACCGTGGCACGTACGAGTTTTAAAAGATAAATAAAACTCCCCCTCAATTTGTTCTCCTCTTTTTTGTCCGTTATAGACAAAAAATTGAAACTAAACATGAATAATAAACATCACATGAAGAAGTAAAAATATCATCACAAAGATAATCAATAAAGCACATGTAATGATATTCCAAAAGGAATAATGTGTTCTCCCCCTATCAAACAACTATTTTTAAAGTTTTTCAATTTTTCAAACATAAAAACTATACGTATACAAAAATACATATAGGTACAAAAACGCAGTCACCATGGAATAATACTAAAATATTCGAATCGTAAAAACGGAATGTAATTGTGTGAATATTTCCCATAGGTAAATCAACATAAGCATTCATAACGTAGGTGCACGAAGTCATAAGATACTTTTAAAGAAAGAACTCAATTTTAACCTTAGGTGTAAAATGTTGAACTCAAATGCAATTGACTCGACTTATGCAGTATGCTATGAATTTAAATGATTCTCAAAACAATAACGCCAAACTATTAGGCTTTTCAAGAGAGTCCGTTGTGCAAACCCATTGATTTTCTACTTCATAACTCCTTCAAAATCTCACATATATAGGAATTCCCTCTCAAATATTTTTAAGATATCATAATGCTCATATGTAGCGAAGCATCAATAAATATAAAATAAATGACCTTGTACTTCTGTTTTTGTGTACCGTTAATCTTTTTAGGCTCTTTTTGCAAATGGTGGCTTTTAACACAAAGAGTATTTTGCTCTTTCGTAGCCCATTTCCGTTGCTTAACATATATCAATATTTTTCGGGTAACGAAATCCGGGTAATGGTTCTTATAAGCACAACTTTTCTCTTTTTACATTTGGTTTATTATTATGCAGGATTAAGATGAGAACATCGTATTCGTCACATGATAAGCAAGTACGATGTTCAAAAGTCCGTGCACGTGTGCAATAAGGTGACAAAGAGTCTAACATTTAGAAAGTAATCATCAATGATCAACGAAATGCTATCCACACATTATTAAGTACACTAACGAAACAAAACTATGACTCAAAAACTATGAAAAAGTCGTGTGAATGGATAGAATGTAGGGGTGATCCGAATATCTTAAATGTTCATCCATATACAGTGAAAAACGAAAATACAAAAATCCTTTTGTCTTTTTCTTAAATTTTATCAAAATAAAATCTTTTTCAATTTTTTCAAACATTTTCGTAAAAACTAGAAATCTTTTTGTAATTTTTTTTCAAAATATATAAAAAAGAAACGATATGAATACAATAAAAATACAATCTAGCAATAGGGATATAAGATGTGAACATGATAATCACCCTGTTCTAAAAACAAGTCTCGACCTCAATCGTTAGGCCCGAAGGAGTTCTCAAAAGGTCAAAACATCCTACGAAATTCCTCTGTCAAACATTGTGAAGTCTTGATTAAATACTCTACTCGCTCTAAAAAAACTCTCAAAATCTCTATGGTGATGTGCGGGAGCATGTGGAGCAACATGTGTGGGAGTGCGTGCGGGAACATGTGGAGGAACTCGTGTGGGAGTATACCGGGGACGCGCATATGAAAAACTCTCCCTAGCTTAAATCGAAACTCTATAAGGTGACCTCTTCGTTTGCAATGGGAACAAACATAAACATGCTTGGGTTTACCTTGCTCAAAACGTCTAGGACGAGCTCTCCTTGGTAGGTTCGGTCTCCTAAGTGTATAAGGATGAGGGCCATAAGGATCCATCACAAACTCGAGAACCAGCTCGAATGCGACATGGAAAGTGGATGCACCGTCATAACCTATTCCTTGCCTCTCAACGTTACCTAATGCGGGACCGAGGGGCATCATTCCAACTTTCTTAGATGTATCTTTTAAAGTGACCTTAACCTCCCGAGCACATTCGAGATCAATCTCGAGTTGGGATACCCGGGCTTCAAGTTTCTCACGAGTGTTTAATAAAAGCTTGAAGATCTCTCGTAAGACTAGCCACAGTGTTGGTCAAATCGGTCTTCTCCCTACCTACAATAATCAACTGCCCACACAAAGAAACTTTCATTTTTTCGAGTTGACTCACCGATGCCCACACTCTCTTAAAACATTCACCTTATTCTCTAAATCACACATCCTAAGAGACAAATATTTATTAAGCTTTTTCATTTTTAAAGTCTCGATGTAAAGTCCACAAAAGGATTTTTGGAGTCCACCTTCTCCCTCACTTAAATTCTCTTCCTCACTCTCACTCCCTCCAGAATGATTCGAAACATCGTCGAGGCTTTTACGTTTAGAAATGTCCTCATCGTCACGGGACAAACTAGAATTACTCACGTGACTGGCATGAATGCAAGACACTGTTCATGTGGTGATTCATCCTCGGAATTCACCGACTCGACGTCACTATCGCTATGAGTGGCTTTATATGCAGCTTTGCCTTTTCCCTGTCTCTTTAACCTAGTGGTATACTTGTGGGCTTTATGACCCTTGCCCTCACACTCGTATCATCTCACCTTTTCTTTCTCATAAACATTCTTGTCCTCATTGCCATTTTTATTTTTCTCAAAACTTTTGTTTTCTTAGGAAGGATTTCTTTTTAAATTTGAGATTTTTTTTGAAAATAAGGCAAGATCATCAAGCTTAAAATCAACCTTCGAGTCAGAGTTAAAAAACTTTTCCTCTTTCTTTTTGGACTGGACTTTCAAATCTACCCCTATTTCCTTTTTCTTTTTAGTTTTGGGGAACATATCGATTTCGTAAGTTTGAAGGTCTTCTACGAGTTCTTCTAACCTAAGAGTATCTAATATTTCCAACGAATTCAGGACAGTGACTTTAGGGATAAAACGGGTTGGCAGGGATATCAAAATCTTTTCAACTACACGCGTCTCACGAATTTTTTCACCTAAATTAAAACTATAATTGACTATGTTCGACACACGTGCATAAAACTCATAAGAAGTATCAGACTCCTTCATGGTGATAGTATCAAACTGAGTGGTGAGGTTTTGAAGCTTAGATGCTTTCATTGCGTTGGTACCCTTGTGAGTGAGTTGGAGGATATCCCACGCTTCCTTAGAAGTGGTGCACATTATGATGCTGCGAAACTCGTCAGGGGTGACGGCTTCAGAAATGGCACTTAAGCCACGAGAGTTGTAAGTACTCCATTTAAATTCATCATCAGCCCAAGAAGTAGCAGGCTTAAGACTTTCGATATTGTCGTTGGTCACAGTGGGTGGTGGCCACCCTCTTTCACACACAATCTAGAAATGCTCGTCAATCGTTTTCAAAGCCGACCTCATTTGAGCTTTCAATATGCATAATTAGATCCATCGAAAATAGGTAGCTTATTATACAAATTATCCATTGAAACCCAAAATTTTAAAGAATCACACAAAAACTTAGTGTAACAAGCTCTGATACCAATTTGAGAAAGCTAGAGATGGGGTTTTCTATGAATTTATTCGTATCTTAGGCTAATTACACACAAATTCAATTTTTAGCAAATTTATCTTGATTTATTTTAGTGTGCATACAATGATGAAGTCCAAATTAAATAAACTAAACCACATATACAAATCAACCCAATCAGAAGAAGATTAAGGAAAAATCCCTTTCGGGCAAAACCTAGATTTCAACACTGTTAAAGAGTTTGACAAACACTAGACGACTTACAGACTACTAGAGCTCCATTAAATATAACGCGCATATGTTCAAATCTTCAACAGATCTAGCACAGTCCAGCATCGTCCACAAGAAGCGGTTTTCTCTCGGTATCTACCGATCAACCTTCTTCTTCTTCAGCAATAGAGCCTCGACTTTACAAATCAGCAGCAGAGAAATTCTCTGCAAGGGTTCTTGAACATGGAATATGTTCTTCTTGATTTGGCAAAGTGATCTTAAAAAATTCAAGGGGTTTGGATGAAAAAAGAATAGAGTTTGATCATAAAAAGAACTTTAAAAAGGCTTATTGAAAGGCTAAAATGAGTTGTTTAAAATTCTAATTCCGCATCTCTATTTATAAGAAAAGTTGTTGCAAAGAGATAAACATTAGAGATTTGGATTAGATTTGTTTAAAAATAAAATCTCGTGCGGTCATTCAAACGACCGCGAACGACGTACCCTTTCTCATTCGAACGTATTTCCAACGACATTATAAAACTGACCAAAAAGACGACGTTCCATATTTCGTTTGAACGAAGGAACCTCGTTCTAACGACATGCCAAGTCGTTCTAGTGAGCCGGCGAAATTTTTAAAAATCATTTTAAAATATTTTCAAAAATCGTTTAAAAGCAAACTCTTTTTAAAATAATCCCTATACAATTAGTCTTTACCAAATCACTTCATAACACTTCTGAATGATGTTGAGATGAACGATCTTCAAACTTCCAAATGTCATCAACTTCTTGTCTTCGAATACGTGGAAGTAGTCGTGAAGGTGCCCGGGGTGTAACGGGATAAGCCAAATAAAAATTAAATTAAGCAATTATAAAACTTGCTCTTACATAATTCAACTACATGAATTTTAATATAAACTATTTGCATCGAAGGGGAGAAGTAGAAATAATTCTTGTCTTGATTTTTTTTAAGATAAAAACACTAAATTTGATGAAGAGGTTGATTTTTTATCGATTCCACAATTAGCTTCCTTAATCTTCCAAGATTTCCTCTCCAACTTGCTGCCTAAGTAACCTCCTAAGTTGCCTCTCCCTAGCCTCTCAATTTAGGTTTAGAGATTATGTTATGAATATGATAAGATGTTAAAGTAGTTTAAACTTATATTTAGATAATGTTATTTTCGTCACTCCTTTTAGACCCAAATTGTCTCCACCTTAAAGGCCCCCAAAATCATATCTAAGACACTCCAAAACTTAATCCAACGGGTCATCCAACCCATAGGTACAATCCCCCACCTTTTTAAACACTATTTAGGCTTATAAAAGACCCTATAAGTCGAATGCAAAAATTATAGCCCCAAAAAATGGTCTCAAGTTAAAATATATAAGTGAACATATACAAACAAGTTGTAACAACCTCTATTTTCTCACGTAAAGGCTGGCCAAGCACGATACACCGAAGATAGGGCTTGCTTGTCAATTCATACCATTCTCAGCACCATAGTAAATATAAATAGATTATTATCCACAATTTCGGCATTTATAAATGAAGAATATATACACAATGATCCAAAGACCACACCACCATAATAATATAAATGATAAAATCCAGCCAAACATAATAAATCCCAACTGATATGAATTAAAGGTGTATCAGACTTATACCCTATGCTAGAAGAAGACTGAAACTGAATCTGAATCTGGAGAATAGGCGAGATCGTAGGACTGCCACAGCACAATCCAACTATCCCTGTCTAGGAGCACCTGGGGGAAAACATTTAAATTTGGGTCAGAGCCCGAGGTGTGCAAGAATTAACTTGAATAAAATATGAATGTAATAATACAATCGATGCACAATAAACATCCCCCTTTTTCGACTCTCACATGCATATGACACCTCGCCCCTCGACTAAACGAAATATCATTCGCATCCCAAAATTTCCCAATTCATGAATGGTGACAATGTCTCAATTTATAAACGGGGATAACAGTAATAAATCGTTTGAGTATAATATTAAATTTCTCAACAGTCACTTATCCTGGTCTCATAGTTCTTCCAGAAGAGCATAAACTTCTATTATGCATTATAGGATTTCATGTATTTATATTGTCTACTTTCCTTAGACAAAGCAAATTATTCAAATCAAGTCTGGTCAATTTATATAATATTTGTCCGTATATATTTGACACACAAGGGCATCTACCGTTGGTGTCTATTCATGCTCTATCGGCAAGTCCGAAGGAATTCTCTTATTCCTAAGCGGACAACACAAACACACATACGTTGGGGGCGGTCCCTACACAGGACACTTGTATACGACCCATACCCAGCAGTAATACAGGGACGGTCAGTGCCTACCTCTAGTGGCTGGAGCCTCTACGTAGTACCTATATAGCCTACACATCGTAAAGTCCACCTGTGCCTACGTGTGCTACGTGGCCCGAACGCGCGACCCCCGAGCCGATAGGACGGTCCACGAATATGGTATGTCCACACAAATACAATGTAATACATATTATTTATCCTTATAATATGTATAGGCAATTTCCCCTACAAGTACCAATATTATTCTTCATTAGCTAATTCACAATGTCTTCATTTGTTCATAATTTAAATTCTATTAAATTGTAAATTCCAATCCATATGGCAATCATAAATATACTCCCATGTTTAAGGTATTTAGTCATTTACATATAAGAACTCATGTACTGCGGCAGAAAACAAGGTAGGAAATTTCAGACTGCCGAACCGATCCGGTCTGGGGCTGTCGGATCAGTCTGATGCATCGGACCGGTTCGTTTTTGTTCCTAAACGGATCGGTCTGGTATACCGGACCGGTCCAGTCCCCAAATTTCACACGGTACAGGTCTGGAATATGTATATCAACACGGATTTGGTTCAAAATTACTTCCTAAGAGGGGCATGTATTCGCCGGGGTGGGGTGGGGGTTCACATCTAAATTAGAGTTAATTACCCTTGTTTTCCAATAACCAATAAATTAAAAAGGAGTCTAATCATCAACATACATACTTTCAATCCCTAATTTCTGGAATAACTCTATATGTATATTATTCCTCTACATGTGGGTTTCCAATCATCCAAATCAGATATAAATAACCCTAATTTCCAGAAATAAAAAGGGGAATAAACCATGCATTGAGAAATACATTAGAAACATAATTTACGCACGGAAATTCTTGCCTTAAAATTTTGTAGAGGAGGACCCTTGAAAGCCTTTGATCCTCATTGTTCTTCCTCTTTTCCTTTCTCTGAGTGTTTCTCTATTTTTTCTCCCGAGGCTGTTATCTTAAGTTGATTTGTGATAATGGGGGAAAGGGGGCTACTCCCACTAAACCACTAAATTAAGTGCTAATCCCGAGTTGGGTTATGGGCCCAACTTTTGGTCCCCCAAATGAGCCCGAATTCCTTTTCTAATTAGTCCAAAACTCTCCCAACCCATATGTTATTGACCCAAGACCATTTTTAAAGGTTTAAACCACTTAAACGAGTTCATATAAGTCCCAAAACGGGCTCCGAGTTATTTATGCCAAAATTATTACTTTTTATTGTGTCGCACATAAATTATAATATTTTCTTTTATGGTAAGCAAATAATATATTCGTGCACAAAATGAATAATACACACAAGTATGCCAAATAATAAGCTTTCACTTAACACATCCGAATAAGATATTTATTTAGATTAAATTTTCTAAATTAGGAAAATGAATATTTTCCACTAATTAATTAAGAGAAAAATGCGGGTTATTACACAAGTGGTTTTTATTAATATTACATTCTAACTAATTATCACCAAATTATTTTATTTAGCACACAAGGAATTAATTTAACTCAAAATATTACTCATTTTAATTTATCCAATTTTATCAATTATTTAAAATTTCTATTTTAAATTTCTCAGCGTTCTAAAAGGCGCGCCTAGGTGCATCTAGGCTTGAGCCTCGGGAGAAATGCCCCGCCTATGCTTTACTCCTAGTAAAACGCTTAAGGCGCACTTTTTTTGGAAACAAATATGCTTTATCGAAACTACATCGCCTTTTACAGACATTTTTTTACAAATCGAACCAATATCTCGTCCAAAATAATCAAAAGACAAACAGTATCCCAAACCTCTCTTTAGCCTCTCAATTTAGGTTTAGAGTTTATGCTAAGAATATGATAAGACTTTAAAACTGTTTAAACTTATGTTTAGATAATATTATTTTCATCACTCCCCTTAGACCCCCAAAAATCATATCCAGACACGTCCAAAGTTAACTCAATGGGTCACCCAACCCATAGGTACAATCCCCCACCTTTTTAACACTATTTGGCCTTTTAAAAGACTTTATAAGTCCAACCCAAAAATCATAGCAAAATAATCTCAAGTCAAAATAAATAAGTGAACATATACAAAGAAGAGGTTTTTATTAATATTACATTCTAACTAATTATCACCAAATTATTTTATTTAGCACACAAGGAATTAATTCAACACAAACTATTACTCATTTTAATTTATCCAATTAAATCAATTATTTAAAATTTCATTTTAAATTAATTTCGCAATTAAGTTAACTATTTAAAATCTTGGGGTAGCCAGGGTATTACATTAATATGAAGTATATACGAGATGCAATTTGACTCATAGATTATTGCCCTATATTGCTATGTTACATTGATATTCAATAAATCTCTAGTGTTGATAAATTAGCTTTGTTTTAGGAAGATAAATTGATTATCCTTTCAAGAGGAAGGTTTTAAATTTGCATTCGTGTCAGATTCGTATTGACTATTGAACGCAACCACTTCAAAGACTCCTTGGTAACATGCACATGATTTTAAAATAAAACTTCTAGATTTTTGATGCAAATATTATCGGATATTGTCCAACGTGCAATAGACAAACCCTGGATGCTGAGAGATGACGTATGCCAAAAAGAAAGTATGATTGTTGAATAAATATTAATTTAACGATTTTATTAAAGTAAGTATAAGATGAGGAAAGATTATACTACAAGGATGGGCACTGCTATATATATATATAGGGAGAGGTTCAAAAGTGAACCAAAAGAATGAACTTTTTAATGAACCTACTAAGATATTAAAAATTGATCCTTAATTTCTTGTTGTAATTGGTCCGCGCCAGCGAGGGAATTGAAAAATTATTTATTGCCGCTGGCGCGGACCAATTATAACAAGAAATTAAAAATAAATTTTTTAATGTCTTAGTAAGTTCATTAAAAAGTTAATTCTTTTGGTTCACTTTTGAACCTCACCCTTTATTATATGGATATATAGAGTCCGGCTCTCGCGCGGACCTAGTTTACGGACCAGCTACCGTCCAAAAATTAACTAGGGACCACTTTGTCTTTTATATACTATTGTCTTTTTCTAAAGTTTTAGGAATATAAGTTTTTACCCTAATAACTTCTAGCGTCTTTAAGCTTATCTAATTAATCTGGGAGTCTAAGAGAAGTTTCAGAGCTGCTACTTCTCCGACTTCGTCTGTCACTATCGTACTGAAATTCGGAATAGCGAGGATTATCTATATAAATGTTTTCTTCAGGGAGTCTGGAAATTGCAAGTGGTTTTGAAGGAAAATATTCTAGTCTTAAATACCTTATGAGGTATTGAGGTTTTATCAGTCTAGTTTCTTTATATATTTGATTAACAATATCAATTATATCGTTTTCTACAAAGTCGTCTAAATCATTATCACCATAGAATGACAAAAATCTACGATATGTTCTAGGGTCAGCTGTCTCTACGTTTTTAAGAAGAGGACGGATTCCTCCTGATCTGATTAAAATAGTTCTTGTTTCAGCTAACCGTTTGCGTCTAATATATTTTAATACGTCTATACTGTCTTCAAGTATTCTAGTGTATTCTTGATATTTTTCTGGTCTTGAAAGTTCTTCTGTTCTTAACTTTTGTTTAAAGAGATCTCGGTTCCTTGTTCTAATTATTTCTATTCTAGGTACTTCACGTACTAATCACTCAATAACCCGCTCTATATATTTGAAAGTACCACCTGCGTATGTTAAAGCAGATTCTATAAGTTCTTTATTTTTAGGGTCTCTAAGAGTCCACTCTTGGATTTCTCTTGTTAAGTCTGAATTTGTTTCGTTAACAAATGCTAAAAAGTCTATAGTGATTTGTAGGCTCATGCAAATTTCTTTGGATTATAACAATATGTAAAATATCTAGGGGTTTGGTTCGAGTCTATATCTTCCTTCTGGTCTGCAATATCTTTATCTTCTTTCCTTCGTCTCTTTAGCTTTGTTATTCTTCTCCGATCCGGGCCTCCTGCAACTCTCTTTTTATGCGTCGCACCTCAATCCACTAGTTTGGCGTTGGACCCGTTTTCTGTCTCTATGCCACCACACCTAACGCCCACTTGGCTAATGGCTCTCGGCAAATCGGCACCTGACGACAGTTCAACAGTATAACACCTACATGCTACACCAGAGGTTCCACACAATAGTCCTCTATGAACAGAAAGTTGGAGACGTTTGGAGAATAATAACAACTTAACATAAGAGATTTCTGGAAAAAGAAAATACTTTTATTGCATAGCATAAGTAAATACAACTCTTCCCTCTCCCCTAACTATGAGAGGTTTACTCACTCATGTACATATTATTCTCTCTAAGCTTACTCACTCTCTCTAACTTCTGAATGACTGACGCTCCCTTTTATAATTACAAGGGCACTACACATGACTGATAACCGGCTACCAAAAGTAATCCGGTGGAAAGATACAATTTATTAAAGTCTTTAAAGCAACTTTGTCTTCTATCAATAATCTTATCTTATGGGTCTACAGGCTTTTGACGTCTTGTGATAATTGTAGGAATCTTTTTCTTTTTCAAAAAAGCATACAGTCTTGTGTCTCCTCTGTCTTTGTCTGGTAGGACATTATTGTTGAAGAATTTATCAATGAGGCCTACCACTCTAAGGCTAGCTGGCAAAACTATTTCTACCATGTCCTTGGATTTTTTCTTGAGCCTTCCATTGAATGGCTCATCAGTTTGGATAATGAGGTCTTCTTTATGGTATGCAGTGTACCATCTGTCTTCACTTGTTAACAGCTCCATGATTTCTATCGTCTCCATAGCTTGGGCAATCTAGAGTTTGGACTTATCAACAATTAGGTCTTTAGTCTGGTCTTCAGATAGATACTCAACGTCTTCAAATGAATATTTGGAAAATCTAACGAGTCTAAATCCTTCAACTCTCATTCCTCTACAGGAATTTGGAGCAATCTGGTAGATCCTGGCAAACAGGGGAAGAAAGTCTTCTACTTTCTTGACGTACTCGTGGACTATTTTTCCAAGAGCAATAGAGTCTTCTATAAACTTTATCTGGACGAGTCCAATGAACCCATAGTCTGCTAAAGTTATCTGAGCTATATTTACCTTTCCAAAAAGATAAATTTTTGGAATGTCTTTGAAGAAACCTCTAATCATTAAGGCATCTCCATTAATCTCGGATAATAACATATTGAAATGTTAATAATGCTATTAGCTTCTTTCTGACAGTCTTCTAAAATCAGAAGATTATTATGACCAAATGATATAACAATCTTAGTCTTAAAGGTATAATAAAAGGTCTAATTTTGGAGGATTCTCCAAGTGTATGAGCATACGTTTGAGTCTGAGGTCTAGGAGTAACAATACTACTAAGATGGGTAACTGCAAGTCTTTGAGTTCTCATGAATCAGGCAACAGCTACCAAATTCTGCTTGAATTCTACCCATAGTCTATTCTTTACATTCCACCATAAAGCATCTATAAGAGTATTCTCATCATCTGAAATTCTCGTCTAAATTTGATCAAGTCTGGGTATCTTTGGTCTGGTCTATATTGGGAAAAATACATCTTCCCAATAAGTCTATTCTGGGAAACAATCTCATGTCTAGATTTTCCAGGAGGGACTAGAATATCATCAAAGTTCTCCAGGATTGGTCTTTCTTAAGAGTCTTGAATGTGAGTCTATCTTTGCTTTACACCAGCATTTGGTCTTACGCGTCTAAGATAGCCTGGAACGTCTTCTTTGTTTAGTCTATTTGTTCAAGAGGAACTGATTGCGTCTAAGTCTTCTGTTTGCAGCATAAAACATGAAATCATATTAGTGTTAGCAAACATTGGTTCTCTTGATATAATGTCTGGAATGGTATTTTTACTTCCCTTAATATTTATAACAGAGAAGTTATAACCATTAAGCAATTGTTGCCATCTAAGTCTATTAGTCCATGATTTGGACAAATCTAAGTCTCTTAATTTTACTTCATAAGAAGAGTTAGTATAGACAGTAAAATGTTTAGGTCTAAGAAAAAGCATATATTTTTCTATACCCCTTACTATCGCTAATACTTCTTTTTCATGGGCTGTATATCTTGTTTCTGGATTTGTAAAGGTTCCAGAACTATATCTACAAAGTTTCTTCTTTTTAGTATGATGGTCAATGGCAAAGTATACTGCTCCCCATTGTTTATCAGAGGCATCTGTTTCTACTATGAATTGATCTTCAGCATTATGCAGTTCAAGTAAAAGGATGTTCTTGACTGCTTCTTTAATTTGTCTTATAACTTCACAATCATCTTTAGTCCATTAAAAAGGGTCAGTCTTGTCTGTTCCTTTTAATTTGGAAGTTAGGCTTTGTCTTTTTGAAGCAAGGTCTTTAATAAAGTCTGCAGCACAATTAAGCAATCCTAAAAATGATTGTAATTGTTTTCTATCTTTAAGTTGGTCTGGAAACTCAAGAATCTTTTTGGTTATGTGTTCTGCTAAGGATATTTTTCCCTTATTAATATGCATTCCCACAAAATCTATTTCAGTCTGAAACAATTGCATTTTCTTTTCAGAAATAACAATACTATGTTTATCTAATTTTAAAATAATCTTCTTAAGATGGTCTACATGCTCTATCTCAGTTTTACTGGCTACAAGAATGTCATCTAAACAAGACGAAATTCTGAATATGGTCTAAAGATATCCATTCTTCTTTGGAATACTTGAGGAGCGTTCAAGTATCCAAATGGCATTACTAGCCATTCATATTTTCCTTGGGGCACACTAAAGACTGTCCAAGTTATGCTATCTGGATGCATCTTTATTTGCTAGAAGCCTAATTTGCAATCAAACTTGCTGAATATAATTCCGTCTTTAATCAAATTGATTAGATTATTCTTATCTGGTATCTTATAAGAATCAAATTCACAATTCTTATTTAGTTGCCCATAATCTATAACCACACGTCTTTTTCCTCTTTTTCGTTTAGATTCATTTTGAAAGTACTACTTTTACTTTCTCTAATAATGCCTAGCTTAAGCATTTCATCTATGTCGTTTTTAAATTCTTCTCTGTCTTCTTGTGAATATCCTTTCATATAGGTTCCACCATTAATAATGGCATCTGGGTTAATAGGGATAATTTCACAATAGCTTTAATCTTTATCCCACTTAGCAATGGGATTTTCTCCTAAAGTAGGCTCTGCTAATTGCCTAATCTTTTCTTTTTCTACTTCTATATCCATCTTCTTTTGTTTGGATATAGCTTGGACCTTTAATAAGGTTTGCTGGGCTTGATCTAAAATGCCTTGTTGTATAAGTGTTATTTGCTTATAACACTTTTGGTCTGGACACTTATTTTCTTTTTGAAAGGGTTTGGTTATTTCTAGGGCTTCTTGTTGGTTTGTAGGTCTAGGTACACCATGCTCAGCTGAAGAACTCTGATGTTTTATTGGTCTATAATTGGGTTTGACCTGCATTAGGTCAAAGGCGATTTTGTGATCTATTAGAGGGGCTTTAATATTAAATTCCTCTTTATCACTAATTAATATCTTATCATTATATTGAGTATAAGGGTGATATTTACTAATAAAGTCTTGTCCTAAAATAATGTTTCTTGTGAAACTAGGACGAGGATCCATTATCCAAAATCGATGATTAACAGTTTTGTTAGTCTGATTTCTTAACTTAAAATAAATAAGAATAGTCTGAAAATATAAGGTAAATGGTTCTCCATTAGCTACCTTACCATGGATTTCTTGATTATTGTCTAGAAAATAATCTTCGGGAATGGCATTAGCCTTACAAATACTTTGTGAGCATCCTGTGTTCATAAAGGCTGAAAGTCTTTAGGATAATCTTTATGTTGTATGAATAATTCTACAAAACAAGCATGTGGTTTAGTAGATATTCCTAAATTATTCTTTTTAGAATAGATATTCCTTTTTAAGGTTTATCTATAAATTCTAATCGTGTTAGGTCTTCTGAACTACTAGAACTACTATCAGAGCGGTTATCTTCTAATTTATAGGATATTCCCTTTCCTTTTATATCTTCATTTTCTTGTAATCTTTTGGCTATATTTCTATCAATGTCTTGATAATATATTTTAATATCTTGATCTATTTGAGCATCATACTGGCTAGTATAAATTGCTTTAAATCTAGTTCTCCAACAATTTTCATGGTAGTGTAATTGACAAATAACACAAACCATAAATAATTCTGTTTGTATAGTCTCAAAGCATTCTACACATGTAAAGTCTTTCTTGCTACATTTCATTTCAAATGTGCAATAATGTTTTTCATCAAAGTAACATCTAGGTATATATGTTAGTAATTCAGGATTACTAAATGTTCATCTTTTCTTTAAAAAGGGGCTTAATATTCATTGGCTTAATATTCATTTATACCAAGCTTCTTCAAAGTCTATATAATCTTCCTCTTGATCCTCTTGGTCAATTTGCATCATATATAAGTCTAGAGTATCCTGAGAGTCTTCATACTCACCAGTATCACTTTTATAGTCTTCCGAATCACTATCTGTATATGCATTATAGATACTAGTATTATCATCATTTTCTATGTCTGATATTTCTATAGCATATAGAATATCTAATTCTTCTTGATCTGCAAAGTCTAGTATTGTATTAATAATCTTAATACTTTCTTTATCTTTCTTGTTAGGACAGTTTTTAGCAAAGTGTCCTTCTTTGCCACAAGTCCAACATTCTTTGGTAGCAGTCTTAGATTGAGCTACTTCTTTTTCCTTCCTATAATTAGGAACCTTCTTATACTTACTGGTGTTCTTCTTAAAATATCGTCTTTGGTTAAATCTATTTTTCTTAGCCCTAGAGTTCCTTTCTCTAAAGGTAGTAGATGGTCTAAATCTATATTTCTTTGAAAAACCTAAAGGTCTAGCCTTAAACTTCTTTTGTTTCCAATCTAGCTTCTTTTTGAATTTCTTAGATTCACGACCACATCCCCATTGGATTGGAGCAATGTCTCATCTTTTATTGGAGGTATCTGTTTGAAAGTTTCTTCTATTAACTTTCCTTGAGTTATATCTCGTCTTTTAGATATGATATAGTCTTTGGCAAAATTGATTCTTTCACCAAGGGATTTATTCTTAACTCCAGCTACTCCTTGCCAATTCCTATATTCATTAATTATGATTTGTCCTATGACTGGTATCTTTCTAAAATATTCATCTTTTAAGGTCTCTCCAAATTCTTTAATTTGGGAATATAGATGTTCATAATTATTGCTGTATTCATTGATCTTATCTAATTTGCAAATGCTAAAGAGAGCTAATTTAGTTTTTGCCAAGTCTTGTTCATTGATTTGAGCTAAATGTCCAGCTCCAATGAGTTCTGAATTGAATAATTGAATATATTCATCAATTGATCTTTCTTCTAGGTTTTCTTTCATTTTCTCAATCTTAGCTAGGGAACCTTCATCTGTAGCTTTTCTTAAACTATTTAAATAATCTTTTGCAATACCTCTAATGGGTTGCTCAGCGTATTGTTTACATGAACTTGCATCCCGTTGTTCATTAGGTGCAAAACACATATTCATTTGATTACGCCATTCATCTAATGCTTTCTTCCTATCATGGACATTGTCTAGATTAAGATATATCCCAACTGGGTTTATGGCTTGACTTGCCATAGTTTTAACAGGAGTAAAACTCTTGTCACTAGTTGGAAAGTCTTATATAATCAGGTTTGGTCTTTACTAAAGTGCTTGAGTATATAGGAATATTTATTCCTATTGGTTTACTAAAAAGTCTAGGAGCATCATCTAGCCTACTACTACTTCCTATCTCTTGTTTATTAGGACCTACTTGTGTAGCTGGCATTAATCTTTCTTGTCCTTATTCCATTAGTCTTAGGTTTCTAAGAAGTTCTTTAGTATTCTTAGATTCTTTTAATTTTAATATATGGTCTTGGGCTATCATGTTAAATCTATCTCTTTCTTGGATCCTAATAGACCTATTAAGATGTTCTTTAAATGTCTTCATGTCCAATTCTGAGGGATTATGTCCAAAGTTTTGGATTCTAGCTTTTTCTTTAATTAAGTCTTTTTGTTCGAATGATCTTCTAGGTCTAATTACAGGAGCATGTCTTAGTAAACTAGAATTAACCTTACTACTACATTCTCCTTCTGAAGGATCATTGATTATGGCTTCTCCCATATTCCTAAATCTAACTTCTTCTGGATATTCTTATTGATAATCTTAGGAGGACCAAACAGGATAGTAACATTTCCAGTGACATCGTCTTGATTAGTAAACATAGGTTTATTCTGAATAGTCTTAGTTTCTTAAAATTCTGGCAATTGACAAAGGGTCTTAGCTTTTTCTTTCATAGGCCCAGTATTCCTAATACTGTAAGTATGATTGTAGTCTGAATTATTGGTTCTAACTAATATTTCTTCATTAAGTCTACCGCTAGGAATTCCTGATTGCATTCCTTCATAGGAGAATTGGGAGAATTTCACATAGCTTTGGAATTCTATATTTATATTAGCATCTGGGATAATATAGTCTTCATAACCACTAGCATATAAGATTAACTTAAAATGTTTGGCTGTCTACGGTTACTGTAAATGCTGTAATGACATTAAAGTATCCTATATTGTCTGACATTTCTAATTGGGCTGCCCCAATAAGGCTTTTCTCAAAATCCTTCCATCTTGTATCTATTAAACAACATAATATGTTGATATTATTTTGGGGTTTATGTAATCCTTGGATTCTTGCTTGAAAGAGTCCAAAGGTTGGGAACTGGAACTTCCTATCAGTTCCTCTTGCTCTTAACCATTCTGAGTCAAAAACTTGAAGCTCAGTATATGACTTATCTAACACATGATTTCTACAATGATAAGTCCTTTTATAATTAGGAGTCTTAGGAGTGGCTCCTTCTTTAAACAAGTCTATGTATCTAACTGCTGGAAGTTGTCCATTATGTATGGAATCTTCAATAATTTTCCAGTCAACTTCACCCCATTCCTTCCATTGGAGAGGATTGGTGAAATTTCTCTCCTTCCACCGTGTTCTAACATTGGAGGATGAATCTTTAAGTCTTTGGAGCATAAAATTACTATGTCCAATATTTGGGATAGGGCTAACTATCTTACTAGTGTTATCTAATCCATCATTTATGATTCTTCTAGTTAGGGTCTTTCCTTCCTTAGTTTCTATATAAGGAGATTCTCTAAATTTACAGGTGGTTACCTGTTTTTGTTCAAGTCTTTTTTCAATTCTTTCTAAAGCGCCTGAATAATCTTTTTGTCTCTTTATCTGGCTAAGGATTTGTTCTTTAAAGGTCTTATTCTCATTTCTTGCATTATTGTTAATATCTTCATTATGTTTAGCAAGAGTATTAACAAAAGAATTAGCAACCTTATTAATATAGTCTTTTACCTCATCATCTTTTTCTTGTTGTTGCACAGATTCTTGTGCCATTCTAGCTTCTATAGTTTCTACAGTTTTTTCTATTTTATCTAAACGTGTTAAAATAAATGGATAGTCTAATTCTGCTTGGGAAGTTTTTTATAAATGACCGTAATTCACTGTATGATTTCTTCATATTTTTCTTTTGCTTGTGCTATATTTAGTCTAAGTTCATTAACAATATTATCCATTTTGGATAGGTTATGGCTTTCCATATTGTTAAGATAATTAGCTAAATTCTGGTGGAATTTAACAAAATCTGTAGAGAAGGTGGTTAGTCCTTCTGTCTTAGCCTTTAAATCTAATTGTAAGTATTTAACAAAGCTACTATTATAGTCTTGAGTAGTTGCTATTGATGTTGAGATTAAATTTAATCTCTAAAGTATAAGTCTTGATGCTTTAGCAGCATTGGCAATCTCATTTTTATTTACCTTATGACAAAATCTATCATCATTTATCTTTTCTAGAATTCTTTGGTAAAATCTGCTAAGGTCTGAATGGAGAGGTCTCTAGGTACCTCATTCCAGTCTGATCTAACTATTTCCATTAGGTAGATAATTGTCTAATCTAGGAATAAGTTTAGCTTGTTCTTTGGTGAGTTTAATTAACTCACTTTCTTGATTTTTTGTTAAAGTTTTAATTTCTAAAATGTCTTTGTTAAGGACTTTTATATGATTAGTCTTAATATTTATTTCTTGTAGTACTTGTACAAGGTCTATTGGGATTTGACTATCTATTTCTTGTATTCTTTTAGAGATATTTTTGATCTCTATTTCTAGGGTTTGAGTGTCTTTAGTTAGTTGTCTTAAAATAAGGAGTATATACTTATTTTGATCTATGATGTTATTAATAGCACTGGCAGTAACTTGTCTACTATTTGCGTGTTTGGCTGGGATGTGTTCAGTGTGTGAACAACCGTTTATGTGTGAGGCTAAGCAACCTTTTTTGTTTAAATCAGTTATGAGTATGGGCTGGTAATCTGGATTAGTTCCAAAAAAATCTTTGTAAATGCGTGGGATAAATTCCAAGGGCATTAAAGTCTTTTTACTATAGGTCGAAAAGGAGCGTCTTGACTCTGATACTAGAATTGAGATTGGGTCGGAATTTGGCGGGATTCTCTTTCTAAGCGGGATTCTCTTTCTAAATACGCTAAAATGGTTTCTAAAAGTATTGTGGTAAAAAATAGAATATTACTAAAGGTCTTAGTTTTGTCTTATTATAGTCCTTATTTAAGGACCTTATGTGAGACTCTTCCTATATATGTATGTATATATTATTACATTATTTTGTATACTTACATGCATAAGCATATGGCACATTCCCTATTATATATCCATTCTTATAATCTTGTCAGGTTGTATCCATTTTTGTGCTTTGCAGCCGATGGTAAATTTTTAGCTGGAATATTTATTGGATGTAATCTTTTAGTTCTTGCTTTTTTTTTTCCTCTCATTTTTTCATGAACATAAGTACATGAGTTGAGACTACATTAGCTTTATAAGTTTTTGAATAGTGACAGTTCTTCCTGTTTTTGTCGTCTTCTTCTTCTTCTTCTTCTTATTATTATTATTATTATTATTATTATTATTATTCTTATTATTCTTATTCTTATTCTTATTATTATTACTATTACTATTATGATTATTATTATTATTATTATTACTATTACTATTACTATTACTATTACTATTATTATTATTATTATTATTATTATTATTATTACTATTACTACTATTATTATTATTATTATTATTATTATTATTATTATTATTATTATTCTGTTCGGCCTCACCACAACTATCTTAGAGAAATTTTAATTTTGTAAAAATGGAAACTCTAATGTTGCATAGGATCTATTTAATATAATCAAGTTCATGATGCTTAGTGCCCGTGTATTAGAATTTTGTTGAAATCTGAATTTATATTTTTTGGGGAACTTTTTATATGATAGATTTACTGCTAGAGTCCCCCAGCAGCAAAGAGATATTATCTAGTGTCACTATGGCTATTTTGGATGAATCAATGGACACAAAAAGGGATTTTCTCGAGCTTCCTTTGGTTGGGTGCACCGAGTCCCAAGATGGAAGACATGAAGTTTTTGTGAACTGTGTAGAGGTTCCTGTCATGGAAGTAGACTCAGTTGCCCAAAGTGCTCATTTTGAACATTCGAGTAACAGGTTTGTCTCAAACCCATGCTCATGATGATGTTGCAAGATTTTACTTCCTTGGGTCTTTTAAGCCACAATATGCTTTAAATGAATTACTGGATATATGGATGTGACTAGGGTTGCTAGTTAGTTTTTGTATTAAATCCAAACTTGGGAGTCAAGTACAAATATACCTAAGCTCTGTTTTTCAAGCACAAGCAGCATCCAGGCTTGACTGGGAAACATCAATATGACCAAAATTTGGGCTGGGGTTGTGGGGTTGGGGGTAGCCTTAAACTAGCTTGAACACGACTTCCACACATTTCCGCATGAAGCGATCACCAATTCTCATTTTGCATAGCGCAGTGGCCTAGTTTTCAATCTTGGAAATTTGGTTCTCTAATAATGGTTTTAATGTTATGTACTATCTATCCAAACGCTTCCATTTGCATAGAGTTGACAATGGAACAGGAACGAGGTACGATGCCCCTTCCCCAACCTCATTCCACTCCGCTCTGCAAAATGAACTCAAAAGCCATTCTCGTCCAGCCCAACACTCGTTAAAACATTTTTCTTTTCATGTTTTAAAATGAGCACCACATAACAATTATCAATATAAGAACAAAGAAACCAAGCCTCTTGGCCCAGTGGTATAAGGCTGCCACTGGGACAGTCTTGGGGTGGATTGGGTTTGATCCCCAGTTCGATCCTTGGCAGTGTCAAGACAATGTTTGGCTAGCGGAAGCCACGAACCGCGAATGGGGATTAGTTGAGGTGCGCGTAAGCTGACCCGGACACCTCATGATTGTCACCCAAAAAAATATATAAGAACAAAGACGAAACATCTTATATATGAATATTTGAACAAATAAAAAATTAGTAAGGGTGTTGGTCTTTGGCCCCCATTTCAAGCAATGTTTAAGAAGGCGCGAGGCGAGGCGTTTTGGCTCCAGCAAGGCAAGAGGCGTATTGAGACGTAAGCCTCACCCCCAAAAAAGAGAAAAATAATATTAAAAATTACTAATAAAACCATAAAAAATAAAGTAAAAAAGAAATATAAAATAAAACTACAAAAAAAAAACTTTGAGGACTTTCTCACATAGTTAAATATTTTTTGTTCTCCCGAGATGACTTTTTTTTTTCCTTAAATAATTTGATAAAATCAATTTTAACATAGTGGTCATTTTACAATATGACGATAAATCAATCGATGCAAAATCATTTTTTTTTCATTTACATATTGTTAAATATGACAATAAATTAATCAATGCAAAATCAAATTGACAAAATCATTTCTTTTTAGTTTCATTCACATGTTATTTTATAATATGACAATAAATTATTCAATGCAAAATCAAATTGACAAAATCATTTTTTTAAGTTTCATTCACATATTGGTTATTTTATAATATGATATATTGGTTATTTTTTTAAAATTTCTTTTTAGTTAAAATAGTAAATAGTATAAGTTAAGTGAAATTTTAAAACAAAAAAAAAAAGGAAAAAAGAATAGGAGTTAGTAGATTAAAACAATAATTTTGTTTAAGTTGAGTGCAATTTTAAAAAAATGAAGAGCTCTTTAACCTTAAAAAAAACAGTCAATTTGAAAAAAAAAATAGATCATTAGTATGTATGTATGATTAATTGATTAGTATGTATATAAAATTAGAATATATATATATATATATATATATATATATATATATATATATATATAGTTTGAAGATGGTGCAACAATTAATTATATTTAATTATATTTATTTGGTGCATAATTAATTGTTGCACCAAATAAATATAATCAAATATAATTAATTGTTGCACCATCAAACTATATATATATATACTAATTATCGACATATATTAAAATAACAAAAAAAAATAGAGTTCGTGATGGAAGAAGAAGAACAATTTTTTTTTCGCGTCTCGGCAAAAAGGCGTGAGGCGCAAGCCTCAATTTCAACCCCAAGGAATTTTTTTTTGTGACTCACCTCAAGGCGTGCCCGAAGGCATACACATCAATTGATTTTTAAAATATTGGTTTCAAATGGTTCCGTCATCGTAGGAGACGACCTATATATGTCCATTTTATCCCCCACTATAGTTCTATAATTAGATTTTAGGTCTACCGTTTTATATATAATTAGGCATTGACTGGGAATATTTTGACAATCTGTGATGGTGAATTGAAATGATGGAACCATAAAAACTTGGAGCCAACGTCCAGTAACTAAAAATTTTAGGTGTTAAATTAGGCCTAAACTTTGGGGATAAAAAAAAAAATGTCCTGTCCCTTTAATGTGGATATTCAGAAAATCTTGATTTTGAATGGTGCCTTAGGAAAAAAAAGGGTAATTTTGAGTTTACTCCCGTTAATAGTACGGTATTAGACCTGTACCCTTAAACTTTCTGTTCATTTTACACATATTTTATTTGACTAAAATACCCTACAGTTTTTCTTCATTTTCAACTTCCCCCCCCCAACCAACTCACACACGCACCACACACAAAAAAGAAAAATCTAGTTCACTGAGGGAAAAGCCAAAGATAACGAAATTTCAGATCTTACACCACACGTGACACCCCGATATACAAGTTGTAAAAACAATTAAATACCATTCTCAGTATGGTTCATTAACAAACGAAACATGTGACAAATATAAGGATATAATATGAAAGTCCTCAATGTATAAACCTCATAGAGATGTATCAAAACTATAATAGAGTGAGAGATTTCTATAACTAAACGCCAACTCCCCAAAATACATGCCAATACTGAATCTCAAATATACAAGTGAAGTCCTGCTAGCCGAAATACATGCCATCTAAACTCATGAGTATAACTCGCACGACTGTAAATATAAATGATAGTCTATCAAGATAAAGAACTGCATCGGTCTTTGCAGCTGGAAATCGAGAGAGAGAGAGAGAGGCTAACTGGAGAAGAGGAAATCTAGGCGGGATGACCAACTCTCGCACCTGGAAAGTCACCATGAATAAATTGGATCAAAACCCTAGCGATTCGCTAAGCTACGCAACTAAAATCATATATATATATATATATATATATATATATATATATATATATATATATATATATATATAGTTAGGCTCTCCAACATACCTCATAGTAACATACCTATGAACATACCCTTTTTTTAAAATAGTAAAAAAAATAATTTTTAGATGATATTTTTTATGTGGGTTCATGATATTTCATTGTACCCCTGTAAAAAAAATCAACTGAAAATAATGTTTTTTGTTATTTTTAAAAAATAGGTAAAAAAACTGATAGTTTTTACCCTTTAAAACTGTCAGTTTTTTTTTACTTATTTTTTAAAAATAGCAAAACACATTATTTTGAGCTGAATATTTTTATAGATGCACATTGAAATATCATGAACACATAAAAAATATCAAATCAATTTTTTTTTTTACTATTTAAAAAAAATAGGTATGTTCATAAGTATGTTAAGTGAGGTATGTTGGAGGGCCTGACTCTCTCTCTCTCTCTCTCTCTCTCTCTCTCCCTCTCTCTCTATATATACACACAAATGGTGAATTCACAATTTATATAATCAATAACGATAGTCTAGCGTATATCAAGAAACCTCACTATGCATTGAATTAACTCATTAGTTTCACCAATTAGTTAACCTCTTAATTAGTTGCAACGTATCTCTCAAGAAAACATGTGGTACGTCCATAAAGAACCGTTACACAATCTGTAGCCACCTGCTTCACAGTGCCGGAAAACCCGTTGCCTTGTTACGCAGTTTCGGAACTCCACAACACCGTGTGATGCAACAAAAATCCATATCAAACCGTACTCCTCAAGTACACTAACATAAGAGTGTTCCTTCTCAGCATACACCCAAAATTCATGTTCATTAATTCATTCATTAATAACATTAAATGTTTCAATCGTAACTTATCACTCATGTTTACATCAATATTAACCATTTACCCCACCCCTCGGGTCGTTTTAAATAAAGAACTAAAAACAAGCATTATGCCATTACATTAGAGAATAAAGGAATGATATGTGTAACATGGAACTACTCGTAAACCGAAGCATAAAAGTATAGGGTGTATTGATTAATTAAAGGTTTTAAAGTCGTCACTTTTACCCATCTTTAAACTCCGCGCGTGGGACGTCTCATAAAAATGAAATTGAAACAAGGAACCCCCTCGATACACTTCCGTTTAGATAGGGTAGTCGTTAAGACAATTTATTAGTTAAAGATATATTAGGATGAAATTAATTAAGAGATTTAGCGATCTAAATATTCGACTTCCAAACTTAACCATAATCCGTACAACACATGCCATAACAATCATTATTCAACAGGCCAACACATGTTTATCCCGCACTCCTTATATCTCATCTACATGATTAATTCATTATCAACAACATAATACAATTTGTAGAGGGCTTACATTGGATTCTTATACAAATTAGTCATACATCAATTCCGAGAGTGTAATTCAACACAAGGGATTTTATTCATAATTCAAGAGTTTCAACATAGTCTAATCATCACAATAAATGAATCCTCATAATTTTTTAGGTCATAAATAACAATCATAATACTGTAATCTCACTAATTAGGTACTTATTACCAATGCTAAGGTACAACCCTAGTAAGCACATACATTTCAGAATTTAATTAAGTCTTAAATAAGTTCATACTACTAATAATTTAATCCAATTAATCCAAATCCCAATATGAAGCTACAAACCCTAAAATATCTATTTACTATTCAAGGGCCAATATTCATTTTTTCAAAGACTTAATATAAAACATGTGAGAATAATCGATTTCTCCTAATTATAATCATACACTAGGAACCCTACTCATTTTAATTCTACAAATAGGTTTAGGTTAAATTTAACATAAGAATATATATAAGCAGAGGAGTAGATAGCAACTTGCCTCAAAAGATGAATTAAAACTTGACTTGAAATAGGAGAGAAGAAATCTTGAAAAGTTGCTCTTGAATCCTTCTTGGAACAGCAAGGGTTTTAATGTTGTAATTGAAACGTAATATGGGTGAGGGATTAAAAAGATGGTTGGATTTGGGAGAGAAAACAGTGAGTTGTGCTGTGAAGAAAAAAGAGAAAATGAGTTGTGTGAGGAAAAAGAAAATAACAGGCCTGAAACCCCATAAATGCCGGCCAATCCGTTATAGCGGCCACCTGGACCCGCTATAGTGGCTGCCACCACACTATAGCGGCTTGCCAGGCTGGCTATAGCGGCCCCAACCCCAAGAAGGGTGCCGCAATTCCACATGTTTTCCCTCCTCAATTAAAACCCTAAAAGCCCTAAATTGTTACACAAGCAATCTCTAAAGACCCTTATACCCTTGGCCATAAACCAAAGTCTCCCATAAAACCAACCCATTAATTAACTCGTAATAATTACCATATTAGCCCTAAATTTTATGTAATTCAACTTTTAGGCCCAAAACTTATCAATTAATCGAATGAGATCTAAAATTCCAAATTAACTTATTTTATCTTTAAACACAAATGATTTTAATAAATTTAGGGGTTTTTGAGTTGGACGACAAACTCAGAAGAAGGGTATTTTAGTAAATGGTGATGTTTTGAACTGTTGACTGACAAGCGTGGGTAGTCTAATTTGTAGTCATTTTCTAAGGGGTAGGAGATCGACTCTATTATCCTATTATTGATAAGGGGCAAAGTCGAAATCAAATAGTGTAGTGTTACAACTTTAAATATGATAAATGGTGAATATTTTAGCTGGCTTCAGCATATTTGGATTCTGTACGGGATATTTAATAGCTCTTTCTTTTAGTTGCATTCGTAACTGATTATGCACAATTATGGCACTTCAAACTGTTAATTTTACAATGACTTGACTTTCTCTGTTCTATGTAGAAACTTTGAAAAACAAAGATGCTATACTGTCAGCACCTTAGAGTTCACCCCTGATAAATCTCAAATTACTGAGAGCAGTGATGTGTGCATAACTCCGGGAAGTGTAGTATGGGCCAAAACAGCTCGCCAACTGTGGTGGCCTGCTGAAGTAAGTTTCAGAATATGTTTCCATTGAATGTAATCTCCGACTTTCATTCCACAAAATTATTCTAACAACTTTCATACCTTTTAATATTATAATAGTCCATAATTCGTATTTTTAATCATGGAGTACATGGTCATCAATTAATGCCATTGATACGTTCGTCATCAGCCCATATCTCAAAACCATCTTTTGAAACAAAACTATTCGATGACTTTAGTTTTATCATTTTAAATCTCATAGAATATATATTTTTTATTTTGAGTTTGAAATAAAACCTTAAGGTAATTGATCTGAAATTGATGAAATCAGTGATTGTTTTTGGCAAACTGATGTTTTTGAGTAGTACAAGTCCTGGTTCCAATTAATCATAGCTGCTCTATATTTTAGTGTTGGGTTGGTGAAACAAAGCATGTTTAAACCATTTTGTTTTTGTTCTCCAATGAACCAATAATCATGCAATGAATTAGATTGTGAACTTGTACAGAGTTTCATCATATCAATGGGCGAAGACGCAACATGCTTAAAAATGCATGTGGCAGAGATTCACATGTTAAGATAGATGCGCATCAAAACTAGAAAGGATAAAATTAGAATTGAACATATTCATGAAGTGGTAGAAGTAGAAGTAGAAGTAGAAGTAGAAGTATCTCCTATCCTGTACAGGATAAATTGAGAGAAAATCACCTTATATAGTTTGGAAACATAGGTATGAGCCCAACACTATCTAAAAGGAGAGGCCGGAGTATCGATTAACCACTTTTGGCGGCAAACTCAGCCTAAGAAATCATATTGTCTCACCTTCTATCGACCATTAAGAAACAAAGTAAATCCCCCGCACTCTGGTTGACAATTTTAGTGTCGCCATCCATTCGAGGGTGGGAAGCTATGGAGAGTTGAATTGAACATTGTAAAATCCTCCATAGGGTGTGGCAAAAGTGCCCAATGAACTTGATGTCAATTTCAGCACTTTTGTGAGGTTCCCATCCCATGCCGACAGATGATCTAAAGTAAAAGGTGGTCACGTGAGACACATTCAGTGTTCGAGTACAAAGAATGAAATGGTCAAACTTGGAGAAGTGATCAACCACTACAAGAATCAAGTCATGGCCCTTGGGCGAGGTTGGCGAGCATAGCAGGCCCACAACGAAATCCATAATATCATCTTGCCACTACTTGGGGATAGGGAGGGGTGTGTGGAGTCCAACACTCTAGTGTTGGCTCAGGGTTCCTATAGGCTAGCAATGACAACACTTGATGAAGATGTTTGTATCTCGCTGTATCGTGGGCTAAAACAATCGCTCCTTCAGTAGAATGTGTGCCCCCCCAACGTGGCCTGTAGCCCGCTGGATTGCAACTCTGAAACGTACTTAATGCTGGAATACATAAAGCAGTGCCCCGAAATACCCAAAGCAAGAACTCACCGGGACAAAGTATTCGCCGCTTAAAAGTCTCGACCCTCATCAAACCCAAACGCGATGTTGCGAATAAGGACAAGGGCATTGTTGAGACGACTAAAGACATCGGTAACCCGATTTTCTTTACCAGTTTTATAATGGAAATGAGAAGTGTAGCATTTGAGGAAGTTGGTCCACTTAGCATAGTGATCACTGATTCATGAACCAAAGGGCCTCGTGGTCGGACTTAATCACAAACTCACGGTGGATCAGATGCTCATGCTAATGCTTCACACGTCACAACCACAACTTAGAAGTCCAGGCCGGTCTAAAAACTTTTGGACCGAAGAAGGTTACCAAGTCTCCCATTATAACTTAGGATTGTATTAATCCCGAGATTGTGGGCATTGCAAGACAATTCAAAAGCTGTGAAATCCCACAGGGCTCTACTCTCGAAGGAGCAAACTAATGTTACCAGGATCGTGGATCACTCTGGTACGTGGTAGGGCCACGGGTATGGGTACGGGTATGAGTACGGGTATGGGTACGGAGTATGTTGCTTTAGTCTGTACGCGGTACGATGGGTATACTTAGTTGGTTCACTACTTCAGCTCATGACGGGACCTAATGGGTTCTTTTAGTATTATAATCAGTAATTTTGTCAAGATTCATGTCTCCACCAATATACAAAGTTCCCTAAGGATTTATGTAGTGGATAATCTCGATAGGCTATAATACTAATTAGATATATAATGGATTATGTATATATATTGGTTGAGAAGTTTTTTTCTTCACATTTATTATATTATTGAAGTCAAAAGCGTCCTTATAACTAATAAGAACTAAGCACCATTTTTGGAGATGCGTATCGAGAACCCACAATATTTCGGTTCGTGCGACCCCTGATAGCAGTACGTAAGGGGATGTATTGATCCCGGTAACCATGGAGTAGGACTTCATATGCTATAGTTCCTCTTGAGTGGCATCAACCCAATGAGATCGGTTTATAAATCATCAAATCAGTGATCCGAGCCATTATTAAATTGAACCCCACTATGAATCGTTGGTAAATACTTGCTAACTTGTTAAAGTTGCCAACTTGTGGAAGCTGCCACCCTGGGAGACTGTGGTTGGAGTAGGCCAGTCAATTATAGCCTGGACCTTGTACACCATAAATGTGATCAACAACACCATGAACATATAGTTCCTCAAATGCAAATAGAAGTGCTCGGAGCGAAGATCTATGAGAACCTGAGAAACATATGTGAAGTTTTCCTCCTCAAAATGGATGTGGATCATGATGTCATCGAGGCAAACCGTGCCAGACATTCTCATAAAGGGAATGTGGATATTGGCTCACGAATTCAACCAAGGCCTTTGATTGTTGTACATTCGTTGGTGAAGCTCGGTTGACAACCAACGAAGGTTTGCTTCGCTGTAATGTTGCTCGTGGATGTAGCGAAGTGGGTGTCATCTTCGCATCGAACATGCGACATATGTATGAAAAGTGAATTTTAATGAAGGTCCGTTTAGGTTTTATATCCTACGTCATTCCCTTGTATAAATAGCTCGTTTTAGGGCCATTTATCCTAAGTTGTAAGGTTGTTAATTCATCACTGAATGCTCTTGTATACACATTGAGAGATAGTGAGGCTTGAGAGAGTTGTAATCCTATTGTTATTCAATCAAGTAAATGAATCCATCATTTATGGATGCATCCTAATTGGTAACCACGTACATCTTGTCTTGTGGTTGTTGGTTACTATGTTTTCTTTACTTTCTCATTACTCACATATAAATTGTTCTCTTTTCTTATCACTCGAGTTGCCTCATATTGGATCTTGGGCGTCCATGAATCACTCCGAGTGAGTATCCGAACTAGAGGGAGATTTGGGTTATAACTTGCATGAAAGTGGATGGGGTGTAGGATAAGCCGAAAGGCAGGTATGACGATTTGCTCATTGAACCCGTCCCTCGTCTTAAAAGCAGTCTCATTCGAATCTAGTGGATAGCCACTAAATTCTTTAAGTCAAATTTCGAGAATACTCGAGGCTTGTGTAGTTGGTCCAACAGATTCTCCAAACAAGGGACAAGAAGTATGTACTTAAATGTGATTTTGTTCATTGTGCGACTATCAACACACGTTCGCTTTCTTATGTCTGTGTAGGGTAGGTGTGAGCAAAGGGCCATGCTCTTTTGGAGTGGGACACACTCACACAACCAAAAAACATGACGCTGCAACTTAGCGTGCTCACTTGGGGACATGTGGTAGTGTGTTAGATATAACAAAGGGCTCTAAGCATAAGGTAAATTACATGGTGTATGTCTCGGAGAGTAGGCAGAGCTTTTGGCGGGATATAGACATCGACATCTGAATCCAATAAGTTGATAGAATTGCTGGTACGACCGTCTCTGGGGTAGGTACTGTGCTACACAAAGGCATTACACATGCCAGTCTCATATGTGCGGCCATTCCAAAGGCGGAGGGCTGTTGCATTTGGAGCTCCCGCATGGGTCGTAATGTGAACTGCTCCCCTATACTCGGACGTATTAATGTTGGCTCAACCATCAGGAATGTCATATTATTTGGGTCGACCTAGCAATAAGTGGCATACTCATGTCAACCATGTATACTGGGGATGTTCTTATAGCGTATTCAACACCCTCATGTTTGATCAATGGTCCATTAAATCTCCGCTATGGGATTAGAAGTGCGTGGGTTGAGACAAGGGGGGAACGCGCAATGGATTTTATCAAACAATGTAAACCTAACCTGCCATTTGCATTTGGAAGTTTCACAAAGGGTGGAATCGTTGGCATCATTCACCATCAACTTGCAACGTTCTATGTTTATGGGGATGTTACTAAACCGACGCCAAAAGAGTGGGTATCTCTTCAATTGCCACTTGCTGAGAGACATATACAAATTCGTCGAATTATGTTTGAGTAGAGAACCGAGTGTGATACAGATGCTAAGAACTTGGGAGTATGGTGTCTGTGTGCCCAAACGCGAAAGATGACAAGAGTCGTTGCCACTGCGACCTCCTAAATCGTCGACAGTCTCCACACAATAGGGTTAATAGTATCTGCGTGGTAAACTCTCATGATTCTCGTTGTAACATATTATTAGTGGTATATTTGTAACGTGTATTAGTGGTATATTTGTAATTAGTGATAGGAGATTTGGTGGCCTAATTAGTGGGCCTAATTAGTGGGTCAAGTTTTTTATTATTTGACATGTATATATATTGCCTCCTCTTTTAACAGATGAATTGATGGGAATCCACATTTTATTTTCCTTTATTTTCTTTCATTGTATTTTTTAGTTCTTTTTAGGCCTTTTTCCTTCCATAATTAGTTGCCAAGCATGTTTGAGACTAATTAGGCATTCTTTTATTTTTAGTATGCCCTTTTAGTCATTTTAGCTAATTACTCGATTAGCAAGTAATTCAGCCCCTATAAATAGGTTTGTTTCTCTCATTTGTACTCACTTTTCAATTCTTGAATATAAGAACTCTTTTGTTTCTCTCTCTAGAAATCAAAGTGTCTTGATTTTTAGGTCATTGACGTGTAGCTCACGTCAAATTGGTATCAGAGCGGGTGAAGCTCCAAACATTGGTGTTCGTGTGAATCGGTGTGTAAAGTATCAACAAATCGTGCACTACATTTTTCAATGGCTCCGAAGAAGGCAACTCGAATTCAAGATAAGATTAGCGAAGAGTTGAGACAAAGCAATCAAGAATTGAAACAAAATTATCAAGAATTGGTAGAGAATAATCGTGAGATGAAACAACAAATGGAGACCGTTTTACAACTTTTGACGAAATTACATAACCCTAGCCCCTCAATTGAAACCCTAGTTTCAAATCAACAACAAGAAATCACCAGGAGACAACCCGAAGACACCCCCAGCAGATCCGGTAAGAGGCCTGATGCCACTGTCTACCGTTGTTGTCCAATTCCGGCGCCGGACGAAGGGAAAAAAGGTCCTAAAGCTGCCGACAAGGGGAGTTTGGGGGTTCTACAAAGTCGGGCCACCCAAATGGGGGTCGACGCCCCTCCAGAGGAGTTTTTTTGTGCCGACAGCCATAAGAGGCCAGCTGCGATCCCACCTCAGGGTCGGACCACCCTCCCGGTGGCCGATCCTTATTTTCTTGCCCTAGGACTTCCCGATTCAGGTATGTATACCACACATCCCAGCCAAGATTGTGATGTAAACCCCTTAAATGCTAATGTTGCCCAAACATCCACCCCAAAACCCTAATACCTGCTGCCCCGTTTGAAACCCTAGCTCGTGTGGATTTAACCAAATCAATTGCCCCAATCTACCGACCATTTCCCTTATCCCAACCGTAAAACCCATTATGAACCCGGACCTCACCATAATTTTTCCAATCAAAATGTTAACCCTAATTGTACCCAAGAATGTGCACCCACCCAAAAATTAACCCTAGAAATTCCAAACCCAATTTTCCTCAACCATCCACCCAATCTCAACCCTATTCGACCTCCCGATCCATTTGATTTTGGTATTTTTGAATATCAAAATATTGATCCGCGTTTGCATCCCCATGTACCACCACCCATACCACCCCACCTGTCATCACATCACACACCCTCTCATCATGACCTCTCTTTACTTTACACTGATTCCTCTTCTTCCCCTGACATTGGAGATACCCGTCGTAGTATCTATGAGTGGATTCCCCCACCCGGTGCCCATCACCCCATTCCATTACAAGATCGTCAGTGTTTCTATTGTGGAGGACGTAGTCACCTCATTGCCACGTGTCCCCACTATCAGCGTGATCCACGGGCACCTCCCATGGCTCCTCATGCTCATCCTCCTTGCCGACCACCTGTACAGATGCCACCAGACCCGGTTGATTATGTTGCACCTGCACCAGGTGATGTGGTGGGCCCGAGAGCTCATCAGGATGGAGACCAACCCGTTGCCTAGTCTAATTTTCATAGTCAAATCGCCGGTTTGGATGTTAAAATTAGTGGTCACTTTATTTATAAATGTTTGACTATCTTGTTATGACTGATCAAAACAAGTGGGGTGTAACTCAAGTATCTGTGAAACTTTGTGGGTAAGTTAAATATCGAACTAAAAGTGAGTGTCAAGGTCAACTATCCCTTTAAAATACTAGTTTGCATGTATGCTATTATAAAAGCAAAGGGATCATCTTATTTCTAAGGTCCAGTGATATTCTGACTATACTCATATCACTATTTCTAATTTACCTATTAATCTTATGATTAACTGTTTATTATACTCATATATTGAATTCCAATGCTTTTTCATTAAGAAATTTCCTCTAAAAGTTCTCTTCATCTATATTTATGTGGGTTTGTATTTCCTTTAATAGATCTCTTTATCTATACCTTTAGAAATTTTAAAGGAAATTTCCTTTTGACTTGATTACTCACGTGGTGTGCATGCAGGGTCTCCAGTCAAATTAAAGGGAACAGGATCTTAATCTTTTACATAAGGAACATATTCATCGTATATTTTAAGCTCAATCTTTTGACAGTCTCCCAATAATGTTTTTTATGTTATTTAATCAGATCATGGGGAAAAGATCTACTTCAGTAAATTCTAGTCTTCAAGGCCTCGATGGATGTGTTTTAGTACAATACTATGGGAATCATGAGATGTAAGTTTATATTGGTACTTAATGCTGGTCATTTGTATCGCTGGGAATGTGAAATTTTCAGGGATCATCTTGATTAATAGAATGTATGAACCAAAATTTTGATCATTTTCAGTTCTTGGGTTGATCCAGCTAGAGATCTTTCAGAGTTTGAGGATGTGAGTATATGCTTCTTACTCTAAAAGCCACTTATAGCCCTACTTCTTAAGTATGTATGTTAACGGTATATTATAAGCATTATTCATGCATGCGACAGCTATAAAGGAATTTAGCTTCTCAGCAGTACTTTTCTTTACAACATCAACAACTATAGCCTCAGTTCTGTTGACAATTACTGCACATTTTTCTTTATTTTTTTAAAAGAAAATATTCAACCAGGGTAATAATTGCGTTGACATGTTCAGACCAACCAAAAAAAGGAAGAGAAATGCAAAAGTAGTAGTGATTATGTGACTCACTTTTCGGGCAAGTTATGTTAGTAACTCTGCACCATGATGTTTTGTGATGATTAAATTGCAATTTATAGTCAGTCTTTTATTTATAATAATTTCTCATTATGTGGATTGTAGATAAACCATATTTCCCTTTTGGAAACTTGATCTATATCTGGCTTTAGTGAGCTAGTTCTGTCAGGATCATAGTTACCGGGATCATTACATCCCTCTACGTTGACGACCCGAAACATGGTGGGTTCGCGATTCGGATATCCAAAAGTGGCGTTATCGATTTAACAATTACTGTTTTTGTAATAATTGTTATAATACAACTTTTGACTTGTAACAGAATAAATGAGACGGAAAAATTACTTCTCCAACCAAAATATGTATATTATACGCAAGAATGATTTATATATCTTATTAATGTATTATAGAATATACATATAGACTGCAGACATTCTTAGTGAACCACTCTATATTGTACAGATATATATTTTTTATTAATGTATTATAGTACGTGATTCGTGACAATAAATTATTATAATACTAAAAGAACCCCAACAAAAGTTCTAAACGTGTCCCATTATCCAAAGTAGTGAACCAACTAAGCCTACCCACCGTATTAGCTAAAGTAACGTACCAGGTACTGAACCGACACACTTCCACGTAACATTGTTCAGGATTTAATAATATATGCAATTTGTTTGTTCTACAATTTTATTTGTCCATCTATTATTCAGCACAAAGGTTTCTCTGCTTTAATCTTTCCAGTGTTTTGAAGAAAGAAGCTGTAACCCTATGGAAGAGTTTCAAGATGCTTTGAAAGAAGTATATAAAACTCTAGCTTATGTACACTTGATCTGATTTTTTATATATTATTTGCTGATTTTTTCTGGGTCATTTTTAATTTATAAGTCCTGCTGTACGTTATTTCATTGCAGGCATTACACCAGAAGGAACTCCAAAGTCCATGCAAACAGTTATTTGATTCCCCTTATAGACCTGATTGCTCGAATCAACAAAACCAATCACCTGGTATCTACTCTTCTATGTATTTTATTTGAAACAATTTATTTATATTTTCTTTGTAAGCTTTTTTCCCGAAACAACTATGTTAAAAGCAAGCAATTCAAATTTGGCAGATTTAAATACTGGGAATGTATCGGTAACATCAACCGTTATGCATTCCATAGATACATACGACATGCGTATTGATATTTTACTTGGTCCTTGAGATGAGCTTATGAGAGACTACAGAAGTTCAGGCTCGATAGTTCCTATTTGCATCAATCATATTGAAAACCATCGTGATGGATTACAATTCTAAATATTTTTCTTATATCATATGAATCCAGTAGCCGATCTAGGAATGTTGGCTGTAAACGGATATTCGAAAATCCACATTCGTCCGATATCCGAATCCGAATTTGCGGATATTTATCTGGAAAAATGGAAACGGATATGAATATGGATACTCTATAAAAATATCCGAGAAAACGGATACGGATATGGATAGTACTAGTATCTGACAAGGATAAGCCATATCCGATGCGGCGTATCCATTTTACCGGATATCTGTATCCGTCAAACATATGTTTAAAATATTACTAATAATATTAGTATTAGTATTGCTAATAAAATAATATTAAAAAAAACTTAATCATTTATTCCCTACAACAAAACAAACACATCCTCCACTCAAAACAAAAACACCCTAAAGTTATTATTTTATTAGGTATATTGTAAAATGCCACGTATTATTATTTTAATGGTATATTATCATGGAGTTACACTAAAGTTATAATATACGCTATCACATACAACATACACCCACTAAAGAACATATACTCCACTCAAAACAAAAAAACCGTAATTTTATTTCATTTCTCGTTCGTACAAAACAAGAGAAAAGAAACCCTCATTTCACTCCACAAAAAACTCTCATTCCATAACCTCCCCCTCCGCCGCATCAGCCTGCCGTTGCTCATCAATCCCGCCACCGCTTCTCATTAACCCCTACGCTACGCTTCAACTCCGCAGCTGCTCATCCCCTCCTCCTGCAACAGAAAGTTAGCAACAACAAGTACATACAAAATAAAAATAAAAATATATAATTGTATTTATATCTAGTTCACGTGGTTGTTCATTAGTTTCCTTAATTATAAATAAATGTAGGAGAGAAACAAAAAAGTAAAGAGATGGTTTTGATTGTGATGAGAGCTGAAGATAACAATAGGTAGCAGTGTCAAAAGTACGGGTCGGGCCAAATCTGGGCGGGTCTAATATGGGTTGGGCAGAAAGTGGGCGGGCTGAATATGGACAGGGCAATCATTCGGTCCGGGTTTGGGTCGGGCCAGCCCTTTTTTTTCTCTTCTAATAAAGTTATAACTTTTTTAGATTTAAATAAAAAGGAGAAGTTTGTCGGTTAATGAAGTTAAAACTCTTTTAGATTCAAAAGAAAAGTAAGGGGGATAAGTTTGCTCCATTTTTAGATTTAGAAAACAATCGAGCAACTGTGTTTTAAATCTTTTAATAAAGTTAGAAGTGTATTTTTTTTGAAATCTTAAAACACTTTTTAACGTTTTAAAACTGAGTTAAAATAGTTATTGTTTATTTTTAAATCTAAAACAGTTTTAGTTGTGTTTGAAATGTTTTAAATTAGAAAAAAGGGCTACCACTAGCTCTAATAAAGATTACCTTAAAGAGAGACCCGTGAGAGAGAGGGAGAGCTGTGAGGAGAGGAAGAGCCGTGAGAGTGAGGGAGAAAGATGAAGAATGCTGAGAGAAGTTAACTGCTAGGGTTAACTTAGATGATTTATATGGGTCATTATATGGGCCCCAATATATTATTGTGTGGGTTAAGATGGACATTCCTCTTAATTGGGCCCCATTTTGCCAATGCTAACAACAGGTATATTATATACAAAATAAAAATGTATACTTATTAAAATAAAAATATCAGTATGTTTTGAACACTAAAAGGTCCATGAGGTTATCATTCTCAATAAATTTGATTTAATCCAAAAGGTGCATATTTATTTCTACTGTTATGGAATGCTACTATTTTTTTTTAGATGGCTTTAAGCTTATTTGGTTGTAAAGTATGGATGACTTTAAGCCATATTATCATTATAGAATGCCACTATTATTATGGAAGCCATAATTATTGATGTCAGGAGGTAGTAATTTTGTTATATATTTATTTGGATTGGATATTTTGATAGTTATTTTTGTGATGGCTAAACAATGTAAACGGATACGGATATTATCCGAATCCGAGCGGATACGGATATGGATAGCTGTTTTAACTATCTGGGCGGATATGGATACGGATACGGATACGAATAGTGCATCCAGATAGCGGATGTGGATATGGAAAACATGGTATCCGATCCGTATCCGTCCGTTTACCACCCCTAAATATTGTTGAGGGGGGAGGAAACGGTAAGATTTGTGGGAAATTTTTAAATAGTAGAAATATTGTGTTCATTTTGTCACAGGCTTTGTTTGTGACAGAATTTATCACTACTGGAAACCAAGAAAAATTTCTTGAGCAATAAAACTGACAGCAATTTTTATCATAACAATTTCATTAGAAAAATTGGTAGAATTCAATGAAGTAAAGTTTTATTGGACGGATCCGTTAATAATTTTGTAGCAGCAGAAATATAATTACAGATTTTGTCACGGAAGTAAGCTGTGATACATTTTGTCATGTGCTGAATATGTTAATTTTTTATGAACAGCAAACATGGCTTAATTAGACAAGTATAAAATCATCATTTAGTTTGCATAACATTGTGTAATTGTTTATACTGAATCATTATTTAGTATGTATAACATTGTGTAATTGTTTATATTGACTCGTCATTTAGTATGCATAATACTGTCTAAATCAATATATATTTAGTAATTTATTCTTCGTGAATCTTATAATAGTACCTATTACTAATTAAGGATATAATCATACACTTTAAGGATAGATGAATAATGATACATTTTACTACAAATTAAGTATATACAAATAAAGTGTTACGTGGGAGATGGCCCCGCTAGTAACACTATAAGAAAAGAAATGAGAGATTCAACCAAAAAATCCGATTTGCAACCACGAAACATCATATAACCTCTACTAATTGAAAGTGATTGATCCGATCGTGACATGGATGCAAAATCGAGACTCAATTGCGTGAGTTAGAAGTTGAGATAGAGAGATCGATGCTTAGTAAGTTATACCATCTCGGTCGATATATCACCGATATGGGTCGATATTACCGTGATATCGTCAATATTGGCCGATTCTACCGCGATATCGCCGATATGTGCCGATTCTATCGGGATATCACTGATAATACCGAGAAATTACCATTCACACCAATAATTGAAAACTCAACTCGGAACTCGGAACTCGAAATCGGATCGGTGGGTACCGATACCTAGTCAACTCGGTCGTATCGTTGCGGTATCGGCCTTGACTTTGAACCATGACAGCAATATAAATGAAGAAGTCTCGAAAAATCAGGGTTGGAGGCCCAATTTAAAAAAAAAAAGGTTCCCTCTGGCATATGGAACTGTAATTTTTCAATGCTCCATGGCTGAGTAAATAGTAGGACTACACCTTTAGAAAGTCCGAACAAGTAAATTTTGGGCAGCTTACATACATACTTAAAACTGGTAGATCCTATAGCAATCTGATATACCAATGGTCATTAGATTTCCTCGACGATTTAATCTTTCTTGGAATCAAAGTTGTACCATTGCCTCATTAGCCTCTTCGGACTTATATTCGTTAGTCTCTTGGAATCTCTCTTATTGAAGAAACCTAATGACATTCAGATGAAGGCATTCATCTCCTTGTTGAGAATTATTGTGGGGGTTTATCTTTACACTGGGGGTGAGGGATAGAAGAAGTTGGTATTTGGACAATCAAGGGTTTTCTTGTTAAGTCTTATTATGATTTCCTTTGCGTTAAGACTTTCTTGTTTTTCTGCTAAGAAAATTAGGGCAGCTGGAATTCCCTCCAATGTCAAGGTTTTTGCATGGTCAGTGGCGCACGAGAGAGTTAACACTTTTGACTTGGTTCAATGGAGACAGCCCGATATGAGTTTATTATACCGACATTGGTGTTGTCTATGTAAAAATAGTGTGGTGACTAATCGACGCATCTTCCTCCATTTGCCTTTTTTGTGTGGAGAAAGTTGTACGGAGAATTTAGTATAGTTGGTGCAAGGCCTCAAAACCCGATTGATATTCTCCTTTGGGAATGGGAGGGACTAGGTGACTTTGAGAACGTTAATCGCCTATGGAGGTGTGTGGTAATGCCTATCTTTTGGAACATATGGTTAGAACGTAACTATCGTTTTTTAAAAGAAATAAGAGGAAGAGAAGGAATGGATGTGGGAGAGGATAAAATTATTTGCATCACTTTCGGTCCTATATATATATATATATATATATATATATACATATATATGGTCCATCGAACTGTGTAATGTTTTATTTTCAATTATGAAATCTGTTATGTTTTCGATAGATAGCGAATTACCAATTATCATGAGCCCGTTCTTGGTTGAACCTCAAAACAATTTTGTATAGAGTGAATTGGAAATAAATAATATATTAGTATTAATCACTGTTCTAAAAAATCCGCCTAGGCTCCGCCTACGCTTGAGGTTTGGGAGAAACTCCCCGCCTTAAACTTTTTACGCTTTATTCAGGCGCACTTTTTACTAAAAACAACAGTGCTTTAGTGAAACGATATCGCATTTTAAAGATTTTTTTTACATACCGGACGATTATCCCATCCAAAATAATAAAATATTATTTTAATTTGCATATATTCAGACATATTTTTATGATATATATAATTTTAGTATTTTAATAGCCTTGTTATAGTTAAAAAATATTAAAATATATTAAAAAGGTCTAAAAGCCTTTTCACGCCTTTCTACGCCTAAGGCCCGGCCGCCTAGGCTTCTAAGGCTTAAGGCTTGACCTCCACGCCTCGATCATGCCCCGCGTTTTTTAGAACCTTGGTATTAATAATATTGTCCAATTTATTTATGAGTAGATAAATATTAGTTATTATTAAAAATATTAGTATTATTATTATCAGAAATAATCATTACGATTTATCTTTATTTAGTTTCCCAGTTTAATTAGGAGACTTGCTCCCTATGAAGCACGGACTCGACATGTAATACGTGTTTCGACACGACACATGACATGTGATTTTCCAAAAACTAGGATATGACACGTTAGGATGAGTGTAATATAAAATATATATTTAAATATATAACATATATTTAAATATATATATTAATAAAATAAAACAGATTTTTCCCATAAAATACATTATTAGAGCATTCTTAATATGAAATTAAGAAAATGGACCATACAAAATAAAATTCAAACACATTTGAACATTAAAAATCATAAATAAAGCAGAATCACCATCACATAAGGATTTTTTTTATAAAAAACGTGTCCTTTTACGTGTCCCAGCGTGTTGGCAATGTGTCCCATCGTGTCCCAATGTGTCGGCAACGTGTCTCAACATGTCCCAACGTGTCGGAGCGTGTCGTGTGTCGGACTTGTGTCAAAACTGACTCGTGGCTTCTGGGAGAGTGTCCGTACTTCATAGCTTGCTCCCAAGTTTAGGATTATCTTTAAATAAGACCCTTGGCCATCTCTTGTAATCAATTTATTTATTAATGAGATTTGAGAGAAAATATGGTTTGATTATTATTTTTGTTCGTGTATGTTCATCTATGTCTAAATTTCATTGCGTTTCACATGAGCTGCATTCGCTTATGATTTTCCACACAGGTGTGTATGTCAATTCGTGTATCAAAGTCACGAGCTATGGCAAGCACTCAGGGCAACCTATCGTATGACGTACTCGGTGACGATCAATGCTTCAAAACTGGCCACCACAGATGCGTCACCATCAGCGGTGGATGGATTTGATTTCATGGCTGTGTTTCAGGAGTTGAGTGAACAACTAGAGATTTTTAAGGTAGAGCGGAGGTATAAAGCTGTCCGACGGGTGCAACGGTTCAAGGAGGTGGGATTTTGGATTCTCACGAGGCGGGTAAGGCTTGGAAAATCATCCTAGCCTGAAAAGTCCGCCCAACTGTCACATCATGACGAGCAAAAGAAAGGCCCTTTTCACCCTTGCCGGAACAGTTTCGACGACCTCGACCATTTTTCAACACCAACCCCCAACCGGTGTTGAAAAAATGTGTTTTCGACTAGATGTGGCATGGATCTGGTTTTTGATCAACATCTACGCCCCCCAGCCTTCGAAACACCTCGGACTTGCCTCCCGACTCTTGGATATAACCCGACAGAGGGCCGAGGGCCTTCGTCGGAGCTAGGTTACGCTCGCCGGCTTAAAACAGACCACCCGACCACCGCCAAGCCCCTTGCGACTCATATCCGCCCAGATCTGTGTCCGAAATCAACCCAACGGACCCGTAAACCTCCAATCGAGCACAACCAACGACTGTTTTGCCTTTCCAGCCTCTGACGATGAGTTTCGGCCACCCGAGGTGGTAGTTCGGCCTCCGATAGCTTTTAAGGAGATTGGGTTGGGGAGTGTGTGGAAGAAGTGGCAGTTAGGGTTTGTGATAGAGAGGAGGGAGAAACTAGGGTTTCATTTGTTGAGTTGGGACTTTTAATGAAAAGTTGGGTTTTAAGGCTTTTGAAGAAGATGGATTGCCCAAGTGGTCTTTATTTAACTTTGGCGCATTTGTAAGTCACAAACCCCTTGGGTTGGAGCTTAATGGTCCAAAATTTAAATTTTTTGGGGTAGAAAAATTTGAGCAGCCCCTAATTTTTAAAATGTTGGAAAAAATTTATTTGGTCCCCAAAATTTTAGGAAAATTATTTTTCACCCCCACTAAAAGATAGAAGGGTAAAAAATATTCAAATTATTTGTGGATGTGGCATGGGCTGGTGTGTGGTTCAGCTTTTCGAAGAAGGGGAGGGCACTACTTGTTTTGCATCTTCAACGTTTAAGGCTTTAGCGCTCAGGACGAGCTTTTCAAAGAAGGGGAGAATGACGTGAATTGAAAATAAATAATATATTAGTATTAATAATATTATCCGATTTAATTATGAGTAGATAAATATTAGTTATTATTTAAATTATTATTAGTATTATTATTCGAAATAATTATTAGGATTTATCTACATTTAGTGACCTATTTTAATGAGGTTATTTAGTTTCCTAGTTCAATTAGGAGACATGCTCCCCAAGTTTAGGATTATCTATAATTAATTCCCTTGGCAATCTCTTGTAATCAATGTTATTGTTAATGAGGTTTGAGATTGATGATTTGAGAGAAATATGGTTTGATTATTATTTTTGTTCGTGTGTGTCTAAATTCTACTGCGTCCCGAATTAGTTATTATTATGCATCTATTAGACGGTACATTCATATGCAGTTTGGGTAATATCACTCTTTGTTTTAGTTTAAGCTCAAGCAAACACTTAACACACCCCACCTCAGTCTCTTAGTAGGATTCTTTTATGTTTGATCTTCACTGTATTATAAAATAGAAATTATTTAAGCTGAAACATAAAAATAAGGGAAAAGTGTATATATAGCTTTTGCAAGAACAACGCCCCCCCCCCCCCCCCCCCCCCCCCCCCCACACACACACACACACACACACACTAATTATAATGCAAAAAATTGCATAGCTAAGTATATTTTTTTAAGGACTTTCCCCTTAGATTAATAGAAGATGTAAAGATAGATTCACTCTAGTGGTTAATTGTGAGCCTAAACTTCTGCTCCTGATCGAAGCAGATGAATGGAATTCTTCAAGTTCAAGCAGAACAGAAAGTGACTATTTAAGGAGGGGAAAGAGGGAAAGAAAGCCAAAAGTTCACTTTGATGTGAGTTTATAGTCTCTCTCCCTCTCTGTATATATATATATATATATATATATATATATATTATATATATATAGCATGCATCTACATGAAGTTATCTACATGTTTAAAGTCAACTCATGTTTTCTCTTGTTTAGGAGGTTACGTTTCCTCTAAAATCAGCGAGGAAGGTTCGCCGCTTCAGGATAATGAGGTCTCTTGGTCTTGCTGCTCCAGTTGGGTCTCCATTTTCACTCACTTCCCATGTAAGAACTGCTTTTAACTAGTGTAGATTACCCGATATTTATTTTCTTTGTTCACAGTGTTAGTTTTTGGTTTCTCCAATGCCTGCGAGAAGAATACTCAATTTCTCATCTGGTTATTACGTCTGTAGAAAAAACTGTCATTAAAATCAAAAAGCACGCCTACCCTTATGAATCCTCTTATTCAGAAGTATATTTGGAAACTAATCTTCACAAATTTCTGGTCCCATACCTAGGTTTCTGACTTGTTTTGCATATGATAATCTAATGGACTGGCTTTGTGGAAACACTGCACGATGTTTTCGGAATTTCAACAGATCCTGAATCAGGGGTGTAAATATTCATATGCTTCCTAACCACGCATGTCAACAACTTTTATTTATAGATACATTCTACGGTCGTAATAGACTTGTGACTTGTATTATAGAGGGAACTTTTGTATTGGTAATTGAAGAGGAACCTCGAGAAAACTTCTACAATTTCAGTGTTTTAAATTCTTTTATTTTTACAACTGGGAATTTGGAATGAATGTTCTAAGGTCTCAAGTTTTTTTTATTGGCAACCTGAGATCAGTGACCAAGGAATCATGTTTTATATCCCGTGAACAAATAGTTCTTGCAAGATCTGTACCATTGTTCTTCAAAGATGATAGTGACACTCTTTTCTTTATCACTTGAATGTTCTTTATTCATATCAGGTTGTGCATACTGTTTGCATATTTATTTTCTTGCTAAATAATCTTTTTTATTTGCATACATATGTAATTAGTCGTATTTTTATGAGTATTATTTAATTATGAAAATTAGTTATGTGTGCTTGTCGTGACTGGAGATGTCACTATTTACATTTTATATGTTGTTTAATTCGGATTTGAAATCGGACTTTATATACGTTAATCCATTAATTGATCAAGTGATATGTAGACTCGTGCCGATCGATTATTAAATGCATGAGTTGTTAGATATTTGATTTGGTATATTTTGTACCCAACTTTTGGGACGCATAGAACGTCCGTTATTATCCTAAAATGTTGGGTTTTAAGCCTATTAGATGGTTATAGAGCTTTGTTAATGTTTTAAGTCATTTTGAGGTGATTTTGGACTCTTTTAGGTGAACCCCAATTAGGGCCCAAGCCTAATTTTGGTGGATTAAGAGGTTTAAGGAGTCATTTGGGAATCTCACAAGTCACATAATGTAATTGGGGAATCTCCTTAAGATGAGAGAAAATTCTCGCCATTGTTTTCTCCACAAATGGATTGAGGCAAGTTTATGTTTATCTAGAATTTGATTATAGTTTTTTCTGTATTAGATTATATCTATTAATTGAAATCTAAACCTGATCACGTTTAAATATGATTTTAGATGATTAAATATTTAATGTTCGTAATTAATCTAATATAGATGTTAATCGAGTTACTTTTCCTCTTATATTGATTGATTTCCTCATGAATTTGAATTGGAATGGTTAGAGAATGATTAAAACTTGTTTTATATTGTAAATCCTTTAAAAGCCATATGATTTGATGATTAAATCCATGGAAATCCTTTTTAATTGAAGAAGTTGATAAAACTAGGATTCTTATATTAAATATGAATTTTCCTTTTAAATCTTGTTAGAATTCGTGTAATTTTGTTAAAATTTACTTCCATTCATTGATATGGAGATGTTTTAGTGTTTGGATGTTGGTTAGGGGCTTGGATGAAGTTTTTGAGTTCATTAAAAGTGGGTTTGGAAGAGAATTTTGGTATTGGAGAAGTTGAACTCTGTAACTACGAGTTTTCAAATATCTGTAGTGATCGATCGATCGATGATCCCAGTTTTGGTGCAATTTTGGTTTATGTTTGGCTTGGTTGGATTGTTGGATTTTAGGGCATAGTCTAGGATGGATTGGCCTTTAGGTTTATTATATTCGGAGAATAGAGTGAATTATAATGTTCTAAGGTTTTGGAAATTAGTGTTTGGGCTAGATGGGTATTTTGACCTCGATTGGTTTCAAGGGGTTAATTTGAGTATAATTCGCTGGTTTGCAAATTCGAGAGTTGTAAGGGTTGCTAATTGGGATTTTAGGATCTTAGAGAATTGGGATTTTATGGACGGAATTATTAGAGTAATTGTGATAGACTAGTGGGGCGTATATCCTTTAGGTGAGATTAGGGTGGAGTTAAAACCCTAGAATGGGGAAGTTGTTATGTTCGATGGTCTTGTATACATTAAATGTGGGTTATTACCTAGATATGAAGCGTTGGGAGATTGGGCTAGGGCTATACGAGATTGAATATAGTTGACATGCGTGTTTTTATGATATGGTAGGGTGAGGCTATACCTAGATTTGGGAACCCTCGGCATTGGGTTAATATAGTATGGGATGCATATGACGTTAAGATGTATATTACCATTTTATGTTAGCGATGCTAGTGTGACCCGATAGTGTTAGGGTCGATATGTGTATATGCTTTACCTTAACCCGTTAGTGAGGTATGTGTATGTATTTACTTGAGCCCGTTAGTGAGGGTTGTAATTACTCACATGTTCATGTGTGAGTGCTTGGGGGATGCATATTAGGAGGGATTCCGTGACGGGGCGCTTGCGACGTCGACCACGATGGTACCTTGGTGATAGAGACGGAGTTACCATGGTCATTTTACCTTAGGGTCCTACTCTAGGTATCTGTGTACCAAGATGGTTTCACGGAGATAGTTCATCGTATGTGCTTGGGCATGATAAGCTATATGTATGACATGGAGGCATAACGATATATCCCTCAGATGTAATGATGTCTTAGGTTTGGGGCGACCTAAGACTATGCCTACTACGAACGAGTGAACCCCGAAGGCGTAAATGATATGCCTTCGTTATATGTGGGTGTGCGAGTAGCCCATTTATTTGTACACGTCGAGCTGTACCTATGTATGGATGTTAGACGTAGAGATTTTTTTTATAACACCTTACGTGATTATATGTTGTGGTACTAGAGATAATTGTACCGATTTACGTACTATACTTGAGATGTATATGCTTACTATAGGGATGTTTACCTATATACTTATGACTCAGGATTTATGCGTTAACTATACTAGAGATGTATGTATTAATATGTGGCGTGCGATAGCCTGGGACGAATAAACTTGAGATTTATGAAATAACCTTGTGGGTGGCACCTTAGTTATTTGGTAAGACATACCATAGGTTTGAGACTATCGTACAACTTATGATTCATAATGAAAGAGATTAACTTAATGATGAGAAACTAAAGATTAAATGATTAAGAGATTGTACTTTAATCACATGGGCTACATCTGGGTCCGGGATTAGAACGCATGATATTTGAGGTTGTTGGGTTGGGTAAATAATAACTTAAAATTCACAAAAAAACAAAAAAACAAAAAAACAAAAAAACAAAAGGAAGATGTGTAGCTTTATTGTGGCCTAATTTCAGTTATAATCTTATTCTTCATGCACTTGCTGTTTACGTCGTTGTTATAACTATGTTTTCACAGTTCTTAGAACGTTGTTCCTACCATTGACTGAGTTGATTGTTGGAGGAACACCTATAACGACATCCTATCCTTCATTCCTTGGATGTAGTTGTTGTGCAGTGTCGTTCATTCACTCTTGTATTATTTTACATTTAAAGCAGTATTGTATGTTGTATAGTTTATTCCTGCTGTACATATTGTATTGGTATCAAAGTTGAATTATCGTATTGATGATGGTTGACATCATAGTTGGTTTTGTATTTCTTATTTCATTATCTCGTTTTATTATTTATTCAGCTTTGTTTATTCGTTATGTTGAGGATGTTACCAAATGTTTTTGATTCCTGTGATTTTTGTATTAGACCTTATCAATCTATTTATAAATTTTACGGGGTGTTACAGTTGGTATCAGAGCATTCCGGATTCTAGTGTCCTAGGGATCTTGAGCGCGCCCGTCGCTTTTTCGCGTTGCGTTCTTTGACTACTGAAGAGCCTTAAAGTTTAGGGTTTGTATTCTCTATAACGATGTCCGCTTAGGGGTTTCACACCATTTTTCCTGACGATCGGTTCGAATGGACCAAGTGTATCAGGAGGGTTCTTTGTTTGGATATCGCTTGCGAGACGTCCCACGCATGAGGTCGACTTCGGTCGGGAGTTGGGAACTATTAGGTGTGAGACGCTTAGCATATGGTTCGAGGGGAGATGCTTTCACTCACCATCCGTAATGATATTAGAGGCAAGTTTTTGAAGACCTCGTCTGTGCGACAGTGTGGTCGCTAGTATAAGGAGGAGTTCGACTATCATTGCCGTTCTACACCGATAGAGATTGATGCGGAAGCGAAGAAGAATGTTCGTGTTATCTGTTACAATGCGAGAAAGGCTTATTGTATGGCTTAAACCTTACATGAAGGGTTTAACAGGTGTTACTAGGTAACCTGTTTTTCATCACTTGCGCTTAGGTGGTTGAAGTTATCCTTTTTACATAAATAAAAGCATTATAACTATTTGAGGGATAAAGTCCTTAAGATTGTGAAGATCGAGGCCAAAGTGGACTCAAATATTAGATGCGGTGTAGCGACGACCTAAGTAGGGGGACCTCAACCACAGGAAGAACCACATAGGGGAAGAAGACCCCAAGAGGTTTCTGTGAGTAGACAATATGATCTGTTATGGCCCATAGGGCCAAGGTAAGTATGACCAGTGGGGTCACGACCAACGAGAGCAGGCCAAACGAGGCAAATTTTAGCAGAAATGACCAAGGAAGTAAGGTCAGCAGGGCCGCTAGTGGTGCCGCCATTTCGATAGTTCCTTTAGAGCAAGGTGTTATGCTCGTGGCGAGTGAGATTGCCTAGTTATTAGATGCCTTAGTGGCAACAAACTTCTTGGGGTACTTCCGGGGGATGGTTATGAGTATGTTTATGGCTTGCGCGCATTAGTTTGGCTTAGACATCGAGGATTTGCCATTTTTTATTACTAGTGTGTTTACTACGGTTACGAGGTATATAGATTTTATCTCCGAGCTTTATATATATGTGGATACCCCAGCGGGTAGGGGCTACTTTATCCTGTGATTATAGAGATGTGTCAGTTTGTTTGGTCGGCTTGGTTTTCAACTATTTGTTGACTTTGACGAGAGATCATCGTATTATTAATGAGCTTATGTGTATAGCTATATTTTACGATTATATAGACTACCGGGGGTAGACTTTTATGTTGCCATTTTTGGGCTACGATTTCTTTGTGTAGTTGTGCTTAGGCTCGAGAGAAGGGCTAGTACACTTGTTTATGTATGGATGTGAGTACATTTGAGGGGATTACAGTTGCATAGAGGTGTCACCATTAGTCGGAGGCTCGTCTAGTTTTACTTAGATGGTGTTGTGTTATCACCTATGTAAGAGTTTAGTTTTTGCCTTAAAGTTGGCACAAGCTTTGGATCCGTCGCGAGGGCATTTTATAGGACTGATTTTGTCTAGGACAGTAGAGAGATGTCGTGGGAGCAGACACCATCGTTTTGATACCGATATAGTATTTGGGGACGACGTTACCTTGGGGAAGCTCCAAAAGAGGGATGGGTCACTAACTGGATGAGTGGACCACCAGGAGCAGGATAAGGTTAAGATATGAGACGAGTGTTTGTTGTTACGTATCAACGACTGATTAAACCAGTCGACGAGAGTGTCCTCTGCTGACAATTCAAACACGAGAGAGTTATCATTAGTGGTGAAATGAGGAGGAGAATATCCTGAAGGCTACCTTTTAGCACATCATAGAGCAGGCGTGCCATTAATTAATAGTGACCGTACGGAGGAGTAGTAGTTCACTGTGAATTGCGATAATATCTTGTTGAAGAGGGAGTGTTGTAGTAGTGGTGTTTACTACACCCAAATTCGCGTTAGGGGTTTTCATGCCGTAGAGTTGATGTTATCGATAGATGGTACGTAAATAGTATTTGGGTAAAGATTCCTTTCTCCGCTCGATGATTAGAGAAGGTTATAATTTTAAGGGATATTTTTCTGTCGGGGGAGGGGTACCAAACTACGAGAAGTAGTTTTGACCAAGACGCGTGTTTTGGGATTCGCTATACATTCCAAAAGCTATTGGATGTACAATAATTAGGGAGTCCATAGTATTGATACGATGAAATAATTAATGGTATGGTTTGTGTCGAGAGGGTGTTCCTACTAGTCGAGACGGTAGAACATCGAAACTAGTTGAAGAGTTACATGTTTGAAATCCTAACGTAGAGTGGGAGAGTACACTAATTGATATTGGTGGGAATCCAGAGTTTCAAAGGGGACATGAAACTGTTTCGGGTAATTTGAGTTAGATTGATCGAATTGATAGAGCTAAAAGTTAACTAGTATTTCATTTCGGGATGTGTTAGGGACACTTCAAAGGAAGTGTTGACTCATGATCGAACGTGTGAAGATGGTCGGAACAAGCAAAAGAATGTGAAGACGAGCGGAGGTTTGGTTTAGAGCTTTAAGAGGGAGATCAGGTATTATTTATGATCTCTCCAGTAAGGAGAAATTTTGAGTTTGCATTCCGAGCAGGAATTGGTAACCGATGAGAGGTTTCTTATAGAATTTTTGGATTGGATAGGGTCCATTTCATTTGACCTTACCCGATCATCGTTAACGTATGCGCGGTGGGGAAATAAGTTGTCATAACGAGTGGAGTAGCTTGGTACAGAGTTTCAGTCCAACACGAGTTACGACAAGAGAGACCTAGGTGTGTATTAAGTCGTAGTGGAGTAGATTCATATATAGTAGTGTGAGGACACTACGGGCAAAATATATTTTAGACTTCTGAGTGTATCTTTAAAGAATTTGAATTTTGAGGACAAATTTCCCTGGTTAATGGGGGAATAATATACTACCCCATATATTTATGCATATTATATAATTATGAAAATTTGTGAAAATTAATTATGTGTGCTTCTCGTGATTGAAGATGTCACTATTTACATTTTATGTGTTGTTTAATTCGGATTTGAAATTAAATTTTGTATATGTTAATTCTTTAAACGATTAAATATTATTTGGACTCGTGTCGGTCGATTATTAAATGCATGAGTCGTTAGATATTTGATTCGGTATATTTTGTACCCGACTTTTGGGATGCGTAGAAAGTCAGTTATTATCCTAAAATGTTGAGTTTTAAGCCTACGGGTATAAGGTTTGGTTAATGTTTTAAGTAATTTGGAGGTGATTTTGGACTCTTTTAAGTGACCCCCTTTTAGATCGCATGCCTAATTTTGTGGATTAAGAGTTATAAGGTGTCATATGGGAATCTCACAAGTCACATAACATAATTGGGAAGGCTCTTTGAGATGAGAGAGAACAAACTTAAAGAGAAGAGAAGAAATTGGGGATCTCGGCATGGTTTTCTCCACAAATGGATTAATAAAAGTTTATTTAGAATTTGATTATAGTTGTTTTTGTGTTAGATTATATCTATTCATTGAAATTTAAACTAATCATGTGCAAATATGATTTTAGATGATTAAATAGTTAATTTTTGTAATTAATCTAATCTAGATGTTGATTAGATTAATTTTCCTCTTATATTGTTAATTAAATATTGTTAATTTCCTTATGAACTTGGATTGGAATGGTTAGAGAATGTTTAGGACTTGTTCTATTTTGTAAATCTTTTAAAAGCCGTCTAATTTGATGATTAAATCCACGAAAATCCTTAGTTAATTGAAGAAGTTGATAAAATTAGAATTCTTGTATTAAATATGAAATTTTCCCTTAAATCTTGATAAAATTGTGTAATTATTGTTAGAATTGAGTTCCAATTATTGATATGAAGAGGTTTTTGTGTTTGGATGTTGGTTGGAGGCTTGAATGAAGTTTTTGAGTTCATTAATTGTAGTTTTAAAAGAGAATTCGGGTGTTGGAGAGGATAAACCTCGTAACAAGGAGTCTCCAAATATCATTACTGATCGAGACCCTTGATCGATCGATGATCCCAGTTTTGTTGCAATTTTGGTCTATGTTTTCCTTGGTTGGATTGTTGGATTTTGGGGCATTAGCTAGGATGGATTGGCTTTTAGGTTTATTATACTTGTAGAATATAGTGAATTCTAATGTTCTAAGGTTTTGGAAATTAGTGTTTGGGCTAGATGGGTATTTTGACATCGGTTGGTTTGAAGGGACTAATTTGAGTATAATGCATTGGTTTGCAAATTTGATAGTTGGACGGGTTTCTAATTGGAATTTTATGATCTTAAAGAATTGGGATTTGTTAACCGGAATTATTAGAGCCATTGTGATAGACTAGTGGAGTGTATGCCCTTAAGGTTAGATTAAGATGGAGTTAAAATCCCTAAAATGGGATAATTGTTATGTTCGATGGTCTTCTATACATTAGGTGTGGGTTAATACCAAGATATGAAGCATTGGGAGATTGGGCTAGGGCTATACGAGATTGAATATAGTTGACATGCGTGTTTTTAGGGTATGATAGAGTGGGGCTATAACTAGATTTGGGGAACTCTCGGTGTTGGGTTAATATAGTATGGTATGAATAAGGTTAAGATGTGTTTTACATTTTTATGTTAGTGATGCTAGTGTGATTCGGTAACCTTAGGGTCGGTATGTGTATGTGGTTTAGCTTAACCCGTTTGTGGGGGTTGTGTATGTATTTACTTGAGCCCGTTAATTAGGGTTGTAATTACTTGCGTGTTTATTTGCAATGCATACCATGTGTGAGTGCTCGAGGGTTGCTTACTAGGAGGGATTCCATGATAAGGCGTGTGCGACGTCGACCACGATGGTATCTCGGCTATAGAGACATACTTAACTTGGTCATATTATTCCAAGGCCCTACGGCTAGTTATCTGTATACTGAGATGATTTCACAGAGAGAGTTCATCGTATTGTCTTCGGTATGGTAGGCTATATGTACGACGCGTAGGCATATCGATTTATCCCTCGGATATGATGATGTCTTAGGTTTGGGGTGGCTTAAGACTTTACCTAATGCGAACACGTGAACCCCGAAGGCGAAAAGGATAGGCTTTCATTATGTGCGGGCTTGCGAATATCCCATTTATTTGTACACGTCGGGGGCTGTACATATGCATGGATGTTAGACGTAGAGATTGTCTCTGTCTTACCTTATGTGATTATATGTTATGCTACTAGAGATAGTTGTTCTAGTTTACATACTGTACTTGAGATGTATATGCTTATTACAGGATATATATACCTATATACTTATGACTCGAGATTTGTGTTAATTATACTAGAGATGTATATACTATGTGGCGTGCGACAACGCTAGACGAATAAACTTGAGATTTATGACTTAAACTTGGTACTGGCACCTTGGTTATTTGGAAGACGTACCATATGTTTGAGACTACTGTACAACTTATGATTCAATATAAAAGAGATTAACTTAATGATGAGAAACTAAAAATTAAAGGATTAAGAGAGAAGACTTTAATTACATGGTTAGGTTGTTGGGGTGGGTAAATAATAACTTAAAATCCACTAAAAGACGAGAGGAAGATGTGTAGCTATATAGTAGCCCAAATTCCGTTATAATCTTATTCTTCATGAACTCGCTGTTTACGTTGTTATGTTTGTATTTTCACATGTCTTATCCTTCATTCCCATGATGTAGTAGTTAAGCTGTGCCTTTCATTCATTCTTGTATTATTTTACATTTATAGCAGGATTGTGTGTTATATAGTTTATTTTCGAGTGAGCTTTTGTACATATTGAATTTGTATCAGAGTTGGATTATCATATTGATGGTGATTGGCATCAAAGTTGATTTTGTATTACTCGGTATTTTATTATGTCGTTTTATTATTTATTCAACTTTATTTATTTGTTATGTTGAGGATGATACCAAATATTTTTGATTCTCATAATTTTTATATTAGATGTGATCAATTTATTTATAAATTTGACTTTAGGGAATATTATATAATTTAATACCCAACTGAAATTTCAAGCTTAACCCTACCTATATTTAATTGGTGTCATTGTGTTCGAGTGTGTGATCCTTTGCAAGTCAACCGAGTTGTTAGTTCTTGTAATGCGTGCTTACTTTTTTTTTTCCTGAAAACTGCACTGTGTGCTTACATGTGTGTGTGTTTGTGTAATATAAATGGGGCTTCTTGTCAGTTTGTGTCGTCTCGTGTTATGAGAGTTAGAATAAAGAATAGGAGTTGTATGTTTGTATGTTTATATATTTAATCGCGTTGGGGTGGGGACACTTTTGTATCATTTACTTTTCTCTCAAAAGTTGATTGGATCGCATAATATTTAAAGATTTGATTCGTTGTATCTGTTCATGGACAAAATAAATGTTGTACATTTTTGTTATTCAGAGAAAAGCTGTTCTACTGAGTGGCCAGCTCGAATGCCCACCCAAAGCAAACAATGTGGCAGAATCTTTTAAAATTAATTTCAACCGCTGGCAATCGGTTTTGCTGGTTGGACTTTTGCGTCCTGTACCATTTAATGCAGAATGCATACAGGATTTGTAAAACCAAGACAATAAGAAAATGTTTATTTTTTTTCCTTTTGAAAAAAAAAGGTTTCGCCTCTTCAAAATTTCCATTTGGAGGATCAGAAGCGAAGCGGTTATTGTTCGACTTCAGTGACATTTAAATAGATAAAAAAACAATATTTAATTTAACTTCTATAATATATTTGGTTGTATTGTTGCATCTATTTCTATCATCAAGCACGAGTCCCAAAAAAAACCATTACAACAAGATTAGTGCTAAGATGTTACAAGCGTGTCATATCAATGCGTCACAATTATCCAATTGTTCAGTGATTCTGTAGTTTCAAAATGACGAAAGAGTCTAGATATCAAAATGAAGAGAGGAGACAAATGGAAACATGTGCAAAATGCTGAGAAAAAAAATGATTATTTCGCCTTTGATCTCCATTTATTTGGTCAAATTCGGTTTGACCAATGATGATCACTCATTGGACATTGGGTTAAAAGTGTCATAATTACTTATAAACCTTCACAAAAGATACTTACAAATCCTAAGTTTAGACCCATGTGATTCAGATATATTTTGGTAGACATGATGGGGTGTAATGTCCGCATTGATTGGTATTTGGGATTTAATGATTATAATTCAAGACAGCAACTAGTGAGGACACGGCATGTAAGTGTATTTACAAAATGTCTCTGAATCTCGTGGGTCTAAAACTACTCACCTACAAATGGTCATGCAAAGTTTACTTTTGATATAATGATACGACACACACTTTGGGAACAAGTGACGTGTCTCTATATCACACTTGAGTGGAAGTGTGCCAAGAGGGATATAATTGAAATTATAAGGCCAAACTAAGTATGAAGAAATAAATGAGGGCCAAATCCCAAATAAACTCAAACTTATGGAAAAACTGGATGAAACACAACTTATGGTCCGTTTGGTTATGCAGTTCACTTAGTTTAATTATTTTTTGAGACTAGTTGAATAAACAAATTTTCTATGTTTTTATTTTTATTTAAGGGTTTGGTAAACTTGATTTAAAAAAGTACACACACAAAACACACATTGTGTTTGTGTGTGTGAAACATATATGATATATGAATTTTACATACATGTGTATGTATAGATTATACATATAAGTGTAGATATAATATGTATTTACTTATAAATAAACATTTAAGATATCTATATTTGTGATATATTTATATTAAATATTATGTATGTATTGCCAATGTTAACTAATATAAATACACGTATATATATATATATATAGAGTCAGACTCACCTACATCATACTCTATACATCACCCATGCGTTACGCCTAATTTTAGGCCCTAAATTTTTTTTTTTTCAAATTTTATATTTTTCCCTTGAAAGTAACCTTCCAGTCAACCCATATGCAAAAAATTAGGTCAAAATACATTTTGTAGCTATTTTTAAAAAATTCGCAAAAAATTGCTAAAAATACCTTATTTATAAGGACCTGCGCCAACAGTTTTTTTGTGAATTTTTTAAAAATAGCTACATAATGTATTTTGACCTAATTTTTTGCATATGGGTTGATTGGAAGATTAATTTTAAGGGAAAAATATAAAATTTGAAGAAAAAGTTTTCTAGGTCCTAGAATTAGGCGTGATGCACGGTGTGATGTATAGAGCATGATGTAGGTGAGCCTGCCCCTATATATATATATATATATATATATATATATATATATAAAGAGAGAGAGAGAGAGAGAGAGAGAGAGAGAGATACCCCTCTTGTAAGGAGTCCTTATGGTACAGATCCCGGTACATACCATTTTTTTTAAATAGTAAAAAAATGAATTTTTTTATGAAACTTTATGTATATGATCTCCATGGTGAGAAAATCATTTCTAATTTTGTTTATCAAAAAATTCAATAAAAAATGGTATAATTATGTATTTTCGACCGTTGAAATTTTGACGATCATGTCACCCACTTTTTGATTGAATTTTATATCAAACTTCATGAATATCATCTCGACAGTGAGAAGATCATATCCATGAAGTTTCGTCAAAAAATTCAATCAATCAAGTGGTTGGTGCCAACCCAAAATTTCAACGGTGGAAAATGCATTTTATACCATTTTTTGACATATCACCTCATCTTAACGGTTTTTTTATTGAATTTTTTGATGAAAAAAATTGGAGATCATCTTCTCACCATGGAGATCATATTCATGAAGTTTAATAAAAAAATTCATTTGTTTACTATTTAAAAAAAAAAGTATGTACCAGGTCTGCACCATAATGAGTACTTATAGGAGACTTTCTGTATATATATATCACTGTTCTAAAAAATCCGCCTAGGCTTCGCCTAGGCACCATAAGGCTTGGGAGAAACGCCTCGCCTTACGCTTTTCACGCCTTATTCTTGGTAAAACCCTTAAGGTGCACTTTTTTTCTAAAAACAACAATGCTTTAGTGAAACGATATCGCCTTTTAAAGAATTTATTTACAAATCGGACCATTATCTCATCCAAAATAATCAAATAGTATTTTAATTTGCATATATTCAGACATATTTTTATGATATGTGCAATTTTTGTATTTTAATATCCTTGTTAGGGTTAAAAAATATTAAAATATATTAAGAAGGCCTAAACGCCTTTTCACGCCTAGGCTTCTAAGGTTTAAGGCTTGGCCTCCACGCCTCAATCACGCCCCGCGTTTTTTAGAACCTTGATATATATATATATACAAATATAATATATTATATTTTATACGTATTCAAATTTACATGTATTATATGTAAATTATATACTTTATCCCTCCCAATCAATGATCAAGATCAACATTTGTTCATTATCGTCGAATTTGGTTCGTTGATTATGTTCAAAAAAGTATAGTGGACTATTAATTTGGGATAATTCGAAAATGAATAGTGGACTATTAATTTGGGATAATTCGAAAATGAATAGTGAAATCTTGATTTGGGACGGAGCAAGTATCAAAGTATAAATGGATAAAATAGGGAGAATGACGTTGTCTGACGTAAAAAACAAACATGAGTTTAAACACAAATATTTAAAAATATGCATTACAAATATAAATTCTAACCAGAATTGTTTGTCAACATATAAAGCACTTTTTAAGCACCTAGCAAAAAGGCCCCATTATATTATTGCGTGTTCTTGCTAAACTGTATTTAGAGCTTGGCATTAACTACCAATTTAGGGAGATGTAGAAGGGACTGGAATTCTAGTGATACAAAAGGGTTGATGAAAGTTAATACTTAGGGTCCGTTTGACAATCCAATTCCAAGCCATGGAATGAAATTCGAAAATCAATTTTAATTCTACGAAATTGAAATTAGCTTTCGAATTCCAATTTCAAGCCTCGGAATTGGGTTGACAAATGAACTCTTATTGTAGTTCTTATTATAGTAATCAAAACAGTCTCTGTGTTGACTCGCATAGTTTAGTGTTAGAAACTTCCATGTCCTGTCTTGTTCTTTCTTTTTCTTTTGAGAATTAAGAAACGTTTGTGTCACCATCATAAAACACATGGTATGACAAGACCTTTTCTTATATATTTTGTCTTGCCTTGAGATCCGGCTTTGAAGAGCAATTTCCCCATATACGAGTCTCAGTCATTTTCATAGATCATGGGAAATCCATCAGAAACTCCACCAAGCCAAATGGTAGTCATGGGTTCACAACCCCAGCAGCCTCACTTTGTGCTCATACCCCTAATGTCCCCAGGCCACCTCATCCCCATGATAGACATAGCCAAATTACTGGCCCAGAATGGTGTGATCGTTACCATAGTCAGCACCCCCCTCAACACCCTACGATTCAAATCAACCATCGATCGTGCTATTAAATCTGGCCTTCAGATTCGTCTCTTAGAACTCGAGTTTCCAGCAGTCGCCGCCGGTTTGCCTGAGGGATGTGAAAACATGGACTCTCTCCCTTGTCGAGATTTCATCAAAAACTTCTTTATCGCTGCTAGCATGTTAAAACAACCATTTGAGCAACTTTTTGATGAATTAAAACCCCGTCCAAGCTGCATAGTTTCAGGTAAAAATCTTGCATGGACGGTTGAGACCGCTACGAAGTTTAACATTCCTAGGCTTTTCTTTGATGGAATGGGTTGCTTTGCCTTTTGTTGTACTCGTAACCTGCAAATAACTAAGACTCACGAGAGCGTTTCAAAATCGGAGTCCTTTGTGGTGCCTGGTTTACCTCATCGGATTGAACTGACCAAATTGCAACTACCTGAATCCCTTAATCCTGGCTCATCGGACTTGATCGATGTTCGCAATAAAATGGTAGCGGCTGAGTCTCTCACGGATGGTATTTTGGTAAATTCCTTTGAGGAGCTGGAACCGGAATATGTGGAAGAGTATATTAAAGTCAAAGGGTGTAAGGTTTGGTGTATCGGTCCTGTTTCGGCTTGCAACAAGTTGAACTTAGACAAGGCCGAGAGAGGCAAGGTGGTGGTTGATAAACACCTATATTTCTTCGAGTGGCTTGATGTACAAGAGCCAAATTCTGTAGTTTATGCTTGTCTTGGAAGCATATCTGGCCTCACAGCCACACAACTCATAGAACTAGGATTAGGTTTGGAAGCGTCGAACAAGCCGTTTGTATGGGTTATTAGAGGAGGAGAGAGATCACAAGAGTTGGAGAGATGGATTGTGGAAGAGGGATTTGAGGAGAGGACAAAAGGGAGAGGCCTTGTGATCCGAGGGTGGGCCCCACAAATACTAATCTTGTCTCATCCGGCGATCGGAGGGTTCTTAACGCACTGCGGCTGGAACTCAATGATCGAGGGAGTGTCTGCCGGCGTGCCGATTATCGCATGCCCATTGTTTGCCGAGCAGTTTATAAATGAGAAGCTGGTGGTCAAAGTGTTAGGTAGCGGTGTGAGTGTGGGAGTTGAGGCTGCTGTAACATGGGGTTTGGAACACAAGTTTGGGTTGGTAATGAAGAGAGGGGATGTAAAGAATGCAATAGACAAGGTGATGGATAAAGAAGAAGAAGGGGAGGAGAGAAGAAAAAGAGCAAGAGAGGTAGGGGAGATTGCGAAAAGGGCCATAGAAGAAGGGGGGTCTTCTTATCTTAACATGAAGAGTTTGATCCAAGATATCATGCAACAAAATATGGGCAGTTTTCAACCTACTACTTGACAGACAAGAAGGAAAAAGCATTCTTCTTATCTTAAGATGAAAAGGTCTTGTACTTTCATTTCTGTTGTAATGATTTAAGTCTTCTTCCCCTTCTTCTTTATTTTATGCTACGTTTGGAAGCATATAAAACAAAGGAAACACAAACGGAAGAGAAAAACATACAACTGTACTTGGGTATCCAAAATTAAAGTGCTGCTGAACACTCGACTTTCTTCTTCTTCTTCTTCTTCTTCTTTTAATTAGTATTAGTGGGCCCCATTCCTTCATTGGTGCTATAGAGATATTGATTGAATGATACTCATTCCTTCATATCATTTATTTAATAGGGAATAATCTTTCGTTTCTAAACCCACTTGTGGTCGATTCGTAGGAGCTCAAGATTGTTTGTGTTCATCAAGGCCACCACAACCGTTACTGTCCAACGGGTCAGTCTAAACAAATTAGAAATCAGCAGGACGGGACCCACAATTGATGGCAACAAAAACCAAATTTAAAATCTAATTGACATGACAACAAAAAGGAGAGGGAAATAATTGGGTTTCAACCACTGGAGAAAAATTTCTTTCGTACTTGCAGGGCTCGACTTTATTGATTTTCTACCTTTATGATAGGACAAGAGGAATCCATCAGTATTCTAAAATAATTTCACAGTTATCCATATAGATGCTAGAGACGCATGCCATAATTTTTTGGAAAATGACGTGTACTCTAAAATATCTCCCAAACACTTACCAAAATATTAGGATATGACCCACACAAGATACCTTTACTCAATCAATACAGTTTGTGAATATTTTGGTGAATGCTTTTGGAACTTGTAGGATTACTCTAATTTGTTTCTCCTTACATTGAAATCAATCTTACAACTTATTTGCTATTTTTCTATACTCCAATGTGCTGTTTAAAAGTGAAACATTATAAGACCATCTCAGCTCCAAGGCAAGGCTATTTTGCTCCATTATTTGGTGTATTTTGCTCATCAGAGCAATGAGAAATTAATAAAGGTACTCCAAACAAACAAAATTGGGAATATTTTGCTCCTACTTTGCTGGTTAACCAACATAAGAGGTGCTCCCGCGGCAAATCAATTGCTGCGTGTGTCCTTTCCGCGACAGCTGGTTTGCCGCACCACTAATCTAAATAATTAAAATATGTTCGTGATGCTATTTGACTATCAATTGAGTATACTAAATGGCGCATAGAAAATTCACATATACAATGAAGCTTGCGCGACATGTGTGATTCACCAATCGTTGGAAGTGTTTCGGGGTTGATATGAACCCGGACTTTTATTACTACTAGGAAGAGGAGGACAAGCCCGTACCGCCACTACTCTCCCCTCACTAGACGAACAAGTGATGAAAATTGAACGTGGTTTCGGAATTGGAATAGAAGTTGGGCCGAAGGTAAAAAGTTTTGAGTCGAACCCGACTTCGAAATGCAAGTTTCAATGGACAATGTCTCTTGCACTTGTTCAACGCAATTACGATTACACTCCCAGGATGTTGTCGAAGTGGGATAAGTACTTGTAGCACGTTTACATAAGTTATTATTACTTTTTATGTTTAATTTAATTGAGACTTATTAGTACACGTGTTATAATTACATGCATGATGGTAAAATTTTTGATGTTAAATTCATTTTAAGTTATTATATGTAGCATGATCGAATAATGATGTGTAAACACTAGAATTATGATCAAATTAGGACAAAAAGAAGAATCTAACTTTGATTAATCAAAAAATAAAAACCTAATAATTAAATATTTTTGAATATGAAAAAATACATCATTATTCAGGAAAATTAAAATCTCGTTTATGCGTCTCCTTCGCCTGCAAGGCTGCCAGCTCAGCCTCCCACATTTCTAGGATGCCCTTTTTCCAGGGTTTCCTAATATGCTCATGTACGGGTTCCAAGTTAGGGTAGTCATGATTCACTATTTATTCATTGTATTTTATTTCGAGTGTCTTATACCTTTTTAAGACGATTCTCAGTTTCACACCCAACAATGGTTGTTTGGTGTGAACCTCCTTCAATTTTCTCTAATCAATGAAGTGCAACCACCGGTTTAAGTTCGCCAAAAACTCAGAAATAACAGTGATAGAGGAGGTGGAGCCGAATCTTTACTTATTTTTGGCGACCTCTCTACTCGTGGACGCCGAACTCTCAACTGACAGAACATCGGGTGGGCATCGTCCTCTAATGATATGCTATCCATCGAAGGCATATCATCTTCCTTGGCCAGTGCAGAGGCTATGATGGACTCAAGATGGTGGGAACACCTTTTATGTGGCTTGCACTACGTTTGGAGCTTTGAGTTCCGTTTAAGGTGTACTTGAGAGCAAGGTAGCAGTTTATGAACTTGGAATGCTCCTTGAACTCCGCTTTATACCTGCGTGTGGAGAGAAGAAGCATGTTATGATTAGTGCGACTTCTGGGCAACCCACGTTCAACCTAGCCAAAAATTGTGCAAAGAATACTCACGACCCAATTAATAGTGTCAAATCGTGTGTTGAGCGAGCTCGTGGTATGGATCTCGATTTCTTTATTCTCTTTGTTGAAGATGTACGCAATATTGTCCCACAACCCATTTCTTCTCTGACTTGCTCCATTAATGGAGTCCTACCTTATATTCACCCAGGTTTTACAAATCAGTGCATCCTCATCTTTCTATGGCTCCTTTTATTTGTTTAGTTATCGGGGTTTTCTTGAAATTCACTATCTTCATATGACCCTTGTTGGTACTCAAGGAAGTTTTCCACGTGCAAATTGAAAAGAGAATAAGCAGGGTTTGCAAGGGTTAGAGTAATATTGGAGAATGAAATTGAAGGTGAAACTTTCTTAAATTTATGGATTATTTTTCCGATTTTACACTATATAGTTGTTAAAATGTTCGTTGGTTTCACGATAGTCCAACAGTTGTGGAGACCAGGTATGTGCAACAGTTGGACTACTGCGGGAAGACTTGGTTTCCTACACACCATGGAGAAAATCGCCTAGTCTAATGAAGCAAAATAACATTAGGGAATTGTGGTGGAACAAAATGCTTCAATACTTTGGAAATGGTAAAAAAATAATTATTTTTCGACTGATCATATTAAAAATGATGGCTACATTTGAATGAAAGACAAACACTTAAATAATTGTTATTTCTTGTCCGAATGAATAACTTTGTAATTTTTTTTTCTGGTGAAATGTAATCATAAAATAACACCAAAGGCCAGGGCTTAAAAGATACAAATAAAAGCCCAAAAGCTCAAAAAGGAAATTCGGACAAGGGCTCTTAATGGACCGGGTCTGGACTTGGACCCGATCTCTGTTTACTTGGTTCTAGATTATATTTTAAAATCCGATTACCCTTTTACCCGATTATTTGATTATTAAATGGATCGGATATGGATCTAGTCTAATCCGATCCGTTAAGGACCTAATTCGATTAAATATAATATATATAAATTTATACATTTATTATTATATCTATATTTATATAATATGTAAGTATTATATATATAAAAATATATAGATCAAAGTAATATGTGTTTTATTTATATGAATCATACACTACAATAAATTATAAAATATCTTAATCTAAGATTAAAAAATAAAGAATTGATATAAATTAAAAATTAAAAATAAACGTACCCGGACCCAGACCCAATCCGATCTTATACGGATCCAGATCTGAATCTAATATTCTAGATCCAATTAAGACTCCATTCGGATCGGAATCCGATTAAGTTCTTGCTAAATGAATATGGATCACCCTAGATCCGATACGGATCCGACCCGTTGACAGGCGTAATCGGGACAGACTTTCTAAGTACAAATACAAAGCCCAAACAACACTATTACCTTTGTAATTTTACATAATCTTATAAGTCAATTTTAAAAACAACACTGTTAACTTTGATATTAACGGGTTAGGTTACTTTTGAAACATAGAAACTTCAAATTGTGAGTGGTAAAGTAAAGCTAGGCTCTAGCTTGCCCCTAAAAGGCCCCATTCGTTAATCTCTAAAATTGGATTTGGCTATTCAATTGCATATCAAACTTGATAGTTTTTGTAAGTTCAATAAAAAAATAGAGAATTAAGGTAAATGTCATGTTCCTTCCTATATTTGGATTTTTAGGACAATACTTTTCAATTTTATAAATCGAGTTCCTGTGGTACAATAGCATTTATAATCTAGTCCCTGTGGTACAATAACATTTATGTTTTTGGTTCGCGCCAGCGGCACTATTTTTCACTATTTTTCATGGAATTTTTAGTACAGGGACTAGGGGTGTTCACGGTCCGGTCCGGTCCGATTTTGAGGTATTTTTGGGACCGGACCGCATTAATCGGTCCTAGAAAATTATGGATCGAGACCGGATCGGAATAATCGGTCTCGGTCCTATTCGGTTTTCAAACGGTTCGTGTTCGGTCTCGGTCCGATTCGATCCATAAATAATTGATATAAAAAACAATTTTTGCGCCCCCACCCCTCTCCCTCCAATATCCTCCCAATCTTATAATGGTAAGGAAAACATTGCAAATGATCTCAACATAAGGATAATATAAACAAGTAAAATTCAATTCACATTTCATTACCAGAACTTCAAATACCTGTACTAAGATGAGCACCCAATACAATGCACTATAAGTTAGCCTACTGCATCATTCTGCAAAACCAGTACAATGAACATACAAGTTAATAACCAAGTACATGAACACACATGCTTGAACATTTCATCACAGTTATGGGCCCAATTTCAATTTCTAACCGTACGTGCTTATTATCAAATTTATAATTTCAATCTTTCACCCTGTTCTATTTCTTTCACAACTACATGATTCAAATTTGTGTTTTGACTTGCCTATAGTACCGAAAGAAATAGAAAAGAGATCCATACAACTAGTAGTACCAAAATATTTTTCCACCGTAAGTTAAACTTGAAATTTTGTTGAAAAGTTTGTAGCAGAAAAATTCAACATCCTCACTTTTTTTTTTTTGGACTAAAATTCATTACTGTCATAAAACATTATACTACATCATTTAGTGCATTTCTTGTTGCAAAGCAATCAAAATCCATAGAACACTAAAAAAACATTAGAGAAACCTTAAAATTCGTTAATGAACATAATAAACACAATGACTGATTACTCACTAGGCCAAACCATCTCCTCAATCATCGTTAGCGAAGAGAATCCGAAGCTAGAGTAGGTTAACTGAGCTCATGAGTCATCGTTGCCGAACAAAATCCGAAGTCTGGAGGCGAAAACGCCGGTGGAATCGAGCTCGGAGGCGCAAACGCCGGTGAAACAGCAAGGCAGCGTGTGTAAACTTGGATAAAAACTCTTGGCTTGGGGACTAACACTGCCTCTGCCAAAGGAAAGGAGAGATGAGATCGATCGGATGGAAAATCTTGGCTTGGGGATGACGGCCGTAGACAGAGAGAGAGAGAGAGAGCGAGAGAAGAGAGAAATAGAAAAGAAAGAGATTTAGGGTTGGTAGGTAAAATAAGGCACCGTGTGTGCGCGTGTAAGTTAGATTTAAAATATATATATATATAAGCGGTCCGGTCCGGTCCAGACTCGCTTTTTATTACCTAAGACCGAGACCGGACCGATTTATTCGGTCCTTTGTAATTTTGGACCGCATTAAAAAAAACTCGCAAATGTAGGTTCGGTTCGGTTATTTCGGTTCATTCGGGTTTATGCACACCCCTAACAGGGAGTAAATTTATAAAATTATATGGAGTGTCATAATTTTATACACTTTGAGCATTATAAGGATCTTTTCCCAAAACCCCCTAAAAAAATAAGTTGGGATTGAGTGCACTATTCAAGGGCACTATATTAAGTATCAATAATATATTTATTTAATAATCATAAAACAAAGTAAGATGTAAGTATTTATTAAGATGGGGTTTGAAAAATTAATAAAAAAAGATTAATGAGTAAACTTGGGTAAGTTTGAGATCATAAGAGTAGGCCTGATGTGCGCATTACATATTTAGGGCTGAGCCAATTCGCCCGAACTGCTAACTATAATATGCCAATTTAGGTTGCAATAGCTACCCCCAGATAATATCTTGTAATAAAGACCATCTTATTTGTGTAGGATCTTACATAGCCATATGGCAATATATAGCCGCAAACTTGTATTAATCTCCAAAAATGTTCGTAATGTCAAATGAAATACATTCCACTGTGTACTGTTTCCTTTTTATGGCTCAAGTCCATATGATCCCGTGGTTGATATTGCTTAGTCGCACCACAATTTCTTTGGTTGGAATAATATTTTTGCGTGCTAATAAATTTCAAGACTAATATAAAAAGATCTTTGCACGACATGCTTTTATAAAAAACACAATCGTAAAAAAATTACCAATTTGATGAGCCATTTGGAATATTATTGTCAAAAACATGTTTTTATCAAAAACACAATTTATGAGCCATTTGGAATATTTTCACTCTCCTTTAAGTGGATCTAGCGATGATCACTTGTAGAAATCCTAATAACACTGGCTAAATTATGGGTTGCGCCTAATTTGGGCGGGTCAAATATGGGTTGAGCTAAATATGGGTTGGGTCAAATATGGATTGAATTAAATGTTAGTTGAGCGAAATATGAGCGGATCAAATATGGGTTGGGCCAACCCATTGTTTTTCTACTAAAGTAAATATTACAATCCGAGGTATATGTAAAAAAAACTCATATTTTACTCACAACTTTTAAAAATGAGTATTATATTTCGTATCTTTTAAAATTGGGCGCCATATTTGATTCCTAGCTTTCAAATATGGGTCCCATATTTAACTCATAACTTTTAAATATTGGCCCGATATTAAAATGACTGGACTAATATGGGTTGTTTTATTATTTGGGCCACATTTTGCCACTACTAAATCCCAAGTATTAGATCAATTTGAAAATATCTTTTTCGATGTAATTTTTTTTAATGTGGTTGAATATGATGATTTTGTAATTTTCTGTATATTTAAATGAATGTTTTTAATTTAAGCATTGAATTCCTAATTCTAGAAGGTATAAAGTCCTAACCTTAATCTAAGTGTGTTTACCTAAGTCCTAATCATAATATCATTAATAATAACAACCCCACCCCCTCAAACTCAATAATGTATAGTGGATGATAACTTGAGTTTGGAAACTAAGTCATGAAATCTGGCGGGTAGATGAGCTTTAGTAAATATATCGATAGTTTGCGTAATATCAAAGGCTGGAAAAATATGAAAAGTTCCTCAAAGTACATATCGTCGTGCGCAAAGTGACAATCAATCTCAGTGTGTTTGGTAAGCTGACTGAATAACATTATGCCCAATCTAAATGGCACTTTGACTGTCGCAAGAGATGATAGCGGCAAAGTTTTGTGGAGAAACTATATCTTTAAAAACCCGTTGAAGTCGTAAAAATCTCCTAAATAAGGTCAATAAGTGCACGCTATTTATACACTATACTGGATCTAAGAGTAATATCCTGTAGTAGAACGTTTGTATGTATGACCACCCCCCACACATTCATCATCAGAGTAGGCACGTAACTCAAGGGAATTATTTGAAGAAAATGAAGCCATGGAACATTGTGCCTGATGTAGCATAGAATGCTGAGAACAACAATATAATGGGAAGATCGATGAGCAGTCATAAATTGTCTCATCAAGTGAATTGCATAATCAAGGTCATGATGAGTGATGCTAAAATAACCAAGACTTCCAATAAACTATTGGTATAATGTTGCATCACGGAGAGGAGTACCATCAAGAGGGGTGAGCTTAACATTCATTTCTAAACGAGTAAGAGTAGTCTTGCCATCATTTAAACATGCTCCAGCAAGATGTCAGAAGCATACTTGGCCTTCGAGAGACAATAACCACTACAATTGGATATATTCTTAAGACCTAAAGAACCGTTGAGACGATCAAGGACCTTCGTCACAATATGGTGACTAAGAGACTCCTTAAGATCAAATAATTGACAAGATCATTCCCATTGATGATCATATCATCAACATAAAGAAGAATAAGATTAACCACATAATTAGTCTTATAAATAAATATCCAAATCATAAGAATATTAAGTTAAAATAATAGTGCTAATTGTGGAGATGAATTTTGTAAATCATACCCTAAGAGATTTCTTAAAAACATAAAGAGCCCAACGAAGCTTGTAGACATGATGGGAATGATTATACCCAACTGGTGCCTTTATATAAACTTCATATACAAGATATATATAAAGGAATAGATAACATCCATTTAAAAGAGGTTCCACGTTAGAGTTACAATAACGACAAGTTGACTATGAACAAAGGTAAGGCGAGTAAGGAATTTCTTTTGGCGCTTTCAGGCTCGATCATTAATGGCGTCTCTACATCAAGGAATTTCTTCGTTGTGGCGATCCTAAAGCGATGAATCCGCGTGAGATTCCAGGGAAAAAACATAGGATGAAAGCATGCACCAATGTCTTTTTGTTGTAGTGAAGAAATGCATCGCTGCGGCGAAGCAGCAGGGAGACTGTCTAGGGACTTTATCCAATTTTGCCTAAAAAAGATTTTGAAAATAAGTTTTGAAAAAACTGTAAGTATGTTTGTCCCAACCAAGAACACCCATACGTAAAATACATGAAAAATATGCAATTTCTAAGAAAATATTTTTTTTCCATATAAAAAGTACATGTGCATAGTGTATTTGACAAGTTATCCAAACAAGGTTAATTTAAAAAAAAATTCAATGATGAAAACAATTAACCAAGGTTTGAATCTTAGTCCTCTAAGTCTTATACATTTTGTTGGTGATAAAACCCTACTAAGAACAGTTCCAAACAAATAGAGCCGAATTAGAAAAATAAATCACACAATCACAGGACAAAGTATACGTGGTTCGGCAATGTGCCTATGTCCATGAGGTGCTTCATTCTTTTCTTAATAAACAGTTCACAATAATAAGAAATACATGCCCTTGTTCCCAGAGGTTAGGATTATATTTCTAGGGAATATAAAAGGAGATTATTCGTGTAAGACTCTCGGATTACCCGAGGTAGTTGTGATGTGATCGTATAGATATTGTCCCGAGATTGTCGCGATCAAACTCCTCCTTGTACCTATCCCAAGCTGCGATCCTTTATCTTACACTACTGAGCATGTTTCATTCAATTCGAGTTGTTAGGAATCACTCGGATAACTTTTCCATAAATTTCCCCATAGCTTTGGAGTCTGGTAGGAGTGAAGATATTTGATCACGAGTGACTTCTAAGGCTGTTAGGTAGCGATGCTTGATAGCTAACTGGTGGTAGCTCTCCAAAGTACTAACACTTTTAAAATTTCCTGAAGCAAATATTCATTTTGTTCTACCCATTAGACTTGAGGGGCACGCTTGTGATCTATCCCAGTTTCCCAAGGGTCCGTGGGTAAAAGGTGCGTGAAAAGATCAAAGGGTGAAATGCGCATGTCAACTGTCTCCTTGGGTCTTGTTTCAAATGAAGATTCGTATTGGAAGTTAAACCATGAAGTTTCAAAGTTCACCCTATCGCCATTTTTCATTTCATTTCAACTATTCAATACACCAGGAGCTCTGTTTATCTTTCTTCACTTGTAAGTTTTCTCTGTTCTCCAATTTTCTCTATAATTTATATTCAAACTATTTTTTGCTCTTATTTTACTGAAATCTTTTTGCGTTCTTTCCTTCTCCATCTAAAGATGTGGTTTATATCGTTAATGAGAAAACCCTTAGAGAATTTAGGGAGAAATTCTCAAATCCCTAATTGAGTGAAAATAGAATGCGCTGGTGAACCAGACGATTGCTATAAGATTCCTGGAGGCCATTGGATACAAACTCAGTCAGTAGTAGAGGGTGATATCAATTTTCCTCCAAATCAATTGTTTATCGATTTTTTGATTTCTTTAAAGTTTTCCCTGCCCAATGCACCCCAAATACATGGAGGATTGTGAATGGGGTTCACAGAATTAACGAGTTGTATGGGACTCCGAAATAAGTTATTATTATTCATGGGTTTAAATGAATGACAATACCTTTTATTTGAAGTCAAAAAAATGATAATAGAGTGATGGTTATAAATCTTCCTGACTCTAATAAGCGTTATTAGAGTCATGGTTTCATTGCTTAAAATGGCAACATCTACCGATTTTCGAGGGTGGTGATCCATATAGAGGTTTTAGATGTCCCAATAGGGACATATGATAGGTTAATTGCTTCCTTGATTGTTATTTTTTATTGATGACTAGTTACTATATGAAATTCTTGCTAACTCTTTTTCTTGTCTTGTGTAGAGGATTCAAAGAAAAAGGAGCATATGGATTCTCATGTAAATTGGGATGAACCGGTGAAAGTTTAGAACTTAAAAGAGACCTTTAACTGCTAGTTGAAAGCATCCAAGGTCGGCCTCTCTGCTGCTTGAGTACATAAACACCACCTCTTCTTTCATCGCCAAGCTTGTTGATATGACCTTTGAGGTTCCAATCCGTTTGAGCGACAAAGAGTCTTCAAGTGAATTCACCTCGGGATCCTTTGAATCTATAGATGTTAATGACATCCCATTAGTCGTTCCATCCACTTTCGAGGAAAAAAATTACCCAAGGAAGAGAAACCTTTATATGGTGGATGAGTCTGACCTCCCTACTTCTCCGAAGGCTAATACCTACAAAAGGAAGGAGGTCGGAGGACCATTTGATTTGGTTACTCTGTTGGACTCTCCTAACAAGGAGAAGGCTCAAAATAAGAGCAAAACTAATGTTGATACTTTGTATGCTGCCATCATTCCCACCAAGAAGGTGGATGCTCCCAACACGGGGAAGGGTCACCAAATTATGTTAGTGGCCAATAATCCTTATTTGGCCTTTGAGCTACTAGGGAGGCATTCTGGAGCTGGATAAGGACCAGGTCAGTTGATTGACTTTCGATCTGCTTGTTTCTCACAACGCACGTTGAAAAATACGTTACTAAGGCCGTTTATAAAAATAAACTATTTAAGTAACTCCGATCTGGTTTTTTAGGAAACTCTTTTCATAAAAATCAAACTATTTGAACACAAGATGTGTTTAACAAATCAGTATGTACGAGATCTATTCAAGATTTGAATAACAAGTTTATAAATTAGTTTAAAAAAACTTAAACTCAGCACAACCAAGAATGAGATGAGGAGATGTAGAAAGATTATGTTCACGATGTTTTTTACGTGGTAAAACCTCACTAATTGAGGAAACATCCACGACTCCCTCTACGGAGTAAAATGAAAAATCCACAAAAATAAATTTATGAGTTACAAACTATATAACTAACATGCAAACATCTCAGACCTATATAAGTTTAGGAATGTACCCTCTAGTGTCCTTATAACTTCTCTGCAGTTCTGATTGTAGATGTAGTTCTCCCAGTTTGTTTACTTCTGATTTGTTCCAGCACTTTATGTCGACTCTTTGTTCACAAGATCTTATTACCAACACTTTTCGTGTTGTAGGGTGAAAGTGTTTGTGGAGGTGCTCTCTAACACATGCATGCACACACACACACACACACTTATTAAGTACAAACAGTACTAACAAATTACAGTAACACTATATGCTGTGATCTTTTCTTTTTCTTTCTTCTTACAAAACTTTGAACCTTATTTGACCTTTAAATCAATCCCAGAATCCACGGATACCTTTCTAGGAAGACAATCAAGGTCTTAATCAATCTCTGAATTTAGAAAGATTTTCGAGATTGATGACCTCCAAGTGTGATTCCAACTACGTCAAAGGTTTAGTTTTACAAGAACTAGAAACATAAAGCATTTATTGTTGATTTCAAAGTAAGCAAACGTTTTATAGAAAATAATCAACAATATATTTCTCAAGATGAGAAAAAAAGAATGAAACTAAGTGTAATATAACATGAATAACTCAGATCTGAAATTTCTATGAAATCAGAAAGTAGATCTAAGTAAAAGTTTAAGTTGAAAATAAGATCTAACGAACAAGAGGTTACAGCAGCAATTACAAACTCAACTCAAACTCTCAATCACTCAAGAACACTCAGGGTAGTGTTCTGGATATGAAGGAGTTTTAAAGAAGTGTTTGAGTTTGGATGGAAGAGGCTTTGACGAACAGGGTTAGGGTTTCTAACTCTCTCTCTTCTCTCTGTTTTCTCTCTTCTCTCTCTACTCTCTCTATTTCTCAGAAAAAAGAAAATGGTAAAAGTCTTCGAAGTCTGAGAATATGGTTCCTTTTATAGGGTGAAGAGAAGGTTCGAGAGACTAGATCAAAACCAAGGGCCAGTATTAAGTCAATTTAAATTGACTTAGATCGAAGGGTTCTAAGAACGTGGTGCTTAAACAATACCTGATTGGTTTAAAAAGTTGTACTGTGATTCACCAAGACAACATGCAGATCGTCGATAACCAATGATCCAAGGGCTAAAAACATACGCGTTTATAACTCAGTAAAGAAACACAATCTCATCCAATCAGATGAAGACAGGTGTTGACCAATAACATGATATGAAACGCGCGTCCTAAAGTAATTAAAACCACACCCTAATGTTTACTCTGCTTTCGGATTCTACCCAAGGTAACATTAGGCCAATATACCCAACAAATTATATTTACAAATTGACCACAGAAACTTTTAAATCAAGTTTTAATTAGGAAAACCTTATTTAAAAAATGTTTATAAAATCCCAAAAAAATTATTAAAATTCAAACTTAGGGATTTAAACACACTCAACATATACACACACATTATTATGCAGTATGATATGCATTAAATAAATTCTACTGTGTGTGAGTGTTGGCAATTTGTTCTTGATCATTACAAGATAGAGAGATGAAGTAGCAAACAAACTTCTGAGGTTCTTTGGTTTCTAGGGAGGACATAATTTTGTCACAATTTCCAAACTAGATGAACACTTATACAATATAGACTCGAGTGAGTCAAAAGCATAAGGGCTTCAATCTCCCCCTTTGGAAATATGTGACAAAATCTCCTTTGAGTCATCTAGGACTCGTAGGGCAACAAAAAATAAGAAAAACTTATTCCTATCAAAATTCTATCTACCGAATACCTAGAAATCAAAAAGTACATAACTCAACTAAGTACATTTGAATACCCTATTACAACAGTTGAGAGTAACTGGACTCAAATTTCTCCCCCATTTTGTCTCAAATGGACAAAGGGAAAAATAAACTTGGATAATCAGCAAAGTTATTAGTCAGCATAAACCATACCAATAGATTTACGTAATGAAATGAATCTATTATAATCTAGAGGTTTGATAAACATATCTGCGAGTTATAGATCAGTAGGAAGATAATTGATTTCTAATTCCTTAGATTCAACCAATTCGCGTATAAAATGATGTCTTATTTTAATATGCTTTGTTCGCGAGTGTTGAACAGGGTTTTTAGAAATATTAATCGCACTTTGATTATCACAATAGAGATGTAATTGGTTTTCTTGAATACCATAATCACTTAGCATTTGTTTAAGCCACATTAATTGAGCACAACAGCTGCCAGTGGCTATGTATTCAGATTCAGCTGTCGAGAGTGATGTGCAGTTTTGTTTTTTACTACTCCATCCTACTAAGTTATTACCTATATAATAACATGCTCCTGATATGCTTTTACTATCATCAGTACACCCAGCCCAGTCAGCATCAGTGTACCCAATTATAGTGCTTGGTGTGTCATTAGTGTACCAAAGTCCTAAATTTAGAGTGCCTTTTACATATTTAATGATACGTTTAACAGCATTCAAGTGGATCTCTTTAGAGTTACTTTGATATCGAGCACATACACACACAACATACATAATATCAGGACGCGAGGCGGTAAGATATAGTAAGGTTCCTATCATACTACGATATAGAGTAGGATCTACAGATTTTCCATTTTCATCTTTAAAAAGTTTTAGCGTAGTACTCATGGGCGTTTTAGCATCTTTAGCACTCTCGAGGCCAAATTTCTTTACTATCTCTAAAGCGTACTTGGATTGCGATACAAATAATCCTTCTGAATTTTGTTTGACTTGGAGGCCTAAGAAGAATTGCAGCTCCCCCATAAGGGACATTTGAAATTCCTTATGCATAGTTTCAGAGAAGGATTTGACTTCTGAGGGAGAAGTTGATCCAAATATAATATCGTCAACATAAACTTGAGCAATAGTGATATGTTTGTCAAAATGTTTGACAAAAAGAGTTTGGTCATTTCCGCCTCTTTTGAAACCTTTATCTAAAAGAAAACTGGAAAGACGCTCATACCAAGCTCTAGGAGCTTGTGTAAGGCCATACAAAGCCTTTTTCAGACGAAATACATGATTTGGATATTTAGGGTCAATGAACCCTTTAGGTTGTTCTACATAGGTTTCTTCAACCAGTATTCCATTAAGGAACGCAGATTTGACATCCATCTGGTACAGTGTAAAATGCATGTGGCAAGCTATAGCAAAAAGCAGACGAACAGATTCTAAATGAGTAACAGGAGCAAAGGTCTCATTGAAATCAATTCCTTCTATTTGAGAGCATCCTTGAGCAACTAATCTAGCTTTATTTCTAATTATGATCCCATTTTCATCAGTCTTATTTTTGAAAATCCAACGTGTGCCAACAACCTTTTTGTGATCAGGACGTGGAACAAGATACCAAACATCATGAATGACAAATTGTAAAAGTTCTTCCTGCATAGAAGAAATCCAGTGAGAGTCATTCAATGCCTCATTTACATTCTTTGGTTCCACAAGGGAAACAAAATATGCATAATGTGCATAGTTTCTTAGTTAGGATCTTGTACGCACTGGCTCACTAGGGTTACCAACTACGTTATTTATGGGATGATCTTTAGAAACCCAGTTAGGTACTTCAGGTGTCTCAATAGGTAATGAATTATCCATTTCAGAGGAGTCATTTTCTAAAATATTTGTAGACTCTTCCTCAATAGTAAATTCACCAGTCTTGCTTTCTACAGTAGTGTCACTAACAATTACATTTATGGATTCCATTAAGGTTTTAGTGCGAAGATTATACACTCGATAAGCTCTACTGTTAGGCGAATATCCTAGAAATATGGCTTTATCTCTCCGGCTCTCAAATTTGGATAAGTGTTCCCTATCTTTGCAGACGTATAAGTACTGCCAAAGGTTCTAAGATATTTGAGATTAGGCTTTTTATTATACCAAAGTTCATAAGGGGTTTGTTTGGAATTCTTTCTAAGATAGACCCTATTTATAATGTGACACGCAGTACGAATAGATTCTACCCAAAAATATTTAGGTAAATTCTTGGCATGTAACATAACACGTGCCATCTATTGAAGGGTACGATTCTTTCTCTCCGTAATACCATTCTGTTGAGGGGTCTTAGGAGCACTAAACTCGTGTTTATAACCATTATAGTCACAGTATTCTATAATACCAGTGTCTTTGAATTCACCACCTCTATCACTACGAATTCTATTCACTTGAGTATCCTTTTCATTTTCAATCCTAAGAAGAATTCTTAGGAAGGTTTGAAATGTTTCAGACTTTTGTTTTAAGAAGGCTACCCAGGTAAATCTAGTGAAGTCATCAACCATAACAAGGATGTAACTGTGTCCATAGAGACTAACAGTTTGGGAGGGACCCATTAGGTCCATATGGATGAGTTCTAATGGATTAGAGGTAAGAATATCTTTGACTTTCTTATGAGGTGCCTTAACAATTTTACCTTCCTGACAGGAACCACAGATAAGATTGGGTATAAGTTTGATTTTAGGAACTCCTCTAACTATTTCCTGAGAAGTCAGTCTACTAAGGTTATCGTAATTTATATGACTCATTCTGTTATGCCATATCTCATTGTCATCCATTCTGGTCACATTACAGATTTCAGAATTGTTCATGACAGTGTAGCAATTATCAGGAGTTCTGAATCCAGTAATTATGCATTCACTTTTTTCATTTAAAATTTTGCAATTGTTCTTTGAAAAGGTAACAGTATGATCTGAGTCACAAAATTGCGACATGCTAAGTAGATTTACCTTAAGACCTTTGACTAGAAGAACATCTTGAAGAATAGGAAGCCCATCTTCTTGGAGAGTTCTTTTGCCTATGATTTGAGATGAAACTCCATCACCAAAAATGACTTTACCACCAGTAAAGCTGGTTTTGTTTAAAAGTTTAGTTTCATCACCAGTCATATGCTTAGAACATCCAGAGTCTAAATACCAACCGGATGATGTGTGTTCAGCTTTTAAAGCAGTAACAACAACATTACACTTCATCTGAGGTAATAGATCATCTTTTCTAACCCAAATTGCCTTAGTTTTCATCTTATGCTTATTAGCTCTAAATTGATAAAATTTGTGAGCTCTGGATTTTTGTTGAAAAATGTTTTGCGCATGATTTTGAATTTTATGAAAGACTTGAGCATTTGGTTTAGGAAAGTGCTTAGGATTCCTTCTAGGAAATGTTCTTTTAGGTTTGGTCTTTCTCTTTCTATAATTAGAGTTTCTATCTGGCTGTCTAGGAAGTATATAATTGTTGCGGTTCCTCCTAGAATAGTTAAAGTTCTGATAGATATGAGGATTATAGACAGGTTTAACTAGTCTCCTAGCATAGCAACTATCAAAAGAGTGACCATATATGTCGCAGTAGGAGCAATAAAGATTGCTCAGAATTGGGTTTTCCTTAGGAAAGTCTCTAAACAAAGGTTTTGAAAAGTTTTGAGGCTGAACTCTATTCCTAGGTGTGACAGTCTTGAATACAGACTCACTCTTCCTAATAGAGGGGCAGACGTATTTTGCCTTAGGTGAACTTTCATGTTTAAAGCAACTTGATTCCCCAATGTTAAAATTTTGATGTTTTGAGTCAAACTCAGTTTTTAGAGAATGAAAGTCTGGGCATGTTTCAATAGGTCTTTTGCCTCCTGACACAAACTTGATAGGTTCAAAAGATTTTGTTTGTGTTTTCAAATTGGGGCAAAACCCCATTCCAGTTCGATCATCAGAATTGGTTTTTGATTCAGCAACAAATTCATCAAAACATTTTGAATTATTTTCAAATTTTGTAAATTTTTTGAAAACATTTGCTGTCTTTTCTTTAGTTTGCTCCAATTCTAACAATGTCCCTTTGTATTTTTTCTCCAGAGTTTCATTTGTTTCTTTTAAATTGATGAGTTTTTCATCAAACATTTTGATTTCGCTTTTGTGAGTCAAACATTGGGTAGTATACTCTTCAGCATTTAGTTTGACCATTAGGCTTAGATCTTCAAACTTTTTGGTAAGTTCTTTCACAATTTTTTCTAGTCTAGCGCTTTTCTTGAGAGTTTTAGCATAAAGTGTGTGAATGTCTGGGAGGTCTTCATTGTCCGAGTCACTAAGTGTTGTGTGTGGAGTGACCCCTAAAGATTCATTTTTTAAACTCACACACCCATTGACATCGTCATTATCGCTATCCATTTGACTCACACACCCCGAAGTAGAACATGCAACATTCTCAGTAATCAAAGCATCTAAACCAGTATAAACATGATTGTCAATAGCAGGAGTAGAGTTACTAGAAACATTTTCATACACAAGCATAGGCACATCATCATTATATATGATCTGGGCAAAGAAAGACATGCAAGGGTCAAAAACATCAGATGACTCAGGTTCCTCATGTTCAGAGTCACTTGAATCATCCCATGTTTTGCAAATGTTAGCTATAGTATGTTTGTTTTGAGTGTTCAAGTTAACTCTACAGTCTCGTGCAATGTGCCCCAGTTTACCACATCTATAGCATTCAGTCTTCTTAAGGTCTCTATTAGGTCTAATATGAGAGTCCTTGTGATTTTTGTCATGGTTTTTCTCATGAGGTCTGTGATTAGAGGAAGTTGGATAATTTAAATTTCCTTGTTTATTTTGCCACTTTGTTTCTAAACTTAATGATTTTCTTAAACTGTTTTGTAATTAAGGCAATCTGATTGTCCAAACTCTCTATATTGCATTCCTCATCAGAATCATAAGTGGGGAATATAAGCTCAGGCTTAGTTAACTTAGAAGAGAAGCTCAGATTGGAACTAGTCTATTTCCTATGGGTTTGTGTCAATTGTTTCTTAAATTCTAGTTCCATTTCCATAGTTCTTAGTTTACTACTGAGTAATTCAGGAGTGAGATTTTGATCACACATTTCCTCAATATCATATCTTTTGTTATCAAATTTCTGTGGTAATGATCTTAGAATTTTAGATACAATTTCATGTCTGTCATAAGTCACCCCATTAGAATGCAGTTTGGTCACAATATCAGTCAGGTTCATATAGAAGTCATCAAATGACTCAGTCTCAGACATAATTAAGGAGTTATACTTCTGAATAAGCATTTGAGTTTTAGCAGCCTTAACTCTAGTGTCTCCTTCATGAGTAGTAACCAAGATGTCCCAAGCTTCCTTAAAAGTGGTATAGGATGAGATTCTTTTGAACTCATGTTCATTTATGGACATAAATATGGCATTCTTTCCTTTGTTATTATTTTGAGAAACTTGTTTCTCTTCTTGAGTGAACTCACTTAATGCTTTCTTAACCCTCTCATTACTTCCTTCGGTGGCTGGTTTAGTAGGAAAAGTGTAACCATTTTCAACAATGTCCCAGACATCATCTCCCAGAGTTCCTTGAATGAAATCAATCATCCTTACTTTCCAGTAAGCAAAATTGGTTCCATCAAAGATTGGAGGTCTGGTCAAGTTACCAAATCTTTCATTTTTCTCGTCCATATTTGATTTTCAGAAAACAATTTCAGAAACACAGGATCTCTTTTGAAAGCAGTTTACCAAGCTCTGATACCAATTGAAAAATATGTTACTAAGGCCGTTTATAAAAATAAACTATTTAAGTAACTCCGATCTGTTTTTTTAGGAAACTCTTTTCATAAAAACCAAACTATTTGAACACAAGATGTGTTTAACAAATCAGTATGTACGAGATCTATTCAAGATTTGAATAATAGGTTTATAAATTAGTTTAAAAAAACTTAAACTCAGCACAACCAAGAATGAGATGAGGAGATGTAGAAAGTTTATGTTCACGATGTTTTTTACGTGGTAAAACCTCACCAATTGAGGAAACATCCACGACTCCCTCTACGGAGTAAAATGAAAAATTCACTAAAATAAATTTATGAGTTACAAACTATATAACTAACATGTAAACAAGTCAGACCTATATAAGTTTAGGAATGTACCCTCTGGTGTCCTTATAACTTCTCTGCAGTTCTGATTGTAGATGTAGTTCTCCCAGTTTGTTAACTTCTGATTTGTTCCAGCACTTTACATCGACTCTTTGTCCACAAGATCTTATTACCAACACTTTTCGTGTTATAGGGTGAAAGTGTTTGTGGAGGTGCTCTCAAACACATGCATGCACACACACACACACACACTTATTAAGTACAAACAGTACTAACAAATTACAGTAACACTATATGCTGTGATCTTTTCTTTTTCTTTCTTCTTACAAAACTTTGAACCTTATTTGACTTTTAAATCAATCCCAGAATCTACGGATACCTTGCTAGGAAGACAGTCAAGGTCTTAATCAATCTCAGAATTTAGAAAAGCTTTTCGAGATTGTAGACCTCCAAGTGTGATTCCAACTAGGTCAAAGGTTTAGTTTTACAAGAACTAGAAACATAAAGCATTTATTGTTGATTTCAAAGTAAGCAAACGTTTTATAGAAAATAATCAACAATATATTTCTCAAGATGAGAAATAAAGAATAAAACTAAGCTTAATGTAACATGAATAACTCAGATCTGAAATTTCTATGAAATCAGAAAGTAGATCTAAATAAAAGTTTAAGTTGAAAACAAGATCTAACGAACAAGAGGTTACAACAGCAATTACAAACTCAACTCAAACTCTCAATCACTCAAGAACACTCTGGGTAGTGTTTTGGATATGAAGGAGTTTTGAAGAAGTGTTTGAGTTTGGATGGAAGAGGCTTTGACGAACAGGGTTAGGGCTTCTAACTCTCTCTCTTCTCTCTGTTTTCTCTCTTCTCTCTCTACTCTCTCTATTTCTCAGAAAAAAGAAAATGGTAAAAGTCTTCGGAGTCTGAGAATAGGGTTCCTTTTATAGGGTGAAGAGAAGGTTCGAGAGACTGGATCAAAACCAAGGGCCAGGATTAAGTCAAGTTAAATTGACTTAGATCGAAGGGTTCTAAGAACGCGGTGCTTAAACGATACCTCATTAGTTTAAAAAGTTGTACTGGGATTCACCAAGACAACATGCAGATCGTCGATAACCAATGATCCAAGGGCTAAAAACATACGCGTTTATAACTCAGTAAAGAAACACAATCTCAGCCAATCAGATGAAGACAGTTGTTGGCCAATAACAGGATATGAAACGCGCGTCCTAAAGTAATTAAAACCACACCCTAAGGTTTACTCCGCTTTCGGATTCTACCCAAGGTAACATTAGGCCAATATACCCAACAAATTATATTTACAAATTGACCACATAAACTTTTAAATAAAGTTTTAATTAAGAAAACGTTATTTAAAAAATGTTTATAAAATCCCAAAAAATTATTAAAATTCAAACTTAGGGATTTAAACACACTCAACATATATACACACATTATTATGCAGTATGATATGCATTAAATAAATTCTACTGTGTGTGAGTGTTGGCAATTTGTTCTTGATCATTACAAGATAGAGAGATGAAGTAGAAAACCAACTTCTGAGGTTCTTTGGTTTCTAGGGAGGACATAATTTTGTCACAATTTCCAAACTAGATGAGCACTTATACAATATAGACTCAAGTGAGTCAAAAGCATAAGGGCTTCACACGTGCGTTGTCTTTGGTAAGTTCTTGAACTTCTAGTCGAATTCTTTCCTAAATAGTTTTTATTATTTCCTTGACCTCTGATTATCTTGTTCTTGTAGTTTGTGGTAGCCTTCGTTGACATCCTCGATAGAAGGTCCATCCAGGACAAAGATAGTGACGATCTAGATAAATCCTTGGTGAAGTCCCATAAGTCTTTCAAGGATGCTAAGATGGCATATGATGTTGAGAAGAATTCAACCAACTTAAATATGTCCAAGTTGAAGTCGGAGAATAATACGATGAAGAAGGATGCCGAGGATAATGCTCGTCTTTTAGCTGATGCCCTAACGGCAAAAGACAGGGCCTATAACTAGCGGTATGTGAATGCCTTTGGCCAAGCCAAAAACCAACTGACTTACATGTGTAAGTCAAATTTCAATAAGGGTTAGGATGAAATATTGGTTTAGACCAAGGTCTCCTTGAAGTCTGAACTCTTTGGGGAGCATGATCCAATTTCTCCACCAAGAGAGGAAGAAGAGGGCGAGGCCTCAGGCCTTGACCAAGGGAAGGTTGTGGCTGACCAAGAGATGGTGAATGCCTATCAGGGCAAAGTTCCATCCACATAAGAGCAGGCAAAGGAAAATAAGGGCCAAACTACTTAGGTTTGTCTTAGGTCTCATTGTTCCTTGTATTTTTCGGTATTTTGCATGTTATAAGGGCATGCAACACCTTCTGACATAATGAAAAGTAATTTTATTCTTTCTTTGTTATTATTTTCCAGTGGTTGATTATTTTATGGATGTTTTTCAATCATTTCCCTCGTTCTTGAATGTTTTTTTTATTCTTGTAGCTTCGGAATAGGTTGGCAGTAGCTCCGGTATTTCCAAAGACTGATGATCTGGATTTAGTTATTGATCGAAATGCTAGCAATTGAGCTAGTAGAGAGTTTGTCTCTATTCGACAAGATCTCTAAAGGATGATAAGTGCTTATGACAAGCAGGCCTGCTTGGATGGTTTATTGAGAATCGAAGTCAAGGACATTACTAACGTGGGTAAATTATTGGAAAGGGAGAACAATAACCTAAGGGAGAAGCTTGAGTAGGCTGAGCAAACCCGTGAAGAGGAGCAACTGATTAAAAATAGTTTGCACAATAAGATGACAAGGTTGAGGTATCAATTTCATCTTAAACCTCGTCATGTTTGGTCACCAGGTCATGACGAGGGTTTGACCGATGCCCTTCTGTATATTAATAAAGCTTGGGATGTATCCTACAGATATGGGTGGATTAATGACCTAGGGGTAATGAAGGTTCCCAAGCATTCCCAGTTATGGCATTGGTATGAGGTGGATTTCCCCCATGTTCGGCTCCCCCCCATGGGAATGAGGAATCATGGATTCCTGTCGATGCCATTCTGATTCAATTGATACAGAGTTATCTTCATGATAATGATAGTTATATTGACCTTCGACCAAACACATATGGTGATGGTCGTCGAGATAAGATATCTGCCGACCTAAACCGTCGGAGATAAAATGGTAGAATGTATTCGAAATTTTATAACGTGCTGATCGGGCCATTTTTTTTTAAAACCTTGAATATATATATATATATATATATGCAACGATTACATTTTCCACTTTCCCATATTTTATGCCGTGCATGTTTTTGTTATATGCCTTAAATTTTAGAGAGTGTCATCACACAATCTTATGCCTAGGTCAAACTATAGCAAAAATGCACCAGGTTGTAGGGCCATCCACCCTTTCAGGATTTTAGCAGACCAAAGTCGGAACACTTAGTGCCTAGGGATCCCTCTTAGGTCTTTTTCTTGCCTGAAAAATTCTTCATGCTTTCGTGTTTCTTCATGACGAAAATATGTAAACTTGAAGTTTTGATTAAGTGTAATCTCACTAAGGCATTCACTAATTGTCAATCAGAGTTTGGTCGGGTATTTAAATCCGTGACCAAAACTTGATCGGGTAAACTTAGGTAAATCTCATGAAAGAAAATAATTGTTGATAAGCAAAGTTGGCCTACCATTTAAAACAATAAGAAATCTAATTATATTAATTGGACTTTTAATATTCCAAGAAATAAAATAGAACTTTGAAAAACAAAACTACGCATGCTTAACAAAAATTGCTAGAATAAACTTGATAGAAATAAAACTAGTTCAGACTTGCCGCATTACAGAGCCCAAAGATCTCCCTGCCCCCATTATTTTTAAATAGGGGGCTCCTTGGATTTCATCTCTGATGATCTTGAAGGGTCCTTCCCAGTAGGGGTGTAAACGCGATGGGTCTAGCCGAATAGTAGGATTATCTAGCTTAATTTGAAAATATTAATGAGCTCACAAAAGTGTTGAAGCTTTGATTATTTACTTGACAAGATGAGCTCAAATTCTTTTATCCGAATGAACACGAGCCAAGATCGAGTATCTTGATTTTCTACACTATTTCTATGATTATTTGCAATCGAGCCGATCTTGTTATGGTAACGAATTTAGAATTTTGTTCAAGCTCGATTTGTTTACCTTATGAGATGAGTTTGAATGATCTTTTATCCGAATGAACTTGAGTCGAGATCGAATAGCTTGGTTCGTTTTACAACCACACTTCCCAGTTAGGACCCAACTTCCCATTGGATGGCTGCTTCGTGCTGCCGTGAACTTTTTCTAGGTCATAATCTCCAGCCTGAAACCTTATTGGATTGACACCTTTGTTGTACTGTTTGGCCACTGCGGCTGGAAGAAAGCTAACTTGATTAAGGCTTGTTCTCTCCATTCCTCGACTAGGTCGAGCTCAGTGCTTATGATTTCCCCGTTTAGGTCTTGATCGAAAACAATCATTTTCATGTTCGGCAATCCATCTTCCAAAGGTATTATGGATTCCATTCCATAAGCTAAGGTGAAGGGCATTTCCCTGATTGAACTCTTGGGCGTATCACAATATTCCCAAAGGACCACCAAAGCACCTTTTCCTTTTCTAACCTTTTCTTCATGTCGTCGAGCAATGTCTTATTAGAAGCCCTAACCTTCCCATTGCTTTAGGGATAGGCCACTGAGCTAAAGTAGTGCTTTTCCAGAAGTCTTTAATTATCCCACTTTTAAATTGCGTTCCATTGTCGGTGATGATCGTTATTGGCATGCCAAAACGAGTTAAGATTTTTCTCTAGATGAATCTTATCATATTAGAGTTCTGATGTTTACTAAAGGTTCGGATTCAATCCACTTTGTGAAGTAGTCTGGGTCGACTAGTAGATATTTATGATTTTCAGTTGTTGTAGGTAAGGGGTCCACAATGTCTAAACCCCACTGAACGAATGACCATGGGATGGCCAATGAATATAGGTCACTGGTAGGCTGATGAATCATATGCAAAAACTCTTGGCATTCTTGCACTTTCTAAAGTAGGAGACTGCATCCTCTTACATATATGACCACCAATAGCCTTCTTTGATTTTTCTGAATGCCAAAAATATCCCCTACGTTAGAAAGTGCATATGTAAGAGGATACAGTCTCTTACGTTAGAAAGCGCAAGAAATGCCAAGAGGATGTAAGAGGATGCAGTCTCCTACGTAAGAGGATGCATATCACGTGAGGGAAAATGCAAGAGTTTTTGTAGTCTCCTTCAAGAGTTTCAGTTGCTTACATATCAAGAGGGCCCATGAGAGAAAACGCATATCACGTCGTGAAGTTCATACAAAACTTGATCGACGTCATTTGTGTGTACGCATTGAAAGTAGGGACCTGTGAAAGATAACTTGTAGAGTTTTCCCTCAGGTGAAAAATAAAAACGAGCAACTTTCACCTTAACCTGATGGGCTTGCTTATTATCAATCGATAAAACATCTCTTTGTAAATAAGCTTTGATCTGATCCATCGAGCTACTAGCTTCATGATGGTCGAGGAATCGTTGGGCGTTCTTTGGTCGCGTGATTCTTGTCTGGGCAAGGTATTCCACCTCGATGGTTCTTTTAAGATCAAAATAAAATCCTGAAGCTAAAGTAGCCAAGGCATCATCATGATTATCTTTTCGATGATGAATTATTGAATGTGGACTTTCTCAAATTGGGCGACCTTAGACTATCTGTAAATATGCTGACATCCGTTCATCTTTGACATTGTAGTCTCTTGATAATTGATTAGATACCATCATTGAGTCACACTAAACATTAAGGTGACTTGCGCTAAGAGATGAGGCTTTCCTCAATCTGGTAATGAGGGATTCGTATTCGACTTCATTGTTGGATTCTTCGAAGCCAAGTGTAATTCCTTGATCGATCATGGTTTGTTCAGGGGTGATTAAGACGAATGCTACTCTTGATCATTTTGAGTTCGAGGATCCTTCGACATAGAGCATCCACTTTTTTGAGTTGGCCAAACTCTTTCTTGGTTATCTAGTCCGGGGGCTGGCTCTTGCTTCCCTATGAATTCAGTGATGAAATCTTCCAGCACTTTCCCTTTTAGTGCAGTCCTTCGTTGGTAATGGATGTCAATTTTTCCAACCATTTGAACATTCCTTTAGATAGGTCTGCTTCTTTAAGGACTTCCTTGAGAGGGAAGGAGGTTATTACTATGACCAAGTGGGATTCAAAGTAATGCTTTAATTTTTGTGAAGTGATAACCAGGGAATAGGCTAGCCTCGTAAGAGGAAGGTAGAGTTTCTCGTCGTCTAAGAGCATTTTGCCGACGTAGTAAATTAGTGCCTGGTGCCCTTCCTTTTCGCATATTAAGGCCAAGATAACTATTGGACGAACATCGCGAGATACAGGTAGACTAGATCCCTCGAATTTGGGAATGCGAGCATAAGTGGTCAACTCATATAGGATTAGAGTGATTTTGAGCACTCCTCGTTCTAGGTTAGACCCTTTTCTTTTTTCAACAGCTGAAAGAACGATCAACCTATTTCGAAAGATATTGAGATTAAGCGCTTGAGTGTTGCTAACATTCTCGATAGCTTTTGAATATCACAAAGCGTCTTTGGTGAATGAACATAATTAATTGCCTCAATCTATTTAGGGTTGGACTCGATCTCCCTTTTACTGACCAAGTTACCAAGGAACTTTTCAGACTGAATTCCAAAGGAGCCTTTAGCTACATCGAGATTCATTTTATAATATCTGAGTACCAAGAATGTTTTTGCCAAGTCCTATAGATGGCCGACTTTAAGCTTGCTCTTGACGAGCATGTCGCCTGTATAAACTTCCATGATGTCATCCAATTGATCTCTAAACATCTTGGTGACCAATCATTGGTATGTTACTCCTGTATTCTTGAGACCAAATGACATGCTTTTGTAACAATATATGCCAAGGGTTGTAATGAACGAGGTTTCCTCCTGATCGGGACTGAATAGAGGAATTTAATGGTGCCCTGAGTACGCATCCAGAAAACTCATTCATTCATGACTGGATATGGCGTCGACCAATTGGTCGATTTTTAACAAAAGGGAAAATGTTTTTGGGACAAGATTTATTGAGATCGGTGAAGTCTATGCAGACTTTCCACTTTCTATTACTTTTCTTTGCGACCATCGAGTTGGAGAGCTATTTGGGTAATTGAACTTCTTTAATGGACCTTGCCTCCTGAAGTTTTTCCATTTCTTCTTCCACAACCTTTGCCTTCTTAGGGCTGTTCGATGAGCGTTTTGCGTGATCATCAAGTATGATGGATCCAGATGAAGTCAATGGCACATGACTTTCGGATCAATCCCAATAATTTTATAAGGCTGCCAAGGAAAATGCCTTTATTTTCTTTCAATAAAGAAATCAGTTCTTCTTTTTCCTGATCGGTAAGGGAGGTGCTAATTAAGAATTTCTTCATCGGATGTGAGTCATCAAACGTTATTTCTTGTAACGGTTCCATGAACCTAACTGTGAGGGGCACCTTTGTTTATTTTACCCCTAATCTGCCATACTTTAGTTTCCATTTGGATGGTGTGGTCCCATCCTTGGTTGGTTCAGTGGCGACCACTTTATCTTTCTCCTTCTCTTATTTAGTCCTAATAGTAGCGATGAAGCATTGCCGAGAAATGATCTGATTTCTCCTTATCTGAATTATCCCCCGATCGGTGATGCATTTGAGCTGCTGGTGATATTTGGAGGGAACAACTTGCATATCATGATGCCATTCTTGTCCAAGGTTGACAATGTAAGTAGAATTAATGTCCACAACCTGGAACTCAATCATATTTTAGATATTCCCTATCCAGACTAGTAGAACCACCTTTATTAGTGGCATGGTTATTTTTCCTATAAAGATGACCAAAGTAATGGCCGCCTCTTTGAGGTCGTCCATCTTGAGGTTGAGTTGGTTAAACAATTTAAAGTACATAATCTCTAAGGAGCTTCCCTGGTTATATAGTTGCTTGTGCACGTCCCAATTGGAAACTCTGAGGGTTATTACTAGTGTATCGTGATGCGGAGTCCTAACTCCCACTAGGTAATCCTCTGTGAAAACTATGTATTTGTTGTAGTTGATGTCTTCCCGATATTGGAGTTTGTTTGCTTGATTTGGAAAGCCTCCATCACCACGGTGAATTTTTTCAATTCAATTTGATCAGCGTGGCCTTGGACATGTTTTGGACTTGAGTCACTGTGAATGACTACAAACTCTTGTAATATCTTATTATACAGGATATTGTTAGGCTTCTGGTCGTCTTCTATGATGGGCTTTGCACCTTTCTTTTCCACATTGTCGCTCAGGTGGCCTGCCTGGGCCAGTTCTTCCATTGAGATATGAGAGCCTTACATTTCTCAGTCTTTTGACCACGCTCCTTGTGATAGGCGAATCTAAGGGCTTTATTCCTCTTAGATGGATCTTCCATCGTCTTCCTCGGCCATTTTAGGAACTTATAAATTTTTTCTTGCTTATGATATTATAAACAGGTTCATTGAAAACGATGCTGATCGCTTAGTAATCTTTTCTAAGATCTACTTTGTCACCGTTCTTGGGTCAACCATTTTTCTTTTTTACCCCCTTCTTGGGGACACTTTCCTTATCGCCGTTCTTGGCTATTTTCAAATGACCACTGTCATTTTGAGTGTCGGAGACCACATCCTCCACCTTCGTATACTTTTATATCCTTAACATGGGGTCATTAATGGTTTGGCCTCCTTTTTGGTGAGCGATTGGTGCAACAGAGAGTTACACGATAACTCGATTTTGAATGGGTCCATAACGACGTATTCAGAGCAATCTTTAACTTCATTTTATGTTTCCTTGTATCGCCTTTCATATTATCGCAAGGTTTCCTAGGTATTTTTCATCATGGTTAAAAGTGAATCCATTCTTTTCAGATGGGCTCTGCTGGTGATAAATCGACCAGTGAATGCTTTTACGAGTTGCTTGAAGTTATTGACCAACTTGTGTGTTAGCTTTTCGAACCTTTTTTTCAAGATATCCCCCAGACTGGAAGGCAATATGTGACATATAAGAGCGTCCTTGTTGTTCCACAAGGTCATAACTTGCCTATACTAACGGATATGGTAAATGGGATTAGTCTTTTTGTCATATATTTTGAACTTAGGAGTGGAAATTTTTTTAGGAGGTTTGAGTTCCTCAATCGCCCTTGCTAAGGAGGATTTGATTCTAAGTGATGAGATACCATCTGGCTAAATCATTGGTAGACCTTACCCCATAATGAGCGGGGTGTTGGTTGATATCCTTGTGACACCCCGACTAATTAAACACCGGGTAGCTACTCCTTTATAAAATTAATTCAAAATGCCAAGTTGGCTCAGTTAATAGCATCACTGTCGAAACGTTTTATTTTTACTAACCACCTAGTATTTAAAAAGTAAGTGCCAAATTTTATTAAATCTGATTAACATGCAACAGAAGTAATGAATAACTAAATAACACCATTCACCATGCTGAAGTAAAACGGATAACCATCACAATATGTAAATAAAACCTGGAGGAAAAAAAAACTCCTCAATACGAATCCCACAACTGATAAGTAAACTGAAATAAATAACTAAAACCGAATACTGAGTAATACATGCTAGAGTCTAAAAACTGAAATGTAAAAATGATGTCACTAAATAGAAATGGGCAACATGCCCTACAACGGATAGATGGTGACTCTGGAATCCAAAAGATAGAAGCGTCTACATGCAAATCCCTGTAGCTTCCACAAGCAGCTACAGCTCGTCACCTGAATGAGTATCCTATGCTTGGTGTCCCTGTGACTGGGCACCTAAAATGGTTTTACAAGAAAATATATTTGAAAGCAAATGGGTCAGAGCCCGAAAGTGGAAATCATTTTAAAAAACCTGCAAGTGCTTTAAAAACATTTAAAACATTAAATGCAAAGTACATGTTAGGACGTGCACTCACATTAAATTCTCACCTCTCGACTAACTGTGCACTCCTAACGTAAGTACCCATCTATAACTACCCTTTCCACTAGCTGAGTGACAACGTAACTAGCTAGACTACCAAAGGTTCTACCCATTTTACTCGGTTCCAATTAACATAACAACGCTCGTAATTAAATAGAGGTTTAACGTAAACTCAGTTACTAATTATGCCATTGATATAATTATCAGTTAACTCGTTATATTCTCAAAACAATACCGTAATATTTTACAACATTAACATGAGGATTTCCATCGATTTAATGCATATTATTCACATCATAAATATACGATACAAGCACCCCGCAATCTAAGCTATGGTGCACACATACTCTGCTATCTATCCCGGTACATCACGTACATAAGGATCACATATTCCGAATCTCTCAGGAATAGTTCAGATAACACAAATCACAAATAGTGGAGGCGAACACAGTCACCATCACATGGGTCACGCACATACCTACACTCCCATGGTCAGCGGACTTATTAATATCACAATAAGTCTTTCTATGACCTATGTTCATCAAGGTACCAGTCTATATCCCCCCCGTAGGCACACAAGGATTAGAGGGTCCTAAGCGAACGAAACCTCCCGTGATAGCAAGTATGGTAGGTATGTCATACATACAATCCATATATCAATACTAAGTAAACACACATCTTAGTAATATCGTATTATATTCGTAGTACATTTTGCACTCTCGTACTAATTATAATTATCACAACTTATTTTATTTCGGTTCATAATTATACGTGCCATAATTTATCCTCACATCGTAGTAGACACTCACGTCTCAACCCAAACGGTTCATTGAATATAACTCTAGTGTATGATTTACTCATCTCAATAACCCAAAAGTCCCAAATCAATCACTATATCATCAAAGGGATGCTAACGCTACCCTTGAACCAGTTTCCGGGACTCCAAAAGTCAAAACAGTCCAAAAAGGACCAAACTGTCAACTCGTTAGAAGTCTCGTTCGAACGAGGCTTCAAACGAGTTTGGACTGTCAGGTCGTTAGAAGTCTCGTTCGAACGAGGCTGTTCGAACGAGGTCCCAGTTCGTTCGAACGAACTGACTCTTCTAACGATATCTCGTTCGAACGAGATATCGAACGAAAATCCTACTCGTTAATAACGACTGGTCAACTCGTTAGAAGCTCGTTCGAACGAGTTCGTTCGAACGACCTGGGGCTGCTTCTAACGAGATGCCAGTTTCGGCCCAGAACTTCCCAAAAATCGTTTTTCGCCATTTTTTACTCCTCAAACCTCTTCTAAAATTCGTTCCCACAATATATTGAGTTCTCTAATCATCCTCAAACATGTTAAGGGGCTATACTAACATCATTAAAGGGTTTGATATCATCTAAACATCATTAAATCACAATTTCTACATTAAGTCCCAATTTTCTTCAAGAACATAAACCCTAACTTTTTCTCATCATAAATTCCCAGATTTTAATTCGTTTATACATCACCTAGATATGAAATCTCCGAAATTAAATCTCCCAACAATGTTTCTACATGCAAACCTATCCCAACATTCAATAATAACTTCAAATTTCATGGGTTTTCTTTTAATCTTTCAAGAACAATCAAGATTCTTCAATATCTAACATGGAAAAGACATTCTTCGAATTTAAATGAAATAAAGTCACTTGCCTTGGTTTGATTTCTGAATTTGGTGTGGATTTGGTGTCGAATTTCTGCAGAATTCCTCTCTCTCTCTCCTTCTCCAAGCTTTCTTCTCCAAAAGGCTATGGTGGCTAGGGTTTGCTTTGGTGAAACTTATGAAAACCTAATTTGATAAACCTCCGTAGCTAGTTGGGTTAATAAGGGTTGGTTGGGGTCAATCCTTATCAGATTACAACTCTCAATTTTCGTCACTTTTAATTACCCAAAAATACCAAATTACTAAAATACCCTTTAAGTTACCGGTATGGCCTAAAAATACCCCGGGACCCAAACTATACCCCCGGCTAGTGTTTTCTGACTATCTCGACCCTTCCGGACGCGTTGGCGCACTCAAAACGACCATACGGATTATAGATTTTAAACTCACTTTTAATATCAAAATATTATACCGTGACGCGGCGGTCCCACGCGTCTCAACAAAATTTCCAAATTGCCGTATATAAATCTCACGACAAATTTTATAATACCAAATACATATATAATCATATATGCACATAATCAAATACCAATCGCATCATATTAGTATTTATAACCCGGATTAATTTCCAATTAATACGCATTTAATTAATTAACCCCAAAAATAAATATAGCCAAAAAGTACGGGGTATTACATACTTCCCCCCTAATAACTGAATTTCGTCCCGAAATTCGAAACTAGAAAGTACCTTCTAAAAATAACTCTGGATAACGTTCGCGCATCTCATCCTCGCGCTCCCATGTGGACTCCTCAACATTGTGATGTCGCCACTGAACACGCACTAACGGAACTATCTTTGACCGTAGTTTCCTCTCGCTTCGATCCAAAATAGCAATCGGCCCCTCCTCATAAGAGCTATCCGGCTGGAGATCGATGTCCTCCACAGCAATGTGAGAATGAGCCAAATTATCTCTAAGGTATTTCCTCAGCGAGGAAATATGGAACACGTCGTAGATCCGATGCAAATGCTCCGGTAACCCGAGTCTATACGCAACCGGTCCGATTCGCTCAATAATAGGAAACGGCCCCACATACCTCGGTGCCAACTTCCCCTTCTTCCCGAATCGCATAATCCCCTTCACCGGAGATACCCTGAGCAAAACCTGGTCCCCCACTTGGAATTCCCTGAAAAATCTCTTCGCATCAGCATAACTCTTCTGCCTGTCTTGAGCTACCCGTATGCGACTCCGAATCAACTCAATCCTTGCCGAAGTATCCTGAATCACTTCCGGCCCAAGTAGTTTGTTGTCCCCCACCTCCAACCAACATGCTGGGGAACGACAAGGCCTACCGTACAATGCCTCAAACGGAGCCATGCCAATCGTGAACTGATAGGAGTTGTTGTAAGCAAACTCCACCAGTGGAAGGTACTGCTCCCATCCACCCCCGAAGTCAATAATACACATGCGTAGCATGTCTTCCAACATCTGATTGGTGCGCTCGGTCTGCCCATCAGTCTGCGGATGATAAGCCGTACTCAACCGCAATTCCGTGCCCATGGCCTCCTGGAAACTCTCCCAAAACCTCGAAACAAATATCTTGTCTCTGTCAGACACGATATTTAGGGGCACACCGTGAAGTCTCACAATCTCTGAAATGAAGAGCTGGGCATACTGACCCGCAGTGTAATCAGTCCTTACGGGTAAGAAGTGAGCGACCTTGGACAGCCTGTCCACAATTACCCATACGGAGTCATGACCCCTCTGCGACGTAGGCAACCCCGTGACAAAATCCATGGATATGCTCTCCCACATCCACACCGGAACCTCCAACGGCTGTAGCAATCCTGCTGGTCTCTGATGGTCCACTTTTACAAGCTGACAAGTGGCGCATTTCGAGACAAACTCAGCGATATCTCTCTTCATACCGCTCCACCAATACTGCCGTCTCATGTCTTGGTACATTTTGTCCCCTCCGGGATGTATCGCGAACCGTGAGCCGTGCGACTCTGCCATCACATCGTGTCGCAGTTCCTCTCCTTCCGGAACTACCAATCTCCCATTGAAGCGTAATCCCCCGTCTGAGCTAACGGTATAGGATTCAGCTCCCTCAGCGAGTAATCGAACTATCTGCTCCTGACAGAACGAATCATTTGCCTGTGCCCGTACAACCTTCGTGACAATCTGCGGTGTAACGGTCATCACAGACATGAAAGATCGGGCCACTGCATCCTGGTGTCCCAATTCCTTCCACTTCGCTTTCCACACCTCTGCCACCTCATCTGCTGGCCTGCGGCTCAACGCGTCTGCTACCACGTTAGCCTTACCCGGGTGGTACTGAATGTCGAACTGGTAGTCCTTCACAAATTCAAGCCACCTACGCTGCCGCATATTCAGTTCCTTCTGCGTGAATAGATACTGTAGTGACTTGTGATCCGTGAACAGCTGAAACTTCTCCCCCAAAAGATAGTGCCTCCAAATCCGTAAGGCAAATACCACTGCCGCCAACTCCAAATCATGCGTGGGGTAATTCTTCTCATGAGGCTTAAGCTTACGGGAAGCATAAGCTATGGCCTGTCTCTCCTGCTGCAAAACACCTCCAAGCCCTTGCAAAGACGCATCGGTGTAAACCAAATACTCAACTCCCGGTCTCGGCAATGCTAACACAGGTGCTGAGGTCAATTTGTCCTTCAACTCATCGAATGCCAACTGACAGGCATCACTCCAGATATATGGCACACCCTTACGAGTAAGATGTGTTAAAGGACCCTTCTCCGAGAAACCCCGAATAAACCTCCTGTAGTATCCTGCTAAACCCAAGAAACTACGAATCTCCGTTGGTGTCGTGGGCTGTCCCCACTCACTCACCGCTGACACCTTCCCCGGATCAACAGATATTCCCTGATCGGAAATAATATGACCCAAGAACTGGACTTCCTTCAGCCAAAACCCGCACTTCTCATATTTTGCATACAGCTCGTTCTGACGAAGTGTCTGCAAAACCTGCCTCAAATGTTCGGCGTGCTCCTCCTCTGTCTGAGAGTAAACCAGGATATCATCGATGAAGACAATGACAAACTGGTCTAAGAAATCCCTGAACACTCTGTTCATCAAGTCCATAAACACTGCTGGAGCGTTGGTTAAGCCGAAAGGCATAACCCGAAACTCGTAAGAACCATATCTCGATAAAAACGCAGTCTTCGAGACATCCTCCTCCCTGATACGCAACTGATGATATCCTGACCTCAAGTCAATCTTCGAGAAGAAGGAAGCTCCTCTCAACTGGTCGAATAAGTCATCGATTCGAGGCAACGGATACTTATTCCGTATCGTGACCTTATTCAACTCTCGGTAGTCCACGCACAATCTCAGTGAACCATCCCTTTTCTTCACAAACAAAACTGGAGCGCCCCAAGGTGAGGTACTCCTGCGAATAAAGCCCTGCCCTAACAGCTGCTCTATCTGTTCCCGTAACTCACGCATTTCAGCTGGAGCCATACGGTACGGTGCACGTGCTATAGGTCTCGTACCCGGTAGCAAATCAATAACGAAGTCTATCTCTCGACTGGGTGGTAAGCCTGGTATCTCCTGAAACACATCTGAATACTCCCTGACAATCGGGATCGAATCTAAAGGAATAACAACCTCCTTAGAGGTATCCTCCTCTATGTAATACAGATGAGCGGTCGATCCTCCCTCTGGGCGAGGCATCGCCACTATAAACATCTCCTGCCCCGGAATGGCAAAAACAATGCTCCCGCTGAAGCAATCAATCATGGCCCTATATGATACGAGCCAATCCATACCGATGATCACATCGTGAACATGCATGTCTAACACTAACATGTCCGCAGGCAATACCAAACCACCAACCTCTATCCCCACTCCCCGGCATATAAAGAAAATAAGTGACCCACTCCCCAATGGTGAGTCGACACACGTCACTGTGCTCTCTGCCATAGCTAACAATCCTAAAGCTTTCGCGAAGTGTGTAGCTATAAAACAATGTGTAGCACCCGTATCAAATAACACCCGACCCATAGTGCCATGGATAGGAAACGTACCCTCGATCGCGGGCGGTGCCTGTGGAACTGCAGCCTGGTGAACGTTGTAGACACGTCCATACTGTGGCTGCCCCTGTTGAGCTGGGACTGCTGGAATGGGTGGCAATGCTGCCATCTGTGGCGGTGCAGGAAGAGCGGCGGGAAACATAGGTCTCTGTGGCTCCTGGCGAGCACCCTGCTGCTGCTGCTGTGGGGCCCTGCCCCTATCAGGACAATCCTGTTTCTTATGGCCAGTCTTGCCATAAGTAAAGCACTTCCCTGGGAAGTTCCCTCCCCTCTGCCCCTGCTGTCCCCGGCCCTGGTGGCCGTTACCATTCCTCCCTTGGCCCTGCTGGCCCTGATGGAACTGCTGCCCATTCTGCCCCTGCTGGCCCTGATGGCCGTTTGGACCCTGATAGCCCTGGCGGAAACCTCCCTGTCCTTGCCTGTAGTTCCCTGACCGGAACCTCTTATTGTCCCCCTGCTGGTTACCCTGCTCAGTCTGTCTCTGCCCCTGACCGGTCTGTGCCCCGCTGGCACCATGTCCTCCAGTCCTGCCCTGATGGCTAGACTCCCCTGACCGCTTGCCCTCGGCCATATGAAAGCGGTGGTCCTGGTAGTGCAATAGTGCAGCGTTAACCACATCAGAATACGTGGCCAACGATAGGTTCCCTAGCAGATGCTGACGGATCCTCCAATTCAACCCATCAGTGAACTTCTCTATCTTCTTCTTCTCTGTTGGAATCTCGTCTGGAACGATGTTCAACAGGTTAGTAAACTCGACCTCATATTCGGCCACTGTCTTACTCTCCTGCCTCCGACTCATCAGCTTCCTCCTCATCTCTGTATGAACTGCAGACGGAAAGTACTTGCGGTCGAACCGCACCCAGAACTCCTGAATGGTGAGGGTATCCCTCTCCTCCGCGGTGGTAATAGACTCCCACCACTGTAATGCAGATCCCACTAGCTTGAAAGTAGCTAGCACCTGTTTCTGAACATCAGTGCACTCATGCATCCTCAAATGCCTCTGTATGTCCTTCCTCCATTGGCTCGAGACTACCACGTCTGAGCTACCTGCAAACTCTGGCGGATGCGCTTTCTGAAAAGCGTCACGTACACGCTCCCAAGCAGACGGGAATGCATTAACCTGTACTGGCGCGGCAACCGGCGCCTGAGGTGGTGCCTGCTGAATCACGGCAATCGCGGCATTTACCGCTTGGGCTACTATAGCAGCAACCTCAGCGGCGTTCAACATGCCCTGAACTGGAGCGGGCTGTGGTTCGGGCGTAGCATTCCTGGGAACTCGTCGTGCACGTCGTGGAGGCATCTGAAATAAGAACAAAGTTTATAAGTTCGCAGTTTATAAACTTAATATAGCTGAAGAACGAAACGTACACAATAAGAGTACAACAGTCCTAAAATATAGGGCTCTATATCAAAGAAAACGTAGCGGAAACATAATAGCCGTACAGATCCTAAAGGACACTAGAACCTGATGCTCTGATACCACCTGTGACACCCCGACTAATTAAACACCGGGTAGCTACTCCTTTATAAAATTAATTCAAAATGCCAAGTTGGCTCAGTTAATAGCATCACTGTCGAAACGTTTTATTTTTACTAACCACCTAGTATTTAAAAAGTAAGTACCAAATTTTATTAAATATGATTAACATGCAACAGAAGTAATGAATAACTAAATAACACCATTCACCATGCTGAAGTAAAACGGATAACCATCACAATATGTAAATAAAACCTGGAGGAAAAAAAAACTCCTCAATACGAATCCCACAACTGATAAGTAAACTGAAATAAATAACTAAAACTGAATACTGAGCAATACATGCTAGAGTCTGAAAACTGAAATGTAAAAATGATGTCACTAAATAGAAATGGGCAACATGCCCTACAACGGATAGATGGTGACTCTGGAATCCAAAAGATAGAAGCGTCTACATGCAAATCCCTGTAGCTTCCACAAGCAGCTACAACTCGTCACCTGAATGAGTATCCTATGCTTGGTGTCCCTGTGGCTGGGCACCTAAAATGGTTTTACAAGAAAATATATTTGAAAGCAAATGGGTCAGAGCCCGAAAGTGGAAATCATTTTAAAAAACCTGCAAGTGCTTTAAAAACATTTAAAACATTAAATGCAAAGTACATGTTAGGACGTGCACTCACATTAAATTCTCACCTCTCGACTAACTGTGCACTCCTAACGTAAGTACCCATCTATAACTACCCTTTCCACTAGCTGAGTGACAACGTAACTAGCTAGACTACCAAAGGTTCTACCCATTTTACTCGGTTCCAATTAACATAACAACGCCCGTAATTAAATAGAGGTTTAACGTAAACTCAGTTACTAATTATGCCATTGATATAATTATCAGTTAACTCGTTATATTCTCAAAACAATACCGTAATATTTTACAACATTAACATGAGGATTTCCATCGATTTAATGCATATTATTCACATCATAAATATACGATACAAGCACCCCGCAATCTAAGCTATGGTGCACACATACTCTGCTATCTATCCCGGTACATCACGTACATAAGGATCACATATTCCGAATCTCTCAGGAATAGTTCAGATAACACAAATCACAAATAGTGGAGGCGAACACAGTCACCATCACATGGGTCACGCACATACCTACGCTCCCATGGTCAGCGGACTTATTAATATCACAATAAGTCTTTCTATGACCTATGTTCATCAAGGTACCAGTCTATATCCCCCCCGTAGGCACACAAGGATTAGAGGGTCCTAAGCGAACGAAACCTCCCGTGATAGCAAGTATGGTAGGTATGTCATACATACAATCCATATATCAATACTAAGTAAACACACATCTTAGTAATATCGTATTATATTCGTAGTACATTTTGCACTCTCGTACTAATTATAATTATCACAACTTATTTTATTCCGGTTCATAATTATACGTGCCATAATTTATCCTCACATCGTAGTAGACACTCACGTCTCAACCCAAACGGTTCATTGAATATAACTCTAGTGTATGATTTACTCATCTCAATAACCCAAAAGTCCCAAATCAATCACTATATCATCAAAGGGATGCTAACGCTACCCTTGAACCAGTTTCCGGGACTCCAAAAGTCAAAACAGTCCAAAAAGGACCAAACTGTCAACTCGTTAGAAGTCTCGTTCGAACGAGGCTTCGAACGAGTTTGGACTGTCAGGTCGTTAGAAGTCTCGTTCGAACGAGGCTGTTCGAACGAGGTCCCAGTTCGTTCGAACGAACTGACTCTTCTAACGATATCTCGTTCGAACGAGATATCGAACGAAAATCCTACTCGTTAATAACGACTGGTCAACTCGTTAGAAGCTCGTTCGAACGAGTTCGTTCGAACGACCTGGGGCTGCTTCTAACGAGATGCCAGTTTCGGCCCAGAACTTCCCAAAAATCGTTTTTCACCATTTTTTACTCCTCAAACCTCTTCTAAAATTCGTTCCCACAATATATTGAGTTCTCTAATCATCCTCAAACATGTTAAGGGACTATACTAACATCATTAAAGGGTTTGATATCATCTAAACATCATTAAATCACAATTTCTACATTAAGTCCCAATTTTCTTCAAGAACATAAACCCTAACTTTTTCCCATCATAAATTCCCAGATTTTAATTCGTTTATACATCACCTAGATATGAAATCTCCGAAATTAAATCTCCCAACAATGTTTCTACATGCAAACCTATCCCAACATTCAATAATAACTTCAAATTTCATGGGTTTTCTTTTAATCTTTCAAGAACAATCAAGATTCTTCAATATCTAACATGGAAAAGACATTCTTCGAATTTAAATGAAATAAAGTCACTTGCCTTGGTTTGATTTCTGAATTTGGTGTGGATTTGGTGTCGAATTTCTGCAGAATTCCTCTCTCTCTCTCCTTCTCCAAGCTTTCTTCTCCAAAAGGCTATGGTGGCTAGGGTTTGCTTTGGAGAAACTTATGAAAACCTAATTTGATAAACCTCCGTAGCTAGTTGGGTTAATAAGGGTTGGTTGGGGTCAATCCTTATCAGATTACAACTCTCAATTTTCGTCACTTTTAATTACCCAAAAATACCAAATTACTAAAATACCCTTTAAGTTACCGGTATGGCCTAAAAATACCCCGGGACCCAAACTATACCCCCGGCTCGTGTTTTCTTACTATCTCGACCCTTCCGGACGCGTTGGCGCACTCAAAACGACCATACGGATTATAGATTTTAAACTCACTTTTAATATCAAAATATTATACCGTGACGCGGCGGTCCCACGCGTCTCAACAAAATTTCCAAATTGCCGTATATAAATCTCACGACAAATTTTATAATACCAAATACATATATAATCATATATGTACATAATCAAATACCAATCGCATCATATTAGTATTTATAACCCGGATTAATTTCCAATTAATACGCATTTAATTAATTAACCCCCAAAATAAATATAGCCAAAAAGTACGGGGTATTACAATCCTTTTAAATGAGATCACGGAGATCATGCCTACGATGCCTCTTTCTTGATACCGTCATGTTGTGGGATCCTATTCACATAACACTTTTGATCGCGATGCGCTCCTTCGTCGGTTGAGAGTTTTACTCGCCTTAGGGTTAGGCGTTCGAGCATGACCCTTGCGCTTGTGTTTGTGGAGCTCTTCATCCATTCTTTTTAGACGATGTTGTAATCTTACATTCTCCTCCTCTTGTAGGTGCGTGGATTCCTCTTATTGATGGAGTTGCTTTTCATAAGCATCTGTAAGCTGCGAGATCAGGGTAGACATGGGTTGATCATTGCTTTGGTTAGAGTGCTCTCCTGGGATCATATCGTGAACTAAGACTGTTACAACTCCTATTGTGATGGACCTCATACCTAACCCTAGGTCCTTGAGGTCTGTTATGATGATTGTCGTTGAATGACAGAGGTGCGTTGTGAGGGTGAGACGTATCTACCTATTGGATTGATTGGATGAAAGACGGAAATATATATTCTCACAAATGATGCCAATTGTAGGTGATAAAATCCTACTAATAGAAGTTCCAAACAAACGAATCCGAATAGGAAAAATAAATCACATACTCATAAAAGAAAAAGTAAACGTGTTTTGACAATGTTTCTATGCCCAGGAGGTGCTTCTTTCTCTTATTATTAAACACTTAGCAATAATAAGAATTACATGCCACTGTTCTCATGGGTGAGGGTTAATTTATAGGGAATGGGAAGGAGATGAGACATATAGGACTCTCAAACTGCCTAAGGTAGTTATGATGTGATATTGTAGATATTTTCCCAAAATTGTCGTTGATCAAACTCCTCCTTATGCCTATCCCAAGTTGTGATCCTTTATCTTAAACTTTTGAATACGTGTTATCCAATCCGAGTAGTTCAGAATCACTCGAATAATTCTCCCACACTTTTCCTAAGTGGTGACTTGAGGTTCGGTATGAGTGACTCCGGGTAGAGGTTGGTGAGGCTTTTTGGTGACCTCTTGGACAAAGACTCAAACATGTTTTGGAAAGGAATTCAGACTATCTATTCACTACACCTAAAACACTTTTTTGTCCCTTTTCACCCGCAAAGGGTTGTCACGGTAAAAAATCTTGACAAAAAAACACGGAGCCGTTGTCAAGGTCTATGACCGTGGCATGACCGTGAGAACAATCTGTTACGGTCGTGTCACGATCAAAGACCTTGACAAGGGTGTTATCATGAACGTGTTAAGGTTTTTTACCGTGACAACGTTGTTTATTGTCACAGTCAAAAACCTTGACAGGATCGTAACAAACAAAGAGAAATTATAACCCTAACCCAAATAGAACATTTCAGTCGTCCTATCAAAACTCTCCCTCCCTCTCTCTCAGGCGACTGTTCTCTCTTTCCCTCAGGTGAAATTGTTCTCTCTATCTCAGGCGACTGCTCTCTCTCTCTCTCTCTCTCTCTCTCTCTCTCTCTCTCTCTCTCTCTCTCTCTCTCAGGTAACCCAAACAAATCCATTCGGTCTAATTTGAGTATTGTTCCAATCGATTTTTTCAATTGATTTCTGTTATGTAGGAATTGTTCCAATCGATTTCCAATTGATAATAATTGATTTCCAAACGATTTCTGTTATGGAGGAGTTTTATTGATTTTTTTATTCTCTCATATATTCTTAAATTGGGTATGACTAATTTCATCAAATATTTTATGGTTGTTTGATGGATTTCTTATTTTTCTGTCATAAGGGTTAATGGGGTTTAATTGTTTTTTATTTTTACAACTTGGGTTTAACTATTTTTGATGAATTTTGGGGGGTCTCTTAACTGGTTGGAGGTATTGATGATTTTTTGGCTTGAAATTAGGGTTTGTTAAAAATGGAATTAGGAGAGTGTTGGTATGTGGGAAAATTAAAGGGTAAAAAGAAGAAAGAGGGTGGTATTTGTTTAATATGAAGATCTTGTATTTTCCAACTTGAAAATAATTATTGTGATTTTTCTGTGGTGACAATTTGTTCATTCTTTTACATGAGTTGTTTATCTTTATATGTTCACGTGAATGTATGTTAACTAATTTTGTTTAGTTATTTTGAAGTTAGACCTTCTGTTGGCTTCTCGATAAGAGACGAGTTGTGGCTGGCGAGTTGTTGGCATCTCAACAGGAGATGAGTTGTGGGTTACATTTTAAAGGTATTCAAGTTTTTAGTAGACCTTCGTTATATGAATTTCGTCTTTCTTATATGAAATTGATCAATTGTCCAGAAGAGTTTTTAATTTTCTTTTGATTATTTGCAAAGGATCACTGAGATTGCTGGTGTGGTTATTTCATTCAGCGCCAATCAAGTATGACGAAAGGAAATGCTATTGATTATTGCTATCATTAGGGTTTTACTTTTTGGTTGTGATTCTGTCGAATAGTGATCATATTATTGTTTAGGGTTTTTGAGTAGTTGTTGACTGATGAATTTGAACATTTAGGTGGCCATTGAGTTAGTTGACCCTAGGAGTTTGTAGCATTTAGGGTATGGATTCATGTTTTTCAATTTAATGACCTAATTTTATGATTAGTAATTATTATCTGGTCCTCTTCATCTGAATATGAATTCAATTTATTTGATTTGATATGAATTTGATTATTTGCTTTTTGATAACTGATAATTGTATTTTTAAATGGGTTGGATATGAATTATAATAATTTGATCTTCTTAAAATATAACTTCATTTTTTCTAGTAAAATAATAAGATATTTTAGTGTGATCTTATGCATGTTTTGTAGGTAGCAATTCCTTTAGTATGAAAATATTTGTCGAAACTATTTTGCACACCCCCAATAAATTCGTATAGGATTGATAATCTAACTAATCCATGAACCATTGGTCTAGAATTACTGAAAGATGAAATGTGTTTGTCACGATCGTGTCACGATCAAAGACACTAACAACGATTGTTTGTTGTCACGATTTTTGACCCTGACACGACCTTGGCAACAAAAACAAAATATGACCCTATCGATTCAGGCGACCAAATCGATTTTGAATCTAGGGGTCGCAATTCGGGTTAATCATGTCATTTTCGGGTAGCGTTGATTTTTATTTTAGTATAAGTTTTAGGTACTCTTAAATCTATACAAGCTAAACGGGTCATGTTCGGGTCATTTCGGGTTATTTCTGTAAACGGGTTATCGGGTCAAAAATTGCCAGCTCTATTTGAATTCATCTTTGTATGTTGGATTTAATCAGTTATCCTATTAATGATATGTTAATTGCATGGAAAATGCCTTCAATAATGATTTTGTGATGATGGATAAGAAGGAGTTGTTTTATAAAATGCTATAAATTATTTGGGGGGTTAAGTTATTATTAATGTGAATATATGACCTCTCAAGTAAATTTGTTCGATGAAGGAAATTAATATACTTAATAATCTGAAATTTATGAGTCAAATGATTTCTTGGAATCCTATTTCTTTTATCGTATGGAATAGAAAGCCAAGCATATAACTAGGGCCAAAATCATATATTTGAGCATTTTGTTTGAATCACTTGAAATGGTATTATTTTTGAGGAAATTTGTCTATGTTTCTTCATATTTAAGTCACAATATAATTTATTATGAAAATAACATTTTCGGAATCACGAGAAAGGGATTTGAAATAATTATTTGAGCCCGATTTCAATAAGTGTATTAATTTGGGGCACCAATCGCGACTATCGATTTTTTTACCATTAAAACATGATCTCTTAGAAATTTTGAATATATATTAAATAGTAAGATGTTTAATATAGTTGTGTTGATATTTTAATTGTATGATCACTTTGCATATTAAGGTCTAAATCGAAAAAATATTCGTTTTTTCAAAAACCACTTGTAAACTTGATTAACATGAAATGACGATTTTTTTTTTACCTAACTTAGCCTTGAAATTTAACATGTATATCTATTATTTAGGTTGAAAACGGAGGTTAGGATTGAGTAGAGGCATCCTAAGTCTTAAATGACTCTAATAGATAAACAAAAGGACTCTAGTGCAAGAAGTAATGCTGTTTTGTGCGAATGTGGTCATCTAGTAAATGGAATAACTTAGGGGTAAATATATGATTAATGAAACTATTTCTTAGCAACATTCATTGGATACAAATGACTAATTTATATGAATCACAATTTTGTCCCTATGCTTATTTAAAGAGTAGTTTGGGCTTACATGTTCTTATTTTATTCACTTTAAACCCTTGTAGGGTTATTATGTGATTACAGATTCATTAACATAATAAAATAGATTTGAAACAATTCTTAGTTTGGTTTATGGTATGAATTTGTATTCTTCTAATGTCGTTAATTTGTATTCTTCTAGGCCCTATTTAGATTCTCAAATTATTTGATTATATAAATTTGTTCATTGTGAATTATTGAATTGTAAATGAGTGAATTTAAAATGAGTCAAATCCAATTTAATGCGATGTTTGGTAAACTCATATTGCTGCAAAGGTTATGTGAGAAAAAAAGATAAAAACAAATTAAGAGAGAGGGGGAGGGGGTGGGAGGGAAAGAGAGAGATGATCATGCATTTTATGTAAGTCCTATTTTAGATGGATGCATTTCACATTTTTTGTGAAATGATCCAATTTCAGATATTACACATGAACTAAAATGGGACAATTAATGAATCATTATATTGATGAAACCAAACATAATTAATGGTTCAATTTGTAAATGGATCAATCTATTAATGAGTCAATTTATAATTTTGGGACAACCAAACGGGACCCTAATGCTTTGTTATTATCGGATGACAATTTAATGCTTTATTCATTTGGATTTGATCAGTTTTTGGGGATTTGAATCAATCTCGGTTGGTTGTTTATATTTGGTTTAATAAATTTGTCAAACTAATTCATTATTTATATTTTTAAATCATTTTCTCATATATATGTTTCTACTAATAATCATTTTTGCAGGAAATTTCTTCATCAGGGCGTCTGGGAAACAGGGGTGAGGAAGTCTCGTCTAGCACTAGGCCCCCAAAGTGGGGCAAGTTGGGTATTTTAGTGGAGAAACCATGACCTTACAAGCTAGGGTCTTGTAATTGCTCAAGATGATTATTAGACCCGAGTACGCTGACTAGAGGAAGGTGCCCCGCGAGCTTAAAATGGCCATTTAGGGGCATTACATGTACTTGTTTGATCGAATAATATTTATATTTTATAATTTAAATACTACTAACACCCTTTCTTTTTGTTTTTTATTTGTTTGACAGGAACAATTAGACTTGCCCCCACAAGAATGAGACTATACGTTGGAACAACTAAAAGATCAATGGAAAATGTGGAAGAAAAATATACGTGTGCGGTGTTTTGGCCGGGACCAGGAGTCCTTACGATGTAGGGATATGGTACCTAAGAAGGAACCAATCTCATTGGCAAGGATATCAGATAGACAATTGTCCTCTCGTGAATCGGGGAGGTAAAATCGGGCCAAGAAGATCGACGTGCACTACTCCGGGCATACGTTTTACGCCAAGGTGGAGAGGATGGTAAGTTTTGAATGCTATTTCATTTTAATTTAATTTTATTCTATTTAGTGATAATTATACACAAATTCAATCTTTTTGAAATATTTTATTTCAGGAGACGGGGAGTGGTCGTGGGCGTAAGCCACATAGGTTCGATGCTTATGTGGAAGTTCGAACGAAGAAAAGGAAGGAAAATGAGGTGAATCCGACCGTGGCCGCCTATATTATAAGTTATAATTTTAAATACGTTATTAAAATTAAAATTTATAATCACATAGTTTTTTATTAATTCATCTAATCGTGTACTTTTTGTTATTTCAGGAAAAACTCAAAGTGGTCCATAGCTCAGAGAGTGATGCCGACAAGGCATCTTTGAGTACGAACGCATGCGTCACCAAAATGGCCAAAATGTCACCTTTCAGCCGACCACCCTTAGCCAAGTGCTTGGGCAGGATCAAAAGGGTCGTACTCGGGGGATGATCTCTCGGATGGGGAAGTTGAGGCTCATCGGGATCTCATCGAGAAACACTGGGCTGGCATGCAAGGTGGACGAGTTGTAGACCAACAACGCCGAGAAGTTTGAGAATCTGGAGAAAACATTAATAAAATATTTTCATTTGTCAAGCATTCTCTTCAAGGCCAAGATGGGTCCAGCTGAGGTAAGGGAAAGGAAAAAGTGGTGGATGAAGGGACCACTACTCAGTCTTTCTCACCCTCACCCTCACTGATATTCCCCTTATTTCTATATGACATATTCGCCACCTCCACCCATACCCCCCTCTTCCCAACTAGGCCATTTACAATTGGTTGGGATAGAGTGTATTTAGTAGACTTATAGGGTGGAAATATAATAGCTAGGGGGTTGAGGGTCCCGAAGATACACCTAGGTTTCTTGGTGCATAACCGTCCATTGCAACCACACGAGGCTCGGGTTCACGTCATAGAAGTGTTGGTGGAAAAAGATAATGAAGCCGTGTGGTTGAACGAATAGTGCGGCGTACGAACTATTGAGGGTTATGCCAATTTCTTATGTAGTATGGCCTAGCTTTTTCCTTCAAGTTGATAATGAATAAACAATACGTAATAATTTGATTATTATTTGTTTAGTGTTTGATTACTATGAATATTGAATGTTGTTTAGTGTTTGATACTGAATGAATATTGTATGTCATAGTTTCTTATTTTTATATGTTTAATGTTTGATTATTAAGGTTTTTGAACGTTAGTTGCTGTTATTTCTTGAGAAAATATGTCATATATTTACTTTTATAGCTGATAAGATACTGCTGGGTAGTGGCAGTGGCCCATCTGCCCAGTAGTTTTTTAAATACTTTTGCCCAGATTTATCATGGACTTTGATCATGACCAGGCCGTGACAAGGTCTAACTTGTCACGGAGTTTGACCGTGACTCATTGGTGACAAGGATACCTTATCACGGACTTTAACCATGGCATGTTCGTGGTAGTTATATTGTCACCCCGTGCCGTGTCTTGAGCTTGTCAAGGTTTTTAAGTGTGGCACATCCGTGACAAGGCCAAAATTGTCATGAACTTTGACCGCGACATGTCCGTGACAAACTTGTTGTCACCCCGGGCCATATCATGATTTTTGACTGTGACAAGGTTGACTTGTCAAGATTTTTGACCTTGACAAGTGGAAAGTTTTGGTGTAGTGATTATATGGATTATATTGAGTATAATATACTCTTACAATCTCCCCCTTTGTCGAATTCAGAGAAAAAACATAAAAAGAAAATTACAAGCAAAGGAAGGAAATCTACCCTTTTATGACTCGCTTGGCCAAGGGTGTATACAAAAATAGAAAATTATATTTTGTTACAAGTAACTAATCACTAGATGAGACTCAACCATCTTAATGGATCAAAATAGGTTCTTGCAAAAATACTCTTTTGTCACACAATACCAAACTCATCAAAATACCAACGTGAAAGAATAAAATAAGAAAATATGATAAATATGAATATATGAATATATATAGAAGAAAATGAACATTATATTTATCTAAAATAAATCCCCTCAATTATATAATCCTTCTCAATAAAAATGATATAGCCACAAACAAATCTAAGCAACCAATTATGCTTTGAAAACGATACTCCCACTATCTACAAACTTCTCCCCATTCTTTTTTCACAGAAAGAGACACAGGAAGCACATAATGGAATAACATACATGAAGCATTCTAAGAGATTAAAATATGCTAATCAAACCAACAAATTGATAATTATTCATGTACAGAGTGAATAATTATGATGGAGTCTAGACAAGATATAATCATGAGGATAATAGGCCTAGGAACTACAATTTTAACCACACATGGAGAGGTAAAATATATCATGCAAAGATATATAGATAATGTTATAACAAAACAAGCATTAGAATTTAAGAGTTACAAGGATATACTCAATATAAGTTAAATCCAATAACTCTAAAACAAATAAATAAAACCCAAAATAAAAATAAGTTACTTCAGTTCTTTTTTCTTCTTCAAAGTCTTCAACGTACACAAGTCCATAACACTATCATGAACATCTTGCAAGGTGCCTCCGACATTCTTCACTTGAGCATGAAAGGTGTGTAGGAAGTCATCGCAGAAAGAGGAACACGTTGAATTGAAGGAAGAAAACTGGTTCCTAGAGTCCTCAAAGATGGGTGGAAAGCTAGAACGTAATTGTGTAGATGACCCAGAAACATTAGAATCTAACTCATTTTTAGTCAAATGGTATATAACAGATGAACGTGATGTAGGGGTAGTATGAGGATCGAATTGAAGGATGACATGAGGTGGTGTGGGCGATCCACTATAGTCACCAAGATGAATAATAGACCGATAATAGGATTATATGGTCAATGAAGACTCAGGCTTTTTCTGAACTTCACATGGAAGAATAGGAACCCAAACTCTAAAAGCAAGCGAATGATCAAAGGACCTAAGGGCAAGATGAGAGTTATCTTATCGTCCTTAGCGTGAGAAAATATTGTGTCCAAGATCAAAGGACACAAACACATAGCAACACCCAACCCAATGGTATACAACCATTCTGCATGTTTGAAAAATATGTTATGGGGGTGGTATGTGAGAAAAATACATGAGAACGCAACCATATTTAAATATAAAAATCCTTAGCAAGAAAGGCTTGAGGAAATTTGAACCACGTCCAAGACTGACAATGGTTGCCACTAAAAAAATGATCAAATCCAGTTGAGACAGTTCACCAATACTCGACGTGTAAGTAAATTTGGGGCAACATTATACTGAGAAATTATTATGGTTGCTTATCCACTCGAAAGAGATTGCAACACATACTCCCCTCACTTCAGCAGATAAAACTCCAGAGCCTAAGTGATCATTTCCATCCACAAGAGCTGAAATAAATTCTCTCTCCATCTTAGGGGTAACAAGGTCCTCTTTGAGAACAAATTCTAGTCCACTTTCATTTCTCCATGAATTTGAAAACACGAGTGTCAAAAAGTGAAGCCAAATGAACTCATATCTCCCAATGCACATATTGTGTAGAGAAAATCTCATTAAATCTATAATGGACGGAGGAAACGTGAGCGAGATTTTGAAGCCATAGGTAATAACCTAAAAAACACACACACCAAGACATCAAATCACCTAAATCCTATAAAAATGGTATAATCAGAAGATAAACCAAGGATCATATATTAAAATATGAGAGATAATCTCATGAATGACAAGAAGTCATACACTTATCAAATCAAACACATACAGACAAGAGTATAAAACCCCTTAAAAATGAGTATAACAAATCTATACACACTAAAATCAAGTTAAGAGAATCAATTTTATCTCATGCCAAGTAAAAATCATCAATCATAGAAAAGAAATGATCGAAATCCATTAAAATAACTAACACCAAGCCCTAACTCTATAAATGGATTAAATATGAAAATCTAGGAGAGATGAACTTACTAAGATGATGTTTGACTACTAGAATGAGGCTAGGAACACCTAAAAATAAATTCCAAGATACTAAGATTGGAGTAAGGTACAAGGGTTCTAATGATGAAAAGGTGCTTTGAAAGATAAAATGTATAAAAGTTATGAAATCTCAATTTGGGCATTATTAACAAGCCCATAATCGCTCGCTGCAGTGATGGGTGTATCGCTGGTCGCGAGGCTTCATTGTAGTGAATTACTAATAACAAAGGTCGCAAATTTTCTAGCAAAATAGATATATGCAAAACACAACACACACAAAAGGAAATGTTCATAATTGATTTCTTAGATTTAGGCATGCACATTTTGATCCCAAAAATTCCACTTAGAATCATCGAACAAGCTTCAAAAGATCATACAACGGTTCTTGGTTATGTCAAATACTCTACAAAAAGATTGATTTTGCATTCAAAGGCCCAAGTTCAAATCAAAGCCACATAAAAGATAGATTGATTCAAATACATAACTCGTGATAGAAAAGTGAATAACATTAGCATTAACCTATAAAATAAAGAATGAAGATCAATGTTTGAACTTAATTATGAAAAATTTGTCCTTATGAAACAAAGAGAAAGGCTTATTTTCCTTGAAAACAAATAATATTTTCAACTACTATTTTTTTCTCCCTCAAATGTCGATTTATGATTAAAGCTTTTTTGCATCTAATATCTTTGATGTTACTCAAATTTTGGATAGATAAAAATCTTTGTGACATCGCTTTTTGAATCAATTTTGCATATGGAGGATCTTGCTCGTTCATTACAGAGGGTGGGGAACTCTTGCCAATATAAGGTAGTTCACACAATTCCAAAGTTTCACCCCTTACCAAATCATCACACTTAATTTGAAAATATATGTATATTTTCAACTCTAACTATGATGATAAAAATCTCTCATACACAAAAGGATTAACAACCACACCCATTTTTAAAATATCGCATAAAACTTTTTATTTCTTATAGAAGTACAAAATAAATCCCTTCATTTTATTTTTTTTGGAAATTTCTCAAGTTATAGTGTTGTATAAAGTGCACGAGTTATGACAAATATTTTAAAATAGCAAGCTTAATTTACCAAGGCATTTCAAGCTATGAAATTCTAAACATGGAGTATAAAAGTCATAAACAAAACCGTTTGTACAATAACTAAGCATGTATGTTTGTATTTAAGCTCATGGGATAAAATAATACCAAAGGTTTACACCATGTTAATACAAACCAATGAGGTGTTGACGTATAATATTTAAACTGACAAAAATAGACAAATTATAATATAAAAATATAAAATAATGGGTAACGTGCATGTGCGACAATTGCCATATGTTGGGATGTATTATTCAAAATTGGTACCTACCCCAATTCAAATTGAGGCGTTACCGCACCAAAGAGAAAAAAACTCAAATGTGTGAGTGACTAGCAATGCCAGAAGTGTGTGCTACGTGTGTATCTACGACTCAAATGCAAGCCGGTCGCTCAAGTAATAACCTAGTAAGACGAGGTCGAATCCTGAGGGAATAGGTCGTAAAATGATGACGTTTGTAGGGTTGGCTTCTTAAATCTAAATTTTGACTCGAGAAAGAAAGAAAAGGTGACGATTTTGTAATTTGAGAAATTTCTATTTATTTACATAAATAAAATTAAGCAAGTGAAAATTAATCTACTTGAAAGCAAAAACATAAACTTTTGGTTTTGAAAACATTTTTGGGAAAATGGGGTTGAGATCTAATCCCCCGAACCATAGAGTATATCCGCAAAACGTAAGTCTCTACAAAATTATTTAATTAATTAAAAGAAGAGCTCAAACTAATTCTAAGCACCAAATATGTTTGGGCGTTATCCCGCGCCACAATTGGTCAACAAATTAATTAGTGCGAATGATAAATTTATTGACACATATAATGTATCCTCAAACACTCCGGTTGCTTTTAACAAACAAATTTAAGAGGCCCATAATATTATTTTCGATTAATGTATCAAACTCCAATGATTAATTATTAAATGATGTTGAATTTTACATTTAACTATGAAAACCCTAAGTTGGGTTCATGTTCCCCAACCCACTAATGGTTTAGTTATACATGAATTCGAATTATGCGCTAATTATCATCATCATGCAAGTGTTCATAATTAAATAATAAGAGAAAATAAATGGAAATTTTATACCAGGTATGATGAATCAGAGATGCAACAATAAAGCTTCATACCAATGGAAGAATTTCAGAAAATAGAAAATCTTCAATTAATTTATATGATGAAAGGTCCAAATTTTGTTCACCAATCAATAATTGTTAAATTAGTTGCATAACAAAGTGTAGAATAATGATAATTAGACTCGTAAGTTACTTGAATAAGTGCCAAAATTTGGCCAAAGAGGTAAGCATTGACCCAAACTACTTTAGATAAATGTAGGAAAAGATAAGAAATCCCATTGGAGACCAAACCCTGAGACCACATCGAACCCTTAGGCAAAGATAACCGGTTTTATCCCAGAACCGAATTGGTTCGGTCGTTGGGTTTGATTTTTCTTCTTTAGCTTTCTTATTTTTCTTTTTTGCAGTTTTACCCTGAACGTCTCTTCAACTTTAAATGGTCATAACTTCTAGGAGCCGTTTCTTCCTATGTTCTTGTGAGATAGATCTCTTTATCTTTCATGGGGCTCCTTCTCGTAGCTGAAAATTTACCATTTTTCCCTTGACTTTTCTTTATAGTAAAACTTTCATTGTTTCGACCTTTCTCTTCTGTACAATTGCATAATTAAGATGTAAACACATGAGAAATACACAAAATACAAAATACTTGCAAAAAAGGTTAGTTGCAATAAATATGAGATAAATTCGGGATAAATGTGATTTTCGAGATTGTAAATATACTAAAATTAGAGGGATAAATATTGAATATTCGTGCCGAATAAAACCCCCTAAGTTAGAACGTTGCTAGTTCCGAGCAATGTAAAAGAATCAGAAATAAGCTCTATGAATACCTCTTATCAACTATGGGATAGAATACCTTTTTTCGCTGGAACGCGATTGCATTTAGCATATGAAACAAGCCGTTAAACCGTTAGGATACCCTAGTAGGAGGAGTTGTGTCTCGTGAGGGTCTGTAGTGAATTACCCATTAAATTCATTTTATACCACATGGTAAGACTAAACAAAAATCAAAATAATTAAAATTCGTATAATTTAAATTTCATAAAAATAATCACAACATATTATTATTCAATAAATCTCAATTCATAGTGTGTGTGTGCGAAGTCAAAAATTAACTAACAACTTCCATTGATTGATCATTACATTGTGATTTTCAAAAAATTTCTTTGATTTAATTTCTCACGGAATGCACTCACAAACGAATCACTTGGATAGTGGTTTTTTATCTCGGTGTGAGCAAAATTAAGAGTAAATGTAATGGACACGAATTCACGCATACAATTTGAAAAACAAAATTTTTATGGTGAAAAGCTCTCATGAACGGATTACGGTCATTGAAAAATGGAAAAACGTCATTCTTTATTCACACCGTTTTATCCATTTATTATATTCTTGTATTTTTCGGTCTGCACACAGTGATTGACTTCGTTATTCGAACTCGATTCTGACATTTTCGGGTTAAGATATTTTGGGTACTAATTCAAATTCTGAAATTTTTTGGAGTTGGAAAATTATCCTGTAAATGTCTGTTGGCACTTTTTGATCTTTTGATCATTTGTCTTTTTTTTTCCATTTCATTTCATTTCTACTTTTCCTATTTATTTCAATTTTTATTTGAGCGTTTTTATATTTTTTTGCCCCCTTTTTTTAATGTACCATTTAGACTTAATTTTTAAAATTTTCAATTTTCACAAATCCAGACCAATTTGGCTTTTTCGGGTTAACAAGTGAAAGGGATACTATTTTAGGCTCAAGTTGGCTTTCAAAAGTTGGATATGTTTTTTGGAATTTTTATGGCTAATATTTTTGGGTGAACAAACGATAACCTAGCCTCATATGTCCGAATTACTAATCAATTTACCGTATACGTCTTGAGATTAATTTTTTTTTTGTTTATGAGACATTTTTAGGTGTGTTTTCCAAACCACATCTCCACTCACTTCCTGTAATCGATCAAACAATGATTTAGAGATCAATGAAGATTTTATCATTGAAGGAACTTTTGAGTTATTAGTTACCCAACCCAACGACCGAACAACCTAAAATAACATGCCGTTCTAATACCAAACCCATATGTAGCCCATAGGAATAAAGTTTATCTGTTAGTTCTTTATTTCGTTACCGTCACGATATTAGGTGAATCTCTTATATTATGGATTATATAATTTATAGTGACCTCAAACCTAAAATACGTCTCGTTAAATAACAAAGGTACTACTAACGATATTGTATGTCAAGTCTACCAGCCGAGGGCTATCTTGTGCCGCAATGTATTATACACCTATAGTATATAGGATACAATAATCCGTAGTCGTAAACATGTAAGTATGCATCCCTACTACACGTTATATACCTCTCGGGTATAACACATAAAGCTATACAACTATCTCTAGTACCGCAACATATAATAACATCTGGTAGGAGAAATACAATCTTTACATCTAACAAACTCACATAGGTGCAACCCCCGGCATGTACGACTAAATGGGTTACTCGCACGAATGCACATAACGAAGGCCTATCCATATTTCCTTAGGGATCACTCGTGCATACTGGGCAGGGTTATATGTAGTCCTACACCTATAACCTGTAAACATCAACAAGGGATAATCATTACGCTTTCCTGTCAACAGTATAGACTATCGTACTCAAGCCTATACAATGACCATAAATCGCATATCTAATGGCTATAAGATGACAACCCCAGTGTATTCCCCCAATAGTATCTGGAAGAAAATGACCAAGGTAGTTTATAAGTGAATTGTAAGGTAGTTTGTAATTATTTTCTTCCAAAGTTCATTTAAAGTTTTTTCCTTTATGTTTATTTTCATTTACTTTCTTGCTTTACATTTTTCTAGTGTAATTCTTTACTTTTCCCGCACCTTACTTACGTGCAATCCTTTACTTAAACACATTTTCTTTTCTCTTATTTTCAAAGTTGCATATTTATTTCAACTCATGAAATTTACTTTTTCTTTGTACTAGTTAATTATCATAATTTAAAACTCACATCAAAGTCTTCCCTAAGAGAAACACAAGTCTTCTTAATTGCAGCATAAGACGTAACAAAATCACATGTTAATTTTTATTTGGCTAAGATCTTTAGTTGACAAGACCATAAATCTTGTCTGCATGCTTGCAATCCTAATTATTCACCAAGCCAAGTGAAAATAACCCAAACACCTAACAATCATAGAAGACCAATATTACACAAGGCTAAAATCTAATTTATGAACAAAATAAAAAAACACATCCTAAAGAATAAAAATAGAGAAAATAGAGGAAGATTCATATTAAAAAAAGTAAACCAAAACTCTAAAGAACCTATAAAAATCCTAACTTTGCTTAGTAAAGGACGAAGAGTTTGCTTTAGCACGATCTCTTAAGGCTTCTAACTATGCTCTATCTAAGATGTGTTTCCTAATCCAACTAGATTCAATCTTCAAAGGATTGGATTTTGAAACCATCTTGAGAGGGTGGTCACCATTTTTCCATTTTCCTTGGAAACCTTTTTAGGGTCTTCTACCTTCTTCTCCTCCTTCCTATCGACATTTCTACCACTCCTAAAGTCACATAAAGGTAATGTGGGTTAAAAACATAAAACTCTTTAAGGAATCTTATCTTATGGTAATGAGTACACTTGTAGTGTTTTAGTTCAATTGGGTCGACAGGGAATTTGAGTTGTTTCTTCCTAAGTCTAAAGAAAAACTCTTTCAAGTGTCCCTCTTCATTGCATTAAGAGCACATGAACGTCACCTTACTTTGGTTTTCTACGGATACATCACTAGTTAAAGAATCACCAATGGTATATAGAAATTTAATTGCGATTTAAATACGACTTGGCTAGACATAGAGATTTCACCAGCAATGAACCTAAAATAAATTTAACCTTGGATGGTGGGTTGATTATAAAAGCATCTTATTCAACTTTTAAGACGTATCCACAAAATCTATCTTAAGAGTGGATGCGGATAGTAGTTCAATCTCAAGTAAAGAGATTTTGTTCTCAAAGTCTATCCTTGAGCTTTCACTATCATATGAGGACTTTCTAAGGAACTCTACCCCAAGTCGAAGAAAGTCGTTAATACTTGACTCTAAATATGGTTCACTATAGACCACATGTTGAGCATAAAAAAGTATAAAATTACTCTCACTCACTGTAGACCTTTCATTTTCAACATTGGCTAGCATGGTGCAGAATTCTATATTTCGCCTTTTGAGGTTTATGAATTCCTCATAAATCTCAACATACTCGGCTTGAACATCATTTTCTTCTTCCTTAATAGGATTTACAGAGGTGTTATAAATAATCCTTTATTCTCTAACCGGTTGAGGAACACCAAAATCCTCCAAGTCATCTAACTCATCAAATTTTTCTCTTGCCATAAAAGTAGGTGTGGCAATTCGAGTTAGTCGTGTCATTTTCGAGTCGCGTCGATTTTGGTTTGAGTATAAGTTTTGGGTACTCTTAAATATATACAATCTAATCGTGTCATGTTGGGGTCATTTCGGCTTATTATCGTAAATGGGTTATCGTGTGAAAAATTTCCAGTCCTACATAAAAGTGAAATATATACTTCTTTGAGAGTCATCATTCGAGTCATCATCATTAAAAGTGTCTTGATAAGCGTTCTTTCCACCACTTTGATTCAAATTCGAGGGTCATTATTTGAAATATGTCCTCGATGATGACAAGTAAAATAAGTAATGGATTTTGGAGATTCAACCTTCTTATCTACACTTCATTGACCAATTTTAAATCTAGGAGGATAACTTTGGGGAGTGCCTTTAATTTGAAATCACTTTTGCCAAGTTTTGGAATTTTTTTTAGTGAGGAAGGCCATATCCTTGTCACTAACATCAAGGGAACTCAAACTAGGAGATGCCTTCTTAGCCTTAAAAGCTCGATTTTTCCCTTTAGGAGGCATTACTTAGTGATATAAAGTTTTTGCCTCATAGGTTTGGAGAGAGCCAAATAATTCATCAACACGCATTGATTTTGAGAGTAAAACCCTAACCTAATCAATAGCATCCACTTGTCTACAAAACCTACTTGGTAGAGACCGTAGGATTTTATCATTAATTATATCCTCTTTGATTGTCTTCCCTAAAGAAAATACGGAGGTCACTATGTCGTTCAGCTCAGCATATAACTCGTTAAAAGTTTCATTCTCCTTCATGGTAAGAAATTCAAAATAGGTGGTCAACCATTGAAGGTTGGAGTTCTAAAGGGTTGAGATGCCTTTAGAGGTCCTTTGTTAAATTTCCCATGCCTTCTTAGACGTTGTACACGTGAAAATACATCTAAACATAGTGGGGACATGCAACCCAAAATAAAGGTAAATTCCTTGATGTTCCACCCATTCTCCTAAAAATTATTGTCATCCAAACTAGATCTAACCTTGTCTATTGGTACATAATTGATAATAACCATGGAACAAGTCCATCCTAAAATAGCAGTATTCCTTATTCTATCGTCCATGGACATCAAGTGTGTGAACATTTGGGCTTTCCATTGGGAATAATTATTAGCATCAAATGGAGGAGGTCAGAGGTTTAAACTTCAATCCATTGCACACAAAAAGGATCTAAACCTTGGTTATAACACCTAAAATGTTGAATACCCTCTTTGATACCATTTGAGAGTGTGCTTCTCCACGGTAACTACCCAAATAAAAACTAATTCACCTAATTCAAGAAAAAAGAGTACTAATTTGTTATTACAAAGGGGTTAACAATAAAAAAGTCTATGTGGAAAAATATTTTACTAGATTTCATTATCCAAATTTTATCTTCTTAATTAATATAATGATTCTAAAAACACGAAAAAAGTAAAATAAACACAAGACTGGATGTATGATGGAAAAACATACCAATACGAAAAAAATTGGGTTGATAAGAATGAAAAATACACTATGGTAGAGTGTTATAACTAGAACATAAAGACTTACACTCCCGATGCTATGACCGACTCGAAAATCTTTCACATCATATCCTTCGAGTAGAGTGCCGAAACTGAAGAATGCTACACAACTGCCACCCTTTTTGGTCCTCGATCAATATTGTCAAATCAACCGCCAAAAATTTATTCTTTAAAGTTGAAGAAACGTTTTCCAAGATTGTAACCTTAAAGCAACCAAAAACATTTCTCCAAGGTTTTTGAGGGAATCCTAAAGGTTTGTGATGGTGTATTATAAGTATATGGTGCTCAAAATCTCAAAATAAAATTTTCAAGCCAAGAAAGATGAAAAATCTACTCACGAACAAAATATTTAGAAATTTTTTGAACACAAAGATGAGTAAATAAATCTCTAATGTTTTCTCAAGGAGAAAACCCCAAAATCAGTGGTTTCAATAACTCAAGGAAGACGAGTGAAAAATAAGATCTCAAATATTTTGAAATGTTTTGACCAACTAAAATATTTTTTAAAGCTCACTCTTGGTATGGAAGATTGTTGAACACATAACCATATGGCCTTATATTGCTAATAGGTTAGGTGTCACACTCATATGGTGTCAAGTCATCACTTGTAATCTAAAATCAATAAAAAATATGTACTTGTTATACAAACCAAGAAGATCTTAAATAAAGATCTTGTAAAAAAGGTTCTTTTGGCACTGTTAGGCTCGATCAAGATTTCCAATATGATTTGCCAAAACACATTGGGTTCTTGATTTACCTATCCGAAAAGACTCATCAACGTTCAATAGTTGAAAGAATATTTTTGAACATCCTCCTTATCTCATATATCACATTTTTGGATGAAAGGTATGTTAGAGAATTCCCACAGTGACATCACATGTTTTTACAAATAATTTTCAAAATATCTTGGTAAAAACTTTGTGTGTGTAAATCTTGTAGTTTTTTCTACCTTGATTTTCTTGTGTAAAATGTTTAATAAATAAGAAAGCAAGAAAAAATGAGTGAAACATACCACTTTTCCTGCAACGACATTCTGCCTCACTGAAGTGAAAATGGTAGAGTATCTTTGGCAAAATATTTGGGTACTGGCTTGAGCAACTGCTTCGCTATAACATCGCCACAATGATTTTTTTTACTGAAACAATGATTCCCTTATTGGTCACCAAGTCCCTTGAAGGCTCCATTAGAAATCTCTGGGCAAATGCAAGCCTTGTATCGCTGTAGTATCACCACAACAAGGATTTTCCTCATTACGGTGACTCTCCAGCAACACGTATAGGTCTATGAATTTGTCATAAAGATCTTCTAGATTTTTGTGCAAAAATATGCTATCTGATTGCTGATTAGACTTGATAGTCCCCAACCACTCTCTCACTCATGCCTTGTGTAAGGGATATGTTAATTGGCTTTTTTTGTTAATGGGTAAATTAATTTGAGTGATTTTCCTTATTTAAACCTTCAATGCTATTCATTTCCAAATAACCCTCTCATATATTTCAAGTGGAAGATACCTAGAGAGATTTTTTGTGTGCATTATTTTCTTCTTCCTTTCGAAGGAGATAATAATACATTTGTGAAAAAGAGTGAACCCAATTTCAAAATATAGTTCATATTTTTCTCTTTCACTTATTTACATTTAATCATCTCTCTTTTTAGAGGTTGATTAATGTCAAAGAAGATGAAGGATACTGGTTGTTACACCGTTGCTGTATAATTGCTCAGCTTTTGAAATTAGTATTAAGGCTCTTAATGGGTCATCATACCTTAGATCCATAATATATTTTGAGCTTATACTTTTTATATGAATGAAAACCCCAAATTGTTTGTACATAAACACTTATCCCCCAAATTTTTTTGGGAGTGGAAGTCAAAAAGTTAATCTGTTAAGGGTCCTGAGATCTTAGATTCATAATTGAGCTTGAAAGTGAGAGTTTTGTACTTAAAAATCATTTCATAAAGGGTTCTAAGACCTCCAAAACATGTTTTACTAAGGATGAAAGCCTTAGGATGAAGTTTTAGTTTTGCTGAAGGTCCTAGGACCTTATAACTAAGGAATTTTATACCATCTTTAGACCCCCAATGGGTCATATGATTTCTAGACTTGGGAGTTCTTGCAACATGAAGTGCCCTATAAGAGAGAACTTATGTTTAGGTAATAAGAGGAAATGTTAATTTCTCTCGTCACCTGGGTGTTAATAATAACACTGATGCATAACCTTTATAGATGGTAATGTGAAAATAGAGTTTGTAAGAGCAATAGTCAATAGGATCGACAATGAAAGGAAACTACACTCTGGGCGAGGAAATTAGTTGAAAAGAACACATGAAATAACGTGGTTCACCCAACTTTGGCTATGTGCACAATTGATAGATTTGTATTCCACCTTAGAATGATAATCAGTGCTTTTAAAAATGCTTAAATCCCAATCAAACTCTAAATCTCTCTAAGTGTTAATAGTATTTTTTTTAGAACTCTCTTTTGGAATCTCTTCTCAGTATATCTTTTCTCCTCTCTGCTTGAGTTCTCTTGTTCTTGTTTCAATGGGAAGAGATAACATATATAGTGTCTTTTCTTCGTGGGACCTTGAGCCCCAGTCCCCTATCTTGGAAATGCCACTGCGGGTAAACCGCACCAAAATATCTAGTGGGGGATAGTTTGATTAATCACGACATAAAGAAACCTCAAAGCATGGAATGAAATATTATTCTAATAAAGCATGCTGATCGCATTGTCCAATAAATCTAAATATTTTATCGACATGGGATCATGTGAAAAGTGGAATATTCTTTCATTTTAAATATTGTTTTCATCATTTGTGAATTTTTACAGGTCACGAGTATGATTATTCGTGTAAGCTTGTGATTGGTCGGGGTATGTTCCCTCGAGTGAGCTAGTTACATAGTGTTCTTGATCACGTTTAGCTCTATCATCCTCTGTGTTATCGCATGCAGTTCCTTCAGTGACTTTAACTCCGAGCCTCTTTGGTTTTGCCAACATTTTTGTCAACATTCTTAAAGAATCTTATCTCTGAGTAAGGAATTCTACAATAAGTCCCTCCTATATTTTTCCCCTCATAGGGAAATTTTTTGTGTATGCAAGAAGTTTCTCTATGAAGTACGTCCAATTTTAGTGTTCCTTTTTGTAATCTCTCCATTTTTTATTTTAAACTGAGGAACCTTCGTACGATGAAGTTAAAATCGAACCTTCAATGCACACGTGTCCCTTTCTGCCTATTTGTGCTTCACATGTTCAACGTTGATCATTTGCATAACTTGGCATTAAATGCTAAGATCATTAATTCTGATACTACTATCACTCATTGCCACATGTAGATTTGTTATAATCTTTGAGTTATTGGTTTGTGTAAACATCATTTTTCCCCCAAAATTCAAAAGGTTGCTTTGTTTTTATGAACTGTCAAAGAGGCAACTGAAACTTCTATAGTTTTTTTCAAACCCTATAAAGGCTTTTCTCTGTCTTCTCTTTCCCACTCTCCAAACCGCTTTCTGTTATTAACGTTTAGTAAAGCTTTTCTAGAAAAGCTTTTTAAAACCTTATTTTCCATAAATTTCTTCTTCAAGCAAACTTACAGAAGTTTTCAGTGACATCTCAGGTGTTTCTCCGTCGTCTAACCTATCCAAGAGGGAGGATCTTTTTACCAGTCACCATCGTGATCTTTTCTTTGGTTTAGGTGATAATTTTTTGAAGAAAGTAAGTTTTTATTACGCCCTTGAGGGGGATGGAGGGCCCATTCCTAATGGATGAGGAACTAGAGGATCGCAATGAAGGCGGTAACCTACCCCCTTATGGTATTTTAAGGTTCCGTTTAGACATGGGTGATTTTCATTATTCCATTTTTGAGTTGAAACACTAGGAGGTTCATAGGAGGGTTTTGCTATTTGGACTTCTTACATCTACAAGAAGTATGAGGAAGTTTTTTTAAGTGTGGGTCTTTGTAACGTGGCTTACTGGTTTGGGGATTTAATCCTCTCCAAGCACAACCCAACTCTTCTCTTGCTTGTCTCTCAATGGAACTATTTGACTCACACTTTTGTGGAATCTTAGGGTGAGTTCACAATTACTTTTGAGATGTTTTCTAGGTACATGGGATATAACCCTATTGTTCTCTCCCTTACAATGATAAACCTCTAAGTGATAAGGAATTTGAAACTCGAATGGAGGTAGATAAAATTTTTATAAGTGCTTCGGTGATTCTTCTAAAGTAACCTTTACTCAGTTGACCAATGGTTTCTAGATGGTTCCACCTAAGTTAATAAAGGAGCAAAAAAAGAAAGGTCAGAAACAAAATTCGTGGGTCTGATGCATCATTTGGGCTTGACAAGGATCAAACTTCCGAGTTAGATGCCTATATTTTATGCCCATTACGTCACTTCTTTGTTCCTGGAAAACCTAACGATCAACCACAGAGGGACTTGATCAATCTTGCGGTTAGGTTTGCTCATGGAGTGAGCATTCTTTTGGTTGATATAATATTGGGTTCACTATACACTTGGATGCGTAGGACCCATTTTGACATGTCTTGTTCTGTGGGAAGATATGATGTTTCCGATTTTGACAACACCATTCTCTTAAGGGGGGATTCCTTTACAACAGGTTTCCCAACATTACTCCTATAGAACATCCCATGTATAAATTCTTAGATGTACTAGGTGATTGCATTGGAATCACAAGAAAAACAAAAAAGGCTTTCTTCATGTGATAGATATTTATAGTGATTTCATTGCGAGACCTTATGCTGAGGAAACTCTTGCCAAATTATGGTAATTTTTTATGGATGAAGCTTACACTTTCCGTTCCATCAATTCTGAAGCATCTATAGGTGATGATCCCTCGCTGGATGTAGTTTTCTACTTACACTCAGTCGTCTTCCATCTACTACTGAGTGGGAAAGAGAGTGAAGCTTATAACCTCCACCATTGTGGGAGACAAATTAGTTTTGAGCAAGGAATTGCTCCTTCACTTTGCCAAATTAGTAAGGTTAATGATTATTTTTTTACCTAATGTCTTCACTTCACATGTCCAGGTGTCTTTGCTCTGTGTGCAGAGTTTGATGGTAGAATGGTAATTCCTTCTAAATAAAGGTAGAACGACTTTTTCATGAGATGGATATTCTATTTTTGGCATTTCTAGCTTAAACGTTTTAAATCTTTTATTACAACTCAACTCATTTATCCCGTCGTGGAATCTTTGGGGACTAATGATCTTGGCCTAAAAAATAGTTCAATTGATTCCTTGGAGTTGACATTGAGTACCACTAATCTCGAGGCACCTATTGATTTCCCTCCTTTGCTTTCAACTAGTATGGTTGTTAAAGGGCAAAGACGACCAAGTAATTAAAGAAAGTTAATGCTAGAAAGAAAAGAAAAACTCAATAGGCGAAGGTCCCTCAAAGCCCGAAACTCCTAAAAAATCCTATCCAGTTCATAGTTCTCCCATTATACTTTGTGAATTAACTGGAACCACTAAGCCCTTAAATCCAACTCTTATTGAAAATCATGTCAAATAGCAACGGAAGTTCTTTCAAAAATGGATTCAGTTCCTGTTACCCCGGATGATATTATAGCTATTTTGGAAAGATGCCATTCGGATGATTCTTCCCCTAGTTGTCCTGTTCATCCCAAGCAGGTTTCTAGGGGAGTTACCACGGAGCAAAATCCTCCTATAAATGTGCCTCCTCAGTCAAATAACCATTTGAGGAAGAAACTCAGTCAAGTGCGAGTAAAATTAACCCCAAACTCCTTCTCCTCAAGGTTCCTCTAAGCATCCTTTGAATGATAAATCAGATGAGGCTGTGGGAGTTATTTCCTCGCATGACGTAATTTCTTAGCCTTCTCTTCCAACCCAAACAACAAGTATTACCAAGTATTGAATTTATTACTTTTTTTTTTACTTCAAGAGTCTTCTTTTAGCAGTTATTCCTAGTTCTTTCTTCATAGGATGATCTTTTACCTTCGAAGAATGTTGTTGAAATTGATGATAGTCCACCTCCAAAAATACAATCAAGTCCAGTTGTTGGAGGTACTTTTGCTTCACCTTCTTCTATGACCCATTCTTCAATGACTGGGCTAACATACTCGAGGAGGTCTCCATCTGTGTGAGTTACTACTGCTGCTAAAAAATTACTCATGACCAAAGAGCCAGTGGTAGAGACAAATGCGGCTATTGATCCTTTTATTCCCTCAAATGTGGTGGAGCTACCTCTAACTGTGGTCCCTCCTACCATTTTAGCCTAGGTAAGTTTGGGAACGATTTATTTTATTATTGATATTACATCCTCCAAGTATGCTGCATTTATAAATAGTTGGCTTATTTATGTACTTGTTGGTGAATGTGATGGTCCCTCTTTTACATTCTTTAGATGAGATTTTGTTGTCTGTGAGACCATTACTAAGGTATTTGCCTTCGTAGAACAAAACATTTGTTTTCTTGTTTTTTGTTTGTTGTTTGATAAAATCTTTGTTGATATTGCTTTTATCCGTGGTGTTTCAGTCTATCGGTGGTGAGGAGAGGAATCAATCAGCTCCTTCGGCTGAGGTTGAAACTTCTATTGGAGCAATAATGGATTCTCAATCTCCCCCTTTCAATGCACCAGTTCCCACTTCAGTGAATGTGGTTCCTCCTCTATCTATTAATGAGGTAGATTTTTGTACATTTTATTTCAAGTATTGCTAAGGTTCTCCTCAAAGTTTACCAAGGTTTCTGCAAAATTCTTTACACTTTGTAAGTCAACTTAGTAGCTTGTTATTAATGTTTCTTTGAAACTCTTTACACTTTGTAAGTGAACGTAGTAGATTTCCCCTAAGGTTTCTCTAAAACTCTTTATTATTTGTATGTCAACTTAGTAGCTTACCACTAAGGTTTCTCTAAAATTCTTTATGCTTTGTATGTCAACTTAGTTGATTACTACTAAGGTTTATCTAAAATTCTTTACACTTTGTAAATCAACTTAGTAGATTACTACTAAGGTTTCTCTGAAACATAAATTTTTTAATGCATCTTCTTGATGACTTAACATCAATTGTGCCAAGGTTTGTGCTAATATTCATTTTTCTTGACATGTTCTTGCAGCCATTTATGGAGACCAACCCTCTTAAGGAACCTTCTATTGTTATGTCTTTAGTTGAGGTAGCTTTAATTATTCCAACTTGTGCTCACTCATTTTCCCACTATGACCAAAGTTCAACAGTAGAAATTCAAATCGGGGAAAGTGAATCTGGTCTTGAACCTCCTCTGCCAAACACATCTCTAACTCAGTATTAACGACAGGCTCTTTAAGGAAATACCATCATTCAATGGCCATTTTATTCAGTGCTTGATCGGATCCTGACCTATCACCCTGAGACTTTTACTACTGATTGTGTGAGACCTCACCATTTGGTGATGGCTTATCATCTTTAAGGCGTTGTTTCTGAGATTGAGAATATTTCACAATCTGCCTTTGATAGGTTTGTACTAAATCGCATCTTAGGCAACCTCAAAGAATTAAAGAAGGATGGCTATGATTTTTATTGGTTGATCACTAAGTTAAGGGATCTGAAGGACCCTCAGCTAGTAGCTTGTCATTATAGCTACCTCAAAGTGGTGGAGGATTTGAAGGTCAAAGAATGCAAACTAAAATAACTCATTCCTCAACTTTTAAAGTGTGATCAAAAGGTGGCTACAAGAGAAGAGGCCTTAGCTGATGCCAAGAAGGAATGTGATATTATGCTCAAATAAAAGGTTAGAGTTTAAGTAAGCATCTCTGCTACGTTTGAGCATCGACGAAAGGTTGGTGAGGACATTGCTACCTCAATTAGAGAGTATTTCTTCACTGCTTCTAACTTAGGATTTTTATGAGGAAGAAATCACTAAGTTGTATCTATAGGCAGTAGTTCCATCTTGAATTGTAATTGAGAGTGCGCCTACTGTGTGTACTTTAGGCAAAGACAATATTTTTAAAAATGTTCTCAATTTTACTTAGCACCACTTTTAAACAAATCTTGTGGGAAACTTATTTAGCCAAATTTGATCCTTTTAACCCTACAACATGCATCAACGGTGATTAAGTGGATAACATTAAATAATGCACAATCCACATGACGCCGATGTATGAGGAAACCACTAAGGGAAAAAACCTTAGATGACCAAGCCATACAATCCTCTATGATACGGAATTACAAGAGTAAACAGTAAACTTACTCAATGACTCGATCACCCACCATCCTTGACTCTCTCCTGCCTCAAATCGCTCCTCTACAGGGAAACACATGAGTCCACCGACGCAAGTGTCCACAACACACGAGTCCATGCACACCTTAGTATCCACCAATGTAGACTCAATAATCGTCTACGGATAGAAATACGGAGTCCACCTCTTCTTCTCCGCAATCAACACATATGGAGTCCACCACACGAAAATAGTTCTCTCACGATGAAAGAAGTAAACTTGATGCCAAAATCAAGATCTTAAACATATGAATTATGAAAACTTGGATCTTGAAAATTAAAAAGATGTATGTAATTATTGGGGACTTTTGTAAACAAGTTTAGAAATGTTTTTCGCAAAAAGCTATTAGTTTTTCTGAGTCCAAAACGCCTCAAATATAAAAATACGAATTTCGAGGTGTCGACTCGTTCGAATGAAAACTAGGCTTATGCCAACGAGATTCGTATCACGTTTGAACTAAACCCAACTTCATTTTAATGAAAGTGTATTTTCGTTGGAACCAACTTCAAACGATCTTCTAACGAATTCCAACAGTAGGGCATCGTTTGATGTTCATTTGTACCATGCTTTGAATGAAAATCCATATTCATTGTAACGACTTATAAGCTTGTTTAAACGAACTTAAATTTCGTTCTAACACCCTTATATTTCGTTCTTACAAAACATACCCATAAAATATTTTGAAAATAAAGTCAAAAAACATTTTAAAGTCCCAAAACAATTTTAAGTAAAAATTATATCCTTATAAAATATATCCAAGATCTCATAACTCAAATGCATTTATACCTGAAAGATACTTGATAAATGTGTGAAGATAAAATAGCATGAAAGACAAAACAATATATCGTTGAAGCTTTATCGTAAAATCTTTAAAACATCACGTCATAGGTTTAGTGGGATCATAACTCAAAGTCTAACCTACGACTCAAACAGTTTTGTTCGAAATTATGCCAATTACAAAAAAATTAACTCGATTGGTAATTTGTCTTTATAGTAATTATCTCGTATTGGTTTATAAAGAAAGTTTTCTTGTTCTTCAAACTCACGTGTATACTTTCCTCAACATTTAATTCATATATATTACAAACTATAGTGCTTCTTCTAATTTCTTTAAGTACTAAACAGTAAATAAATGAAATATTACAAGTTTCCACATGTTAAATACGGTAGACTTTAACCACTTGTTGTTAACCTTGAAAGGCTTATCATCTTTAATTGTTGAAATCAGTCAATAACCTGAATCATGTGCCTCTCTGACTACGTAAGACCCATCCCAATTCGTTGCAAACTTGGGCAAAGAAAGTCCTCTAGTGTGATTAACGGTTGCTTTCAACACCAAATTTCCCTCCACAAAATTTTTAGGTTTTATGCGATTCTCATAAGCTTTAGAGAGTTATTTCATGTAAACTTAAAAGTGTTTCCTCGCATTGTCTCTGTGCTCGTCCAGTACCTCCAGCTGAGCATGTCTACTTATATCTGGCAGTTGGTACTTCTAACTCAGTTGGAAAATTTTCTTAATCCCCATAAACCAAAGAGAAAGGTGTGTAACCTATTGGCCTCCTCTTAGTTATTCGGTATGCCCCATACACCATGGGCAACTTATCATCCTATGCTCTAGGAAAATCCTCCATCATCTTTGCCAAAATGTTGATAAGAGTTTTGTTTGTATCTTTTTCTTGACAATTGCCTTTGGGATAAGCTATAGTTGAAGTGTGGTGAATAACATAGTATTTATTTCTCAACCTTGTCTCCTCTTTATTGATGAATGGAGTTCCATTATCCGAAAGAATGATATTAGGAATGTCAAAATGACAAATGATGTATTCTGTGATGAATTGTACCAACACTCTTGCTATTTTCCTCTTCAAAGATACTGCTTCTGCATATTTTTTAAAGCACTCAGTTGCCATAAGAATCGATATTTTGCCCCTAGATAGGGGTTTAATTGTCCCTACAAGGTCAAATGCCCAGATATGGAAGGTAAAAAGTTGCCAATGAGTGTAAGTTGACCGATGAATCATGGATTAGGTTTCCATGTAGTTGGCAAACTTTACACTTTCGAACAAACTCACTAGAATCCTTCTCTATTATTGGCTTATAGTAATTAAATGTCATAAGTTGATCATATAATTTAACTCCTCCAATGTGAGATGGATCTTATTTGAGAACTTTTTCTGCTTCCTCTGTGGTGATGCATGGTAAGGGTCTATTCAAATACCGTCACTGATAAAGCTTATCCTCTAGCACGTAGAACACTGGGACTCTTATTCTGAGTGCTATGATATCTTCTTTCTCTATAGGTATAACTCTATATTTGATGAAATCAATTTAGAGTTGCCTCCTTTTTGTTTGATCTTCCATAAAATTACACTCATTCGATTGAAAAAGTTTTAACACTTAGCACGATTTTACTGGTCTACTACTTCATCTTGCTTCATCGTAGGAGAATTATACCCCTCTCTTTGTATTCTTTTATAGAAAGAAATATATGTGGCCTCACAATGTTTTTCATGAGTGTTTTTAGTCATTTTTGATCTTCTTCAAATCCAAGGCATTTAGTCAACCAAACTCTCGAATTTTTGTAATGTAGGGTTCCTTGGAGAAGGAAAAATTATGTTAGTTCGGTGAGCTTCATCGGACAGTTTATTATTTCTAGTTTCTTCCTTATTGCTCCTCTCCAATATGAGGCATGATTTGTGGGAAAAAGTTAGTGCACGAAAGATGGAAAAGTTCTTTGATGGATTACCACAGTTGTTTAATCACCTTGACTGGCTATGCTTTGTGTGATCGTGGCATAAGCATCAACATATTTGTTCATCGTTGTAAGATCTCTCTATTTTGACTTTAAAAAACAGGTCGATCAATCTTTGTATGGTTGTTCGATAGGGAGCTAGATTGAGGTGCTTTAATATGTATTCACCATTCACTTGTTTGACTACCAAGCTAGAATCTCCTATGATCCAGAGTGAATGAATGCCCCCTTAGAAGGGCCTCATGAAACCCTAGGATCAAAACTTGATACTATGCCTTATTATTTAAACAAGGAAAATCTAACTTAAAGGATAAAGAGATCTATTTATTTCCTTTAGATAGAATTACCCTGACTCCTCTATTACCTTTAGTCAACGAACCATCAAACTTCATGGACCAATCCTCCGAGTCTACCTCATAAATGTTGGCTTTTAAATCATCACCAGGTATATCTTCATGAGGTAGTTTAAACAAACTTGAAGGGAAAATGGATAATAAATCTGCAAAGGCCTGACTTTTGATTACATGAGGAACCACACATTTCAGGTCATATTCTGACAGAATGAGGAACCAGTTTACTGTTCTCCCCACCAAGATATTTCATGCAAGTAAAAACTTATTTGGATCACATCTTGTCAGTAAGTTAATTGTGAAGGATAACATATAATGCTTAAACTTTTGAGCCACAAAGACTAAAGCCAAACAATGTCTCTCTATGTTTTGTATATCTTAGTTTAGGACTATGGATTCCTACTTAAGTAGTAGATATGTCTCTCCTATCCATCAACGTCCTGTGCTAGAAAAGCACTAATGGGCCTTGTAGTAGAGGTTAGATAAAGCAGCAAAGTCACTCCTGCATCTGGTGGAATCATCATTTGAGGAGACATGAGAAACCTCTTAAGTTTATCAAAAGATTCCTGGTGTGGTTCCTCCCATTTGAGCTTCGTGGTCTTTCGTAATAGCTCCATCAGTGGGTGGGCTATCTCCGAAAAACCTGGAATAAATATCCTTAGGTAAGATATCTTTCCAAGAAAACTCTTTAATTCTTTTTGTGTTTTGGGGGGAGGCATGTTTATAAGGGCCTTTTTTTCTCTCTGATCCATTTGCACTCCTTGCCGATCGAATACAAAACCAAAGAACTTTCCACTTGTCACCCCAAAGGCACACTTCTGAGGGTTCATCTTTATCTTTTAATTTTACATTTGTTGAAAACTATTCTCAAGTCACCTAAATGTGAACCTTCCTTCTTCGATTTGATGACTACATTATCCACATAAAATTCCATAATGTCATGGAAAAGGTCGTGAAAAGGAGCTATCATGATCCTCTAATAAGTTTCCCCCTCATTTTTTAGACTAAACGACATTACATTGTACATGAAGTTGCCTAAAGGAGTTCTAAAAGTTTTCTCTGTATCATCGTATCCATTTTAATCAGGTTGTAGCCCATTTACCATCTATGAAGCTATACATCTCACGACCTACTGTTGAATCAATCGAGCTATCGATTAAAGGTGGAAGGAACTCATATTTGGGGCAAGAGCTATTGAGGTCTCTAAAGTCAACCTAAATGCAAATTTGTCTTTTATCTTTATTCACCACTGACACAATACTGGAAAGCCAGATTGGATGTTGTATGGGCTTGATAAATGCAGTTTCAAGTAACCGTTCCACTTCATCCATGATTTTGAGGTCCAAATTAGGTTTGTATGTTATGTTCGACTGCTTGATCGGGATTGCTGAAGGCTGGACATTCAGTTTGTGGTAACTCACTTCATGATATAACCCAGACGTCTCAGTTTACTTCCATGCAAAGATGTCTTTGAATTCCAAAATGATCTTTATTAGATCCAACTTCTTCTCATCTTTTAGGTATTTTAAAATGAAAACCAGCCTTGTTCTATCGCCATTCTCAGTTAAATCCACCTGCTCCAGCTCTTAAACTTGTGTTTTTGGATGATCTTTCATGCATTCTGGTCTATCCTCCACCTCTTCTACATATTCTTGAATGTTTGTATTATCAATGGTATGACACTGTCCTTGATTATCAATAAAAAAATGCTCATACATCGGGTCAGTTTGATCAGGATCATTAGCTGCCCACTCACACCTTCAAACAAATATACCACACTTCTTTAATTGAGTGTCACCTTCTTGCAGTATCTTATGGAAGCTACTGCTGCCTTTCTTTTCCTGTAATTTTCCAGCTGCTCCCTCATTGGTCTATCATCACTGCTCAGTGCACTCTGTCACTTCACCTCCGGCTCCATCGGGTATATCTTTAGCCTCATTCTATTTTTAAGTTTTCGAGAGAGAGCTCGAGGTTTAGAATTGACTTGCCCTTCCTATGACTTGAAAATATTTTTCAAATTCTTCTTCTCGGTCTTTTAAATTTCCCAGCCTATATTTGATAGAAGGCACTTATACCCCTTTGATACGCCTCGTGAGGATACGTGTTTCCTCTTTCAACTCAGTGTAGAAGGACACATCTACCAAATATGCCTCCTCTTTCGTAGAAGGCTTTTTAGTATCTCGTATCACAATCTCTGTTCCATGCACAATGATGGTATGTTAAAGGAACCAAGCCATAGTTGTGCATCCAAACTCTTCCAATCAATAAATGGAAGGAGGTGGGTAACTCGATCATGTGGCATTTAATGTTTAATGTGAGATTTCCCATTGTTATCCCTACATTGATATAACCAATGATCTTGGAAGGTTAGTTATCATAACCTGAGATGGAAAGTGGTATTGCAACCAACCTTATTTCTAAGATATTAGTTTCATTAAATGAGCTAATAGGCATTGTGTTTATCGAAGCACCTCCATCCATTAAAGCTCCAATGAAACTTATTCATTTATACTTGTTGTTATGTGCAAAGGTATATTATGGGAAACCTTATTAATCTGTCAACATCTGAGAAATTGATGTCAGACATAAACTTTATGATCAACCTGCTCATAGGTCCTTTCCACCTCAACGATGGAACAACGTTCTTCTTTTTCATGTCTAGCATAACTTAAATTATTTCAAACCTTCTTTATGTTGGCATCCCAACCTGATTGAAGAACCATGAAAACTTTGGTGATTTTGAAACAACTTGATATTTTAAGCTTGGATCCACCTTTTATTTTTTCGTCTAGAAAGCTTGCTCGCTATATTTACCACTCGATTCGTCATATGCAATGACTACATTAGCCATTCCATGAAAATAGCTGTCATCAATATCTTGGAATCTTTCTTTATCTCTCGTTCGACCTTCATCTTCCTCGTCAAACGTAACAACTATGTGTACCCCATAAGCCGACAATGGGTTGTTGTTAACATTTTGTTGAGGGATCTGTAGAGACCCAACCAATAAGTGTTTGTTTATGATCTTCGTCAAGGTAAAGCAAGTAGTCGTGGGATGACCAACACGCCGATGGACCTGATAATAATTTGGGTTAGCTTGAACGTCTGTTTCTGGAGTAATAGGCAGTGTATTTCTTGGTGGGTAAGATACCCCATCATCCATTATCATATTGTAACAAGTCATTTATTCTTCAAAGCTGAAAGGCAATGGTGATGGATCCTCATAATCAAACTTACTATTTGTTGTATTTCTTCTTATCATTCTTACCCCCTTCTCCACCTCTATCATCATAACTGGCCCATGGAAACTGGGTCACTCTAGCTGTTTTTTTGGCTGGCTGCTTCCATGTAATGTTGGCATTGATCGATAGAGGTTGAATGATCAATACAATATTTTTGTTTGATCTTATTAAAGCTTTAAACGTGCCCTCTCTAGTTTCATTTATCAAATGGTAAATAAATTTTGGTAACAAACCTTTTACATAATTTTTTGTGAGCTTCCCCTCTATCTCATATTCTCATACATATAGAGATATATCTCTAAACCTTTTGATATAAGACATTAACTCCTCACTTGGCCTTTGATTCTCGTGAGCAAGCCGAGCTAAGGTAAACTCACCATTTGCTAGGAAAAGCTTTTGGAGGAATTTCACATGCATGTCCTCACATGTATCCATGCTCATTGGGGCTAAGTGAGAGTGCCATGTATAAGCTTTGATAGTGAGTCCCTTAGACGCAAATTTTTACCATTGTAATGATCACCTAAATGCTCCACAAATCTCTTCAAATGCTCTTTTGGGTTGCTTCCATTCCCATTAAACTGATCAAAGATAGGAAAAATGTACCCTTCAGGGTAAGGTTCATCATTGTACTCCTGCGGATAAGGAGTGCAAAATCATCATAAATAGAGGTTATCTCACTAATTCTTTGTGCTGACAATGCCAACATCTTCATCATCTCCTTCTTAACCTCTTTATGGTTAAGGAAGGTGAAAAAACTACTTCCATCATTTTATTCTATGGTGGAGTGACCAAAGGTGGAGGAGTAATGACAATCATATCCTCAATAGCCGTTGTTAAAGTAGTACTAATGATGGTTGGAACAATTGGGCTAAGAGGGGTAATAGGAGTTCCATTTGGAAGAACGAACGGTTGCGCTACTAGTGTAAAAAAGAGCTAGGATCCATGATGGAACCAAACATCCTCATTCCTTATTGGCTTTAAAGGAATTCCATAAACATGACCATTAGGTTGGTCATCTGGTTGGTGCCCAATACAAAGCTCGTGGAGTCTTTCCCCCCCCCCTCGGCAACATTCCTCACAACAATAGTTACCTTAGGAACCTCTATGATAGGCATGATAATAGCCTCCTCCTCCTCGTCGTGTTGAGCATTATCGAATGCAGGAGTACGATTGATGTTCTCATTCACCATTTCTAAAATAATGACTCCCCAACAGATTCGCCAAATATAAGAGAGCGCTTTTCATTATGTAATAAGAGGAAGTGGTTATTTCTCTTGTCATTTGGGTGTTAATAATAAAACTGAGGCGTAACCTTTATAGATGGTAATGTGAAAATAGAGTTTGCAAGAGTGACAGTCAATAGGCTTAACAATAAATGGAAACTACACTCTGGGGCAGGAAATCAGTTGTAAATATCACAAGAAATAATGTGGTTCACCTAACTTGGGCTACGTCTGCAACAGATAGATTTGTATTTCACTTTAGAATGATAATTAGTGCCCTAAAAATGCTCAAATATTAATCAAGCTCTCAATCTCTTTAAGTATTTACAACATTTTTTAGAACTCTCTTTCAGAATCTCTTCTCTGTGTGTTTTTCTCCTTGTTGGTCGAGTTCTCTTGTTCTTCTTTCAATGGGAAGAGATAACATATATATTATATTTTCTTTGTGGGACTTTGAGCCCCTCTCCCCTGTCTTAGAAATGCCACTGCAGGTAAATCGCACCTAAATATCTAGTAGGGGATAATTTGTTTAATCATGGTATAAAGCAATTTCAAAGCATATAATGAAATATTATTATAATAAAGCATGATAATCACACTCTCCAATGCATTATAACTATTCTATCAGCATGGGATCATGTGCAAAGATGAGTATTCTTTCATGTCAGATATTTTTTTCTTCGTTAGTGGATTTTTACATGTCACGAGTATGATTGTCAGTGCAATCTTGTAGTTAATTAGGGTATGTTCCCTCGAGTGAGCTAGTTATATAGTGTGCTGATCATGTGTAGCTCTCTCGGCCTCTGTGTTGTTGCGTGTAGTTACTTTTGTAACTCTGACTCTGAGCCTCTTTAGTTTTTCCAACGTTATAGTTGAAGTATCTTATCTCTGAGTAAGGAGTTCTTCCAATCAGCTCTTCTTACACCCCTCAAATGAGTCCTAAGACCTTTGGACTTAGGAGTGTTTTAATCTAAAGTCCCATAAAGGTTCGTAAGACCTCCAAACTTAGAATTTTTTTTAATTCTGAAGCCCAACAATGGGTCATAAAACCTTTGGAGTTAGACATTTTTATATTTGAACTGACATAAAGCTTCCTAAGACTTCTGAACTTAGAAATTTTAAATTTTAAATCCCACAATGGGTCCTAAGATCTCTGGACCTTAACCTAATAGGAGAGCCAACTTGCATCATAAGTTTAAGGTTCCACTAAAGGTCCTAAGAACTCTTAATTGGTCTTCACTAGGACGAAGGCCTTGTGGTATAAGTTTGATGTTCCACTAAGGGTTCTAAGATCTTTGAATGTCTCCTTACAAAGTTGTGACCTCGCACTTTGGTAAAAACTGGAATTTCAGACAATTTTTTGCACGAAAACATTTAGATTCCCTAATTTTTTTTCTAGTGATGGATTTGAGATTATTTTTTGCATGTAAACGCTTAACTCCCCATAAAAATCTTGTTAGTTATGGATTTGAAGCTCTTATTTATGGCTTTAACAACCCCATTTATTTGCGGTTTGTATGGTGAGGAATTGTATCTTTGAATCCCACACTTGTCGACTACTTCTATGACCTCTTATTTAAAATGGAGTCCATTATCAGAAACGAGCTCATGAGGAATCCCATAGTGGTAACGATGTTCTTAAAATGAACTTGGAAACCTTCTTGGCATTTATCATGGCATATGATTTGGCCTTGACCCATTTGGTGAAATAATCAATAACGACTAGCATGAAATTTATAATCTCATAATTTTAAAAGAAATTGATAATTAAGTAATTAGGAGAAATTTAATTCATTAAATGGGAATCAGGATTTAATATATAACTTAATTTTTGAATTTAAAGTCAGTCAATGAAATTTTAAAGTTAAAATAAATTAAATTGGAATGCTAGAGTTTAATTGGTAAATTATTGACGTTTGGTGAGCTAAACTTCAATTTATATAAATATTGGGGCTGAAACAAAAACTTTGTTATTTATAAACTGCTTTGGACACATGAGGAGTTTTGGGAAACCCTCGAGTGTAATTCGATCCTTGTGCATTATTTGAGGGTTAAGCTAGGGTTTACATATTTAAGATTCATAATTTTATATATCCACCATTTGGAATTCACAAGGCGGCACCCTTAACCGCAACCGAATCAATGCAAGTCGCTATTGTGATAAAAAAACACCCTCGGACGTAGGCATGTCTGACTGCGGCTAGGACATAGCATGGTCACGGGACCTACAGGTTGGAATGGTGTCTTATAATCCTTTCAAAGCATAAAGCCTCATTTTAAAGAAACACACCCTCATTTTTACTTACCTTCTTCATAAAGAAGCCTCTATACTCTATATACCATTCTTCAAGCAATATTTTTCATAAATCGTATCAAAGATACTTTCAAGGACTTTTCAAGTGTGGATCCAAAGTCATTTACTGAAGTTAGTAAGAGGTTTTGAAGAGGGATTAAGGCAAACTTTTCAAAACTTCATCTCTTCAATTTAAATAAAGTTTTGGTTCATCTTGGAGGTAAGTTACTAGACTAATCCTCTCCATTTATATATACATTTTCTAATTTCACCTAAACCCTAATTTTAGGCTTAAAATTGGTTAGAAACCTTAGGGTTTTTAGATCCATTATGTTGTACATTGGAATATGACATATATTGTAGAGTGGAACTTAACCTAAATTGAGTTATGAAATGTGAAATTAAGTTATGAAATTGGAATATGACACATATTGTAGATTGGAATTTAACCTATATTGAGTCATGAAATGTGAAATTGAGCCATGGACTAGTAAACTTGCCTATTAGGGTTTGATGTTGAATATTACATTTATATTAAGTGGAATTAGTAAGGGGTAATTAAGATAAAATTGGAGTTTAATTTATGTTGAGAACGCATGTGCTAAAGAGGGTTGTGGTTATATCTTATTAGTGGTACCTTTAGGTACAAATGTCTAGTTAGTGTAATTCAAAGCATGTTATGTAATAATTCAAGTTTAATTTCTGATGTAAATGCATGAATATTGAATAACCCATGTTGATAACCTTGAATTATAATTAGAATCCCCTTATATTAATTTATGATCTTGGAAATTGGTAATTGAATTTAATTATATATGAAATTGATTTAAGCCCTTGATTACTTTCCTTATGTTATTGTAAATGTAATAACTATGTAGTTGGATTAGAGGAGTACGGGATAAACGATTTTGGCTTATGTTGGTTTGTGGTGGTTGTTAGTTTATGTTGAACGAATGTTGTTGAATGGAATTTGGTTAATTATTTTAATACTTAAATAAATCTACGCTAATAATTCCATATTAATTTTAGTGTCTTAACGAATGCCCTACCTAGATGGAAGTATATCATAGGGTTTCCTTATTTAGATTTCATTTATGAGACGTCCCACACATAGAGTCTAGAGTTCGGTAGCATTAAGGAGTTTAGGAACCTTATAATTAACATATCTATGTTATCAAAATGTTTAGATTGATGAGTAGTCACATTCTAAATACATCCCCTTGAGTGATTTGAGAAACCCTTTAGAAGTTAATGAAATAAGATAATGTTTTGTTTAGGGTCTTGTTTAGAATGACCCAAAGGGTTGGGCTAATGGAAAGTAATAATGATGTGACAAGAGATAAGATAAATGTGAAATGTGTAATGGTAATAAGATGATAATAATGTTGACTGAAATGAGATGGTTAAATGGATCGGGATATGCACGTGTGTCGAGAAACAAACTCTTACTTGTCTATGTTGGGGGAGCATAGTTTTATGTGTGTGTCACGCCAGATGTTTCTTGTCCTGACCACATTATCCCAAGGTGTTGTCCAATCGCTGTGACGATATATGGTTTTGATGGTACATGGTTTAATTATGTGCATAGTTACGACCATGCGAGATAAAGGTGGTGTCTGGTTATGTGATGTGATTCATTTATGCGCCACAGGGTTTTATTGATATGTTTGACATAGAGAATGACATGTGGCATCTAAATATGTGGTGATATTTATGTATGCGAACCACATGTTCTTGAGATGGCCAGGGAGAAGGGGAACATGTCGATTATAGTTTAATTAATTAATTATTGAAACTAGTTAGTTAATTAAAATGGACTGTGGATAACTATGGATTTATCACTTGTATATATAACAACTTTTAAGCTGGGTATCTTTCGTAACTTATGAGGTTTTGACCCATTTTATTCATGGAAATGTTTCACGTGCCAAGGCTAGTCCAGACGAGTATATTTCCTAACCATCTAGCTCAAGATATCATCTTCTCTCCTTTTTAGACATCATCATTTAGAGCATCAATACAAGTTAATCTCCATGATGTACAATATTATATTTCAGTCATCTTAGTTAAGTATTTTTTATATTAGTTGGCATATATATTTTATATTTTAGTTGATTGGGTTTGTAGTGAGAATTTTAATTAGCACATTTTGATGCTTGTGGTATGGTTGCAGAGATATCTCTTATCTAGTCTTAGTTGATGATGCACTTGTCATTTGATATATTTAAAGTTTATCATATTGTATTCTTATCTTGCCATTTGTTTATTTTGTTTTCTGTTCATGATAGGAATGATATTTAAATTGTTTTGACATGCTATATATTTTAGTGTTAAAATATACAGGTTTTTATAGAATTCATGCCCATTAGATGCTTTGGGAGTGATTTTCCTAATTCTGTCAACACACTAAGTTGAGAAATCCATAGAGAAGTCCCGCTATATAACTCACAAGTAGGTAAGTGTTGGATATTAGCGAATTGTTAGTATTTGAAACATCTATTGACATATGTCGCATAATCATGAAGCATTGTTGTCCAATAGTACCATTGTCAAATGATATTTTTGTTAAGCATGTGGTCGTTCATGTGTGGTCTGCATTCCTGAATATGTATTTTTTTGTGATATCTTTAATTTCAAGCCCTATTATGCATTATAAGTGGGAACTGTCGAAATTCCTCTTGAACAAAGCCTTGTCAGAAATTATTTATTGGGATGCTAGTTTCTAAAGGCTTATGCAGTCTTTTTTTATTATCCCCCTTGAGGTTATCGAACATACTTGATAAGGTACCCGATTTTATAGTACTAGAGTTCGATCTTATCTGAGTCTTCATAGGTTGTGAGTTTTATGTGATAATAGTGGTTTTCCTATAATGTTTCTGAACTTGTACGGGGGAAATATTTATTCCCTCAAGCATGTGCACCAGGGAGGTCAGTGTCGCCAATGCATCCACGAAGCAAGTTTTAGAATGAGCGATATAATGAAATATGACATATTTGAACTATGAGGGTAGTTATTTAAGAGGATCATGAAAGGGTAGAAAGTTTTTGTCTTTATCTTTTCCTAAGAACTTATCCTATAATGAGGGATAAATCTCCATAGATGTTGAGGTACTGGATTCCTTTTTCGAGGGAAACTTTAAATCCAAACGTGCAATCTTATAATTAATTGTGTTGTTAGTCTAGAGTATGTCTAACTTAATGGATATAGAAGTATGTTAATCATTTGGTGCGATTATTAGTATTCTAATGAGTACCATTTCTTATTGGCTTCTCCGTTAAAGAAAATCTTTCACCGGAGCTCTTTAGGGTTCATTTGGAAATTTTTTAACTCATACATCTACTTGGGGTGATCTTCTAAGTAGTCAGAGATGGCTCTTGCTTTGATGGTTTTTTGTGAGACATATGCAATGTCAAATTCAGCTAATATGAGTAACCATCGCGCCATGAGGCTTGACAAGGTTGGATTCACCAGGAGGTACTTCATGGGATTCATTCGGGATACTAGTTTGGTAGGGAATGCAAGCATGTTGAGTCGAAGCTTTTGGGTAACCCAAACCGCAATGACATATGCCTTTTCCAATGTGGTATAATTCACCTCATATCTTGCTAGGTTTTGACTAGTATAGTAAATGGATCTTTCTTGCATGACTCTTTGATGTATTGGACTAGCATAGACCAATTAGCTGTACCGGCAATCATCAGGTATAGGAGAAGAGGTAAGACAGAGATTGGTGGCATGAGCACCAATGGTTACGGGAGGGATGTAACCTTATCGACTCTTAGATTTAATGATCATGTCATTAGTACATACCTTAACTTTTTGATGAATAAGGTCATACGAGATGGTTATGGATTCTGTTTGGTATGCAATTATAACATTCTCAAGACTGAAAAGCATGATTGTGTAGCATAAAGTTCCCCATTGGGTAGTGAAAACATTTTTTCCTTGATGATCTAGGTTCATCTTAATCTGGTTATATCCAGAAAACCCATTGACAAATGATTTAAGAGCATGATTGGAAGTGTTGTCGATGATCATGTCAATGTTGGGCAAAGGATAATCATCCTTTGGGGAGGCTTTGCTCAAATCTTGATAGTCGATACACTGGCAGAAGTTTCCTCCAGATTTTGGCATAAGGACTATGTTGGAGAGCCAAGTCGTATATTTGACCATGCAAATAAAACCTACAATCAACTTCTTGACTACTTCATTTTTTACTTTGAGGGAAAATTTGGGTCAAAGTTTCCTCAAGTTTTGCTTAATGGAATTGCATTTAAAAAACATAGGGATCCCCTGTTGCATAATCTCAAGATCGATGTCAGGCATGTCTCTATAAGACCATGTGAAAATATCCTCATATTCCTTTAGAATCCTTTAGAACTATGATCGTTCTTACTCGTTAAGAGTCGATTATATTCTACTTTTGCGCAAATTTCTATTAAAACCAAGATTATTAATATTAGTTTCATCAACACTAGTTTAATCATGATTATGTTTATTTCTTTTTACTTATTGAGACCAGTTTGCAATTAGTCATTCATTAAGTCATATTCAATAAGTGTTTGATTAATAGAATCAATGCAATTAGTATAAGGAACATTGAGATACTCAAAATCAACGTTTGTTTCATTAAAATTTTTAATTGGAAAACAACAGTGAGTACCTCTTCAAAAGAGTTATTGTTTACATCAAGATTAGAAATAGAAAATTCAGGAGTGGGTTCAATCTCAAGTTAGTAAGTAGTAGGGTTGTTGGTTGGTAGGGCCGGACCATCCAAGGTACTCCACCAGTTATGAAGAGGCTTGTTAGCATAAATTACCTTCTTTGTTGAATCTAATGTGTTAGATTCAGTGTGGATCATGAAAATATCCATCCCTAGTTCAGCAAGGTCAAAATACTCTCATTGTTTTGTGCTTTTCGTGTTTTTGTTGTTAGAAGAGGTTGAGTCACATGACTTGATTGTCCAAGGCTTCATTTCTTACCGAGTTCCTTTCATCCAAGTGATCTTGTCTTAAAATAATATTTTAAATCCTGTCTTTATCTTCTTCTCGGATGGGTCCTACCATGGCTTAGAGAAACCATAGTAAGAGAAATATCCGTCGGATGAAGCATCTATTGAGTTAATCTATATAGATGATTTCATTTCTTTTTGTATCGTTGGCAAAGATCCATAAGTTCCATTAGTAAATTTTGGTATCCCAAACCATGAAGCATATAACTATTCTTCAGAGTGAGTAGTTTGGTGATTACTTATTTTCTATGACCAAGCCCCATTATGGACATAAAATGCATATTCTTCAAAATTTAGATTACATTAAAATCCCCATATGGACTATGTTGGCACTTATCCTTTACTTAAAATTATCTCTTACTAGAAGAGGGAGTGGGTTAACCTTGAAGCCAAAGAGTAGCATGTCATTGGTACTACGTTAAATATCTAATTTTGGGTTATTAATGTTGATACCATTTGATTTTTTATCACCTCTAATGATTGGTATGATTTGATTATCTATGAAGAACTTGATCTTTAGATGGAGGAAGGAGGCAACAATTTAGGTACTGTGTGGTTATGGGTGATTAAACAACAAGTTAAAATATGATGGAATGTCAATCACTTGAAAATCAACATGTGGGTAGATCGAGCCAACCCCTAATGTGAGAAGGATTGACCCCATTACTTAGCCACAAACATCAGAGAGTTTAGAGTGCACAAACATTAAGGGCAGAACCATTATCAACTAGAACCAAAAGAATGGGGTTTCTGGAGGACATCGCTTGAGATATTGAGGGCTTAATTATTATGAGGACTAAAATTATAGATCTATTCCTTGACAAAGCTAATGAGAGTCTTAGCGGTTAAGGTGCAACCTATATGAATAACCTCATTAGAAGATGTAGTGGGAGGAACCTGAGCTTTCATGATAAATTTGATGAGGTAGTTTCTGTGGATTTGTGAGGATATGAATAGCCTCATGGGGTAATGTTTGCTTGGTTTTTTTTCAATTGATCGAGGATCTTTATTTCTCTGGTTATCATCTTTGGCATTAACATATCTTTCGCAACTTGTTTCCCTTTGTCAATGGGCATATTTCCTGTAGTAGGAACTGGGTCCTTGTAATATCGTCTTTAATGGGTCATATGATTCTGCAACGATGAACAAAAGATGAATCATGTCTCTTTATCCACCTCAGGGGCATCATAAAACTCGTTGATTTTGAATAATATTTCTTCAAATGAGATCATTCCATAAATGAAGGTAGGATTATTGATCGCCTCACTGCTGGATTCATTGTTTGATTTATATGAGTGGTTGGATTCATCGTCCCACCCTTTGATGATTATCCTATTATTTCCTTAAAAAAATATGGATTCAACAACTTCAAGGCCTTCAAATTTGGGATGGGACTATATAAACTCTAAGTCTCATGAGGTCAAGGAGATCGAAAGCTTAATAAAACATTCCTTTCTTGAGGTTTTCGTCTATTAGTACCTGGACTATGTTGTCTAGATTGAACTTATCTAGAGACAAAAACGAGTTATTGGATTGACGGGTCCACTTGTGGGCTTCCATATAGAGGTTGATTATTCTTGCATATTCTTTTTACTAAATGGTCATTCTTGATGGAAATTATTACTAAATTATTTTAAATTCTCTATAATGACAGGAAAGTTCATGATCTATTTATTGGAGTTGGTGTGGATATCTGTGCAAGTCTATGTTATCAAGGTAAAGTTCCGATCATAAGTATTTTCTAAATGTAGAAGGTCATCTGGGCATATTTATAGGGGAGTTAGGGAAGAGTTTGAGGAAGTGGGAAATGTGTGGTTATTTATGGGCTTAATCTTGGTTGAAGGATCAAAGTATGAATATACATCAATCAACATGGTATCCACACTATATTGGCGTGGTGGTAAAGGATTATGGGTGTTATTTTTCTTTGGGACTGATGGAGGGTCGATAATGCCTTTGTCAATTAGTCGTTTCATGACATTCTTAAGGTGATGACATTGATAGGTAATATGCCCAACAGTTTGATAGAAATTATAGTGAATGCTAGCTTGAAATATCACATAAGTGGATTAAGTAGTTAATGACGGTCTAATGGCTTGAATAAATTTAGAGAGAGGAGTGCTTCATAACTTTGGATAGAGGAGTATGAACCTCTATTTATTATATTTTTATGTTAGTTGGACGAGCGTCTGGTGCCCATAAAGTTACTGGGTTAGAGGATATGCTATTGATGACATCGGCTGGCTTTTCAAATTTTTAGGGAGTGAAAAAGCTTTCTGACATAATTTTTTATTAGAGTTTCACACTCTAACCAGAAACATTCTCTTTAATCTCCACTCTAGTTTCTTTGAGATATTTAAAGTGATGATACTATTAACTACCCACGATGTTCTTGATATGTGTAAAGAAGTTGATCTTCACAATACTAACCTATTTTTGCTCTGAGGATTGGCTAGTCATGCTTTTAGCTTTCTCTATCCATATTACTATGAAGTTATTTATAGAATCTCCTGAGTCTTGATTGAGTACTTCAAGTTTATGTTGGGTTACCTCTATTTCATCATTATACTTACACTAACCCATGAATTCTCGAGCAATATCTTCCCAAGTTCGGATGCGGGACTCATTTAGAGATAAGAACTAACCAATGGCACTTTTTTTGATGGTTAGCTGAAACATCCGAACTATGATTTCTTTAATATCACCTATAAATATCATGATCCTATGATTGTATTGTAATTACATGATAATAGGTCCACTTCCCCCAAACTTCTCAATATCTATCATTTTGAACTTCTCAGGCAAACAAGCTTTATGATAGGAGACATATGGGTGCAATCCACATAGTTAGCGGAAATTTTCACTTGATCAAATTTATGTGAGATCATATTGAGGTCTTATTACACCTTTTTGAGCTCCTCTTTAGGGGTCATTGGAATGGGAACATGTAGGTTAGCCCCAATTTGAACAATATTAGGCATATGCAAATGAGCCGGTGGAGGACCATCGATAAGTGGAACATGTGGAGGCATTTCAATAGGTTGACCATGATTTCCTAAGATGGGTTAATAGTATTTTGGATCCCACATAGGTTTAGGCACCCTTTGAACCATGACTGAAGGGCCATCGATATTCTAATTTGATAAGATCTATGGCTTGAGAATTCTGATTAAGGTTTTCGCTGAGGTAGTTGCGCTATGAACTTTCCATCTCATTTAAAATTGGCGAGAGTGAGAATGAAGTAGAAATACAAAGAAGTCAGGTTGCTGATAGTAACCATTAGGGAGTCAAGTGAAGCTTGAGGGAATGGGATCACTCTTAAGAGGGAAGTGATTTATTTTTATAAAAATATTTCTTATTATTTTTGGAAAATTTCTTTTCTTTTATCATGTTTTTGGTAATTTTTAAAATATGTAAGAGATGAGAAGGGAGAAAAGGTTCCTTACTGTAGTTATTATTATTAGGTTCCACTTGTATTATCTTTCGCATAGGGTACAAGTGAAATGTTGGACATGATCTGAATTTGGGGGAAAATAGGGTGACTAATGTAATACGTTGTTTAAACTTGTTTCTAGACTCACAGACATGAACCTATTTAAAACGGGTAAAGGAGTACAAATTTGGGCAATCAGGTGACCCGAATTTTTTGCAGAGCATCACGTTGGAATTGATAATCTATATATTAATGTATTAGGTATACATTTATACGAGGGCTATGCATATGAGGTTATTATATGGGTTCCCTTATTTGGCGTGACTTCCACAATATGCCTCTTTCTTATTAGGGAAATCATTCATTATTACCTGTGGAATATCCATTGAATATACCCGAGTGTATGTGAATTGCCTCACCATATACCTCATGGTGGTGGTATGTCTCAGACATAATTTGATATACTCGGCATACATGTATGAGTTCCTGCTATATACCTCCCGTCGTGAGTTTAGTCAAGTAGTACATTGCGAGGAGACCGTTAAATATGTGTAGGGTAATTGGCCAATGGAAGGTGGGAGCCTTTCAATTAGGTTAACCGTGTCTTGTAGAATCGGTAACCCATCACAAAGCGACTCCCTAGTAAGGGACAAATATGGGGTCAAAACTCAATGCCCATGTAATGTTTTGTGAAAATGCATGAGTATTATTAGTATCTTTATGAAAATTATTATGTATGCTAACAAAGATATGTTTAACTAACGAGCATGAAGTAAAAGGAGAAGTATATATAATTGGTATGTACTAAAAGGGCTAATATACAAGTGGGGTGAGACATGTGAATATACAAGTGAAGTGAAGCATGTGATTGAAAAAAGTGGACTATACATATGATGAAATATATGTAAGTGGAAAAAAAGAGATGTACACACACACACACACACACGACACACACACACAGATATATATATATATATATATATATATATATATATATATATATATATATATATATATATAAGTGGTAAATAGATAAGTATGTTCATGAGACGATGAGAGATATACATGGGTGATGTAATATGAATGATACGAGCATGGCATATGGAACATGTAAGCATTTAAAACAAAAAAGACTACGCCAAATACAAAAAAATATCACGATTTTGGACCATGACAATTATAAGGGTGACCATTTTGGTGATCACGATCCAAAATCGTGACGATAGTATAGGGTCACGATCTCTTTCATAGCCCTAATGTTCGGGTCATGGTCATGGTTATGGATCGTGATCACTGGTCACGATCATGAATCGTGGCCCAAACCATGACTATTTTCCCTTGGTCACAGTTTGAGACTATGACCATATGTTGTGATAATCTACTATGAAATTTTATTGGTCACGATTCTCAACCGTATGAACTTTTATTGGTTGGTCACGATGTTCCTAATCGAGACCATAGGTACTGTGGTCACGGTTGCAGAACGTGACCAATTTTTAACCTACTGGAATTTTGTCATGAATATGGTCATGGTTTTGGACTATGACTAATAATGAATTTATTTAAAAAAATAATTTATATCCATTTTCTTCCAAAAAAATTATGTGCATGTTTTCAAACCTGTACACAATTCCATTATATAACTAACTAATACATCAATCAAAAAGCAATAATATAAAAATTATTAAGACATCAAATTAATTATATTATTCCAACCAAAATAAATGTTATAATCTTCAAAGTTTTCCTTCCCCGAAGCATATGAAAAATGTTCAAAGTGTCCTTTCCCCAGCTACACCTGAAAATATTTCAAAATGTTCTAAATGGTTAGAAAGGACTCAAATGACAAAAAAACTTCGGAATGCCTATATAAAATCAAAGTCCACATAGTTCATAAGATGAACAATATTGGGGTCTAACCCATACTCTGAATCTAAGATGTCTCTTTTGATTGTAAGGACATATTCCATCACAAATAAGTATGTCGTATACCGCTACAACCGTCGAAGAGGTTCAAGATCAAATTCGCATGAGACGGGTCCGAATATCAAGCTTCATCAACAATAAAGCCTACGCGAAATGAATTTAGTAAAGTTTTGTTTTTAATTTCTTAATAATTCACTTAGGGTATTGGGATATTTTTCTTAAAATATTTTCTAAGTGTTGGAGAGGAGCTTTAAATATTTTTTGTCAATAAATATATTTTTCAGAGTGTTTGAGGCGGTCCATTTAATGAAAGGATAAACGAGAAAAAAATGTTATTTTAATCATCTTGTTCGAACGACATCATACGTCGTTCAAACGACACTGCATGTCGCACGATAATTCAAACATCATCGTGTTTCTCTCGAACGACATCGTGTCTCGCTCGAACGACCCACGCCCTTAAGTTTTCTATAAAAGAGTCTTTTCAACTCCATTTTCCATAAGAAGTCTGTAGGCTTTTACATTCTGTAAACAGTGTGAAATCATCAAAACCTTTTGGCTTCTTCTTTTAGAGTTTAATCTCTTTTGTTTTAAATTCACAGAACTCCCAATTATTCAAGTGAATTATTTTGTAGTTGGAGAACACACTTTGCTGGTGTTCATACTTTTGTGGAGAAGATTTCAACATCATATGTCTGCGTGTCATTGAGCTTCGCTGCATGTGAATCTTTGCTGAAGATAAGACTGCGGTTCGTGGATTGTTGCACATAATTCATTGCTGATGACGCCGACCGACGCCTGCGAGTATTCGTGTGACAACTGTCTTTCATTGTAATCCGTGTAAGTTGTGATTTACAAATTATAGTGAAATAAAAGGTTTTTTCCTGAGGGGATTTTTCCTGAACTTTGTGTCGCATATTTTATTTATGTTGGTTTGACACATGCACACACGTAGCTAGTTGATTTTAAGGGATGAATTATTTTGATTCATAAATTGACTCTAATGAAATAAATTTGTGATTGGAATTTGCGCATCCATTTGAATCTTTATCACACGTAGGTTTTAAAAATTAGTATCAGAGCAGGTTGCACTAATATATTGCGTATTCCTATTTTTCTGCAAAATTGTGTGATATTGATTTTTTTTGAAAAATCATATTTTTAAATTGTCGTAATGTTTCCAAGTGAATACTTATATGATCGGTTGTCAATTTTTGACGGGTCTAATTATGCATAATGGAAAGCCCGAATGAAATCCCATTTAAAATCAATTGATGAAAGAGTTTGGGTCATTTTTGAAAGAGATTGGAATCCACCCACTGTCACCGCGAATAGTGTCATTAATTTAAAACCTGTGTCAAATTGGACTGAGGAAGAGTTTAGGTGGAGCACTTACAATTCAAGAGGGCTTAGTGCAATTTTTGGACACGTCACCCGGACGAGTTCCGACATATTATGACGTGCACCATGTCTAAAGAAGCGTGGAATGTTTTACAACTCACCCACGAAGGCACTAACACGGTCAAAGAGTCTAAAATTCAAAATTTAACCACTCAATTTGAGACAATCACTATGTTAGAGACTTAGTATTTTGACGAGTTTTATGCACACTTGTCTGATATTGTCAACACTAGTTTTAATCTTGGTGAGCCTATACCTGATGCACGAGTGGTTAAAAAGATTTTAAGATTGTTGCCTCAATGTTATATCCCGAAAATAACTGTTTTGAACACCTTTGTTAATTTGAGTCGTCTGAAATTAGAAGAGTTGGTCGGAGACTCCATACATACAAAATTGACATGTTCCCTGACACTCTCAAACCTAAGGGTAGAGGGATATTGCTTAAAGCCCAAACTAGGAAGGGAAAGGAAGTGTCTACGAGTGATAGGAAAAATAAAGTGAGTTTTTGTGAGTCTGAGGACGACTCTAATTTTGACATGGCCCTGCTAGCAACGAATTTCAAAATGTTTCTCCAATTTTCGAAACAAAATTCTTCTAATAAAGTTTTCAGAGAAAAACAAAAAGGAAGACAAGGCCAGAGAAAGCGGTGAGAAAGAGAATTAAGGTGAAGAAAATTTTAAAAATATGAAATATTTTAGGTGTGAGGGGAGAGGGAATAAGTCGTTTGAGTGTCCCCCTAGACTTAGGAGAGAGGTCAAGAAAGTTTCTATGCCAGCAACCCTGAGTGATAGTGAGGAAGATGTGAAAGATTCTGAGGATGAGTCTTCACAAGGAGAGTGTGTTGACTTTTTTGGCATTCACCAGAGCACACCCACTTTGTCCCACGACGATGAGGACACTTGTGCACATGAGACCCCCGAGGAGGATTTGAGTATTTGTAGTGAGTCTGAGAGCGGGTGTGAAAGTGGAGATGAAAGTGAGCTCTAGATTGCTTTTAGAGAATTGTACACTGAGACCTTAAAGACTAAGAAATTGAATAAAGAGTTAGGTCTTAAGGTGAGAGATTTGGAGAGAGAGTTAGAGAGTTTGAGAGGTTTTGAGGTTACGACGAGTCAACTTGAGAAGGTGAAGATTAGTTTGAGTAAGCAGTTGATCGTCGTGGATAGGGAAAAGAGTGAACTTATAGCTCACTTGTCACAATTAGAGAAATATCTTAAGCACTCCCTGGAGGCTAAAGTCACTTTGGAGAATGCATTTAAGGTCAGAAAGATGGTTCTCAATCCCATTTTGGGTAGTGCTGAGAGATTAGGAATAAGTCATGATGGTGCGTCTACTTCACATGCTGCACTCGAGCCGATTCCTACTTTAGTGCTAGATCCACATGACTCTCGACCCGACCCACCTAGGCATCCCGTACCTATTAGGAGAGAGAGTATGAGATATTTTGAGAGAGGTGTACCTAGACCAGTTTAAGTTTACACACACTGTAAGAGAATAGGACACCTGAGAGAGTTTTGTTTTAAGTTGGATTATGTGCCACTTTATGCTACTACATGTGTACACACTTACACACCCACACCTGACGCTCCGGATGATTACGTGAGAGAGTTTGCACATATTGGGGAGGAGGTAGAGTTTTTGGTCAAGAATTCACATGACTTGATGGAGCTGTTTCAAAAGATGTCACCGTCTTTAGAAAACTCCTCCGCACCTACGGGATGAGGTCTAGACTGTTTGCAAGCATAAGATGATTTACACGATGACTCTTTTGCCTTTTGCTAGTATGTATCATTTTGTATTTATATTTTCCATTTTGAAATACTCATTATAATTTTGCTACTGTTTTAGCACTATTTTGGATCTGTTTGCCCATTCCAGGAATTGTTTTCACGAAATTTTTTCTCCGGACAAAACTACATGACATTCTGGGTATTCTATGAAAATTTATTTTTTTCATTCGAGCGAGATAAGTTTCGTTCGAGCGACTTATGATTTTGCGCGAAGCTTCTTCTCGTGAGAAGCCCTTGTCGTTCGAGCTACCCCTGGAAATTTTGTCTCTTCTTTTTGTAGTCCGCTGGTTCATATTGTTATATTATTTGGCACTACTGGGTTGATTCTGAATAGTGTTCAAAAAATTCAAAAAGATTTTCTTTTTTTAGAATGTTTTTTAAAAAAATCCAAAAAGAGTTTTGTATTTTGTTTATACTGTATATGAATGGATACTTAGGATGATCGAGCCACAATTTCATTCCATATCCATGTGACTATTTGATAGTGCTTTGAGACAATATGTTGTATCATTCATGTTCTTTACAAAGTTTGGAGTCTTTAAGATGATATAGTGTTCCAACCTATATGTTTGACTAATTTTTCCTTGATTGCACACATGCAAGGATTTTTTTGACTTTTGTGCTTGTCTATCACATGTTAGTTGAGTGTTTCCATCTCAATCATGTCTATACAACGAACCAAATGTGATAAAACTTGACAAAAAAATTAGTGCATGTTATGAACCATTTGTGAGTTTGTGTGATTTATTTTGAAAAATGGAAAAAGGCTGCGAAAGGTATCTTATTTTTTCCTTTGTGATAAAGCCACCATTTAAATGAACCTAAAAAAGTGAGGAATTGGAAATTATTCGGGGTCCAATGAGGTTTAAAAGAGCCCGAAAAAATTGAAAGGCCATAAAAAGAAATATAAGCCAAAAATGGGCCAATAGGTTTTAGTTTTATCACTTCATAAGAAAAATAAAAGGAATTATCTTTTGATGGGCTAGTTTGGATGGAATTTAAAACTGTTTGCACGTCCTTAAAAGTCACGAAAAAGAGTTACATAAGTTTTGGACGTTATTGGTGTGGAAATCATCTATACTTTGATTTATTGATATGATTAAGATAATGTCATCTAAATTCAACAAATTTACACCAAATGACTGTTTTTGATGTTCATTCGATAGGAGCACACTTATGCATCGTGCACACATGTCACAATTGAATCGATTTTCCTATTGAATATGTTCACACCTATTCATTATGTATCCACGATTTGGTTATCTTAGTGTAAATTCATGGTGTGTGATTTTTGTAACATCATTTTTGCATTTTTGTACAAAAAATCTGAAAAAATCAAAAATAGTTTGTTTGCCTTGTTTAGCATGACACCTCGATTTAATTTTTGTGATTTATTCATTTCCTTGTCAATTTGGGAGAAATAAAAAGGGGGAGAACAAATTATGACTTTATGGGGGAGATTAAGTATGGGGGAGAATTGATTATGCTTTCATGTTTATACTTATATCATTTCAAACTCGATACATCACGAGGTATTTGCTTTGTCTCATGTTTGTAGGTAAAATTGAAGATCATTATGTTTCACACCCTGATGATAAAAGCTTGAAGTTTTGAAGATTTGATTATTGAAGCCAAGTTTGAAAACTTGACAGTTTGTCTTTCCACTTTTAAGTTTATGGGAGGGTAGATTTGTATAGGTCATTTTTGAGATTGATTTTTCAGATATTTTTATTTTGTACCGGCATAGACATAGGAGGAGATTTGTAAGGACATAGTCCGTCACAATTAAGTATGTCGTATACCGCTACAACCATCGAAGAGGTTCATGATCAAATTCGCATGAGATGGGTCCGAATATCAAGCTTCTTCAACAATAAAGCCTCCGCAAAATGAATTTGGTAAAGTTGTGTTTTTAATTTCTTAATAATTCACTTATGATATTGGGATATTTTTTTAAAAATATTTTCCAAGTGTTGGAGCGGAGCTTTAAATATTTTTCGTCAAAAAATATATTTTTTGGAGTGTTTGAGGTGGTCCATTTACTCAAAGGATAAACGAGAAAAAATGTAACACCCCGCCCGCCCGGGGAGAGCGAACGGAGCGCTAATGCGATAAAATAAATCCAAATCCACAAGTAACAAGGTATAGAGCATCTAAATAAACCCACAATAATATAAATCCACTAATCTCAATTCTTCAAATACAACAAGTCTCTCGAATAAATACAACATCTAACTCGAAAAATAAATACAGATCTCCAAAGCTCTATACATCAAAATAATACAAATCTTCCAACTTGTATTAAAAATTATCCCCAATATAATCCTCGCTAAAAATCATCCCAATTGGTCCATAGCGTCCCAAATCCATGCTAACCTGCCAACTAAAAGAAAATATGGGGAAGTACACAATACGACAAGAAAGATGCTCAACAATTATATTAACGATGAACAAAGCGTTACAACACGAGTACGAATATTCAAATCAAAACGCAAATCTCAAAGCATTTATCAATATAATTTCTCAACAACACTTTAACTGGGTTACCAGGCCTCACCACATCCGTATATGCTTTATCAAGCCATAGTCCGGGAAACAGGAATCTTGGCGGGTGCCCAACATCCGTGCCATATTAAAATCTCATGACAACGTGCTCATCAACAATATAATGATACCACATGAATCAAAATAATATCAACAATTATTTTCCAGATTTCAATGAATTTATCAATTCAAATATGAGTTCAATTAAACAAGAATTCAAAGAGGATGACACTCGCGAGATTTAAGGAGCATATTGTGTAAAACCCCATACCTCAAACCATGATGAGAAACCAACGATCACATCCTCAAGATCACCACAAAAGATCTACAAAAGCTCCTCCAAGAACCTCCAACAAAATAGCCCCAAGAACACCTCTAATCTAAGGTTGGAACTCACAAATCTCAAGGGCCAATGTGTATATAAAAAGAAGAGGAATATAAAATATATTTGCTGCCAAAAAGTTGTGCCAAAAGTATGTTAAAATGGTTGCCCACGATTTTCTTTTATAATGCAAAGAAATGAAGAGTTGGAAACCAAAAGACTCCTTTAAATAAGGCAAAGAAATGAAGAGTTGGAAGTTAAAACAACTCTTGAAAATTTCTTAATGTTCGCCGACTTAGAATTCCAAGAGTTAAAAACATTTAAAAATAATTTTATAATCCGTTTTAACTCCGATTTCGAAATCGTTTGAAATTCTCGCCTTTAAAAATAATAACCAACATATTTGATCAATAAAAATAATTTTATCAAAAACTTTATTTTTCCTCTTTATTTTGAAAATACCCCAAAAATTACGCAGGTTATTACAAAAAAATATTATTTTAATCATCTCCTTCGAACAACATTGTACGTCGTTCAAGTGACACTACATGTCGCGCGATACTTCAAACGACACCGTGTCTCGCTCGAACGACATCGTGTCTCGCTCGAAAGACCCATCGCCTTAATTTTTCTATAAAAGGGTATTTTCAACTCCGTTTTTCATAAGAAGTCTGTACGTTTTTACATTTTGCAAATAGTGCGAAATCGGCAGAACCTTTTGGCTTCTTCTTTTAGAGTTTAATCTCTTTGGTTTTCAATTCACAAAATTCCTAATTATTCATGTGAATTGCTTTGGAGTTGGAGAACACACTTTGCTGGTGTTCATACTTTTATGGAGAAGATTTCAACATCATATGGCTGCGTGTCATTGAGATTCGCTGTGTGCGATTCTTTGCTGAAGATAGGGTTGTAGTTCGTTTGGATTGCTATGCGTAATTCATTGCCGACGACGCCGACCGACGCCTGCGTGTATCCATGTGTCAAACAACTGTATTTCATTGTAATCCGAGTAATTTGAAAATATAGTGAAAAAAAGGTTTTGCCCTGAGGGGATTTTTCCTGAACTTTGTCTCGCATATTTTATTTATGTTGGTTTGACACATGCACGCACGTAGCTAGTTGATTTTGAGGGCTGAATTAATTTGATTCATAAATTGACTCTAATCAAATAAGTTTGGGATTGGAATTTGCGCATCTATTTGAATCTTTATTACACGTAGTTTTTACATTGATTTATGAAAATAGATGTGAAATGTGTTGAAAGTGTAGAAAATTATGAGAACACTCTAAATTGGGTTTTGTGGCATAATCTCCCTTTTTGATTTTTTGGATTTATGAAAATATATGTGAATAATAATAATAATAATAATAATAATAATAATAATAATAATAATAATAATAATAATAATAAGAGTGGGATTAGTGATAAAAATATAATAAACAAAGTACAAATGGAATAAGAACACTAAAATATGCAAATTATCATTTATGGGACTAGTAAAACATAAAGGATATTACAAAATGTGTGCAATGAGAAAGTAAGTGAAATATAACTAAATATATGAGTAGAACATGGTAACTGCATGAATAACATTTTTATGAGTAGTTTTGTGTGAATATTCTTAAATAGTTTCTTAGAGGTCTAACAAGTTCAACAAATTTGGGGTTCCTAGTTTCATAACAAGACTATGACATAAACTTGTTAGGCTTAAAATCCCAAATGAGTTAGACTAGTTAGAACGCTAAGAAACTATTCAAGGCTACTCACACGAAACAAAGTTATAAATATTACAAAATGTATTAATCATAATTTATAGTTATTTATAAAATGTATATAACTACGAAACCCATAGTTCATTAATGTGACCGATAAAGAATGAGTACACAAAACAATAGAGAGTAAAGAAATATTTCTATGTAAGAAAGGAATCGAATTCCACTTTGACTTTGGGATGCCTACATGGATAAACAAACTAGCATAAAAATCCACGTAGTTATATCACGACAGAAGATTATAATATTAATGTTCTATCAATTATTTGATTAATGTGTTCAATGATCCAAAAAGTGAAGCAAAAATCTTACTAGTATCAACAAAGTGTTGTTATGAGGGGATTGACCTTATTGGGGGCATAGAGAGTGGTTTTAATTAACGTTGCGTGGAACCCATTGGTTCAAACGCATGCTATTAGTTGGTCTTATAGGCTTGGACAAATTGTTGGTATACATAACCTTATATCTTCCAGGGTTATAATCCCGACTAATAACATATGTTTCACGCGACGGGTTCCACACATTGGGAATGCGATTGTTTTTTGTGAATATTGGTATTGACCAAGGATAATCACAAATCTAATTTTAATATCGTGTGAGTATAATTGAACTTTGTCATCCGGGTATAACAAGTCAAACTCACCAGGTGTTCCCTAACTTTATAACAAGACTATGACAACTTGAAACACCTGATGATTTCAACTAATTACACTTGGAAAATAAAGTTCAAGGGTACACATAAAAAACTACAATTAAATTTTTGAGTAACCTTCGAACAAAAAAATCATATTTCCAATTTATGTAACCTATTGGGTGAAACGCATGCTTTTCGCTTGAAAAATAGACTTAGACAAAAGAAGGTTGTGCAAAACTATAATTTGACAAACCTATAAGACTGACTAATAGTCTACATTTCAACCGATGGATTCCACACAATGTCGATTAAAACCACTCTTGATGGACCAAGAAGGTTAATCGCATATGAACCATACTTTGTCGATCCTAGAAAGATTTTGTCTTCACTGTTTGGATCAGTGAACACATTAATTATGTTACTAATCGGACAATAACTTCTAATTTTGTGTCATGTTAATGTGTTACCATGTCATGTTATTATGTCATGTTGTTCCACTCATAAATTGGTTGTTCTAAGGAGTCATGCCATACATACATACACACATAAATGTAAATAAATGCAAGGGTTTTGTTCCAATATTTGTTCATATACATACGATACAAATAGGGTTTTCTTATAATGGTTAAATAAATAACAATAAAATAATGTTTCAAAACTTAATATTTGTTTAAATCAAGTAAAAAATCCTTCAAATTAGGGTTGTCATCAAGAGCAAACTCAAAATCTATAGAGTCCTTTAATGCCTCTGCTCGAATAGTCAAACCCTTTGGTGTATGCATAAGAACAAACCAATTATTGTCGTTTATTCACTTTGAGTGAAATACATTCTTTAAGTTTTGAAAGGCATAATCAAAAGGCTCTTAGACCTTGTGATCATTACTCTTCATCTTAGATAAATCTTCCATGATAATTTTGGAGGCATAATTTACTTTACAACCATTAGTAGTATCCTCTACTTTCACCCAGTCCTAATAGAAGACGGTTTCTTTAAAATATAAGTAATATAGTTCTTGGATTTATTGCAAAATCCCATAATAGGTCAACTTCACATCCTTTGGATTTTATTGCTTTTTCCAGCCACATAACAACTCAAGGTTGAAATTGGAATTCTACTATTTTGCGTCAAAAGTTTTTAGTCACATGCGTATGTGATGAAATCAAAATCTTTGGCGCAAAATTTTTTAAACTCCTTCGCACGAAACTTGGGATCTTTAGCTAGGTGTGCAAGCCTTTAAGAGACACTAACTCTTTTTGAGAATTTATTAGTGGATTTGTATTAGGGCATATTTTATAATGCATGCATAACTAACTGAAATAAGAGAGGCTGAAATTACCTCTTTTGATACCCATGCCCTAAAATCATTCATTACGTCCGTTGAACCTTTGGCTTTTGATTACGGATAGTTTATTCTCATACTTCCTAAATGTGTTCATAAAATTATAAAATTGAGATTGTAACATAGATACTACAGATAATCAAACAAATATACGTTTTATATGTAGGCACTTAGTCTCTCCAATAGTCAACTTTATCTTGCGGCTCTAAGACATAACAAGTTGCTTGATCATATTGAAGATAGACGAGTCTTACCTTTTTAGGTTTTGCTGAAAGCTAATTCATCCTCAAACTTGTCAGGTTCCTTGATCACTCATTTTCCACCAGTATTGAACCTCACAAGCCCTTGTTTTAGCATATGTTCATGAGTCTATAGCGATGAATGTTCTATTATGTATTCTTTCTCAATTCACCCTCTAATATACTATGTATTCTTAATGTAATCATTGAAAGTTTTCATAAATACCTCAAAAGGATACATCCAGTGATACTTAATGGGTCCACACAAAATAGTCTCATTCCATAAATGCATAAACAGATGGATGCTGATGTCAAAGAACGATGAAGGGAAATATTTCTCCAAAACATAAGTCGCCTCTGCCCAAGTTGCTTTTGCAGCCTTAATGAGCTTCCTATTTACCACTTTTACACACAATAAGGTGAATCATAAACTAATATGCATAATTTCCTTACGAAGATTATTGTGCTTAGAAAATTAATGCCTAAACAACAAATGGATTAATTGAATGATGATGTGCCAGTTGTGAGACTTGCACTGTTTCAATTTATTTATTTGGTAGTTTATAACCCTGTGAAAATTACTGGAATAACCATTTGGAGTTTTCAAGTTGAACAACGTGTCTAGGAGGATGTTTTTCTCACTAGAAATCAAAGTGAAAGCACCCTCGAGCATTGAATTACTTCCTGTTGTACGATCAATTTTTAACAAAAAATATTTTTCATCTCCTTAAATTGCGACACACTCTCTCTCCATCTTTCTAATGAGATGCACCCAAACATGTTCCTATTAGATGTTCACAAAATTCTTCTATGTGTTCATCACATCAATTACATGCCTTACATGGTGCTCTTTCAAATATGATAAGTGATATAAGATTGATCATAAGAACCATCCCTTCCTTTTACTAGGATCTTTTGTATCCTCCTTAGCTTTTCCATTCTGTCCTACAAAGTGAGGGTATTTGCCTACAAACTTATTACCCTATGTCAAAGCCTTTTTATTATCCTCAATTTGATAACCAGAAAGCCGAGCAAGTTGCGTCTTATGATCATGACCGAACTGTAAAAAAAATAGACTTGCCATTCTTAAAAGGGTGATTGTTCGACATAAATGTATGATGACCGACTTAACTTATCTTACCACTATGATGCAGCCAAGTGGAATCAATGTCCTCCCCCAAATGGGATATCCATAAAAACCATGAACATTTCAACCGGACAAGGTTCCATAGGCAGAAAGGTCGTGAATCACCCATAACACTATTTTTTTCGGTGTGAACTATTCACTCTTAGGAGCATCAAATGCCCTCACACCTTCATCCCACAACTCTTTAAGTTATACAATTAATAGAGATAAAAATATTAATATCATCACTAAGAGCATTTGGCTCGAGTATCAACAACAATAATAATGGGAACTCTTTTTTCACGCACAATGTTAGAGGGATACCTAAAGAATCCATGAGAGCTGGGTAATAACTATGATTATTACTTAAATTATGAAAAGGTTTAAACCCATCGATTTGTAATCTATAACTGACATTGCAGGGTTCTATTGTGAATTTAGGGTGTCGTGCATTTGAAAGTTTCCATATAAGTGAATCAACGGGATGACACATGCGTTTCCTATGCACCTCGGCTCGAGCGTGCCATGTCATGGCCTTTTCTATCCACAATACAGGAAAAAATCTTTCAATCATGACCTGAGGGAAAATACTCCTATACCATTTGTGGAACTTACAAGAACTTGTGAAATTTTATGGGTATGTTTGAATGACTCATTTTCAAACATACCAACATCGATCGAATGGCTAATTTTCTTGCTGTTGGTATGTTTGAATTTGAGCTTTGATAGGATTCGTTCTATGTTGGGGAAATAATTTTAAGAGAAACTTGGCCGCCATCTCCCTCTATGATCCAATTGAGTTCGATGATAAAGACCAAAGCCATGTCTTAGCTTTATCCTTTAAGGAAAAAGTTTTAGGCGAATGACATCTTGAGTGCAAGCTTGATCGCTAAACTTGTCGCACGCCTCTTTGAACTCACGTATGTGGAGGTATGGTTTCTCGGAATCCAAGTCATGAAACGTGGGAAGAATTTGTATCATCCTATTTCGAAAGTGAAATTGCCCTCATTGTATAGAAGTAGAATGCATCCCGGAGTGACAGTTAACTCGGGATATGGGAGTTCTTTCATGGGACGATACGACACTTCACCCTCACCCATACCAAAATTAGCGTTATTCGACATGGCTCTCTCTCTCCAATTGATTCGAATTCCTCACTCGACACGCTCGGAGTGTGACTCAATGTGTGACTTGTGATAGAGTTAGGCGGTGTAGGAGGCAAAACCCAAAATTGAGGAGTGTTTGGAGTGTGTGGGCTATCGAGATTGTACTCTCCTAGAGAATTTTCGTGAATTTGGGTAGGAGTAGATTGTGGAGTTTGTTGAGATTTTGCATAAAAGGCTTTGAGAGATGTTAAATTTTTTTTTGCCTTTTTTTCGAATTTTTGATTTCATGATTTTTTTGGCTTTTTAATAATTAGAGTCAAATTTTGGATTAAATCGACCTAACCTAAAAGTCTACCTAATCCCCGACAACGGTGCAAAAAACTTGACGCGACTCAAAATGTGTCTCAAATGCGTGCTAATTACGGTTTAAGTGCAAACCGGTTGATGAGTGCATTATTTTGTATATTTTATACCCAAATTTATACTTTGTTAGTCCCATTTTAGTGTATTTAATAAGTTCTTAGGACTATTTTATTAAAAAGAGGAAAAAATGCGAGAATGATTGAATTCATATTGAAAATGACAATTTTAAGTAAAAAATGGGCACTTCGATAATTTTATAATATTCTTGTGCTAATTTGTGAAAAAAGTTGCCTAGTGAAATTTTTGCAGATAATGATGGAATTTTGTACAAATTGATGATCAATTCAAAAAAGGCGTGAAAAAGCTGATTTTTAAGGTCGTTCAAAAAAAGTAGTTTTTCACAATTGTGAAATCGTAAAAAAGTCAGAAATTTTTATTCTCCGATTTGGACAAAACTCGGCATATGTGTTAGGCAAGAAAAGATATGAGTTTTTGAGTGGGGTGAAATTTCACCCCTTATCACGATCCAAAGATTAAAGAGTTGGAGAGATAGTTACCAACACCATTCGGCCAATCAGAAGGAGTTCCACCACAACTCAAGTACCTCACCACCTGTGCTATAAAAAGGACCTTTGGGCTCATAATTTCGGGGACAATTAGAGAGGAATTTCACGGAGGATTTCGGGGAGCAACTTTGAGTGATTGTAATCAATTTGAGGGCTAAGTTTTTATCATTTTTTAAGAGGATTGAAGATTGTTGTGAGAGAACTATTTGTAAGTTTGGTTTATTAATGAAGATCTCTACTCATTCTTGCAATTTAGATTTCATTATGGTAGCGTGATTCTTATATTAGGAGTAGGATGAAGTTTATCATAGTTAGGTAATATTGTCACGTTAATTTTATCGTTGTTTATTCCCTACTTGTTTTAATTGTTATTAAAGATTCGGTATTCATTTTAAAGCGACACGAGAGTGTGTTTTAGAACCTTCAAGATTGTTTTGTCAAATAAAGTTTTGAGATTTAAAAATAGTAATTTTTGATGGATTATGATTGCACTTTGATTGTTTTGATAGTCCATGCTTAAATACATTTGCGAATTTCAAAACCTGCATTTTCTAAGGGAATAGGGATTTTAGCAGTCTATTAGAGATGTTAAAAATATTTTGAGCATAACCGTCATATCTTACGAATTAAACACGAAGAGAGTCGGTTTAATTCGAGTTATAAAAAGGGAATGACAACATTAAATTAGTGTGCAATATTTGTTACGTGATAAATGGACCTCGAATACTAATTATTTCGTAATTGTTTACAAATATCTTGTGTTACTCTCATTTATTGTAGTTGATTTTATTTAGTGTAGTTCATAATTATTCTCTATCCTATTTCATCTAGTTGGACAGTTGCAATTCTTTAAAAAGTTAAAATTGACAAATCTCTGTGGGTTCGACCCGTACTTACACTCGCTATTCTATAATAGCCCGTGCACTTGCGGTATTTTATAAATTGACAACAAGTTTTTGGCTCCGTTGCCGGGGATTTGACAATTTTTTCTTTAAAGAAGTTGTGACTTTCGAACTAGTTTGTTTTACTTTTTGCATTTTTTTAGAAAAAATTCATAAAATAAAAAAATAAAATAAACTCTTAACGAGGCTAGAATTAAAAGCTACTCCAACGCGAACTTGTCAAATCGATTTCGTTTCACATTGTCTAGGATTGATGGTTTTTAATGAGTCTTCGTACCGACCACCTAACTGGAGGTGAAATCAGAATTTGAGGAGACAGCCGTAGTTGGTCGTCTTTTAAATTCTCCCTTGTCAAAGAGTAGGTGCTATCCAAAATAAATAAATAAATTCATATGTTGTAAATTGCAATGGGTGATCCTCATACTGTTACTCCGTCATCTTTCTCATATTCCTCAATGGATCCTGTGGACGTATTTTTATAAAATACTGAAAATCTAGATGACTACGTATTTCAATTTAATTCAGATGCGCCAGTAGTCATTTTAAAAATTAAAGAAGGTATGGATGAGACTCCAACCCTGTAATTACTATCGGTCCACCAAAGTGTATCAATTGGAGAGAGGTCAACAAACGGTATAATGATGCTATTTCTAAAAATAATCATGAATTAATTGGGGATAATCAATTTTGTGAGGAGAAAAAAATTGACAATCTTGACACTTGTAATACTTGTGATAATTTGGATGTTTGTCAAGATTTTTCTCCTAATTTAATTGAGCAAAATGCTGCTTCTTTTTATATGTGGAAATATTTATTTGAGGATTTGTCATCCGATTTTAGTGATACATCAAGTATTTATGACGATCCTTCTATTTTTTATGAAGAAAGTGTATCACCTGGTGATACATCTTCTTTCCACGCTTTTCATAAAATCTCACATTTAGGAGTGGAGTATGCGTCCCCAATTTTACGTGACTATTTTCGAAAAAGGGATAATAAATATTTGGATCCTTATTGCAATTTATGACCTCCATGTGATGCATCGACATATTATTCATGCGATTCAAATTTATTTACTTTTGATGATGTCAGTGCTAATCATTATGACCACGTATTTAAGATTGAAATTTGTGTTGTGAGGCCATGCTATCAAATTTATGATATTTTGGTACTTAGTGCTATAAAGTTTATTAATTGGAATGACCCACAACTATTTCGATTATTAATTTATGGTGAGGATGGTAATTGTCATGTGTTTGTATATTATTTGTGTATTTTTTTTTCTTTTTGTTATTTTTTAGTTAACATGTATCATCATTTTACTTCTTTACTTTATTTTCTTTGTCCATATTTTTATTTGAGCATACATTGAGGACAATGTAAAATTTAGGTTTGGGGGTAAGGATGATATTTTTGAAAAAAAAAATCAGAAAAAGTTTCAAAAATTCAAAAAGATTTTCAATATAATTGAGTTTTGAAACGATTTCTTAATATAGAATTAATTCATCGATCTCTCAACTTATGAAATTTTTACACATTAGCCATATAATATGATCGAAAATGGATATTGAGGAGAAAGTTAACATGCTGAACGAATAAATGTGGAGATTTTAACCCGGTGAGATTTTTGTGCAATTCATCATTCTCGAGAGATTTAAATCAATCCTAGTTAAAATAACTCAAACTTTCCTTCAGTGATAAATTCGTTGATGATCCCAAATTCTTTGCTTTGTTCGATTACTGAAAACAAAAGGTTAAAATCTAAATCTTAAAGCACTAGAAGTCTTGGTAAGTCATCTTGATACACAAATTAACTGTACGAAACTTAAGAAATGAGATTCGGCCATCATTTGAAAGCCCAAAATTAAGCCTAAAATCCAACCCTTTTACATTATTCCGTTGCATTCCCATTTGAGCCAAACAGAAAATATTTTTTTTTTGAAAGCCCATTATCCTAACTAACTTCAACTGGGAGTTTGAAGCCCATAAAAAGAATTCATACCCATTTTATGAGAATACTAGGGTAAAATTACGATTGGAAAAAAAGGCAAAAAAAAAAGTTCGCTAAAGAATGATGTGTCAGAAAAAAGGGGAAGAAAGAGAGAAAAAAGATGATGAAAAATGCGTGTAGAAAAGAAAAAGGAAAGAGAAGAAAAATGGAGGTGAGAAAAAATGCCTGAAAGTCAAAATACTCAAAAACCTCTATATTCTCAAAAATTTTGCACTAAAAAAAACCCATTATTTCTAACAAAACCCGAGCCTACAATACCACCAAAGAAAGTCCTAATCGATCTCAAGGGAAGTTAGTTATAGTGTGGAGAGAAGATGAATAGGATCTATTGTGTGATTCAACGTTTTTATTAAGTAATCGATTTTCCATTCGTGAGATCATATTCATCAATTATAAAAAACATAAATCCGTTTTTGATCATGTATATGTGAAATTTGTTCATATAAATTTCCTCTTTTATTCACATATATCGAGAGAAAATAACCCATTTCCGACCGTTCGATTGTGAGTGCATCCCGTGAGATTTTGAAATCAGAACGAACTTTCGAATAAGAAATGTAACGATCAAATCTTTTGAAATGGACGGTTATAATGGCTATGCTAACGCACATGATAAGTTGAGGTTGAGAAGTGAAGTTCTACTATATTTATGAAGTTTGCATTCAAACTTGGTTATATAACTTTTGAGTCTTTTGTATTGAGTCAAGTTTTTTTAATTTTGTGGGTATATTCACTCTAAATCCTCACGAGACAAAACTCGTCCACTAGGGTAACCTAGGGGTTTAACGGCTTGTTGCACATGCTATGTGCAATCATGATTCCTACGAAAAAAAGTTAAATTATAATTTTTAGTTTTGCTCGAGGACTAGCAAAGTTTATGTTTGGGGGTATTTGACGAGTGCATTATTTTGTATATTTTATACCCAAATTTATACTTTGTTAGTCCCATTTTAGTGTATTTAATAAGTTCTTAGGACTATTTTATAAAAAAGAGGAAAAAATGCGAGAAATATTGAATTCATATTGAAAATGGCAATTTTTAGTAAAAAATGGGCACTTCGATAATTTTATAATATTCTTGTGCTAATTGGTGAAAAAAGTTGCCTAGTGAAATTTTTGCAGATAATGATGGAATTTGGTGCAAATTGATGATCAATTCAAAAAAGGCGCGAAAAAGATGATTTTTTCGGTCGTTTGAAAAAAGCTATTTTTCACTCTTGTGAAATCGTAAAAAAGTCAGAAATTTTTATTCTCCGATTTGGACAAAACTCGGCTTGTGTGTTTGGCAAGAAAAGATAATAGTTTTCGAGCGGGGTAAAATTTCACCCCTTATCACGATCCAAAGATTAAAGAGTTGGAGAGATAGCTACCAACACCATTCGACCAATCATAAGGAGTTCCACCACAACTCAAATACCTCACCACTTGTCCTATAAAAAGGACCCTTGGGCTCATAATTTCGGGGACAATTAGAGAGGAATTTCGGGGAGGATTTCGTGGAGCAACTTTGAGTGATTATAATCAATTTGAGGGCCAAGTTTTTATAATTTTTTTAGAGGATTGAATATTGTTGTGGGAGAACTATTTGTAAGTTTGGTTTATTAATGAAGATCTCTACTCATTCTTGCAATTTCTATTTCATTATGGTAGCGTGATTCTTATATTAGGAGTAGGATGAAGTTTATCATAGTTAGGTAATATTGTCACGTTAATTTTATCATCGTTTATTCCCTACTTGTTTTAATTGTTATTAAAGATTCGGTATTTATTTTAAAGCGACACGAGAGTGTGTTTTAGAACCTTCAAGATTGTTTTGTCAAATAACGATTTGAGATTTAAAAATAGTAATTTTTGATGGATTATGATTGCACATTGATTGTTATGATAGTTCATGCTTAAATACATTTGCGAATTTCAAAACCTTTATTTTCTAAGGGAATAGGGATTTTAGCCGTCTATTAGAGACGTTAAAAATATTTTGAGCATAACCGTCATATCTTCCGAATTAAACACGACGAGAGTAAGTTTAATTCGAGTTATAAAAAGGGAATGGCAACATTAAATTAGTGTGCAACAATAGTTATGTGATAAATGGACCTCGAATACTAATTATTTCATAATTGTTTACAAATATCTTGTGTTACTCTCATTTATTGTAGTTGCTTGTATTTAGTGAAGTTCATAATTATTCTCTATCCTATTTCATCTAGTTGGACAGTTGCAATTCTTTTAAAAGTTAAAATTGACAAATCTCTGTGGGTTCGACCCATACTTACACTCGCTATTCTAAAATAGTCCGTGCACTTGCGGTATTTTATAAATTGACAACAAGTTTTCGGCTCCCTTGCCGGGGATTTGACAATTTTTTTTCTTTAAAGAAGTTGTGACGTTCGGACTAGTATGTTTTACTCTTTGCATTTTTTAAGTAAAAATTTCATAAATAAAAAAATAATAAAAACTCTTAACGAGGCTAGAATTAAAAGCAACTTGAACACGAACTTGTCAAATCGATTCCGTTTCACATTGCCTAGGATTGATGGTTTTTAATGTGTCTTCGTACGGACCACCTACCTGGAGGTGAAATTAGAATTTGAGGAGACAACCGTAGTTGGTAGTCTTTTAAATTCTCCCTTGTCAAAGAGTAGGAGCTATCCAAAATAAATAAATAAATTCATGTGTTATAAATTCCAATGGGTGATCCTCATACTGTTACTCCGTCATCTTTCTCATATTCCTCAATGGATCCTGTGGACGTATTTTTACAAAAGACTGAAAATCTAGATGACTACGTATTTCAATTTAATTCAGATGGGTCAGTATTCATTTTAAAAATTAAAGAAGGTATGGATGAGACTCCAACCCTATAATTAATATCGGTCCACCAAAGTGTATCAATTGGAGAGAGGTGAACAAACGGTATAATGATGCTATTTCTGAAAATAATTATAAATTAATTGAGGATAATCAATTTTGTGAGGTGAAAAAAATTGACAATCTTGACACGTGTAATACTTGTTATAATTTGGATGTTTGTCAAGATTTTTCTTCTAATTTAATTGATCAAAATGCGGCTTCTTTTTATATGTGGAAAATTTTATTTGAGGATTCGTCATCCGATTTTAGTGATACTTCAAGTATTTATGACGGTCCTCCTGTTTTTTATGAATAAAGTGTATCACCCAGTGATACATGTTCTTCCCACGCTTTTCATAAAATCTCACATTTAGGAGTGGAGTATGCATCCCCAATTTTACGTGAGGGGTAATAAATATTTGGATCCTTATTGCAATTTATTACCTCCATGTGATGCATCGACATATGATTCATGCGAGTCAAATTTATTTATTATTGATGATGTCGGTGCTCACCATTATGACCATGGATTTAAGATAGAAATTTGTGTTGTGCGGCCATGCTATCAAATTTATGATATTTTGGCACTTAGTGCTATAAAGTTTATTAATTGGAATGACCCTCACCTATTTCGATTATTAATTTATGGTGAGGGTGGTAATTGTCATGTGTTTGTATATTATTTGTGTATTTTTTTTCTTTTTGTTATTTTTTAGTTAACATTTATCATGATTTTAATTCTTTACTTTATTTTATTTGTCCATATTTTTGTTTGAGCATACATTGAGGACAGTGTAAAATTTAGGTTTGGGGGTAAGGATGATATTTTTGAAATAACAAATCAGAAAAAGTTTCAAAAATTCAAAAAGATTTTCAATATAATTGAGTTTTGAAACGATTTCTTAATATACAATTAATTCATCGATCTCTCAACTTATGAAATTTTTACACATTAGCCATATAATATGATCGAAAATAGATATTGAGGAGAAAGTTAACATGCTTAATGAATAAATATGGATATTTTAACCTGTTGAGATTTTTGTGCTATTCATCATTTCGAGAGATTTAAATCATTCCGAGTTGAAATAACTCAAACTTTCCTTCTGTGATAAATTCGTTGATGATCTCAAATTCTTTGTTTTGTTCGATTACTGAAAACAAAAGGTTAAAATGTGAATCTTAAAGCACTAGAAGTCTTGGTAAGTCATCTTGAGACACAAATTAACTCTACGAAACTTAAGAAATGAGATTAGGCCATCATTTGAAGCCCAAAATTAAGCCTAAAATCCAAACTTTTCACATTATTCCGTTGAATGCCCGTTTGAGCCAAATAGAAAATATATTTTTTGTTGAAATCCCATTATCCTACCTAACTTCAACTGGGAGTTTGAAGCCCATAAAAAGAATTCATACCCATTTTATGAGAATACTAGGGTAAAATTACGATTGGAAAAAAAGGCAAAAAAAAAGTTCGCAAAAGAATGATGTGTCAGAAAAAAGGGGAAGAAAGAGAGAAAAAAGATGATAAAAATGTGAGTTGAAAAGAAAAAGGAAAGAGAAGAAAAATGAAGGTGAGAAAAAATGCCTGAAAGTCAAAATACCGAAAAACATCTATATTCTCGGAAATTTTGCACTCTAAAAAAAACCCCATTCTTTCTAGCAAAAACCGAGCCTACAATACAACCAAAGAAAGTCCTAATCGATCTCAAGGGAAGTTAGTTATAGTGTGGAGAGAGGATGAATAGGATCTATTGTGCGATTCAACGTTTTCAATAAGTAATCGATTTTCCATTCATGAGATCATATTCATCAATTATAAAAAATGTAATTCCCTTTTTGATCATGTATATGTGAAATTTGTTCATATAAATTTCCTCTTTTATTCACATATATCGAGAAAAAATAACTCATTTTCGACTGTTCAATTGTGAGTGCATCCCGTGAGATTTTGAAATCAAAATGAACTTTCGAATAAGAAATGTAACGATCAAATCTTTTGAAATGGACGGTTATATTGGCTATGCTAACGCACACGATAAGTTGAGATTGAGAAGTGAAGTTCTACTATATTTATGAAGTTTGCATTCAACTTGGTTATATTACATTTGAGTCTTTTGTATTGAGTCAAGTTTTTTGAATTTTGGGGGTATATTCACTATAAACCCTCACGAGACTAAATTCGTCCACTAGGGTAACCTAGGGGTTTAACGGCTTGTTGCACATGCTACGTGCAATCATGATTCCTACGAAAGTGAGTCAAATTTTAATTTTTAGTTTTGCTCGAGGATTAGCAAAGTTTTTGTTTGGGGGTATTTGATGAGTGGATTATTTTGTATATTTTTGATACCCAAATTTATACTTTGTTAGTCCCATTTTAGTGTATTTAATAAGTTCTTAGAACTATTTTATTAAAAAGAGGAAAAAATGCGAGAATGATTGGATTCATATTGAAAATGATAATTTTAAGTCAAAAATGGCACTTCGATAATTTTATATTATTCTTGTGCTAATTTGTGAAAAAAGTTGCCTAGTGAAATTTTTGCAGATAATGATGGAATTTGGTGCAAATTGATGATCAATTCAAAAAAGGCGCGAAAAAGCTGATTTTTACGGTCGTTCAAAAAAAGCTATTTTTCACTCATGTGAAATCGTAAAAAAGTCGGAAATTTTTATTTACCGATTTGGACAAAACGCGGCATCTGTGTTCGGCAAGAAAAGATAAGAGTTTTCGAGTGGGGGGAAATTTCACCACTTATCCAAAGATTAAAGAGTTGGAGAGATAGCTACCAACACCATTCGACCAATCTGAAGGAGTTCCTCCACAACTCAAGTACCTCACCACTTGTCCTATAAAAAGGACCATTGGGCTCATAATTTCGGGGACAATTAGAGAGGAATTTCGTGGATGATTTCGGGGAGCAACTTTGAGTGATTGTAATCAATTTGAGGGCCAAGTTTTTATCATTTTTTAAGAGGATTGAAGATTGTTGTGAGAGAACTATTTTAAGTTTTGTTTATTAATGAAGATCTCTACTCATTCTGGCAATTTTTAATTCATTATGGTAGCGTGATTCTTATATTAGGAGTAGGATGAAGTTTACCATAGTTAGGTAATATTGTCACGTTAATTTTATCGTTGTTTATTACCTACTTGTTTTAATTGTTATTAAAGATTCGGTATTCATTTTAAAGCGACACGAGAGTGTGTTTTAGAACCTTCAAGATTGTTTTGTCAAATAAAGTTTTGAGATTTAAAAATAGTAATTTTTGATGGATTATGATTGCACTTTGATTGTTTTGATAGTCCATGCTTAAATACATTTGCGAATTTCAAAACCTGTAATTTCTAAGGGAATAGGGATTTTAGCCGTCTATTAGAGACGTTAAAAATATTTTGAGCATAACCGTCATATCTTCCGAATTAAACACGACGAGAGTAAGTTTAATTCGAGTTATAAAAAGGGAATGACAACATTAAATTAGTGTGCAACAATAGTTACGTGATAAATGGACCTCGAATACTAATTATTTGATAATTGTTTACAAATATCTTGTGTTACTCTCATTTATTGTAGTTGCTTTTGTTTAGTGAAGTTCATAATTATTCTCTATCCTATTTCATCTAGTTGGACAGTTGCAATTCTTTTAAAAGTTAAAATTGACAAATCTCTGTGGGTTCGACCCATACTTACACTCGCTATTCTATAATAGTCCGTGCACTTACGGTATTTTATAAATTGACAATAAGTTTTTGGCTCCCTTGCCGGGGATTTGACAATTTTTTTCTTAAAAGAAGTTGTGACTTTCGGACTAGTATGTTTTACTTTTTGCATTTTTTAAGTAAAAATTTCATAAATAAAAAAATAATAAAAACTCTTAACGAGGATAGAATTAAAAGCTACTCCAACGCGAGCTTGTCAAATCGATTCCGTTTCACATTGTCTAGGATTGATGGTTTTTAATGAGTCTTCGTACCGAACGCCTACCTGGAGGTGAAATCAGAATTTGAGGAGACTATCGTAGTTGGTCGTCTTTTAAATTCTCCCTTGTCCAAGAGTGAGAGCTATCCAAAATCAATAAATAAATTCATGTGTTGTGAATTGCAATGGGTGATCCTCATACTGTTACACCGTCATCTTTCTCATATTCCTCAATGGATCCTGTGGACGTATTTTTACAAAATACTGAAAATCTAGATGACTACGTATTTCAATTTAATTCAGATGGGTCTGTAGTCATTTTAAAAATTAAAGAAGGTATGGATGAGACTCCAACCCTATAATTACTATCGGTCCACCAAAGTGTATCAATTGGAGAGAGGTGAACAAACGGTATAATGATGCTATTTCTAAAAATAATCATGAATTAATTGGGGATAATCAATTTTGTGAGGAGAAAAAAATTGACAATCTTAACACGTGTAATACTTGTGATAATTTGGATGTTTGTCAAGATTTTTCTCCTAATTTAATTGAGCAAAATGCTGCTTCTTTTTATATGTGAATTTTTTTTTTTGAGGATTCATCATCCGATTTTAGTGATACTTTATGTATTTATGACGGTCCTCCTATGTTTTATGAAGAAAGTGTATCACCCAGTGATACATCTTCTTTCCACGCTTTTCATAAAATCTCACATTTAGGAGTGGAGTATGCATCCCCAATTTTACGTGAGGGATAATAAATATTTGGATCCTTATTAGAATTTTTTACCTCCAAGTGATGCATCGACATATGATTCATGCGATTCAAATTTATTTATTATTTATGATGTCTGTGCTCACCATTATGACCATGGATTTAAGATTGAAATTTGTGTTGTGCGACCATGCTATCAAATTTATGATATTTTTTCATTTAGTGCTATAAAGTTTATTAATTGGAATGACCCACAACTATTTCGATTATTAATTTATGGTGATGATGGTAATTGTCATGTGTTTGTATATTATTTGTGTATTTTTTTTCTTTTGGTTATTTTTTAGTTAACATGTATCATCATTTTACTTCTTTACTTTATTTTCTTTCTCCATATTTTTATTTGAGCATACATTGAGGACAATGTAAAATTTATGATTGGGGGTAACGATGATATTTTTGAAAAAAAAAATCAGAAAAAGTTTCAAAAATTCAAAAAGATTTTCAATATAATTGAGTTTTGAAACGATTTCTTAATATAGAATTAATTCATCGATCTCTCAACTTATGAAATTTTTACACATTATCCATATAATATGATCGAAAATGGATATTGAGGAGAAAGTTAACATGCTGAATGAATAAATGTGGAGATTTTAACCCGGTGAGATTTTTGTACCATTCATCATTTTCGAGAGATTTAAATCATTCCGAGTTAAAATAACTAAAACTTTCCTTCAGTGATAAGTTCGTTGATGATCTCAAATTCTTTGTTTTGTTCGATTAATGAAAACAAAAGGTTAAAATGTGAATCTTAAAGCACTAGAAGTCTTGGTAAGTCATCTTGAGACACAAATTAACTGTACGAAACATAAGAAATGAGATTAGGCCATCATTTGAAAGCCCAAAATTAAGCCTAAAATCCAACCTTTTTACATTATTCCCATTTGAGCGAAACAGAAAATATATCTTTTGTTGAAAGCCCATTATCCTACCTGACTTCAACTGGGAGTTTGAAGCCCATAAAAAGAAGTCATACCCATTTTCTGAGAATACTAGGGTAAAATTACGGTTGAAAAAAAAGGCAAAAAAAAAAAGTTCGCAAAAGAATGATGTGTCAGAAAAAAGGGGAAGAAAGAGAGAAAAAAGATGATAAAAATGTGAGTTGAAAAGAAAAAGGAAAGAGAAGAAAAATGGAGGTGAGAAAAAATGCCTGAAAGTCAAAATACCGGAAACCTCTATATTCTCAGAAATTTTGCACTCCAAAAAAAAACCATTCTTTCTAGCAAAACCCGAGACTACAATACAACCAAAGAAAGTCCTAATCGATCTCAAGGAAAGTTAGTTATAGTGTGGAGAGAAGACGAATAGGATCTATTGTGCGATTCAACGTTTTCAATAAGTAATCGATTTTCCATTCATGAGATCATATTCATCAATTATAAAAAACATAAATCCATTTTTGATCATGTATATGTGAAATTTGTTCATATAAATTTCCTCTTTTATTCACATATATCGAGAGAAAATAATCCATTTCCGACTGTTCGATTGTGAGTGCATCCCGTGAGATTTTGAAATCAAAACGAACTTTCGAATAAGAAATGTAACGATCAAATCTTTTGAAATGGACGGTTATAATGGCTATGCTAACGCACATGATAAGTTGAGATTGAGAAGTGAAGTTCTACGATATTTATGAAGTTTGCATTCAAACTTGGTTATATAACTTTTGAGTCTTTTGTATTGAGTAAGTTTTTTTTAATTTTGTGGGTATATTCACTGTAAACCCTCACGAGAAAAAACTCGTCCACTAGGGTAACCTAGGAGTTTAACGGCTTGTTGCACATGCTACGTGCATGTGACACCCCGCCTAATATAATACTGGGCGATCACTCCTATATCAAATTATAACAGGAGTCTCATATGGATCATTCTTAGCATCACTGTCGAAAATCCATTTAATTACTTATAACCTATTAGGCTGGTGTCAAAATTTTACTTTACTACTCTTTTTAAACAATTACAAATAAAACATCCACACAGTTTGCGTAAATGAAACTAAAATGAAATAAAATAACCGAACACTGGGTCAAAATATACAACCATATCGAATGTCGTACTAAAAGAATAATAAATGCTATTGGACCACTGGTCCGAATATTTATACAGTACCTCCTATCTAGATTTCAAGGCTAGAAGCGTATATCAAGAACCTGCACGCATCCACAGCTGCTGCAGCTGACGTCTGACTCGTAGGAAGTGTCATCCAGGCATCCCTGTGTCTGGACACCTATATATATATATATATATATATAGTAAGAGAGGGAAAAGTAGATAAACGGGTCAGAGCCCGAGTTTTAAAAATATTTAGCAAGTGCATAAATGCCTTATTTTTAGAAAAAGGTTTTATCTCATATTTAAATTTGGTATCGCACTCTCATGAGATACCCCTCACCTCTCTTCTAACAGTGCACTCCTAGCGCATCCCTCTAAACATCCTAGTCTGACCTTACTAACTAACTAAACCATTACCCACCTTCTAACAACCCTAGGTAATCGAAGTACTAAGGGCTAAACTTCTCCCCAGTCTCATCACTATGCCATGTTCGTCCGTGGAGTGTCTCGCAGAGCGAAATCCAAACAAGGAACCCCCCCGATACACTACTACGCGGCAAGGTCGATCGTCGAGTTCCATTAGACCCTCAGTACACAACATATATATATATATACCATATAAAAATTTTCCATATTAGAGCACTAAGGGTTAAACTTCCCCCCATTCTCAACACTATGCCAAGTTCGTGCGTGGGGTGTCTCGCAGAGGGAAATCCAAACAAGGAACCCCCCGATACACTACTATGCGGCAAGGTCGATCGTCGAGATCCATTAGACCCTCAATACTCAATTTATACATAATCATCTTTTATATACTTATCATGTTACACTTCCGGATATATCTCCCAGAATGAGAATTCATTTCGAAAATGTTTACCAATTCAATTTTCATCTCAGAACTTTCCATTTCCTTTCTTATATCCAGGAGATGTATTTTAAGCCAATTCATTATCATGAATTTCTTTAACATATCGCATAACTTTTTAAAAGCCAGTTTTATTATCATAAAAATGCTTTTCTGTTCCGTAATATCCCATTTCCCTTCTTCCATCCAGAAAATGTATTTAAAAGCCATTTTTATTATCATAAAAATGCTTTTTCATACCATATGCTTCCATTTCCCTTCTTCCATCCGGAAAATGTATCCGAAGCCAAAAAGTTTATCCCATTTCCCTTCTTCCATCCGGGAAATGTATTTAAAGCCAATTCATTATCATGAATTGCTTTAACATAACTAAGACCGTCCCTCCGAGTTTTCCCACTGGACGCGCCCCTAAATGTCTATCATCTTCTAGGGCCTATCAACACTACACCAAATCTGCACTATTGTCACGGTCATTGACCTTGACAAGTTGGACTTGTCAAGGTCAATGACCGTGACAATTCGGAGCGAGACAAATTTTTTTGTCACGGACGTGTCACGGTCATTGACCTTGAGAAGTTCGTTAGAATTGTCACGATCATGTCAAGATCATGAACCGTGACAAGCCCAACAGTATATTTGTACCTGTTATAACAACGTTGGTTGTACCTATTCAAACATCATATATCCAAATAAACTAAAGATAGTGCAAATATATATTCATGACGATATAATCCAAATATTCAAAATAGAAATAATATACATGACGATATAATCCAAATATAATTAAAATGGACAAACTTAAAAATAATGTTACTACATGTCTTGGGTAAATGTGAGGAGGTGAGTTGGCCACACGATATACGAATTGACACACCCACTAATATACATCGTGCCGCATTTTTCGCGCAACCACAATAGGGCGTTCTCCTTCCCGGGTACCACATGCGTGACGAGCACTTTGGACTCGATCCCTTGAAGCGCACGTCCATGAACTATTCCACCCTCGACGATATTCGAGTCCCTCAACCCCCGCCCTATCCGCTGGCCATCAAATATATCCAATATGAACACGCTCGGCCAACCAAGTGTCAACAATGGTCTGGGGAAGGGAGCCAAATAAGGAAGTGGATCATCGAAATACGCATGTGACGATGAAGAAGCAGCGAGGTCCACATCCTCATCCTCCTGCACCTCATCCTCCTGCGCCTCTTTCTACCGCACCTCCTCCTCCTCCTCCTCCTCCATCGCCTTCTCCTTCCCTGTCCCCTTCCTCTTACGGTCTCCGCCCAATGTACACTTCATGAATGCATACATATCTTAGACCGTCGCCTCCAAACGGGACAGCTTCGCGTCATGTGAATCCACCGTTCGAGCCAACCCGGTGTCGCTCATCTCTAATCCGATGATCCTAGATTTGGCCACCCGTGAGCTCACCCCCCTTTTCCTCCCCTTGAGATCAGAGCCAAGCACTTGGCTGAGTGCGTCTGTGGACAAAGACGCCTTGTCGGCATCAGACTGCGACTCATGCACTACCTTAAGCTTTGCCTGAAACGATAAAAAGCACATGATTAGTAAAATAAGTAAACTAAAAAATTATAACGCAATTAACAAAAAATAAACTGTCAGATTACTTACAATCGTGGCCGCGATGCTCGGGGACACCTCCTTGTCCTTCCCCTTCTTCGTCCGAAGAGCCACATAAGTATCGAGCCTATGTGGCTTACCCCCTGGCCCACTCCCTACCCCCTGAAATAAAATAAAGTAAAATTAGTATCGGCCCCGCAAAGTAAAATAATGAAGAATAATATATTTCTGTAGTTATAGAAAAATTAAATCTTACCTTCATCCTATGCTCCACCTCGGCGTAAGAGGTCCGGCAGGAGTAGTGCACGTCCGTCTTTTTTGCCCGATTTTCCCTCCCCTATTGGCGAGATGCCAATTGTCGATCCTCGATCTCATTGTCAATGAAATTTTGCCATTGTGCCAATGAGATCGGCTCCTTGGGCGGGACGGATCCACGCCATTGTATAATGGACTCTCGTGTTTTCCCAAAGTACCGTATCCGCATATTTTTCTTCCACGTCTTGTGTTGCTCCCTCAACTGCTCCAAGACGGAATCGCATAGCTTTGGATCCAAGTTGAATTGTTCCTGTCCAACAAATTCAATGTTATTTGAGAATAAATATAAATATAAAATGAAATTGAAATTAAAATTAAAATTGAAATTGAAATTGAAATATTCATATTCATATAAATATATTACCTGTAGTGCCGCCCAAACAGCTAACTTGAGCTCATATGGCACCTCCTTCCAACTCATAAACCCCGGGCGATGATGTCTTTAGCAGCTCGAGGGATCTCGCTAATAGCTCCGATTTGTTCTCAACGGTAATCCTAAATTTTCCATATTTGGGAAGCCTAGGGGCGAAGGAGCCCTCGTCGCCTCCGCTACCACCGAGCCCAGACGACATCATCATAAACAACATCACCATCTTCGCCTTAATACCTGAAGGAGACATTTGCTGTAAAAAATTGTTATTAGTACAGATAAAAAAAAATGTTATTATTACACATAGACACACACCCCTACCCCACCCCCACCACACACACGCACACGTACACGTACATAAATATGTCTAAATTAGTTGAAAACATCTAACGTGGAATAGATGTAAAACATGGAATTATTATTATATATATTATATATGCCGAAATAGATGTAAAGCATGGAATTATTACTAATTTACAATGAGGGGCAATCCTACTTTCATATGAAATTGGCACTAATTATTAATTTACTTTCATCTAAAACTATACAATTAAAATTACAATTAAAGTTATACAATTTATTAATTAAAGCTATACAATTGTTAAAATTGCCCCCCCCCCCCACCACACCCCTTGACCCCCTCCCCCACCACACACCACCACACACATATATACACACACATATACCCATATTTAATTTCAAGTATGTTTCATTTAATTATCATACTTTGTATATATTTTTCGATATACAAAGTAATTTCAAATAAAGTTGAAAAATCCCACCCCCATATGGACAATAATCCAGTGGTCATGCCACTTTTAAAATTAACCAACCCAACATTTACTAAACAAAATAATCCACAACAATTTCAACAACAAATGTGTAACCCGTACTCCTTCTAATTCACCTACTCAATTAATTCATTTTATCAATTAAACTAACAATTAAAGTATACAATTATTAATAAACTAATTTACAATAAGGGGTAATCCTACTTTCATATGAAATTGGCACTAATTATTAATTTACTTTCATCTAAAACTATACAATTAAAATTACAATTAAAGCTATACAATTTATTAATTAAAGCTATACAATTGTTAAAATTGCCCCCCCACACCCCCTCCCCCCCCCCCCACACACCACCACACACATATATACACACACATATACACATATTTAATTTCATGTATGTTTCATTTAATTATCATACTTTGTATATATTGTTCGATATACAAAGTAATTTTCAAATAAAGTTGAAAAATCCCACCCCCATATGGACAATAATCCAGTGGTCATGCCACTTTTAAAACTAACCAACCCAACATTTACTAAACAAAATAATCCAACATCAATTTCAACAACAAATGTGTAAACCGTACTCCTTCTAATTCATCTACTCAATTAATTCATTTTATCAATTAAACTAGCAATTAAAGTATACAATTATTAATAAACTAATTTACAATGAGGGGAAATCCTACTTTCATATGAAATTGACAGTAATTATTAATATACTTTCATCTAAAACTATACAATTAAAGCTATACAATTTATTAATTAAAGCTATACAATTGTTAAAATTGCTCCCCCCACCCCCACCCCACCCCACCCCACCACCCCACCCCCACCCCCACCACCCCACCCCTTGCCCCCTCCCCCCTCCCCCCGCCACACACACAGGCACACACCTACGCACACACACACCCACCCCACCCCACCCCCACCACCCCACCTCCTCCCCCCACCACACCCCACCCCCACTACACCTGCACCACCCCACCCCCACTACGCCCTTTCCCCTCCCCCACCACACACCACCACACACATATATACACACACATACACACACATATACACATATATATACACACATATATATACACACATGCACACACATATAGAAATGAAAGAGAAAGAGAGGAAAAAATATACCTTAGAGAGAGAGAGAGCAGAAATCGCTTAGAGAGAGAGAGAGGGGGAAAACCAAAAAAGGGTGGGAAAAAAAGAATCCTAGGGCTTTTTTTACTGCAGAAGTTGTCACGGTCGTGTCAAGGTCATTGACCGTGACAACTGCATTTGTCACGGTCTTGTCACGGTCAATGACCGTGACAATTCCTTGCCACGGTCGTTTCAAGGTCAATGACCGTGACACAAAACGCGAGATTTGTGTCACGGTCAATGACCTTGACAAGGGTGGCCGACTGAAAGGTGACAATTTTGTCATTTTGGTGTAGTGGCAAACAAGACAACCTGGGATCCTACCGAACCGTCGGGAAGCGGCCATATGCCTGCGGGAGAGTCATAACCACACCTAGAATTACCTCACCAGCGTAGTAAAACATATAATAATCTCCCATATGGCCTAGGAATATATCCACCCTGCATTCATTAGTCAGGGGGCTTCGTCACATGCGCGCAACTTCCCATGATAGTGATTTAGAGAGGTGTGTATCCATAAATTATCATTTATGAAAATCCTTTCTTTTCCATTTTGAAAACTCTCATATTTTACATTTTCAAAAGTCATTCATATCATATCATATATATACTTTAATCACATAGTATATACATATACCATATATTCCCCCTATAATATATATAGATGGCCATACTTGCCAATCACATCTAGCGATGACCAATAATCCCACAGATTCTCTCAAAGAATCATAATCATGCATTCATATACGCATGATACTGAACCCAAATTATTTCCTCATTTTGATAAATAATACATACCTTAATCCCATCTAAGGATTTATTGGATATTTCCAATTATAACACTCCACACTAAGAGAATATATATCTACATTCCCAATTTATCCTAATTATCTTATAGGATATACTTAATAGTAATCGTATAATTATTCTTTCTATACGCATAATTTTATCGGCCTAAAAGCCCACAACAATATCCCGGGGATTATCCTTTCCCCGATAACCTTAAATTTAGTGGGTCATGGATTTCATTTCCATGAACCCAAGGACTACATCTCGTCCATATAATCACCTAGAGGTCCCCACCCTAAGTTAGGAACCCTAAACCTTCCAATTCCACAATTATTTTATTTTCCTCGAAAATATAACTTAAGGGTTATACATTTAAAACCCTCACCTTGCCCTCCTACATTTCCTTAATTGGAGGACTATATACTCCTAAAAGGTCTCTTATGTTATCCCATAATTAACCTCGAATCAATTAGAATTGGAATTCATCCCATCCAATTCACCCTAGGAGAAATTGCCAAACTTTCTGCAGGGGTCGATCGATCGACCCTTGGCCATCGATCGATCGATCCCCCATGACCGATCGATCGAGCATTGCGGGCAGCTTCTTCTCCGAGAAGCTGTTTCGGCCATTAAAGATTCTCCCAAGCTTTTGTCGCCTCCCCCGACATCCTACAACCTCAGCCAACTACCAATACATATATAATAAGGGTTCTAAACGTCCTAGAACCCGAAATCACCAATTAATTTTGATTAAATCTTAAGTTCCTCGAATTAAAACATTATTGGGGTTTATTCGTTTTAACTCCCGAAAACCCGTTTTATCCACGAAAACCCAACCCAAAATCTTTAGGGTTTGTTTATACCAAACTAAGATATGAGATTTATGCTCAAAAGTAAATAAAGGAAGTAAACACTTGCCTCGTGGATATAATTCGACGATCCCGAGTCGAGTCCGGCGGAGTTTGGCCCGAGATCTCCTTTTCTCCTCCTCTTTTTTTCTTCCTTCCTCTCTCTCTTCTCTCTTTTCTTTCTCTTTTCTCCCTATTCTTTTCCTCTCTCCCTCCTTATATAAGGAGAAAAGGGTTTATACCCGTTAAAACCCAAAAATGACTCGTTTACTCAATTACGAGCCCGTTTAACTCTAAAATTCCCCGAAACTCAATTTTGACAATCGAACACTCTTTTACGACTATCTCAGACATTTCTAGACTCACGGCGCAGTCGAAATTCACATCCGAGGTACTTGATCGCAAATCACTATTCTAACCCATATAACTTAATGCGGGTTTTCTTAATTAAAATCTGACATTTTGTCGCTTTACTCAACGGCGACATATAATTAAAATACTCCAATTCATTTACTTAATCCCAAAAGTAATTATACCATCCATCGAAAATCATCCAATCCTTGAAAATCCCAAAAATCACTATTCCGAGAAATTCTCCAAATTGCCAATTTATATCCAAGTATGGAATTTAATTGTCTCCAAAAGGACGGGTTGTTACATACTCCCCCCTTACAAAGGAATTCCGTCCTCGAAATTCGCATACAACCTACACCACCAATCTATGATCACAAATTCCACTATGTCTTAGTACCCCAAAAATAAAAAAGGTGCTAACACGATGGTCCCTTACCAAAGTCCACCTACCTCAAGGTGTACTCAAATGTACTAACTTCACTACAAGCTCTTCTAAATTCTACCTACTAATGCACAACATCTACGTGTTACTCCTATGGCTTCTCCTGCTGCCAATAAGAGAAATGAGTCTATAACTACCGCTCTACATCTCGCAAAGCTTCAACTTTATATACTATGTCCCTTCTATTTCAGGCGGTATATAAACCAACTTACAAAGGTGCCCATACACCTTTTTAACCCGTGCACATTTGCACATACCTTGTGAACGTTCGACACGTAACACTCTCTCCAAATAAGGGTCTCCTTTCCTTGGTGTAATACTCACACATGGGCCCTCCCAACCCGCGAAATTTAATTCTCCTCACATCGGCGCCACTAATTCTATTGAACTTACTTCCTAATAAACATATGATCTATGTGTTACCCTACCTACTCAAAACAAGTATGATCTAAGTATGTCCCTAGTGCCCAAGGCCTCTCTCAACTTCCGACATTTGCTTGGTTTCATGCGTGGGACGTCTTGCAAAAGCGAAATCCAAACAAGGAACCCTCCCGTTACACTACTCCCTTGCGTTGTCGGTCATCGAGATATAGCAACCTAAGGCACACCAGCGGGACGTCCTAAATCCTACCACGCTAACCTACGAACACATTTCTACTATTCTATTCTCCCACCTATACGAAAAGAAAATCTAATCAATCGAAGTTCCAACTCTCTGTAAAGCACTATGAACATCATACCCAAATCATATTTCCTCAAAATTTGCCTTTTCATTAAGGCCTGGCCATAAGCCTCGAATCAATTTCTCTAAGTACAACTTCACCCACTCCCTTGTGGTGAGAGGAACACTTTAGTGCTTTTCCATAGCACAATATTTCCATAAGCATACCATCATCACATGACTCATAGTCTATAGCGTTTCATTCACAATATATGACTTATCAATAAAACCAACATCCTCGCATCCTATAACATCTCTCCACTCCCGACGTCGTTAAGGTTCATGCGTGGAGCGTCTCGCAAAGTGAAATCCAAATAAGGAACCCCTCCAATTACACTACTACTTAACTTTGTCGATCGTGGAGGTCCGTCAATCTCAAAAATGCACCCGGGACAACCCCATCCCATCTATCAATGAAATGTGGTCTGAACTCCCGACTCTATCTAGGAGCCATACCATCACGCGCTCGCACTAATTTTTAAGTCCTTGCGCAATCAATAATGAGCTTAATCTTACAGCTCAACAATAATCCTTGCATACCTTAAATCACATCTATAAGATCGCCACATGCTCAAATCACGATAATAAAACCTCTGCTCATCGAAGTTCCATCTATACACACAATAAAGGCGAACTCAACCTGTATCCAGGTGAGATATTGCAACAATAACCCGTTCCACCCTGGAACTGCGGACACGGTAGTCTTGCCATCCTTAGCCTGCTATCGCTCCGATTATACCACAACATATTATACTCACCATATTACCATACTCGTATAACACATATAGGACGAGTATGAGAAGCCAGATATATATTTTATATTTAAAATATCAACACCCGCCTTTATGGCAAATGAAGGAAAATAAAACTCCGCTACCGCGGAAAACACATAGGCATACATTGTATAATGTTATCGAGACCGCCACAAAACTAAAATTACACATACGAGTCTAGGGCTAGCGAACACCGCGACTTTATCTAGTCACACCAAATATACCTCCTTCATTGAGGTAAAACTCATAACAACAACTTCGCCTTTATCCACTGTCGGCCTCTGGCCGATCCTTATCAAAGACCCCTTTCGAACCCTTATCGTCACTGGGAAATTCAACTTTAATACCACTTTTTACTACAGGGGCACTGCGGTACTCATAACTACTATACTTTAGTAGTCGTTGCACCAAGCCTTAGTAAACACTACAAAGGAAGTGACCTCTACTACGGTCCACGTCCCCAACTTCTTCCAGCTGCTCCAGCTAAGCCCCGCCTCCTGCTACCATCCAAGCCCCGCACACGAATCTCAAACGAGCGCGCAAAAGATTTACATAATCTCATAATATAACAGGAGAACAAAATCTCACAAGAGAAATCAATAATCCTAATCCCGAGGCTCTATATCAAATTGAGAGCAACGCTGAAAGCGTAGTACATACGCACAGATTCCTAAGGACACTAGAACCTGATGCTCAGATACCGTCTGTGACACCCCGCATAATATAATATCGGGCGATCACTCCTATATCAAATTATAACAGGAGTCTCATATGGATCATTTTTAGCATCACTGTTGAAAATCCATTTAATTACTAATAACCTATTAGGCTAGCATCAAAATTTTACTTTTCTACTCTTTTTAAACAATTACAAATAAAACATCCACACAGTTTGCATAAATGAAACTGAAATGAAATAAAATAACCGAACACTCGGTCAAAATATACAACCATATCGAATGCCGTACTAAAAGAATAAATAAATGCAATTGGACCATTGGTCCGAATATTTATACAGTATCTCCTATCTAGATTTCAAGGATAGAAGCGTATATCAAGAACCTGCATGCATCCACAGCTGTTGCAGCTGACGTCTGACTCGAATGAAGTGTCATCCAGGCGTCCCTGTGTCGGGACACCTATATATATATATATAGAAAAAGAGGGAAAAATAGATAAATGGGTCAGAGCACGAGTTTTAAAAATATTTAGCAAGTGCATAAATGCCTTATTTTTAGAAAAATGTTTTATTTTATATTTAAATTTGGTATCTCACACTCATGAGATACCCCTCACCTCTCTTCTAACAATGCACTCCTAGCGCATCCCACTAAACATCCTTGTCCGACCTTACTGACTAACTAAACCATTACCCACCTTCTAACAACCCTAGGTAATCCAAGTACTAACGGCTAAACTTCTCCCCAGTCTCAACACTATGCCATGTTCATGTGTGGGGTGTCTCGCAGAGCGAAATCCAAATAAGGAACCCCCCGATACACTACTACGTGGCAAGGTCGATCGTCGAGATCCATTAGACCCTCAGTACACAATAAATATATACACACACACACACACACACACACACACACACACACACATACACACATATATATATATATATATATATATATATATATATATATATATATATATATACATACCACATAAAAATTCTCCATATTAGAGCACTAAGGGTTAAACTTCCCCCCATTCTCAACACTATGCCAAGTTCGTGCGTGGGGTGTCTCGTAGAGCGAAATCCAAACAAGGAACCCCCCCAATACACTACTACGCGGCAAGGTCGATCATCGAGATCCATTAGACCCTCAGTACTCAATTTATACATAATCATCTTTTATATACTTATCATGTTACACTTCCGGATATATCTCCCGGAATGAGAATTCATTTCCAAAATGTTTACCAATTCAATTTTCATCTCAAAACTTTCCATTTCATTTCTTATATCCAGGAAATGTATTTTAAGCCAAACCATTATCATGAATTGATTTAACATATCGCATAACTTTTTAAAAGCCAGTTTTATTATCATAAAAATGCTTTTCTGTTCCATAATATCCCATTTCCCTTCTTCCATCCAGGAAATGTATTTAAAAGCCATTTTTATTATAATAAAAATGCTTTTTCATACCCTATGCTTCCATTTCCCTTCTTCCATCCGGGAAATGTATCCGAAGCCAAAACGTTTATCCCATTTCCCTTCTTCCATCCGGGAAATATATTTAAAGCCAATTCATTATCATGAATTGCTTTAACATAACTGAGATCGTCCCTCCTAGTTTCTCCACTGGACGCGCCCCTAAATGGCTATCATCTTCTAGGGCCTATCAAATAAGATAACCTGGGATCCAACCGAACCGTCGAGAAGTGGCCATATGCCTGCGGGAGAGTCATAACCACACCCAGAATTACCTCACTAGCACAGTAAAATATATAATAATCGCCCATATGGCCTAGGAATATATCCACTCTGCATTCATTAGTCAGGGGGCTTCATCACACGCGCGCAACTTCCCATGATAGCGATTTAGAAAGGTGTGTATCCATAAATTATCATTTATAAAAATCCTTTCTTTTCCATTTTGAAAACTCTTATATTTTACATTTTCAAAAGTCATTCATATCATATCATATATATACTTTAATCACATTGTATATACATATACCATATATTCCCCCTAGAATATATATAAATGGCCATACTTTCCAATCACATCTAGCGATGACCAATAATCCCAAATATTCTCTCAAAGAATCATAATCATGCATTCATATATGCATGATGCTAAACCCAAAGTATTCCCTCACTTTGATAATTAATACATACCTTAATCCCATTTAAGGATTTATTGGATATTTCCAATTATAACACTCCACACTAAGCGAATATATATCTACATTCCCAATTTATCCTAATTATCTTATAGGATATACTCAACAGTAATCGGTATAATTATGCTTTCTATACGCATAATTATATCGGCCTAAAAGCCCACAACAATATCCCGGGGATTATCCTTTCCCCGATAACCTTAAATTTAGTGGGTCATTGATTTCATTTCCATGAACCCAAGGACTACATCTCGTCCATATAATCACCTAGAGCTCCCCACCCTAAGTTAGGAACCCTAAACCTTCCAATTCCACAATTATTCTATATTCCTCAAAAATATAACTTAAGGTTTATACATTTAAAACCCTCATCTTGCCCTCCTACATTTCCTTAATTGGAGGACTATATACTCCTAAAAGGTCTCTTATGTTATACCATAATTAACCCCGAATCAATTAGAATTGGAATTCATCCCATCCAATTCACCCTAGGAGAAATTACCAAACTTTCATCAGGAGTCGATCGATCGACCCTTGGCCGTCAATCGATCGATGGTTCGATCGATCGGTCCCCCATGATCGATCGATCGATTAAGGCGGACAACTTTTTCTCCAAGAAGCTGTTTCAGCCATTAAAGCTTCTCCCAAGCTTTTGTCGCCTCCCCCGACATCCTACAACCTCAACCAACTACCAATACACATATAATAAGGGTTCTAAACGTCCTAGAACCCGAAATCACCAATTAATTTCGATTAAATCTTAAGTTCCTTGAATTAAAACATTATTGGGGTCTATTCGTTTTAACTCCCGAAAACCCATTTTATCCACGAAAATCCAACCCAAAATCTTTAGGGTTTTAATTATACCAAACTACGATATGAGATTTATGCTCAAAAGTAAATAAAGCAAGTAAACACTTGCCTCGTGGATATAATCTGACGATCCCCGAGTCGAGTCCGATGGAATTTGGCCCGAGATCTCCTTTTCTCCTCCTCTTTCTTCCTTCCTCTCTCCCTTCTCTTTTTTCTTTCTCTTTTCTCCCTATTCTTTCCCTCTCTCCCTCCTTATATAAGGAGAAAAGGGTTTATACCCCTTAAAACCCAAAAACGACTCGTTTACTCAATTACAAGCCCGTTTAACTCTAAAATTCCCCGAAACTCAATTTTGACAATCGAACACTCTTTTACGACTATCTCGGACATTTCGAGACTCACGGCGCAGTCGAAATTCCCATCCAAGGTACTTAACCGCAAATCATTATTCTAACCCATATAACTTAATGCAAGTTTTCTTAATTAAAATCGGACATATTATTGCTTTACTCAACGGCGACATATAATTTAAATACTCCAATTCATTTACTTAATCCCAAAAGTAATTATACCATCCATAAAAAATCATCCAATCCTTGAAAATTCCAAAAATCACTATTCCGAGAAATTCTCCAAATTGGCAATTTATATCCAAGTACGGAATTTAATTGTCTCCAAAAGGACGGGTTGTTACAGTGCAATCATGATTCCTACGAAAGTGAGTTAACTTTTAATTTTTAGTTTTGCTCGAGGATTAGTAAAGTTTATGCTTGGGGGTATTTGATGAGTGCATTATTTTGTATATTTTATACCCAAATTTATACTTTGTTAGTCCCATTTTAGTGTATTCAATAAGTTCTTAGGACTATTTTATTAAAAAGAGGAAAAAATGCGAAAATGATTGAATTCATATTGAAAATGGCAATTTTAAGTAAAAAATGGGCACTTCGACAATTTTATAATATTCTTGTGCTAATTTGTGAAAAAAGTTGCCTAGTGAAATTTTTGCAGATAATGATGGAATTTGGTGCAAATTCATGATCAATTCAAAAAAGGCACGAAAAAGCTAATTTTTACGGTCGTTCGAAAAAAGCTATTTTTCACTCTTGTGAAATCGTAAAAAAGTCAAAAAATTTTATTCTCTAATTTGGACAAAACACGACATGTGTGTTCGGCAAGAAAAGATAAGAGTTTTCGAGTGGGGGAAACTTTCACCACTTATCACGATCCAAAGATTAAAGAGTTGGAGAGATAGCTACCAACACCATTCGGCCAATAAGAAGGAGTTCCACCACAACTCAACCAATCAGAAGGTGTTCCACCACAACTCAAATACCTCACCACTTATTCTATAAAAAGGACCCTTGGGCTCATAATTTCGGGGATAATTAGAGAGGAATTTCGTGGAGGATTTCGGGGAGCAACTTTGAGTGATTGTAATCAATTTGAGGGCCAAGTTTTTTTCATTTTTTTAGAGGATTGAAGATTGTTGTGAGATAACTATTTGTAAGTTTGGTTTATTAATGAAGATCTCTACTCATTCTTGCAATTTCTCTTTCATTATGGTAGCGTGATTCTTATATTAGGAGTAGGATGAAGTTTATCATACTTAACTAATATTGTCACGTTAATTTTATCGTTGCTTATTTTCAACTTGTTTTAATTGTTATTAAAGATTCGGTATTCATTTTAAAGAGACACGAGAGCGTGTTTTAGTACCTTCAAGATTGTTTTGTCAAATCAAGTTTTGAGATTTAAAAATAGTAATTTTTGATGGATTATGCTTGCACTTTGATTGTTTTGATAGTCCATGCTTAAATACATTTACGAATTTCAAAACCTGTATTTTCTAAGGGAATAGGGATTTTAGCCGTCTATTAGAGACGTTAAAAATATTTTGAGCATAACCGTCATATCTTTAGAATTAAACACGAAGAGAGTCGATTTATATAAAAAGGGAATGACAACATTAAATTAGTGTGCAATATTAGTTACGTGATAAATGGACCCCGAATCCTAGTTATTTCATAATTGTTTACAAATATATTGTGTTACTCTCATTTATCGTAGTTGCTTTTATTTAGTGTAGTTCATAATTATTCTCTATCCCATTTCATCTAGTTGGACAGTTGCAATTCTTTTAAAACTTAAAATTGACAAATCTCTGTGGGTTTGACCCGTACTTACACTCGCTATTCTATAATATCCCGTGCACTTGCGGTATTTTATAAATTGACAACACCGGTCGAGTAAGTAATAAACCCGATATGACAGGATCGAATCCTCAGGGAATAAGATGTAGAACGCCACGACGATTGGTAAGATGATGAATCCTAAGGTTGACTCTTGAAAAAGAAAAAAAAGATGATTGATTTTATGTTTATCTATGAACTAGATGCAAATTAATTAAACTAGTAATTAAACTACGTATGCAGAAGTAAACTAACTATTAAATTAATGAATATGAATGAGAAAATTAGGTTGCACTACAATCCCCCAAACCCTAGTACGTTTACCAGATATAAAATTAGTTATGAATTAGATAATTAATTAAACCACATACTTTATTAATTTCAAGCATAACATATATGCGGGTACAAGCCCACATCATACATAATCAAGAATAGAAATAAAGTGGTGTCGGAATAGCTGACACGTGCGTTGCACTCTTAAACACCCCGGTTACCTAGGAAAAAATAGGTTAAAAGTCCTACGACGGTTGTGACAACTAATCAACACAATTCAATCATTTATTTACTTTAGGGAATTACTTTTATATCCATGCAAACCACATCGGTTTGGGTTCATGCATTCCAACCCTTAGAAATCTAGAGGTATATGATTTCATGAAAACTAACACAAATCTTAACATTGCATGCGTTGAAAATCATAACTACTCTAGTGTTAAACATGCATGGGAGATTTAGAATCCCAAAAAAATAAAGGAACATGCAATTAAAATCAACTTGAAGAACAAAGAAGAAGGTAACAAACTTGATTGATGAAAACCTTGAATTTAACCTTTGAAAGTGTAAATCTTCTATGCATAAATGAAACTAGGGTTCTTGTGCCTTCTTCTCTTTTGTTCTCTATCAAAAACTTATTAAAACTATATTTTTCTAAGTACATATAATGATCCTCCACGTTTTGGAAGAGTTTTACTCTTAATACAACCCTTTGGACCAACAGAAAGATAATGAAAATTCGCGCATCAGACCCCACAAATCAGTTCATGGGTACATGCTAATCGGTTCGGCCTGGGGTTCATGTAATTTCTCTCGTTTGGTTCCTCTTTTCTTTTTTTACACTTCGAATTTTTCTCTTGTTTTCTTCTCAATCTTTAAATTTCCATAACTCTTTCATCGTAGCTCGGATTCGAGTGCCGTTTTTTCCTGTATTCTTATAACTTCGTCATCTTTGACTTTATAGTTGGACCTACCTCCAAAAAAGGCTGAAGAATTATGAAAATTCCCTTAAACTCCGTTTTTCTTGGTTTCTTTCACTGTTTCGAGTTCTCTTTCGCACTAAGTTGCATGAAATACTTGTAAAACACATAAGCGATACACAAAACACAACATACTTACCGAAAAGGATTAGTAGCATAAATCTGAGACAATTCCAAGTTAATTACACTGCACGAGATCATAAAAAGACCTAAATTGTGGGGATAAATATGAAATATTTATGCCCAATCAAACCCCCTAACATAGAACGTTATGCATCCCGAGCAATGTAAAAAAATAAGAGTATGAGTTAAAGACCCTTTAAAACTTTATTGGGATAAAATACCTTTTTCGAGGGTAGGCGATTGCCTTTTGCGTATGCAACAAGTCGTTAAACCCCTAGGCTACTCTACTAGGACGAGTTATGTCTTGTGAGGGTTCACAGTGAATGTACCCACAAAATTCGGTTATCGACACGACTCAAGAAAAATATCAAAATATTTAAAAATTGTACAATTTAAACTCACAAAAAATAGTCACTGCAAATTAATATTCAAATCATAGTGTGTGTGTGTGTGTGTGCGAAGCTGAAAATGGAACCGCTAACTTTCATCGATTGATCATTACTTTTTGAAAATTCATTTTGATTAAATTTCTCATGGGATACTCTTACAAACGAATCTCTCGGAATGTGACTATTTCTCTCGGTATGCGTGATTTATAAGAATAAATATAAGTGAACACAAAATTCACGCATACAATTTGAAAGACGAAATTTTTATGGTGAAAATATCTCATCATCGAACTACGATCATTGGGAAATGGGAAACATCACCTCTCATCCACACCAATTAATCTCTCTTATTATCTTTTCGTGTCTTAGCTCTCCACGCAATAATTAATTTCAAAATTTGGACTCGATTAGGATTTTCTTGGGTTATGAGGTGTATTGTGTATAAAGATGCGAATGACTTGGAAATTCGAAATTGGAAAATCTTCTTATGATGTCCTTTAGTGCTTTTTCGAGATTTTGCTCATTTTCTCTTCTGTTTCTATTTTTTTATTTTTCACATTTTTTTCTTTTCTTGCTATTTTTGTTGAGCATTTTTCTATTATTTTTTCTCGTCCCTTTTTATTGCACCATTTGGACTTTGTTGATGAATTATTCTATTTTCACAACTCCGGGCCAATTGGTTTTTTCGGGTTATCAAACGAAAAGGGAAATTTTTTATTAGGCTCAAATTGGGTTGCAAGGGATAATTTTTCATAACTTTTTATGGCTAAGTGGGTGGAGGGTGAGCCTTTGATTGATATGCCCTATCAGAGGGTTTTCTAGTTTATATGGAAGCAAATCATTTTCCGGTATGGTGTGCCTTATGCCTTATTCACTGACCATGGCACTCAATTTGATAATGAGGAATTTGAAGAGTACTAAATCAGGTTCGGCAACCAAAAACTTCATTCAGCACTTGAACATCCATAATGCAATGGCCAGATAAAAATCACCAACAAAACCTTACTAGATGGATTGAAGGAAAGGTTGGGCGATACTAAAGGCAACTAGATTAATGAGCTCCACAACGTTCTTTGGGCATATTGGATCACTCCCAAAATAGCAATATGAGAAACCCATACATGCTTGCTTTTGGCACTGAGGCAGTGGTGCCAGTTGAAATAGGTCTTCCAATTCACAAAGTGTTGAATTTTGATTCACGAAAAAGTGATCTCATGAGGCGACTAAATCTGGACATGATATAAGAGGTCAGAGAAGATGCTGCTATTCAGATGATTACTTACCAATAAAGGACTGCTAGATTGTATAATCCGCTCGTTAAGACGACCGATTTGAAGTAGAAAGTCCTTGTATTGAAGAAAGTGATATAGAAAAATAACAAGTTGGAACACAACTGGCATGGTCCCTATCGTATCTCGGCAGAAATTCGACCAAGAACATATCACTTGGAGACATCAGAGGGTGAAGAATTTAAGAACCTTTGGAATGCCGATCATCTTTGCAAGTACTATCAGTAGTTTTGTTTTCTATGTAATCAGTTATTCAAGTTAATTAAATTGCATGTATCCATTCATTATACTTCCGTTTTATGTTTTGTTTTTTGGAGTATAGTGTGCTGCACCACTACCTTAAATTAAAAACTAAATCTTAATTTAAAGTTTCAGAAAAGTTCTTCTTCAAAATTTTCCAACTTCAAAAAAGTTCCTGACCGAAACCTTTCCAACTTCAGAAAAGTTCCTCGCCAAACTTTTCCAACTTCAAAAAAGTTCTTTGTTAAACTTTTCTAATTTCAGAAAATTTCATCGTTAAAAACTTCATGTTTGATTTTGTCTTCAGCAAATCACGAACTAAAACTTAGTAAAATCTCGTGTAAGATGTTAATTCAAACACACGAGGTTTTAACCGAGTAAGTTAAAATACAAGGATAATTATACATTCCTAATACACTTTGTCTCCACTGATAACTAATGCCACAACTTTAATAAAACTATTCATAATTTTATCTAAGAACAACGTTAGTAGAATCTAAGGCATTACGATTAGATTCAATCATGAATCAAACATCTAACATTTAATTAGGATATTTAATTAATAGGTCGACCAACTAGTCAGATCACTGATCGCCTAGTTGACAACAAGATTAATAGCAACTATAAGATTTAATATAAAGGACAAAAGTGTCTTAAAGAACTTTACTTCATTTCAATGAACTTTAATTATAAAACAAAGATCAACCTAATACAATATACAAGTTATTCCATTGGACGCTTTCCATCATCCTTGCTCATCCCAATAGGATGTTCATCAAGGGTGCTTGGATGATTAATAGTACCAAAAGTCTTCCTCCTAATGCGCCTATTGCCACTTGGCCGATCAAGAAGATTCTGAGGACAAATATATTCCACTTCTCCTTCAAGGCCAAAGTCCTCAATATATTTTCTAATCAAACCCTGAGGAATGGAATTAGGAGGAATCCAGATAAAGTCAATGGATAAAGGAGGATCAGGATAGTCTAACATCCCTGGGGTATGCCAGTGACACAGTTTATCATTATTGGGTATCTTCAACAAGGCGAGTAGGTTCAACCAACCCCATTTATAACCCTCATTCCTAGATTACTCTATATGTATATATAAATAAGTCATAACTTCATCATACCCATCCATTAAAACATCTCTGGGTTGCTTGTGAAAATGGAAGGTTAGTCATTCCACATTATCTTGAAGCTTTTTTATAGCCTTGTCTTTTTCCCTGAGCTGAGAAACTTGGTTATTTAGAGTCTTTTTGGTTATCTCTTCATCAATAGTTGGCTGAACAACTATACTTTGCCTTGGGGCTTGATAGGTTTGCTCTTTTTTTCTTCTGTTATGCTTCTAGCTCCTACAACAGCCTGACATTACCAGTCTTCAAGAATAAAACCGTTCACCCAGACCTGTGGTGGTTGATTTCTTTAAACTGTCAAGTTTGTTCCTCGGTTCATTATTTTCTCTCTCCAACATGCTAGCGATTGATCGGGCATTCTTTAATTCTTAGTTCAAGTCTAATTCCTTCTTATTCAGTGAATAAGTTTTATCTTTCAACTTCTTATCGAAGCTCCAGCCTTCACTTAATGCTTTATACTTCGATTCATAGTCAGAATGGAGTAGTGCCTTGGAAATCTTTTGATCCTCCTACATCTGCTCAATTATCTCATAATAACTAGTATGGTTGGCTATAATTCTGTCCAAGAGGAAATAAAGATGGATGTAAGACTCTTTCACTTGGTTAAAAAAATCTGGGTCGAGCATCCCTAATAAATCTTCCTCGAATAAAGGAATATGGCCAACTTCAACTAGATTTTTGCACTGCCTAAATAGGTCAGATTCAACAGAAATAATAGCTTTCTTCCTAGCATCAACCTGGAAATTTACAAGTATGAGTGCATGGGGCTAATTCAAAGAAATAGACAGCATAGAGGATACCAATCAATTAGAAATCAACATCATTTGAAGATTGTAAACAACTGAGCAAAAAAAGGATCTTTAGTTAATTAAAGTCATGATTACAACTGTGGGTACATCAGAAAGAACAAAGAAGAAGAAATTAAAAATACATGTAAGAAATGACCAAAAGATACTGGTTAAAAAAGGAGCTAAACCTTCTTCTTGCTTTTGGTTTGGTCCTGCTTAGCAGCGTTAAGGTCAGCAGTCTACACCATTAAGGATTTTTCAAACTCCTTATCCAAGTTAGGAGGAGTGCCTGGGTCATGCCTTCGAAAAAGCTTATAGTTTGCCTCTGTGCTGACCACCATCAATGCGTCCGACCAACCTTCCTTGAAGGATAATTTCTTGGCATATTCAATTTGGTCAGAGGCTGTAAAGATTTCTTTCTCCCAACCCTTGTTAAAAGAAGTATTCTTATCTTCCTTCCATTTGGCCTTCAAAGAAGCAACTTCAGTAGTAAGGCCAACCACTTTATCCTCAGCATTTTGGCCTTAGTTTTTTATCTCTATCAGCTTGCCCTTTGCACCTTAGACCTATCCTCAGCACCATTTACTTTATTCTCAATAACTTGGGATTTCTCCTCAGTAAATTTTATATTATCTTCTACTGCCACTTCCCTATCCATAAATTCTTGTGTCTTCTCATCCCAGAGTTTTTTATTAGCCTCAAAAGCCTTCTAGGAATCCTTTAAGGACTCCCTCAAACAATTAAAGGCCTTTTCTACCTCAACTAAGGAAGATCTTAGCTGATTGTGCTTCTTCAGCATTCGATTAAAATGAACCAAAAATTACAAGAGAATAAACAAATGGCATCAAAAGAACTTTAGCAAAATGAAGACAAACAAAAGGTAGATAAGTACCTAAGCCAAATTATGGAAAAATCTTTCTGTCACTCTAATTCTAGGCAGGGGAATAAATGACACTCTATCAGTTGGAAGGGTTCCAGCCTCAATTAAACCTCTGTCTAGCCCAGGATTGATGGCCACAAAATCTGACCCAATGTCACCCAGTCAGCTTGAATATATTTAATTGACTCTTGTTGGTCGACTTGGAATTTCTTTGCTTGCTTCTAAGGGTCAAGAATGCTTTTATTTAACCTTTTTTATTGAGGTTTAGTATCTTGAATGTATTCATCATTAAGAACTTGAGGCCTCTTTTCACTGGCTCGAGACTTCTTTTCAATCAGCTTCGTGTTAGTATCAGCATTCTTCTTAGGAGGAGGATATAATGGCCCACTGAACAAATTGGGCATATTTCTTTTAGCCTTATCAATTAGAGGAGAAATAGGGATATCAAATATATCGAAAGACTCAAAAGAAGAAGTTATTCCTTGGATAAACTCAATGCTAGTTAATTCTGCACCCGAAGAGGCAGACACAAGTTCGTTTTCTAAATTGATGGCAACCGGTGGTAGGGTAAGTGTTGGTAGGGCAATAAATGAAGTGATAGATATTTTGCACTCTAAAAATACTAAATCATCTTGGGGATGTTCTTCTCCCACTCTTTGATTAAGATCCCACAGGAATTTAAGCTCACTGTTGACACCAAAATTAGAACGCTGATGTGGACGAATAATAAGAAGACACGTGTCAATCTACGTGGCACAATAGCAACGAGGAAGATTGTTTCCCCGACCAACATACTCACTCCGAGGAACACCAACCCTCCGAGGAACTCTTATCCTCCGAGGAACTCCAACGCTCCGAGGAACTTTTGGACGACGAGCAACTAAGGCGGTTCGAGCTGCACCTCGACCACAACATTAATTGCCAGATAATCAACAGTTCAACTATTCATTGAATGCTTGTCATCTTGACGCGCACGTTTGAAGAACATTAAATGAGTCACCTTTTCATAGGTGTATCATTTAATGTAACACCCTTTCATGTACGGCCTAAGGGCTATAAATACCTTGTATCACCCTCATTCAAAGGGACTGGAATTTCTTGATAGAGCTTGTAATCGAGAATTCCCAAAACACTCAGCAATAACATAACAGTGGACGTAGGCCATTCTTATAAGGCTGAACCACTTTAAAATCTTTGTCTCATTTTATTTATCTGTGATTGAATAATTAGAGCTATCTAATTTTTTACATCAACAGATTGGCGCCGTCTGTGGGAAGCGATTGTTATTATCGTTTTTCACCAAAAATCATTCATCATCAATGGCGGATAATCCAGAGTCTAGCAATCGAAATGCTGGAAATGCTGGAAATCCTCCAAATCCCTCTGCACCTCCAGATCTGGCCGGAATTATGACGAATCTGGCTCAAGGACAAACCGCCATGCAAGACACAATGAGGCAGCTCATACAAACCCTTTATGGCTTAGGACAGCGAAGTGGTCAGAGGCAAACTTATTTACTTTCTTCACGATCCAGGCGTACTGAGTCATATCGTAATGAGGAGTCTGATGATTTCTCTTATCAACCTAGGCGAACTTCGTCAATAAGGGCTACAGATACTGATCAACGTATCACTCTCTCTCCAGAAAGACCCATCGCCTTAGAAAGACTGAGTAGGGTGTCTCCTTTCAGTCGATTAGGCCCTAGGAGGAATAGGAGTCCACCTAAGAACATGTCAAGGAGTTTTCGACAACCATCAGATCTAAGAGAAGGATCAGCACAATCACGACCAGTTGCTCATCAAGATAAATCTCAAGAGGCTACTTCAGAACGATCTATTACTCGAACCAATAGGCCCGAGGAAGGAAATGAAGCGTGGAAAGGGTTCCTTCAGCGATTGGAGGATAGATTGGGAGAAATGGCTAGGGCGAAGAATCCCCTACAACGAACTTTTGTTCAAGGGACACCTTTTGTCCAGGCCATTGTGAATTTTCCTACATCGTCAAAGTTTAAAGCACCAGTAGTGACCCCTAAATATGATGGAAAGACAGATCCTGTTCTTCATATAGAGCAATATCAAGCTGCCGCCGATATCTATGCTGTCCCCGACGAGATGAGATGCAGAGCGTTCTCAGGAACTCTTACTGGAGCTGCCCAGATATGGTACAACAATCTTCCTCGGGGTAAGATTTCAACTTTCTTTCAGTTGGCCGAGTTGTTCATCGGCAATTTCTGTTTTGGAGCAAAGCCAGTAAAATGAGTAGCACACTTGCTAAGTGTTAGGCAAAAATCTGGTGAGAGTACTAGAGATTACATAACTCGTTTCAATAACGAGAAGCTGGAAGTTATAGATTACGAGGAAAAGACAACAATCACCGCCTTGATGAGTGGGTTGTTGCCTAATAAGTTGTATTACACCTTGGCGGAAGATCTACCTAAAACTATGTCAGAGTTGATGGCAAAAGCGGCCAAAATCATGAATGCCGAGGAAGCTATGGCTGCAAAGAAGAATATAGATAAAGACACCAAGGTGGACGTCGACAAGTCTAAAGATAAAGAGCATAAGGGCAATGGTGGCGACAAGCGTTCCAGAAATAATAAGTCATCATGGGAAGTTGTGAAGAAATTCGATAACTATACTCCCTTGAAAATGGGTATTAATCATGTCTTGGAAGAAATCAAGAATAGCGAGGAAGTAAAGTGGCCGAAGAAACTGAGGTCAGATCCTGATGCGAGGAACAAGGACAAATATTGCGAGTTCCACAAAGATCATGGCCATATGACTAAAAATTGCATAGCTCTTCAGAACGAGATTGAAACACTCATCCGAAGAGGAAAGCTAGCAAAATATGTTAATCGGGGAGGTGAAAGAAGAAATATTGATCGAACTAGAGAGAGGTCTAGATCTCCTCGTCGAGCAGAGGAGAAAAAAAAGAGAGACCACGAAGATGATGCCGAGGATGACCCCGATCTTCCCAAGAAACCAAGGCAGCCAGAACGAGAGGTATTTTCCATACGTTTTGGGTCATTTGATTGTAATGTTATTACATGAGGAGATGCAGGAGGAGGAGATCTTACTGCAGAAAGAAAAGCTTACCTCGGAGAGGCACAAGCTTGCTCGTATATTCAGCGAATAAATTTAGCCGAGGAGGATCGTCCGAGGAAGGTAAACAAAGAGAAGCTGGTTATTGGCTTTTCAAAAAATGACCTGGCAGGTGTTCTTTACCCTCACGACGACCCTTTGGTGATCAAAATGAGGATGAAAGAAGTAGTGATTTCAAGGGTGCTGGTAGATAATGGCAGTTCGGCAGACATCATGTACTATTCATGCTTTGACAGTTTAAATTTGAAGTTATCTCAATTGGAGCCTTATCACAGACCTCTTCTGGGTTCGCTGGCGAGAAAGTTTTTCCACTTGGGACGATCAAGTTGGATATATTCATTGGAACTTGGCCTGCTTGTCGAACAGAGAAAATATGCTTCTTTGTGATGGATAAGAATGTGCAGTCAGCCTACAACATCATCATGGGAAGAGTTGGTTTGAAGAAGTTCAAAGCAGTCCCATCTACAGTACATCAGTGCTTAAAATTCCCAACAAATTTTGGAGTGGGAGTTGTGAAAGGTGATCAGAAAGTAGCTCGGGAATGCTATTATTCGTCTGCCGAGCAAGAGGAGCTTGAGGAATCAAGGAAAAAGACTACTACTTACCAGGTGGAGGAAAGTACGGAAATTGAAACACTTGATCCAAGAGATGAATCCCAACTTATAAAAGGACAAGTGGTAGAATCTACAGAAAATATTATTCTGGACGATGAACACCGTGAACGAGTAACCCAGATAGGTTCATCGTTGGATGCTTCAATAAAGCAGGAATTGATAACTTTCTTGAGAAACAGAAGAAAACTTTTGCGTGGAGTCATGAAGACATGCCAGGAATAGATCCAAACTTCTTATGTCATGAGCTCAATGTGAATAAGGAGATCAAGCCTGTAAAGCAGAGAAGAAGGGTATTTAGCCCCGAGAAGAATCAAGCTATTCAAGAGGAGGTCGACAAGCTCCAGAAAGCCCAATTCATTGAAGATGTGAAGTATCCGGACTGGTTGGAAAATGTGGTGATGGTAAAGAAGAAAAACAATAAATGGAGAATGTGTGTTGATTTCACTGATCTCAACAAGGCTTGCCCAAAGGATCACTTCCCATTGCCCAGAATTGACCAACTAGTGGATGCTACCTCGGGGCACGAGCTACTCCGTTTCATGGATGCTTACTCTGGATACAACCAGATCAAAATGAAACCTGAAGACAGGGAAAGCACTTCTTTTATTACCCCTAGGGGAACTTATTGTTATAATGTTATGCCTTTTGGTTTGAAAAATGCAGGAGCGACATACCAGCGGCTGATGAACAAGGTTTTTTCCGAACAAATCAGTTGCAATATGGAGGTCTATGTCGACGATATGCTGACAAAGAGCAAGAAAGATGCTGATCATCTAGTTGACTTAGGTCTGACCTTTGATCAACTGGATAAATACCAGATGAAGCTCAACCCGACAAAGTGCACCTTTGGAGTACGAGAAGGAATGTTCCTTGGGTACATCGTCAACCAGCGAGGCATTGAGGCAAATCCAGCAAAAATAAAAGCTCTTTTAGGGTTGCGATCTCCAACGATGAAGAAAGAAGTGCAGAGTCTTACAGGACGAGTTGCAGCGCTCAATAGATTTGTATCTCGAGCAACTGATAGGTGCCTTCCATTCTTCAAAACACTCCGAAAAACTTTCGAGTGGAATGATGAATGTGAAAAAGCCTTTCAAGACTTGAAGAAATATCTGGGAACACCTCCATTGCTGTCCAGACCAGTGATGGGAGAAAAGTTGTACTTATACCTGGCAGTATCAGAAAATGCGGTCAGCTCGGCATTGATCAGATTGGAGAATGGAGTCCAAAAGCTAATTTATTACACAAGTAAGGCTTTCCGAGGTGCAGAGATCAGGTACCTAAAGTTGGAAAAATTAGCATTGGGCTTAATTAAGGCAAGTAGAAGAATGAGGCCATATTTCCAGGCCCATACCATCATCGTGTATACCGACGTGCCATTAAGACAAGCCCTTCATAAGCCAGAAAAGTCAGGGAGACTGATGTACTGGGCAATAGAGCTCGGTGAATATGATATTGTGTATGAACCTAGATCATCCTTAAAAGGGCAAGCTGTAGCAGACTTTATAGCAGAGTTTACATATCCTGATACCCCTGAGGAACAAAAGTTGCTCGCTGACCAACCTGTGGATGTTACAGGATCAACAGACATAAGTCCAGACCAACTCCGGTTGGTAAAAGGGCTTGTGGATGTAGAAAGATCATCAAATTCAAACCCAGACCAACTCCGATTGGTAAAAGGGCGAGAAGAGATGGTCGACGAGGAGCGAAAAATACCAGGGGAGGATGAAACAAAACAACAAATATTTTACCGAGGAACGCTGTCAGATAAGAATTTTGAAGACGAGTTACCTACGTGGAGATTGTATGTAGATGGGTCATCTTGTACAACAGGTTGTGGAGCAGGGATTATTTTGAACACCCCAGACGAGATTGACATGGAATATGCTTTACGATTCCGATTCAAAGCTTCCAATAATGAGGCTGAGTATGAAGCCTTGATAGCAGGTCTTAATTTAGCAAAGATTATGGAAGCGCAACAAGTGATGGTATTCAGTGATTCTCAATTAATTGTGAATCAGATAATGAGAACATATGCAGTTAAAGGAGAACTAATGGTCAAATATCATGCAAAGGCGATGTAATTGTTGGCAGAATTTGATGCCATTAAGTTAATCAGAATACCAAGAATGGAGAATGCACAAGCAGACGCACTGGCCCGACTAGCATCAGCTACTCGTACCGAGTTGTGAAGAACGATACCAACTGAGGTGTTAGAAAGTCGAAGCATAGATGAAAGCCTGACGATGAATGTTATTTCCCTTGATTTAGGACCATCTTGGATGGATCCCATCAGGGCATATGTCGAAGAAGGAGAATTATCGGAGGATAAGATCGCCGCCAAGAAATTGAAGTTTAAAGCTGCTCGGTATGTACTAACTAATGGTGTTTTGTATAGACGAGGAATTTTGGCAGTCTTGCAAAGATGTGTACGTCCCTCCGAGGTGAAAGAATTGATTGAAGAAATCCATGAAGGGTCCTGTGGAGCCCATGTAGCAGGTCGAACACTTTTGCAAAGGGTGATGACTCAAGGATACTACTGGCCAACGATGAGAGCTGATTGTATAGCCTATGCCAAGAAGTGTGACAAGTGCCAACGTTTTTCCTCCATCCGACGTACTCCACAAGCATTGTTGACACCCATAACTTCTCCTTGGCCATTTGACATGTGGGGAATTGATTTGGTTGGACCACTGCCAACAACTCGAGGAAGATTCAAGTACCTCGTCGTTGCAGTGGACTATTTTACTAAGTGGGTAGAAGCTGAGCCACTTATTGATATGACATACGAGAAGGTGTACCAGTTTGTTTGGAAGAATATCATCTGCCGATATGGTCTCCCTCATGCCTTCATTACAGACCATGGAACACAATTCGATAACGAGGAATTTTCCACCTATTGTCATCAGTCAAACATTTTGAAGGTTCATTCAGCACCAGGCCATCCTCAAAGCAATGGACAGACTGAAGTGACGAACAGAACATTATTAAATGGTTTGAAGAAGAGGTTAAATGAGGCTAAAGCAAATTGGATTAATGAGCTACAGTCAGTATTGTGGGCTTACCGAACAACTCCCCGAGCAGCAACTGGAGAATCCCCATATATGCTGGAATTTGGAAGTGAGGCTGTAATACCTGCCGAGTTGGGTCTACCAACACACAGAGTGCTGAGTTTCAATTCCCCCGTCAGTGATTTGATGAGAAGATTAGATTTGAACATGCTCGAGGAGGTTAGAGAAGAAGCAGCCATTAGGAATGCTGCATATCAACAACGAACAGCTCTGTTTTACAACAAGAGTGTGAAAAAATGCGAATTAAAGGAAGGAGATTACGTGCTAAAGAAGGTCATTCAGAAGCACAATAAATTGGAAGAAAATTGTCATGGACCTTACCGATTTACAAAAGTTGTTCGACCAGGAACTTACCGAATAGCAACTCTAGAAGGAGAGGAATTCAAGAATGCATGGAATGCTGAACACCTTCGCAAGTATTATCAGTGATGTAAAATGTACAGCAAGTCCATCAATATGAATAAAACGATGATGTTTCACCATTTTTTCTCCTTTGTTTGAAAGTTTTTCGGGGAATACAAGTGTTATACACTACGCTGCTCGACAGCAAAAAGAAGACGATAGTTCAAACCCACGACCAACTCCGGTTGGTAAAAGGGAAAGAACAAACTATACTCCTTTGGTTAGGAGGCATACACTAGCGTGACCAACTACGGTTGGTAAAATAACTAGTAGATAGTTCAAACCCACGACCAACTTTGGTTGGTAAAAGGGCGAGAACAAACTATACTCCTTTGGTTAGGAGGCATACACTAGCGTGACCAACTCCGATTGGTAAAATAACTAGTAGATAGTTCAGACCCACGACCAACTCCGATTGGTAAAAAGGCGAGAACAAACTATACTCCTTTAGTTAGGAGGCATACACTAGCGTGACCAACTCCGGTTGGTAAAATAACTAGTGGACACTGATAGTTCGAGCGTGATCAACTTCGGTTGGTAAAATAGAGAGAACAAACTATATTCCTTTGGATAGGATGCGTACACTAATGTGATCAACTTCGGTTGGTAAAAGAGTTAGTAGACATGATAGTTCAAACCCATGACCAACTCCGGTTGGTAAAAGGGCAAGAACAACATTCTTAAAAATGCCAATTTTAGCTGGTTAAGAGACAAAATACGCCAACTTATGTTGGTCGAAAGGTAAAACTATTCCAGAAAATACAAAATATTCCAAACTGAACCAAGTATAGTTGGTCGGGAATAAAAATCCACTAACTATAGTTGGTCGACGAGGATAAAATTAGCGACCTTGGTTGGTCGGACAACATTTTATGAAAAAAAATTGCCAAGTATGGTTAGTCGGGGATAAAAACTCTCACTAATTATAATTGGTCGACGAGCACAATTTAACAACCTTGGTTGGTTGGAAAATTTTAAACATTTTTTATACTCATTACTTTGTTATTAAGTGATCGAGCAACATTTTTGATACTTGTAATCTTTTATTACTAGATTGGTCGATGAACCACAAAGAATTGTTAGGCAATCACAAATATAAAAGAATTAGACAAGTACAAAACAATAGCAATACAGATTTGCAAACAGAAAGTGAAAGTTTTTCATTAAAATTCAAAACGAATTACAAATTACATGTGTGCTAACTATTACATTGAGATTCCTACTCTATTGGTTTCTTTCCCTTAGCTTTTGAAACAGGCTCCTCGCCAGCAGGAGGATCTTCCAGGCAAAGAGGAGAATTAATGAAGTTAATATCTCTGAGCACTCTAATGTTCATCAAAGAAGGTGTATCCAGTAGATGCTCGGGACGAGATACCTCGATTTGTGAATGAAGATTATAGTCGCCGAGGTATTTTGCAATTAAGCTCTGAGGAATGGCACGAGCTGGGATCCATTCCATGTCCAATTTATAAGGTGGCACAGGCAAGTCTAATAGCCCAGGAGTATGATAATCCCATAAATAATGCCCTTGATCCAATTTTAATACACCCAGGGCGTTCAACCATCCCTGCTTATAACCTTCATTATTGGCATTTTCAATGCGAGCATCCAAGTGATAAAGGGCTTCATTGTAGCCTGCCATCCAGAACTCACGAGGTTGTTTGTGGAATTGGAAAGTTAATTTCTTTAACTGCTCATGAAAGTTCTTGGCAAGAGCATCCTTATTATCCAGAGCAGATTTGGTCGATGCAAGTTGATCCTCAAAAGTTAGGATTTTCTTGGACATTTCAGACAAAGCCCGATCTTTGGCATTCAGTTGGTATGCTTGGGTTTCCAATGTTGACAGAGTACGAGCTTCTTCAATACTACGAGGAGTTCTTGATCGACCCCGAGCAGCTGGAGTACTTTGTTCCTCGATAACATTCAGGGCAGCTCTTCCTCTCCCACGAGAACCTCTTCCTCGTCCCCGAGTAGAAGTAGAAGTACCAGATCTTCACAGGACATCCAACTCTTGCCTTAATTTGGCATTCTCAACCTCTAAAAAGGAAAATCCCTCATCGGTCACTGGGATTACCACTGTTGAAGAAGAGGCTGCAGATTTGTATTGTGCTAGTTCTTTCTGCAAATTATTATTCTCTTACTCCAGCAGTTCAGCAATCTGTCTACAAGCTTCAACTTCTCCCTTTAGGGTCCTCTCTCTGACATCGTATCCATCAAGGATCTTTTTATGGCCCATCTCGGTAGAAAGCTGTTGATACCTCTTTTCATATCCCTCGTGCAGAAGGGCAGTTGATTCTTTGTACTGAGTCTAAAGATCTTCTAAAGTATATTGAAGCTCCTCGATCATGTCATAATAGGCCACGTTGTTGACTATAGCACGATCAAGAAGACATTTCAAGTATTGATAAGCTTCTACTGCCTGCTCTGAAGCACCATGGCCAAGAATGTCGGCAACTTCTGATGCACTGAGGTCTGTGTGACCAGCTTTATAATACTCATGGCATTGCTGCATCAACTTTGTGTCATTAGCAGACAAAAGATCCATCCTAGAAAGAAACTAACAGAGAAAGAAAAAGAAGATCAAGACAGAGTGCAGATAAAGAAGAGATAATCGTATGGAAGAAAAGAACTCAAATTTTATTAGATCATAAGGCAAAGTTACAAAGATCTGAGATATAAAGTACAAGTAAGAAGAAAAACAGAAAGATAGTACCGAACAACTTCACACCTTTTCCTTGTCTCCCAAGACTTTCTCGGGAGGCTGGGACGAGGAGCTTGGTTGCTCGGTGGGAACACTGATTTTATCGGCAGAAGTTGGGATTTGTTCAAGAGAAGCAGGCAAAGAAGAAATCTCCTCAGCAGATGTCTGGTTGGGTTGAGGAGCAAGGATTTGATCACCCACAATCATTGAAGATTCTTCAGATGCAGCTTCGTCTTCATCTTCATCTTCAATAACTGGAGGAGGACCAGGGAGATGTTGTTGAAATAGCTCGGAGTCCTCGCTCACCTTCAATTCCTGCAAGGCAGCAATACAACCATCATGGAAGTATTTAAAACTTCCATACTTCACCTGGGTCATCATTGCTGCTACCCCCTATCCCATCCTTTATCCCAACCAGTTCGAAAGGATTTCTTCACAGCTGTTTTTCTCTTCATCTTCTCCTAGGAGAGCTTCTCGGATAGAAGGTCCTCAAAGGCTTTCATCTTGGCCTCCAACTCCTCCTTCTGACGATTTGCTTCACGCAGAAGTGTCAGCTCTTCCTCAGCTGATTTCAGCTTATTTTCAAGCTCCCCGAAAGTAGTGAGCTTCTCGGAGTATTTCTTGTTCTCCCTCTCCAAGTCCTTCACTTTGTTTCCCAATTGCACCTTCTCTGCTTCAGATGCAGCCAATTTCTTCTCCCATTCACCTTTATCCTCGTCGTACTTCTGACGGTATTCCTTCAGAGATTGGGCCAAACCATGGAATGCATCCTCTACTCCAGACGAGGAGCTTGAAGCCTTGAGCGCTTCATCTTTCTTCACAATGGTGTTAAAATAATTCACCAGCTGGAAAAAGAAGGTAGTGATGAGTTAGTTCCGAGATACATATATTGATAGAAGGAAAAATTCAAGATAAAAAGAAACTTACTGAAGCAATGTGACGAGTAGCTAGGGATGTCATCATATCCCTAGGCATGTTTTCCTCGATGACTTGGACTTCAGGAATAATCCAAGTCTTTACCGAGCTCATTGCAGAGCTCGGGGGAATGATGGTTGGAACACCAGCTCCACTAGTTTGGAGCTGAGGAATGGCTTCAGAAAAACTCACCGAGGAGGATTTTTTCAATCTCCTCAGTGGAACTTCAGCAGTTTCAGCCAAAGAACCTTTGGTGGGGGAAATAGTGACCACTTCCACAGAAGTACTTCTCTTGCTCGGAGCCATTGGAGGCTTCTCGGCAGCCTTCTGAACAGCAACAGAAAGAACAATATCAATTTTCTTGGTCCCCTTAGGGACTTCAACCTTGTTCCTCTTTCTATCCCTGGCAGAGGAAGTCTCCTAGAAGATAGCAGGAACTCTTCTCTTGCCCATCTTCTGACTTAGAGGAAGGTGATATTCTGGTGAAGATTCCTCGGAAGCTGGCAATGGGTCACTAATGCTGACCGCAGGACGAGCAGTAAAGGATGATGTGTAGCTTCTGTACTGCAGCAAATATGAAGCAGACCTGATGTGCTCGTCTGCAACTCTTCGATGCAAACTCCAGATATGTTTTAAATGCTTGATATTAACTTCTGTTTCTTTTGGAGTTTTTCTCTTGCTGTCAACTGCAAACAAGAACATATTGAAATATCAGTCATACATTTTATCAAATACCATGAAATCATAATTTCAGAAACAAAATAAGATGAAAACGACCTATCCCATTGCCATATGGGGGGCATCTGGGACCCTCATATACTGCATCTCCAACCAAAGGGGCATGTTGCCAATTTTTTATAACTACCCCGTGTTCAAAATAATCCCTGTTGGCATCAGAGAGGTTGACTACTAAGGCCCTATTCAAAAACCTAGTTTTTAAATAAAAAACGTTGTCTAAAACAGTCCATCTGTAGCAGTACATAATCTCAGGAATTCCTATACGAGTTCCATGAGTTTGATTTAACCTATGTACCCCATTAACTATTCTCCATGTGTTGGGGGCTATTTTTGCAGGGACAACGTCGAAGTACTGACAGAACTCTAAACATAACGGATTTGGTGGAAAAGAAAATCCACATTCAGCAATAAATAGGCTAGGGAACCAGTGTCCCTCAGCCAAATCAAAATAACTTGAAGGCTCAGAAAGAACCTCCAAAGTTACCCAAGAAGGAATAGAGAAGTCAGAGCGGAACTTCTCAAGAGATTCGATAATGTAAACCATGATGAATAAAAGAAGAAGGAAGAAGAGCTTACAGGGAAAAAGGAGATCTGTTGACAAACGAAGGAGGAAATGAACGCACAAGAGAGAGAAAAGCTTTAGAAAACTCGAAAACAGAAATTGAAAAGGTAGAAGACGATGGGATTGACTCTGAAGTTTAAATACCTTGCCTTGGGAAACGGAGAAAGAAATGATTACAAAAAGTAAATATTACGCTACCGGCGGCTAAAAGGACAAAAATAGCACGAAGATCGAAGCGCCTATAAAAATGCAAAAAGGCGGATTCTGCGAATTTGGAAGGAAATTTAAATACGAAGAAAAGGCTCCTAAAACCCAGGAAGGTCATTTAATATCGCCATATACCGAGAAAGAATGTTCCATACTCCTCAAAGTTTGAAATATGAAACATTGGGGGCTTCTGTTGACAACAAAATTAGTACGCTGATGTGGACGAATAATAAGAAGACACGTGTCAATCTACGTGGCACAATAGCAACGAGGAAGATTGTTTCCCCGACCAACATACTCACTCCGAGGAACACCAACCCTCCGAGGAACTCTTATCCTCCGAGGAACTCCAACGCTCCGAGGAACTTTTGGACGACGAGCAACTAAGGCGGTTCGAGCTGCACCTCGACCACAACATTAATTACCAGATAATCAACAGTTCAACTATTCATTGATTGCTTGTCATCTTGACGCGCACGTTTGAAGAACATTAAATGAGTTACCTTTTCATAGGTGTATCATTTAATGTAACACCCTTTCATGTACGGCCTAAGGGCTATAAATACCTTGTATCACCCTCATTCAAAGGGACCGGAATTTCTTGATAGAGCTTGTAATCGAGAATTCCCAAAACACTCAGCAATAACATAACAGTGGACGTAGGCCATTCTTATAAGGCTGAACCACTTTAAAATCTTTGTCTCATTTTATTTATCTGTGATTGAATAATTAGAGCTATCTAATTTTTTACATCAACACTCACCGAGATTGATTTCACCTAATTTAGGACACCTCTTCTTACTCTCCTCTATAGTAAAAAAGAGCAGCAAAGTTAGTCGACAAAATTCAGAAACAAATGATAAAAGGAAAAAAAGTAAAGATCAGAATTATAACCCATGCCACACCCTTCTTGTGGACACCTAGGACCAGTGTAGTACACTCCCTTAGGAAGGGGAACGTGTTTCCAATTCTTACAACTACACCATAATCCCAATAGTCTTTATTGGACTCTTGCAGATTCACTACTAAAGCCTTATTGGCTTGCCTAGTCTTCAAATAATACGTGCTCTCTACAACAGTGTTGACAAAACTGAAGAAAAAGGGGGGTTTGGTGGAAAAGTGATTCCACGCTCGGCAATAAATAAAATGGGAATCCAATGACCCCCAGGAAGAGAATACACGTCTACTGGACCTTGGGTTATCTCTAAACCTACCCAAGCAGGAATTTTTCTCTTTTCTCTAAAATCCTCTAACGAACCTCATTCACAAAGTACACCATGGTGGAAACAGAGAAAAGGATGAAAAAACAGAGAAATAGGGAAATAAGGCTTATAGGGATCTAAAGGTATTTGCAAAAACTGAAGAAAACTATGGTGAATAAAAGATCATACAAATAAAGCTGGAGAACGAAGGAAAATTCAAAGTGTAGAAAAGTTGAGGTGAAGCAAAATGGAGGAAAACTTCTAACTATTTATAGGTTGCCTCGATAAATGGGGACAAAATGATTAATTGAATGAACGATTGAGCTACCACCGGCTGCACGCTTCCTAAAGCTTCAAAAGACCATCGTACACTTTTGGCGGTTCGAAAAAGTTTGAATTATTTACAAAAATGCCATTATCAACAGTACTAGTGAAATTTTTTCAAGTGCGGGAGGTCGGTTGCCGACCACAAACTCAAATAGTACGCTGAGCAACATTGAAAGCAAAACACTCCATACTTTTGATCAATCATCAATCATGGATCACAGGGGGGATTTTTTTGTATGTAAAATTTACTCTCCTATGTAGACCAATGATAAATGTACACCTGTCCTCCTACGTGGCCAGCTATCTTGATCGGCATCAGAGATATTTAGTCGACTGGAAGGTCGACCAACTCCATAATGTAAACCATCTGGAATATCAAAGGTTATTCGGATGGAATGGCGATCAACACTGAATTCCAAAAGTCTCATTTACTGTACACAGATGTGAATGTCTGAAAATATAAAGGCATTCCATTTAGGGTTTTATACTATGATAAATACATAAAACTCCTTCATCTCAAGGATCAATCCAATCATTCTCAAGCACACCATACTGAGCTATTGGAATCATCATAAATAAAAATAACACTGGACATAGGCCTTCTTATAGCAGAACCACTTTAAAAATCTTTGTCTCTTTTGTGCTTGATTAAGAATGCTTTTATTATTTATCTTTGATTATAAAATTGGATCACTCCTTTTTTAGACATCAACAATTAATGATATATTCTTTGTGTGTGGATGATTTATTATTTTTTAGATTCGTTAACTAGGTTATGAGATTGTCCATTTGGTGTGTGGATGTTTTCCTTGTACACTTGTCAACATATTTGTGAAAAAAGTATATAAATTTCATGAGATTTGGAGAAGGTGCATAAGAAATCAACCATAATGGTGTAATTATTTCAATCAACCATTAAATTCACTCATTGTATCATCCCTAAATTTTCATCTATAAATTCATTCCTAAATCCCCAAATTTTATGCATATAAATTCATTAGCAATTTCATCCCTAAATACCCAAACTTTCAGTATGTAACTCAAATCAAATCATATTCAAAACCCTATTACAATATCAACACATTATCTACACACATTTTAGCTTGCCAAACCCTAATTACAACACAAACCAAATCAAAACCCTAATTGCAACACAAACTAAATTAAAAAACCTATTGAATTATCAACACACACATTATATTGATAGAGAGAGATAGAGAGAGAAAGACTAACCTTAATTGGTGGTCTTAGAGAGATATAGAGTCGATGGTGGTGGTGAGTCCGATAAAAAGAGAGAATCGATGGAGAGAGAGAGAATTGGGGCAAAGAGAGTTCACAGAGCAAAAATTGCTTAGTGAAAAGAATATAAACCTCAAATGTGTTGTATATATACCTGAAATTGGGTCACGGTTCAGGCCCGTGACCCAGTCTGTCATTACATTTGATTAAATTGGGGAATCAAAATTTATTCAAGCGTGACCCAAAAAAAATATTGGAATTGGGTCACGGTCGCAGACTGTGACCCACTTTCTGTGATGATTTTAAATTAAAAAAATGTCATGGTACGAGGTTACGGTCTTTAATCGTGACCATATTTCATACTAAATTGTTAGAGTCATTTCTTTTTGGTCACAGTCCAAAACCTTTACCCACTATGTGATAATTTTGATGCCATTTTCAATCGAAAACCGTGACCAACTGATGTTTAGGCCACCCCTAGATGGGTCATACATTGGTCATGGTTTAGAAGGCATAGCCACGGATTTGGACCGTGACCCCCATGGCCATAGATTTGGATTGTAACCACCCTTCCATGACCATTTTAGTTTTTGGCGTAGTGAAATAAATGTAAAATTGAGAAGATATATACACAGATGTAAAAGGAAAAAATTGTAGGTGAAGAAAAATAAAACCCATGTAAATGGATTCTAGTCCTTGAAATTTCCTTGGAGGAGTCGCCACTATGGCCATCCCAAACACTTGGCACATGCACGGAGGATGATGCTCGGGAGGTGCGAAGGACGTTAGTGACCATAGTCGGTGATGTTAGCTGTGTAAATGTGTAGAGATCGGAGTTACCAACCTATTTTACTCAAAATGGGAAAAAGAAGAAGCCACATCAAAAGCGATAGCTAGAAGACAACTATTGCATGCGAAACCAAATAAATTTTCAAAGACTATGTTATGGAGTGGGAAGGTGTTAGGATACCTCTCTATCCTTTCGATCTCTTATGGTATCTACAATATATTCTCCTTTTACTTAATGAGTGAATGTGTATGTGTATAATAATTGTGTCGTGTGTGTAAACGGGACATAAGTGAAGTAAATATGGGTATATAAATGGATGTTAAAATATGTGTATATGAAGAAAGGATGTAAATATATCCACATTATGGGAATGATGGGTGTGAATACTCTTAAGGAGATAAACATGTGAGTGAAGTCTCAAAATCATAACCTCACTATAGAAAGAGTGAGTACTTATGAACATGACTGTTAAAAGAAGTGCAAACTAACTAAACATGAGTAATGTGATAAAATAAATGATATTTTGATTATAAATGTTAGTGACACCCTAAAGTCGTATTCTAACTACGGGAAGTGAGTAAACATATGTAGGACTGCTGAAGAAGTAATAAAGGTAAGATAACTAACTACATGAATAAGATTTACCAATTGCTTGAATGTGATGATAAAATATATAACGAACTAAATAAAATGAATAAAAATGTACTTGAATCCAAAAAGTAATTTCTGGAGGTCTACGTAGCAAAAAATGACATCAAAGAACATGCACTTCACATGATAAACAAGGGTGGGTTTAAATCATAATCCAAATTTGGGATGTGTCTTTTGATTTATGAAAAGAAGGTGAAACGTGCTGAAACTGTGGATAATGTGATGAACACTCTAAATTTTGAATTGGCTTAAACACCCTTTTTTGGATTTTTGTTGATGAAAATATATTTGAGAGTATGCATGATACTAAAAAGGATAAAATTATCAAAAATAATTATAGAATACAATAACTATAAAGTAAAATAGAATAATAAAATATGCAAAGTAGAATTTATGAGAATAGTAAACTCAAATGGGGTTTGGACCTTCAAGCTCATTCAAAATTTGTTTTGAATTCATGGCTTCTTGAATTTTAATGTATGATGATGGTGGTGGAGTTGTGATTAAAGATTGGTAGTGTAATGTAAGATAATGTGTGGAAAAATGATATATTCTAAATTTGGAATTACTACAGCACTAATATTGATGTCCTGTGCAAGTGATTCAGGGTTTCCTTATATAGGAAAACCCTAAATTGAAAAAGGTGAAGTTTTCCCTCAGGGGCCTGTAGATCGGTAGGTCCCCTAGCCTGTCTATTAGTAGGCAGACCAAACTTGGCTGCCAAGTAAACCCTATTTGCCTATAGGTAGGTGAGGTGTCCTGCCTATAGGCAGGTCCTGCAAAATTGTTCCAAGAGTTTAATTTGTGCACGGTCCGGATCATTAGAAACATGATTTAGAGATTTATGATTCATTAACAAAATAACTGTCAGGTTCGAGAGATGACCGAAGTCAGACGTGCTCGGGAATAGTGTGGTTATTCTTCGGTTAGGTTTTGAAGGAGGACTGGGGGTTTGAGATTGAAGGAACTTTGTTTGGACCCCATGAAAGAGTGTAGGGATGTCAGGATAGGGTGTCTAGACTAAGTAATGAAATCCTCTATGTATATAATTACCTTAACTTTATTTAGTAGTATAAATGGCAAATTATGAATATGAATTATTGAATATGTTAGAGTTGGGAATTGGAATTTATGAATATAAATGAATATTATTCACATGAAGAAGATTATTATTAATATTTAGAAGTCAAGAATTTGGAGGAATAGGGTGCCTTGCTCAATATTTGCATTTTTATAATTTGAGGTAGGTTCGTTCTCTTGTGGTTTAAATTATGTTATATGCATGTTCACCCCTGTATGTATACTTATATTTATTATACATGTTATATTTTATTAACTTATACTTTTATGTTATCTTGTTGAGTATTCCACATCGTTTATATTTTTTGTTCATGTTGAGTGGATTATGAGGCTTGATTATCTAATTTGATGCTATATGTGGTGTACAATTTATAACGCTAATTATGAGAATTGAATATTTGATAAAATATGATAATTTTGATAAATTGATCATATTATTGTATTATTTATAGATGTTAGTAGGCATCCCAAAGCTAAACAACCTATTAGATGGCATGTGTTATTTGGGTTGTTCTTTTACCATTTGTATCAAAAGTCGGCCTTAGTCATGAGTGGATTATTAGGCAATTGTTTAAGACGATGAGAAAAGAAACCATAATTACTTATGAGTGTAATATGAATTTTGTGGGTCATGGATCGCGGGAGGAAGGATTGTAACGAAGGAGAGATTTTGTATATGTGCTTGGAAAGCATAGGTATATACACAAATAAGTACATGGGGATGGGAATATCTACATTGGGATTTAGATTAAGTGCACAAGTATATGTAGACTCTTGTAACATTTATATGTTTCGATTGACTTTCCCGCCCACCGCTCCCAATTTTATTTTTTATAGGACTTTGAGTGGGTACAAATTATATTAGTAATTATGAGGAGTTTTGGAGTATCAGGATATGGGACGGTCTAGTAGTAACATTGTTCTTTATTTTTGTGGAAATATGCCTATACATTTATTTTATTAGGAAAATAAATATATTTCTATTTTCTTGTAAAAAGAGACTCCCAAATGAAAAGAATATATGTTTGATTTATTCAAATGAAGTAATTTAGCGTCCCTAATTATTTTATTTAGCCATTAATCATTGGAAATTATTTTTTTGGAAAGTTTTAAAATTGATTCCTTTTTATTGTATTTTCATTTGTACCTCCAGTTTTCTCTGGGTGTTACATGGTAGACGTAGATGCATTGATTTATTTTGAAGAATGATGAGGAGGAAATGTAGATTGATGTGATAAAAAAATAGTCTAATTATATGTCCTATCCTAAAAGTGTATCTCCTTAAGGGGTCTAGCAAATAACAACTCGGAGATGAGAAAATAATGTTAGGCCCAAGTTCACAAAGTTTTCTAAATTTGAAGTGAGTTTAGAAATATTAAAAGTGTTCAGAAGTGAGACACTTTAAGTGGACACTTTCCCTACATCGAGGATAAGCTTGTAGGACCCATCAGTTTTATAAATTTTGGGTATATGATTAACCAGTGATTTAAAGGTAAAGATAGAAGAATACAATGTCATATGATTATATCAGTAAGAGTCAAAGAAGTAAAAAGAAAAATATAAAGTAATTGACGTAACAATAAAGGGTATATCAAACTCGAAGAGTATCTATTAGAGTTATGGACTCATGATCATTACTAGAGAATAAGTAATGGGATGTTGGAAATATTTAATAATTATTTAATTTTGAAATTAAGATAATTTGGACTTAATTATTCAATTAACTATTAGAGTCCTACTTAATGCGTTACACATAATAATTTATATTTGATAAGGATTATTTTAGATAAGTCATCTAATATTTAAGGATAATGATGGTGGGTTAGTTTTCTAATCAAACTGTACTGTGATGGATGGTAGAATTCATGTCTAACTAGAAAATTGGGTCCTCTTTCACCCTATATATAGTAGATTATATTCCATCAATAATCTACATAACAACATATAATATATTTGGGAAGAATTAGAAAATTCTGATTTTTTTTTTAGTTTTCTATGAAATTGATGAAGGTTATGCTAAAGAAATTATTAAGATAATTCAAAGAAGATTTATACAACAAATTTTATCAAAGTATTGGATCAAGGTAAGCCCCATTTTCTATCGTTTAGCCATATTTTATGAAAGCATAATGATCCAAGATCTTTTTTATTAAGAATAGTTTTACATTAAAGTTTATTCAAATTAATGGATTTTTTAATAATATTATGGTGTGCTTAAGATTATTTTTACATGTGGTACAAGAGCTAAAGTTTAAGAACTCATGTTTTTACTTTATTAGTATTTTTCGATAATGAAATTTACATTAAATTTCTTTTGTGTGTTTATGACTTTTTACGATAATTTACTTATTTCATTAATTCTTTCAAAAACAATTATGTATGCTTGGAACTTTTTGCGACGTTTTTCTTCTGTCATTAAATCCGCTCAAAATGATTCTGCATGTCTAAGACTTTCGGCGACGTTTTTCTTTTATCACCAATACTCACTGGTTGGAATAAAAAGTCTAAACTTGCTTGGAATGTTAAGAAACTGACATGGTTTCTTGGAACCATTGAAGTAAACAACCCCATTGTATGCAATATACACCACTTTACTTATGTGTTTTGAAGTTGTTTAGGCCTTTAAAATTGCGCATTTGCTATTTTTGGTAATAGTGTTCACCTTGATATCTCATTCTAAGAAATTGATTTTTAAATTCCTCCAATTGTCTAGTGATCCTGAAATGATTATTTACAACCTTATGGTGACAACTCAAATTTTTTTTTTGGTGTCAAATTATGATTTTGCCAAATATTATGTATTTTACCACCACAAGGGTTATTTTGTTTAGTCACACTAGTTTAATATTCATGTTTAAGTTGAATTAGATGCCAAAGTAATTCTATAACTCATATGTATGGATATTAATTGTAGGATTCAGCTTTATTACTAATTTTCATCTTTATATTGGATTAGATGCCAAATGCGGTTTATAATTCAAATGTATGGATTAGATAAATGATTTAGTTTTAATATCAATGTTCATGTTTAAGATGGATTCGATGCCAAGCGCATGATATAGTGCATGTGTAAACTTTAGATTTATGATTCAATTTTGAATATTAATATTCATGTTTAAGCTGAATTAAATGTCAAACACAGGCTACAAATGTGTGGATAAAGTATGATTCAATTTTGAATATCAATATTCATGTCTAGGTTGCATTAGATTCCAAATTTGGGGTTGTAATTTATATTATGGATATTAGATATAAGGTTCAATTTTAATTTCATGATCATATTTATTTGAATAGATGTCAAACGCAGGTTATAATTTGAAATTCTAAACGTTAGACTCTTGTATGTTAATGTTAATTATTGGTATATCATGTTATTTGACTTAATAATAATAATTTATAATGTTGGAAATCAAACGTAGATGCCATAAGTATGCTAGCTATGATTAACTGAATATTGGGTGACATATTTTTTATTAAGAAATTATAGAACATCAAAACACAAATGCCATGATTTCTGAAATTAATTAGAATGTCACCAAATTGAGTATTCTTAAAACATCAACAACTTAATACTCCATTGCATATAATGATAACATGTGTTAATTTAAGCTTAGATATTTTTGGACCATTTCTGTGTAATTTGGTTCCCATAGATAAATTCTTAAATTATGTATGATGTCGTGAAAAGTAAATTATTTATGTCTTACTCATTTATTATTATTGACCTAATGTATTATGCAATTCTCTCGTCTATTTGATTTTAACAGTTAACAAATTAAAATATTTTTCTGAATTTAAAATTAAGCAATAGACAACAATATAAATTATTCACATATTATAGGTGTTTATGCACACATGCATGTTCATATCTAATAATTATATAATGTAAGGTTTGGTGTTCATTATAGTGCTCTATTAGAGAGAGATAAATATTAGACTTATGCATTCATATCATGCGTGTTTTAGTTGCTTATGGTCCCATTTATGATATTTAATGCTACGATATTGATACTTTATGGTGTTGCATACACATTATTATCTATTCATTTTTTATCATTTGGTAGCCTACAAGTCCAATTATAATGATTGAGCAAAATGTAAGGGGCGATATATATATTTTGGGAAGGGAAATATAGGTAATCAAGTGCAAATGCCATATTTTCTTTCATTGTCATATTACTAATTAAGTTTATGAAGACATTAACATAAATAATTTATTTCATTACTCATGAGATACTTTATGAACCTGAGTGAATTTTTTTTAACTTTCATATTGAAATCTTTTACTTATTTTAATAGTCATATTATAAAATGTTTGATAGTCACCATAGTGACCCAATTAGAATCGCAGTGAATATTAAATGTAAGAGTGATTTACGCAAAAGGGTAACAAACTTTAAAACCTTTCCCACTATGGCTATTGAATTTTTTTCTGCTGCTATATCCACTCTACTTATTTTATTTTCACTTAAGCCACTGATATTAATTGTGACAACCCGCTCACCAAAATAAGGGGTGGCCAGCCCAATACTCCAATAATAATGGGAATCATAGATGGACCATTCTCAGCATCATAATAATACATTAAGTATGCGGGATAACCACCTTATATTTAAGAAAAACGGGTTGCCAAAAATTTTGTTTTATAAGTTAAAGAAAGAATTTAAACAACCCAATTTGAAAAGAAAGTGGAAACCCAAAAGGACTTATAATACATCCGCATCAAGTATACAATAAGGGGACCGAATATGCTATCGATCAACAGTCTCTTACAGCAATATTAAGCAAGTTCATTAAGTTACATAATACATTACAATAAGCAAATACAAAAGATTGGGCCACGTGCCTGAGTAAAAGACCCAATCGTAATTAGAGTACAAAAATGAAGGCGTATATAACAACATATCCCGTAATATCTGCAAGGTATCACGGCTCCCCAAAACACCGGAATAGGAAAGTCAGTACGGGTGTCCTTGCGGCGGAGCACCTGAGCGAATATAAGATTCATGCACAACAGGAAATATGAACGGGTCAGGGCCCGATTTTATATGATCACCAAATGAATAAAAAGTATGACAGTTATGAACAGTTAATCATGATGGATATAGACAAGAATGTACCTATACAATCTCAAATCATAAACTAAGGCAATTTAAATGATCATAAGTTTAAATCAATTATGCAAGAGGATATGAATGATTAATATTAATTAAAAGCCTCTATCATTTTTTACTGTTTCATTTCCATCGTTCCGTTACTTATTAGGAAGCATAATCACAGTTATATGCTCTTTATGGCATTTATCATAAATCAAGTCCAACTCGAATAAGACCCGTCCGGGTTTCCCCAGTGTGCGCGCCCCTAAATGACTCTAATCTTCCAGGGCCTATCAATCAAGACAACCTGGGCACCTACAACGCAAGACGCCGAGAAGCAGCCATATGCCTACGAGTGAGTCATAACGACACCCGAAATTACCTCACTAGCGCAGAATAATCATATAATAAATGCTCATATGGCCGAGGACTATATTCACCCTGCATTCATTAGCCGGGGACTTCACCTCACGCGAGAAATTTCCTTATGATAGCATTTAGAGAGGTGTGTTTAAGTAAATTATCAAGTCCAGGATGGCCCAGCTGCGCCAGGGAAAAGAATAGAAGAAGCATCTGAGGTTGAATCATATCATTTTTTTAATCTGTTCTTTCAATGCAAAGCAAAGGGCGAAGAAAAAAAAAGAAATATTGTTTGTCCAAAAAAAGAAACCTGTGCTTGGGATTTTTTTAAAATCCCCAAGACCTATTTCCTTTGATTCTCCATTTTTATCCCGAAATAATGAATTGAGTTCGTATAGGCATTTTAGACGCTGCTATTGAAATAGCCTTTCTGGCTATATTTTCTGGTACTCCACCCATTTCATAAAGTATTCGACCTGGTTTAACAACAGCGACCCAATATTCAGGGGATCCTTTCCCCGAACCCATACGTGTTTCTCCGGATATGCATAGCTATTACCATTTTCATTTTCATTTCCATTTTGATAAATACATCACATTTTATCCGGAGCCATATATATTTCATGCCATCATTATAACTTCAATGATTAATGAACCTCTTATTCATACTCCAAGAATTTGTGGTGTCACTATAACCCATCAAGTCTAACATACCTTAATTAAGCTTATAAAGTCTCCCAATATGACCTTACAACTCCTAGTCTCATAGTAATTTGCTAAAGGAAAAGAATGCCCTAACATCACTTTGTACACCCCCAGAATAAGCCCCATTTAATACATTTCTAATGTAGGGTAGTTAACTATCTCATCTAGGACTCTAAGTTTACTTCATACAAGAAGTTTCCTAAGTCCTAAGCCTAAAGAAAAAGGGTTGAAATTGAGTTAGAAAAATAACTCAAAATTGTAGGATTTCCGAATTGATTCGCCCTGGCCGAATCGATTCGTCTGAAAGAGAAACGATTCGGACCAGTCGAATCGATTCGGATAAGAGGACCTGACTTTCTACATAATTGCCGAATTGATTTGTGTAGGCCGAATCGATTCGATCCACTCAGACCTGTAAGCTGCCCCTATAGCGAATCGATTCGCTAGGGGTGAATCGATTCGCCTAACCCAGAATTGCATAATTCGGCTATAGAGTCTTGGACTCCAAATTTCCCCCAACTCATGTCTACTCAAACCAAGATCATTTATTGCAACCAACTACTCATAAATTGCATCTAGCAACTATAAATTACCCCAATAAACATCTAAATCAACTTCCAAGGGTTTTAAACCTGCAAATCCATTTCAAACCCTAATATTGTTAAACCATAACCAATCCACAACAATCAATACAAATTATTCATCCTAAACCATATATTAGCAAGTAAGAAAACTTGCCTTGAGGTAGAAATCTCAGATTTTCTTTGGTAGCAAGAATTCCAATCTACAATCTCCAATTTTTCTTCTTTTTCTCCTCTTTTCTCCACCAATTCTCTTCTTCTCTCTTTCTCTCTAGGTTAGTAAATACACTTAAGAGAAATAAATGAGGTGCAAGACTTAAATAATGGCATTAGTCTAAATTCCTAACTTAAATGGTTAATACCATATTAAAATGACTCACAACTACACATTTAAGTTAAAAACAGTCAAAAGTGCCCGAAACCCAAAAACGTAATATGGCACTTATTTTGACTATCTCGCACATTTCGGGACTAACTACGCCCTCTAAATTGGCATCCGAAAATTTTATAAATCATTTCATGTTCCGGTTTCATTTATACCATAAATGTCATTTAAAGCACGCGACACTATGAAACGCAACATGATGATATTTACATACACATACAGTAAATATGCAACAATCTAGTAAATATAAATTTTTAACTCATTCAATTAATATTTACTCCGTTACCCAACATTTTATCTAATTACTTCACACAGTAAATTAATATAAAATAAGTTCTCAAAAGCGAGGGTTGTTATAATAATGTGGATATTAAAACATACATTTCCCTTTTTAAAATCTAATTTTTTTTCTTCTTCAAACTTTCACATTTCTTATTCAAATATGTATTTTGAGTAAATAAACCTTTTGACAAACACTTGGGTTGAGGAAAATTTCCACAATTAAAAATTCCAATTGGAAGTTTTTATCCTTGACCCCGGTAAATCATATATGGGTAGACAAGCAGTTGGGGTGAAGAGTTGAATAAGAAATGTGAAGGGTTGCAAAAGAAAAAAAAATCATATTTGAAGAAGAAGATGAATGTTTCAATATCCACATTAATATCAATTGGCCTAAATGGAAATAAAATAAGAGTACAGTGGCTATAGTGTCGAAAAAATTTCAGTGGCAAAAGTTACAAAATTTGTTACCCATTTGCGTAAATAACCGTAAATTAAAAGATAAATATCGTTCTATTAACTCACGATGTTTATCATTTTAAGTATATTAATGGATTATATTGAGTTTATTTCTTCATCAAGCAAGATTATTACTTAGAAGGAATTAATTTTGAGTGATTAGATGACCATTAAGGATCATGTATATTATCAAAGTATGTGAAAAAAAGTTCTCCCCAAATATCGTGTACATCTAACGAAATAACGTTATACCCAATAAACTAATCTACAAGAATGATATAATTGATATTTTAATGTTGCTACTAAAGAAAAATCACGGTTATGCACTCTATCTAATATAAAGTTATTTATATATGTGTTGTCAAGTCAAAGCATTAATGCAGTTGTTGATGTAAAAAATTAGATTATATCTAATTATTTAATCACAGATAAAATAAATGAGACAAAGAAGTTTTAAAGTTGTTCAGCCTTATAAGAATGGCCTACGTCCACTGTTTCTGTTATTGATGACTGTTTGGGAATTCTCGATTACCAGTTCAATCAATAAATTCCGGTCCCCTTACAATGAGGGTAATACAACGTATTTATAGCCCTGAGGCTGTAATGTGGAAGGGTAATACATTAAATGTTGTACATGTGAAAGGGTAATGTATTAAATGCCCCTTAAGTGGATACATCTGAATGATAAGCATTTAATGAACAGTCAAACTGTTGGTTATCCTGCTATTAATGCTTTGTTCGAGGTGCAGCTCGGATCGCCTAAGCTGCTCGGACCGCCTCAGTTCCTCGGTACTCAAAAGTTCCTCGGAGAGTTCTTGTAAGTCGGAGCGTCTGAGTTGGTCGGGGAAGCAGTGTTCCTCGTTGTAGCATAGTTCCTCGGAGCATCTGAGTTCCTTAAAAGTGTTTGTTATTGCCACGTAGATTGCCACGTGTCTTCACCCAATTGAGCCACGTTAGCAGACTAAATTTGGTATCAACAGAAGCCCCCAATGTTTCATAGTCCGAAATTTGAGGAGTGTGGAACGTTCTTTCTCGACATATGGCGGTTTTAAATGGTTAGCCTTAAATTTAGGAGTGTTTCCTTTGTATTTATTTTTCCTTTCAAATTTGTAGAATCAGGCTTTTTTGAATTTTCATAACCGCCTCGATCTCCGTGCACGTTTTGTCCTTCTAGCCGCCGGTAGCGTAATCGTTTCTTTTTGTAATCATTAACTTTACCATTTCCCAAGGCAAAGTATTTAAATACTGCAGAAAAAATCCACCGTCTTCTACTTTTTCAAATTTGTATCTTCGAGTTTTCCATCGTCTCTTTCTCTCCTGTGCACTCATCTCTTCCATCGTTCGTTGTCAACAGATCCATTCCTTTTATGTAATATCTTCTTCCTTCTTCTTCATTTCCTTTATTCATCATGGTTTACCTTGTTGAATCTCTTGATAAATTTCGTTCTGATTTTTCTATTCCTTCATGGGTTGTTCTGGAGGAACTTTCAGAACCTTCTGATTATTTCCGTGTGGCTGTTGGTTCCCCAGTCTCTTTGTTGCTGAGTGTGGATTTTCTTTTCCCCCAAACCCTCTATGTCTGGAATTCTATCAATACTTTGACGTGGTTCCTGCAAGAATAGCCCCCAATACATGGAGAATAGTTAATGGGGTTCATAGACTAAATCAAATTCATGGAACTCGCATAGGAATTCTAGAAATCATGTTTTGTTATAGATGGGCCGTTGGTGATAATAATTTTTATTTAAAAACTAGATTTTTAAATAGGGCTTTAGTGGTCAATATCCCGGATGCCAACAAGGATTATTTTGAGCACGAGGTTGTTATAAAAAATTGGCAACATGCTCCTTTATCTGGAGATGAAGTGTATCAGGGTCCCAGATGCCCTCCCTATGGCAATGGGATAGGTTATTTTTATTTCATTTTATTTATTTTGAGTTTATGCTTCCTTTATGTTTGATAAAATGTGCCACTGATATTTTAATTTTAATTTATTTGCAGTTGACAACAAAAGAAAGTATCCAAAAGAGGCAGACGTTAATATAAGGCACTTAAAACTTATATGGAGTTTGCATCAGACTGTTGCCGACGAGCATATTAGATCAGCTTCATATCTGCTTCAGTACAAGGGTTACACAACTTCTTTCACTGCTCGTACGGTGATAAGCGACGCAGAGCCAGTACCAGCTTCTACCAGTTCTTCGTCTGAGTCACACGTTCCTTTAAGTGAAAGGATGAAGAAAAGAAGACCTCCCACCCTTTTCGAAAAACCTGCCTCTGGTGCTAGAGAGGCAAAAAAAAGTAAACATGATGTCCTAGAAGGGATAACAAAAATTGATGCAGCTCCGGCTGCTCCTGTGAAGGTTGCCGAGAAGCCCCCAGTGGCCTCGAGCAAGGCTGCTGCTCCAGGCGAGGTGATTGTCATATCACCGACCAAGAGTTATTCCTTGGTCGAAACTATTCCTGTTCCTCCGAGGAGGCTGAAGAAGAGCTCCTCGATCAATTTGGCTGACATCGTCTCTCAGCCCCCAATTAGTGGAGTTCCCACTTTTGTTCCCCCGAGCTCTGCTATGAGCTCGGTGAAGACTTGGATCATTCTCGAGATCCAAGGTATTGAAGAAAACCTTTCTCGGGACATGGTTACCTCATTGGATGCTCGCCATATTGCTTTTGTAAGTCTTATTGTTTTTAACTTTCATCTTTCCCTTGTTATATCTGTCTCTGACTTGCTTTCATTTTCTTTTCACAGTTGGTGAGCTGTTTTAATATAATTTTGAAGAAGGATGAAGATATTAAAGCTTCAAGCTCCTCGTCTGGTGTAGAGGAAGCTTTGATAGGCTTGGGGCAGTCTCTGAAAGATTCTCGCCAGAAATATGTTGATGATAAGGTTGCTTGGGAGAAGAAACTTGCCTCAACCGAGCAGGAGAAAGCTCAAGTTGTTGAAGTCTCCAAGGAGTTGGAGAAAAAATTAAATAGTCTGGAGGAGAAGAATAAATATCTTGAAGGGAAGCTCAAGAATGCTGAGAAGTTTGAAGATAAACTCAAGGTTGCTGAGGAAAGGTTGGGTCAGCTTCAAAAAGTAAGTCGGCAGAAGGAAGAAGCTGAGAATAAATTGAAGTCTACTGAAAATCTTCAGTCCGAGAAGCTTTCCTCGGAGAAGTTGAAGAGGAAATCAGCTGTGAAGAAATCTTTTAGTGCTGGCTGGGATAAGGGGTGGAACAAAGGCTTGGCTGCCATGATGTCGCAAGTCGAATATGGCAGCCTAAAATACTTTAGAGATGGGTGTGTCGCAGCTCTTCAGGAGATGAAGGTTGATGAAACTTCTGAACTCTTCCAGCGACACATCCCTGGTCCCCCTCCAACTCCTGAAGACGAAGAAGAGGATGAAGCTGCCTCTGAAGAGTCTTTCATGGTGATGGGAGATCAAGTTTCTCATCCCCCAGCCATCCAGCCTACTAACGAGGAACTTCAGCAACTCGTTACTTCATCCGAGAAACTTCCAGCGCTCCCCGAGCAACTCTCTATTCCCTCCGAGCAACCTACCTCCTCATCCCAGCCTCCCGAGAAAGTTTTGGGAGACAAGGAAAAGGTGTAGAGTTTTCGGGTTTCTTTCTATTTTATTTCTCTTTGTCAAATGTAACCCTAAACATGTACTCTGAACTTTATGATATAATAAAATTTGAACTTTTATTTATGCTTACTATCGTTTCTGCTCTTCATACTCTGTTGGTACTCTTATTGATTATTGCTTTTTCTTCCTATACTGGTTTCTGGACATGATGGAATTATTGTCTGCTCATGATACAAAGCTGTTACGGCAATGCAATGAATACTTTAAGGCTGGTCACACAGATCTGAGTGCAGCACAAATCGTCGACATCCTTGTCCAAGATTCTTCAGAACAGGCATTTGAAGCTTACCAATATTTGAAGTGTCTGCTTGATCGTGCGCTGGCCAATAATGTAGCTTATTATGATATGATTGAGGATCTCCAAGGCACTCTTGAATACCTTCAGCAACAATATAAGGAATTCACTGCCCTCTTGCACGAGGGGTACGAGAAGAAGTATCAACAAATCATTATCGATAAGGGATACGAGAAGCGTTTTACTGCTTACAATGTGCGGGAGAGAACGTTGAATGCCGAGGTCGAGGAGCACAGGCAAATAGCCGAGTTATTGGAGTAAGAAAATAACAACTTACAAAGAGAAGTATCTCAATTAAAATCTGTTGCCTGCACCTCAAATGCTTTGGTCCCAGTAACTGACGAGGGATTCTCATTCTTGGAGGTCGAGAATGCCAACTTGAGGGACGAATTGGAGACCTTGAAGAGAGCTGGCCCTTCTACTTCTTCTCGTGGATGAGTAAGAGCTCCTCGGGGATGAGTAAGAGCTGCTCGAATTCCTGTCGAGGAATAGAGGACTCAATCTACTTTAGAGAACTAGGTCTTCCAGCTGATGACGAAGAACCAGGCATTGGCTGAGATGTCTAAGAAAATCAGGGACCTGAAGAGCAGCTTTCTGGGCAGAAATCTACCTTAGAGAATAAAGAACTATTCATAAAAAATCTCCACGAGCAGCTGGAAAGATTGACATATCAATTCCACAAGCATCCTAGGGAGTTCTGGATGGCTGGTTATAACGACGCTCTCTACCACTTGGACGATCGTATTCAGAATGCAAATAATGAGGGCTACAAACAGGGATGGCTGAATGCCTTAGGTGTGCTGCAACTCGAACAAGGTCATTACCTGTGGGATTACCATAATCCTGGGCTGCTCGACCTACCAGTGGCCCCATTCAAGCTCGATATGAGTTGGATCCCTGCTTGGGTCATCCCTCAATGTCTGATTTCCAAATACCTCGGCGATTACAATCTCCATTCAAATGTCGAGATATCTCGTCCAGAGCATCTACTAGATCGACCCTCTGTGATGAATATCAGGATATTAAAAGATCTTAACTTCATAAATTCTCCTCTTGCTTTAAAAGATCCGCCTGCTGGCGAGGAACCTGTTTCAAAAGCAGAGAGGAAGAAACCAATAGAATAGGAGTATTGATGTAATAAATTTGTATTTCATTCCTGATGTATTTTGTTCTACATTTAATGAAATAATTTTATTTGCAAATATTGACTGTTATTGTTTTGTAACACTTTACATCTGTGCATATGTATCTGTTAAAAAGATAACAATATTGTGTTATTTGTCGACCAACTTATTGTCGAGTAGTTTGAATTTGTGGTAGTCATTTGGTAAAAATGATGTTTTTTTTCTCGACCAGCTTAGTAATGATTTTAAAAAGTTACGAGTATCAAAAATTTTGCTTGATCACTTTCTCGTATTCATAAAATGTTTCCGACCAACCAAGGTCGGTAAATTTTCCTTCTCGACCAACTACAATTAGTGGGTTTTTATCCCTGACCAACCATAGTTAGTGGATTTTTCCTCTTCGAGGTGCTTTGGCACTTTCTGGAATAATTGTACCTCCCGACCAACCTTAGTTGGCTTTTTTGAGAATATATTTACTTCCTAACCAACATAAGTTGGCATTTTTAGGAATACTTTTACTTCCCGAGGAATACATAGTTTTACTTCTCGTAGGAATACATAGTTTTACTTCCCGGAGGAATACATTTACTTCCTAACCAACATAAGTTGGCATTTTTAGGAATACATAGTTTTACTTCCCGGAGGAATACATAGTTTTACTTCCCGGAGGAATACATTTACTTCCTAACCAACATAAGTTGGCATTTTTAGGAATACATAGTTTTACTTCCCGTAGGAATACATAGTTTTACTTCTCGGAGGAATACATAGTTTTACTTCCTGTAGGAATACATTTACTTCCTAACCAACATAAGTTGGCATTTTTAGGAATACATAGTTTTACTTCCCGTAGGAATACATAGTTTTACTTCCCGGAGGAATACATAGTTTTACTTCCCGGAGGAATACATTTACTTCCTAACCAACATAAGTTGGCATTTTTAGGAATACATAGTTTTACTTCCCGGAGGAATACATAGTTTTACTTCCCGTAGGAATACATTTGTTTCTCGACCAACCTTAGTTGGCGTTTTCGAGAAGAAATTTGAGTAATTCGAGTTTTGCCGAGTAGTGTGTAGCACTAGTATTCCCCGAAAAACTTTCAATAAAAGGAGAGAATTTGGTAGAATATCTTCATTTTATTCATACTGACGGAGCTGCGTTACATGAGAACATACATCACTGATAATACTTGCGCAGGTGCTCTGCGTTCCATGCATTCTTAAACTCCTCCCCCTCTAAAGTTGCTATTCGGTAGGTTCCTGGTCGAACAACTTCTGTAACTCGGTATGGTCCATGCCAGTTTGCCTCCAATTTGTTGTGCTTTTGAATCACTTTCTTTAGCACATAGTCTCCTTCTTTCTGGTCGCACTTCTTCACCCTCTTATTGTAGAACAAAGATGTTCGTTGTTGGTATGCAGCATTCCTGATAGCTGCTTCTTCTCTAACTTCCTTGAGCATGTCTAAATCCAATCTTCTCATTAAGTCGCTGACAGGGGAATTAAAATTCAGTACCCTGTGTGTTGGGAGGCCCAACTCGACAGATATAACAGCTTCACTTCCAAACGCCAGCATATATGGTTATTCTCCAGTTGCTGCTCGGGGAGTAGTACGATAAGCTCACAGTACTGACTATAACTCGTTGATCCAGTTTGCTTTTGCGTCACTTAGTCTTTTCTTCAAGCCATTCAGCAACGTTCTGTTTGTCACTTTAGTTTGTCCATTGCTTTGAGGATGGCCTGGTGCTGAGTAGATCTTCAAAACATTTGATTGATGACAATAGGCTGAGAACTCCTCATTGTCAAATTTTGTTCCATGGTCTGTGATGAAGGCATGAGGAAGACCATATCGACAAATGATGTTCTTCCAAATAAATTGGTACACCTTGTCATACGTCATATCAATGAGAGGCTCAGCTTCAACCCATTTAGTAAAATAATCTACAGCGACCACGAGATACTTAAACCTTCCCCTGGTCATCGGCAGTGGCCCAACCAAATCTATTCCCCATATGGCAAATGGCCAAAGGGAAGTAATGGGTGTCAATAATGCTTGTGGAGTTCTTTGGATGGAGGAAAAGCGCTGTCACTTGTCACATTTCTTGGCATAGGCTATACAATCAGCCCTCATCGTCGGACATTAGTATCCTTGCGTCATTACCCTTTGCAAAAGCGTCTGACCTGCTACATGGGCTCTACAGGACCCTTCATAGATCTCTTCAATCAATTCTTTCACCTCGAAGGGATGTACACATCTTTGCAAACCTGCCATAATTCCTCGTCTATACAGAATACCGTTAGTTAATACATACCGGGTAGCTTTAAACTTCAATTTCTTAGCTACGAGCTTGTCAATTGGTAATTCTCCCTCCTCAATATATGCCCTGATGGGATCCATCCATGATGATCCTAAATCAAGGGTAATAAAGTTCATCGTCAGGTCTTCATCTATACTCCGACCAGCTAAAACTTCAATTGGGATTGTTCTTCGTAGCTCGGTACGAGTAGCTGATGCTAATCGAGCTAGGGCGTCTGCTCTTGCATTCTCCATTCTTGGTATTCTGACCAGCTGAATAGCAACAAATTCTGATACCAACTAAATCACCTTTGCATGATACTTGATCATTAATTCTTCTTTGGCTGCATATATCCCCAACATTTGATTTACGATCAATTGAGAATCACTGAAGACAATGACATGCTGCGCCTCCATAATTTTTGCCAAATTAAGACCTGTAATCATGGCCTCATACTCAGCCTCATTATTGGAAGCTTTGAATTGGAAACGTAAGGCGTATTCCATGTCGACCTCGTTCGGACTGCCCCAAACTATCCCTGCGCCACATCCTGTAGTGCAAGATGAACCATCCACATACAGACTCCATATAGGTAACTCGTCTTCAAATTTTTTATCTGACAGAGTTCCTCGGTGAAATATTTTTTGCTTCCTTTCATCCTCCCCTGATATTTCTTGCTCTTCGTCGATCATCTTTTCTTGCCCTTTTACCAACCTAAGTTGGTCTGGGCTCGAATTTGATGATCCTGTAACATCCACTTGCCCTTTTACCAACCTAAGTTGGTCTGAGCTTGTGTTTGATGATCCTGTAACATCCACAGGTTGATCAGCAAGCAACTTTTGCTCCTCGGGGTATCAGGATAGGTGAACTCTGCTATAAAATCTGCTACAGCTTGCCCTTTTAGCGACGATCTGGGTTCATAAACTATATCATATTCACCAAGTTCTATTGCCCAGCACATCAATCTTCCTGACTTTTCTGGTTTGTGAAGGGCTTGCCTCAATGGCATATCAGTATATACTACTCTGGCATGAGCTTGAAAGTATGGCTTCATTCTTCTACTTGCCTCGATCAATGCTAGTGCCAATTTTTCCGGCTTTGGATATCTAATCTCTGCTCCTCGGAAGGCCTTACTTGTATAGTATATTAGTTTTTATACTCCATTCTCCATTCTTATCAATGCCGAACTGACTGCATTCTCGGACACTACCTGATACAAGTACAATTTTTCTCCCATCACTAGCCTGGATAACAGTGGAGGCGCTCCCAAGTATTTCTTCAAGTCTTGAAAAGCATTCTCACATTCATTATTCCACTCAAAAGTCTTTCGGAGTGTCTTGAAGAATGTGAGACATCGATTAGTTGCTCGCGATACAAATCTGTTGAGTGCTGCTACTCGTCCTGTAAGACTTTGCACCTATTTCTTCATCGTTGGAGATCGCAGCCCTAGCAGAGCTTTAATCTTTTCAGGGTTAGCTTCAATGCCTCGCTGATTGACAATGTATCCGAGAAACATGCCTTCTCGTACTCTAAATATGCACTTCGTCGGGTTCAACTTCATTTGATATTTATCTAGTTGATCAAAAGTTTGGCTTAAGTCAACTAGATGATCAGCAGCTTTTTTGCTCTTCGTCAGCATATCATCAACATGGACTTCCATATTGCAACTGATTTGTTCGGCAAACACTTTGTTCATCAGCCGCTGATATGTTGCACCTGCATTTTTCAAACCAAAAGGCATAACATTATAACAATAAGTTCCCCTAGGGGTAATGAAAGAAGTACTCTCCCTGTCTTCAGGTTTCATTTTAATATGATTGTAACCAGAATAAGCATCCATGAAGCTCAACAGCTCGTGTCCCGAGGTAGCATCCACTAGTTGATCAATTCGGGGCACCTAAAAGTGATCCTTTGGGCATGATTTGTTGAGGTCGGTGAAGTCTACACACATCCTCCATTTGTTCTTCTTCTTCTTCACCATCACCACATTTGCTAACCAGTCAGGATATTTAATATCTTCAATAAAGCAGGCTTTCTGGAGCTTCTCAACTTCCTCCTGTATAGCTTGATTCTTCTCGGGACTGAATACTCTTCTTCTCTGATTCACAAGCTTGATATCCTTATTCACATTGAGCTCGTGACATAAGAAATTTGGGTCTATCCCAGGCATATCCTCATGACTCCATGCAAAAGTTTGCTTTCTGCTTCTAAGGAAAGTTATCAATTCCTGTTTTAGTGAGGCTTCCAACGATGAACCTACTTGAGTAGTTCGTTCAGGGTGCTCGTCGTCCAGAATGATGTTTTCAGTAGCTTCCACCACTTGACCCTTCACAAGTTGCGACTCATCTCTAGGATCCAACGTTTCAATTTCTTCCCCTTCATCCACTTGATAAGTAGTAGTCTTTTTCCTTGATTCCTCCAGTTCCTCTTTCTCGGCGGATGAATAATAGCATTCCTGAGCTACTTTCTGATCACCTTTCACAACTCCTACTCCAAAATTTGTTAGAAATTTTAGGTATTGATGCACCATAGATTGTACAGCCTCGAACTTCTTCAATCCTACTCTTCCCATGATGATATTGTATGATGATTGAATATTCTTATCCATGACGAAGAAGCGTATTCTTTCTATTCGACAAGCAGGCCACGTACCAATGAATATGTCCAATTTGATCGTCCCAAGTGGAAATACTTTCTCGTCGGCGAAACCAAGGAGGGGTCTATGATAAGGCTCCAGTTGAGATAGCTTTATATTTAAACTGTTGAAGCACAAGTAGAACATGATGTCTGTCGAGCTACCATTGTCGACCAGTACTCTTGAAATCATTACCTCCTTCATCCTCATTTTGATCACCAATGGGTCATCATGAGGATACAAAACTCCTGCGAGGTCGTTCTTTGAGAAACCAATGACCAATTTCTCTTTGTTCACCTTTCTCGGGCGATCCTCCTCAGCTAGATTTATTCGTTGAATGAATGATCAAGCTTGAGCCTCAAAGAGGTAAGCTTTTCTCTCGGCAGTAAGGTCTCCTCCTCCTGCATCTCCACCTGTAATAACATTACAATCAAATGACCCAAAGCGTATTGAAAATACCTCACGTTCTGGTTGCCTTGGTCTCTTGGGAAGATCGGGGTCATCTTCTGGATTAAGTTCATGGTCTCTCTTCCTGTTCTCCTCTGCTTGACGAGGAGATCTAGACCTCTCTCTTGCTCAGTCATTATGTCTTTTATCATTCCTCCGATCAACATACTTTGCCAGTTTTCCTCGTCTGATGTGTGTTTCAATCTCATTCTGAAGAGCTATGAAATTTTTAGTCATATGGCCATGATCTTTGTGAAATTCGCAATATTTTGCCTTATTTCTCCTTTCGGGGTCTGCCTTCATTTTCTCTGGCCAATTTAATTCCTCGTTGTTCTTAATTTTTTTTTGAACGTGGTTGATGTCTTTCTTCAAAGGAGTATAATTATCAAATTTCCTCAATACCTCCCAAGTCGACCTTGTTTTTGAGTGTTTGTCACTACCATTGTTCTTATGATCTTTCTTCTTAGCTTTATGACCTTCCACCTTGGTTTCTTTAGTATCCATATTCTTCTTCGCAGCCATAGCCTCCTCGGCATTCATAATCTTGCCGCTTTTCCCATCAGATCTGACATGGTTCTAGGTGGATCTTTGGCCAAAGTGTAGTACAACTTTTTGGGCAATAGTTCACTCATCAAGGCAGTAATCGCTGTCTTTTCCTCATAATCAATGACTTCGAGCTTCTCGTTATTAAAACGAGTTATATAATCTCTGGTACTTTCACCAGTTTTTGCCTAACACTTAACAAATGCGCTACTTATTTAACAGGCTTTGCCCCAAAACAGAAATTCTCAATGAATAACTCGTCCAGTTGAAGAAAAGTTGAAATCTTACCCCGAGGAAGATTATTATACCACATTTGAGCAGATTCGGTAAGAGTTCTCGAGAATGCTCTACATCTCATCTCATCTGGAACAGCATAGATGTCGGTTGCATCTTGGTATTGTTCTATATGAAGGACATGGTCTGTCTTTCCATCATATTTGGGGGTACTTTGAACTTTGATGGTGTTTGAAAATCTACAATGGCATGGACAAAAGGTGTTCCTCGAACAAAAGTTCATTGTAAAGGGTTCTTGGCCTTAGCCATTTCCCCTAATCTATCCTCCAGCCTTTGAATAGAGCCTTTCCATGCATCATTTCCTTCCTCGGGCCTGTCGGTTCGAGCAACTGATCGCGTTGATGTGGCTTCCTGGGATCTATCTTGATGAGCAGCTGGTCGCGACTGGGCAGATCCTTCCCTTAAATCTGATGGTCGTCAAAAACTCCTCGATATGACTTTAGAAGGACTTCTACTCCTTCTAGGTCCTAATCGATCAAAAGGTGATACCCTGCTTAACCTCTCTAGCGCACTAGTCCTTTATGGAGAGAGAGTGATACGTTGTTCAATATCTGTGGCCCGCACTGACCAAGTTTGTCCAGGTTGATAAGAAAAATCTTCAGATTCCTCAGTAGGATATGAATCAGTACGCCTAGTACGTGAGGAAGGTAAACGGGTATTTCTTTGAAAACTTCACAGTCCTGAATGTGTTGGTGCACCGCCATGGAGGGTTTGTAGGAGTTGTCGCATCGTTTCTTGCATGACTGTCTGGCCCTGGGCCAGATTTGTCATTATCCCAGCTGGATCTGGAATATTAGGCGGAGCAGATGGATTTGGAGGGCTTTTAGCATTTCGATTACTGGATTCTGGAATATCATGTGACACCCCGCCTAATAAAATACCGGGTGATCAGTCCTATACCAAATTAAAACAGGAATCCTAGTTGGATCATCCTTAGCATCACTATCGAAAACTTTTTAAAACTTACTAACCACCTAGTATTCCAAAAACTGGTGCCAATTTTAACTTTTTAAATTAAACCAAAATAGTACATGCGAAATTTAAAATATAAACCATTCACACAACTGAATGAAAATAAACTGAATCATAATTACACAACATGCCGAATAAATCACCTGCCACTAAAGAAATAATCCGAATACAAATATTCAACACCTGAATAAATTACACCTGAAAACTGTACCGAGAAGTCTGGGCGACAAGCCCTAAATAAAACTGAAACTGATACAAGATTCCTACTCTAGGAATGAATAAATGATGCGTCTAATCCAAACTCCTGCTAGCATCCACATATGCTGCAACTCCATATCCCTGGAATAGAATATCAATCCTGGCGTCCCTGTGGCTGGACACCTAAAAGGTTTTGAAAATAGTTTTATAGCAAGGGTTAGAACCCAAAATATTTTGAAAATATTTAGCAAGTGAATTAACTGCAGTAATTTAAAATGCATGAATGCGCTTCATATTTAAGTTAGTGTCGCACTCCCTTGTGGACATTCTCACCCCTCCACTATTGTGCACACCTACCGGTTACCTTAACCCCACCTAGTTGTACTACCCCATCCAACTAGTCCTGGAATAACCTTCCCTTGCCATACTACTCTAACCCGAGTATAATGATTCTTTGAATTATAAGTTATTTCACAACCAACTTAATTAATTCCCCGTAAATAGTAACATATAACCGTATCACGAGTTATATAAAGTAAATACATCACCCACTGTATTATTTCCACAAATAATCAACTTAATTAATTTCCCATTAATTAACTGCATATAACTATAACCTGAGTTATATAAAGTAAATACATCACACACTGTATTATCATCTACATATAATATTTACTACCATATTATACCTTTACTAACAACAACACATATATCATACGTATATCCATCCTTCCGAGTTTACCCTCACCGGATGATTCCCTCTAAAATGCTATCTAACTAGGTGTGCTCGCAAAACCTAGTTTCCCCAAGTTAGAATTGCTCACCAACTTGGACTAAAAATAACGAAGTGGAGGCGGTCATATTCCTTCCCTGAAAGTGAGATAAATCTCTCACCCATATATACCGGACGCTATGACCTGGGGATATACTCGCCCTACTCCTCAAGCTAGGGGATTCACCCACATCGCGCAACCTCCCTTGATAGCATTAGAGTATATAAATTTAAATAAATATCTAATCACTAATATTTAGTATCACGCACAATAAATACACGTATATATATATATATATACTATCACGATACCGTATATATATATATATATATATATATATATATATATAATATAAACGCCGGCTTTATCGTGTACTCAAAATCCCGTACACTGCCTGTAATTTCCCGAGTCTGTGGCCCGACTCAATGTAGTTAATTTTCTCACTTAATAACTTATCCCCTTCCCGAGTCTATGGTCCGACTCTAATATAATTAATTCACACCTTAATTAATATAATACTCTCCCTGAGTCTATGGTCCGACTCTCCTTAAATTAATTGACACACATTTTAATTTAATACCTCCCCGAGTCTATCGCCCGACTCTAATTAAATTAATTAACAAATTAATTAATCAACCCAAATTCCGAGTCTGTGGTCCGACTCTAATATAATTAATTACCACATTAATTAATAAGTACCCTTCACTAGTCTACAATCCGATCCTGATTAAACTAATTATCCCACTCATTAATTTAATCATACCCGAGTCTACAAATCGACTTTAATTAAATTAATTAACACCTTTATTAATTTAATCCTACCCGAGTCTACAATCCGACTCTTTTTAAATTAATTATCACTCTTATTAATTTAATAACTTGGTGTCACTCAACCATTGTTCCGGACTCACTTACTTGCCCCGTAACTTGATATTTCCCGAGTCTATGTTCCGACTCCAAATTAATTACTCTCTCTCAATAATTAATTTAATACTTTGGTGTCACATTACCAACATACCCGGACTCACTCACTTGGTCCATTTTTACATCTCATAATTTCTTTCCCACATTTTTCGCCCACAATGTGTCGCACATTTATTTCCATAATTTCCCAATTATATTTACCTATAATTACCAACATACCCGGACTCACTCACTTGATCCGTACCTCACTATTTTGGAATAAAGTCTCTCAATTTTATCCATTAAATGCCTCACCTAAATTCATCCTAGTCCCAATTACTTTCCCCCATAATAGCTAGGAATATTTGTTTCACAATTATTTATCACAATAAATGTATGGAAATTTAACTTCTAAATTAATTTCCCCTTATATCTCACCCAGGCCGAACTGGGCAGAATTTGCCACCATCGATCGATCGATTCCCCCGATCGATCGATCGACCCCTTCGTTACAGGTCTGCCTCCCCCTTGTTTTTCACCATTAACGAACCTCAAGGTTTCTAAACCAGAATTTAAACCTCTAATTACATCATCCCATCATCTACACATGGTTAATCCACATCCTATCCAATCATAGAGACCATTAAGACAATCAACTTCTCTAATTATCTCATAATTTTCGAAATGGGTCTTACACCATAAAACTTAGTTATCTGTTTTAAATCCCAAATTCCGGATTCAATTTCCACTCTTTTATGTTCTGAAATTTTCGTTCAAATCATATATACATACTCAGATATCAATCACCCATCTAAATCTTACTTTGAATCTCATTCAAGTGTTTCAAAAATAAAACCCCAATTTGTACCCATTTACACCCAAAAACGGATTTTCATACACACATCACTATGATATGAATTGATTATCATGCTTATACGAATCAAAACAGTTAACCACTTGCCTCAAAGTGTTTGTAGTGTCTGATCCCGTGCTGCCGTCCCTCAATTTGGCTCCAATAACCTCCAATTTGCCTTTTGATTGTTTTCCCCCAAATCCCCTCTCAAACCCTAGGTTTGGAGTTGTGTTAGCTGCTGATTTCCTAATCTCCCATTAGGTTAAAAACCCTTAATCCCGTTTTTCACCAAATGGGCTTAATTAAAGTGGCCCAACTCACCCCGTGTGGGCCCGGCTATGCCCAAAAATACCCCGAGACCCAATTACTACTCCCGGGTACTCTTTTCTGACTATCTCGACCCATCCGGACTCAACCGCGCAGTCAGAATTGACATCCGAATTAATTTATAAATATCCTTATCTCACACCCCATTAAGTCTAACCGACTCCCGGCTGGGATAAGTGCATACCCCGTCATTAATACCCGAAATGACGTAGTTAAATTATTACTATTCACTTAGTAAATAAATTTTCCCAAACATTAACCATTCACTTCCCGATTAATATTTAAATAAATATATTGTCATAATTAATTCAATTAAAAATTACAACACACCAGTAATTAAAAATCCCGAATTAATTAATTATTAAATGCACAAAAATACGGGGTGTTACATACTTCCCCCCTTACAAAGGAATTTCGTCCTCGAAATTAAGATTAACCTAGTGTTACAGTATTCACATACTACTCACTAGTCAAGTGCCTCCAAGCCCGCTATATCTATCCCATCCACTTCTAACCATACATTACACAAGTATGCATTTAACTTTATCAGGGCGCCCATACACCCTATACCCGTGCTTAACCACACAAAATTTTGCCTCAATCACCCCGGGTGCCCATACACCCTATCCCCGCACTCAATCGCACGAAAGTTACCCGACTATGCTAGTCGTAACCCGTAATATAACTTCGAACCTGTAGTCATATTACATATATATATATATATATATATATATATATATATATATATATATATATATACATATATAATTGCTGGTCGGGTACTTAACCCATGCCACGTCCAACTATCTCCCCATAAATACTTATCTCTCAACCCAAAAGAATATACGCTTACCCTTATGCTACCAAAGACAACAAAATACCGCGCCCTTACTACCACTAGTCCTTGCGCAAAATAAACCCCGATCTATCTCTCTTTTTGCTCGAAAATCAATTCTACCACCCTGATTCACTTCATTAAACATCCCCACTTACAGGGATAAAATGTTAGAACACAAAACCTCACTATGTGCCATCGCACCACGCAATACAACATATATATCCACATATATATAAGCTATACGTCTTCTCCGGTGATACCTAGTACCAACCATACCCTGGTGTCATGGACACCAAAATTTAACTCCACTGTCCACAATAGTTAAATTTCATCGTTATCCAGCCGATGTTTAAAAAGTATTATCAACCCTACTCCCATTATTCACGAAAGTAGTCATTCTTCGCATAATTCAACCAATCACTCAGTGTACACCTCCACTCTCCCATGAAGAACATTAAGGAACTCCGCTACCCTACGGAAAGTTTACCCACATGCTATGGCTGCTACCGCCAACGCACCCACTAAGTTCGACTCGCCTGCGAACTCTAGTAAAATAAGTCTTATTATGACATTCTCTTTGTCACTCAACAATATACCCCATCCCCCTAGGGTAAAAATACTTACCTCTATACCCCAGCTGCAACGGCTGGTTCTCGGGTTCCGGAGGAGTTTCTCCCTGCCCGAATGTACCCGCGTCTTGCTTTAGTGGCTGTACATCCAGGACCTCGTCCTGTAGTTGACCCCTGCCTCGCTTAAGGTAATATCTCTTCATGTGTCTCATTTTTCCCACAAAGGAAACACTTTCTAACATGTTCACCCTGCCACTGATCCCTTCCATGCCAACCTTGTTGGAATTCCTAGCCATCCCGCCGATAGCCTCCAGTTCTAGATCGTTTGGCATGATTTCCTTGCCGAAAATCCTGCCCCTGATCTCCCCCAGTCTGCTGCTGGGATACCCCACTGGTATTGTTCCCTTCTGCCTCATCCGACTGGCTAATCCTCACTCCCTTCCCGTTTCCTTTCGCGTGGAAGCAATATTCCCAACAGTGCCGGAGTGTTGTTTTAATGACATTAGTATAACCTACTAATGCGGAATTATCAATTAAATGTTGTCTGATTCTCCAGACTAACCCATCCATAAACTTTGCTTTCTTTCTCTTTTCCTCGCTTACCTCATCCGGTACCAAATTTTGCCAACGAGTGAATTCTTCCTCGTAATCGGCCACTGAATGGTCTCCCTTTGAGTCACCTCACAAAATTTTCTCCTCATTTCGGTCTCAATCGCTGAAGGAAAAATACTTGCGGTCGAACCGCACCCAAAACTCTGCAGTAGCTTGTGTGTCCCTTTCCTCAACTGTGGTGATCGACTCCCACCACTGTAGCATCGCCCCCACTAACTACAAGTGGTTAGCATTTACTTTCTCACCCCATCGCAATCTCCTATGCGTAGGTGACGCTGGATCCTCTCTTCCTTGACACGCTAGTACTACACCTGAACCCCCACGCAACTTTGGTGGGTTCCCGCTAAAATAACCTCTCTTTATTGTTTCCACCCCGACGACCCTGTGTGAGTCTGAACATCCGACGCCACTAACACTTGTGGCTGATCCCGTGGAAAGTACCCTGTCGTTGTGACCACCGTTGCTCCAACTGCCTGTGCCACTATTTCAGTGACCTATGCCGCCAAATTCATCCCTGACCGTTGCTACGGTATCTCTTGCTCCTAACGAGCCTCCTTCGTCTCATCTCCCCCTGCTGCCCTAGCTGCTCTCTCTCTCTCCTGGGCATCATCTGGAATGAGAATCGAATTTTGTATGAGTTCACTCTCAAATATCAATTTCGCGGAAGAACGTATATGCGCATACGTATGAGAATACAACAATCCTATAATAGGGCTCTATATCAAAGATTGTCAAGCAGAAACGTGAAAAGCCGCACAGATCCTTAGGACACTAGAACCTAATGCTCTGATACCATCTGTGACACCCCGCCTAATAAAATACCGGGTGATCAGTCCTATACCAAATTAAAACAGGAATCCCAGTTGGATCATCCTTAGCATCACTGTCGAAAACTTTTTAAAACTTACTAACCACCTAGTATTCCAAAACCTGGTGCCAATTTTAACTTTTTAAATTAAACCAAAACAGTACATGCGGAATTTAAAATATAAACCATTCACACAACTGAATGAAAATAAACTGAATCATAATTACACAACATGCCGAATAAATCACTGGCCACTAAAGAAATAATCCGAATACAAATATTCAACACCTGAATAAATTACACCTGAAAACTGTACCGAGAAGTCTGGGCGACAAGCCCTAAATAAAACTGAAACTGATACAAGATTCCTACTCTAGGAATGAATAAATGATGCGTCTAATCCAAACTCCTGCTAGCATCCACATATACTGCAACTCCATATCCCTGGAATAGAATATCAATCCTGGCGTCCCTGTGGCTGGACACCTAAAAGGTTTTGAAAATAGTTTTATAGCAAGGGTTAGAACCCAAAATATTTTGAAAATATTTAGCAAGTGAATTAACTGCAGTAATTTAAAATGCATGAATGCGCTTCATATTTAAGTTAGTGTCGCACTCCCTTGTGGACATTCTCACCCCTCCACTATTGTGCACACCTACCGGTTACCTTAACCCCACCTAGTTGTACTACCCCGTCCAACTAGTCCTGGAATAACCTTCCCTTGCCATACTACTCTAACCCGAGTATAATGATTCTTTGAATTATAAGTTATTTCATAACCAACTTAATTAATTCCCCGTAAATAGTAACATATAACCGTATCACGAGTTATATAAAGTAAATACATCACCCACTGTATTATTTCCACAAATAATTAACTTAATTAATTTCCCATTAATTAACTGCATATAACTATAACCTGAGTTATATAAAGTAAATACATCACACACTGTATTATCATCTACATATAATATTTACTACCATATTATACCTTTACTAACAACCACACATATATCATACGTATATCCATCCTTCCGAGTTTACCCTCACCGGATGATTCCCTCTAAAATGCTATCTCACTAGGTATGCTCGCAAAACCTAGTTTCCCCAAGTTAGAATCGCTCACCAACTTGGACTAAAAATAACGAAGTGGAGGCGGTCATATTCCTTCCCTGAAAGTGAGATAAATCTCTCACCCATATATACCGGACGCTATGACCTGGGGATATACTCGCCCTACTCCTCAAGCTAGGGGATTCACCCACATCGCGCAACCTCCCTTGATAGCATTAGAGTATATAAATTTAAATAAATATCTAATCACTGATATTTAGTATCACGCACAATAAATACACGTATATATATATATATATATATATATATATACTATCACGATACCGTATATATATATATAATATAAACGCCGGCTTTATCGTGTACTCAAAATCCCGTACACTGCCTGTAATTTCCCGAGTCTGTGGCCCGACTCAATGTAGTTAATTTTCTCACTTAATAACTTATCCCCTTCCCGAGTCTATGGTCCGACTCTAATATAATTAATTCACACCTTAATTAATATAATACTCTCCCTGAGTCTATGGTCCGACTCTCCTTAAATTAATTGACACACATTTTAATTTAATACCTCCCCGAGTCTATCGCCCGACTCTAATTAAATTAATTAACAAATTAATTAATCAACCCAAATTCCGAGTCTGTGGTCCGACTCTAATATAATTAATTACCACATTAATTAATAAGTACCCTTCACTAGTCTACAATCCGATCCTGATTAAACTAATTATCCCACCCATTAATTTAATCATACCCGAGTCTACAAACCGACTTTAATTAAATTAATTAACACCTTTATTAATTTAATCCTACCCGAGTCTACAATCCGACTCTTTTTAAATTAATTATCACTCTTATTAATTTAATAACTTGGTGTCACTCAACCATTGTCCCCGGACTCACTTACTTGGCCCATAACTTGATATTTCCCGAGTCTATGTTCCGACTCCAAATTAATTACTCTCTCTCAAAAATTAATTTAATACTTTGGTGTGACATAACCAACATACCCGGACTCACTCACTTGGTCCATTTTTACATCTCATAATTTCTTTCCCACATTTTTCGCCCACAATGTGTCGCACATTTATTTTCATAATTTCCCAATTATATTTACCTATAATTACCAACATACCCGGACTCACTCACTTGATCCGTACCACACTATTTTGGAATAAAGTCTCTCAATTTTATCCATTAAATGCCTCACCTAAATTCATCCTAGTCCCAATTACTTTCCCCCATAATAGCTAGGAATATTTGTTTCACAATTATTTATCACAATAAATGTATGGAAATTTAACTTCTAAATTAATTTCCCCTTATATCTCACCCAGGCCGAACTGGGCAGAATTTGCCACCATCGATCGATCGATTCCCCCGATCGATCGATCGACCCCTTCGTTACAGGTCTGCCTCCCCCTTGTTTTTCACCATTAACGAACCTCAAGGTTTCTAAACCAGAATTTAAACCTCTAATTACATCATCCCATCATCTACACATGGTTAATCCACATCCTATCCAATCATAGAGACCATTAAGACAATCAACTTCTCTAATTATCTCATAATTTTCGAAATGGGTCTTACTCCATAAAACTTAGTTATCTGTTTTAAATCCCGAATTCCGGATTCAATTTCCACTCTTTTATGTTCTGAAATTTTCGTTCAAATCATATATACATACTCAGATATCAATCACCCATCTAAATCTTACTTTGAATCTCATTCAAGTGTTTCAAAAATAAAACCCCAATTTGTACCCATTTACACCCAAAAATGGATTTTCATACACACATCACTATGATATGAATTGATTATCATGCTTATACGAATCAAAACAGTTAACCACTTGCCTCAAAGTGTTTGTAGTGTCTGATCCGTTGTTGTCGTCCCTCAATTTGGCTCCAATAACCTCCAATTTGCCATTTGATTGTTTTCCCCCAAATCCCCTCTCAAACCCTAGGTTTGGAGTTGTGTTGGCTGCTTATTCCTAATCTCCCATTAGGTTAAAAACCCTTAATCCCGTTTTTCACCAAATGGGCTTAATTAAAGTGGCCCAACTCACCCCGTGTGGGCCCGGCTATGCCCAAAAATACCCCGAGACCCAATTACTACCCCCGGGTACTCTTTTCTGACTATCTCGACCCATCCCGACTCAACCGCACAGTCAGAATTGACATCCGAATTAATTTATAAAAATCCTTATCTCACACCCCATTAAGTCTATACCGACTCCCGGCTGGGATAAGTGCATACCCCGTTATTAATACCCGAAATGACGTAGTTAAATTATTACTATTCACTTAGTAAATAAATTTTCCCAAACATTAACCATTCACTTCCCAATTAATATTTAAATAAATATATTGTCATAATTAATTCAATTAAAAATTACAACACACCAGTAATTAAAAATCCCGAATTAATTAATTATTAAATGCACAAAAATACGGGGTGTTACATATCATCCATTTGTGATGAGTTGTTTTTGATGAAAAACGATATTACCAGTCGTTTCCCACAGACGGCGCCAATCTGTTGATGTAAAAAATTAGATTATATCTAATATATCTAATTATTTAATCACAGATAAAATAAATGAGACAAAGAAGTTTTAAAGTGGTTCAGCCTTATAAGAATGGCCTACGTCCACTGTTTCTGTTATTGATGACTGTTTGGGAATTCTCGATTACCAGTTCAATCAAGAAATTCCGGTCCCCTTACAATGAGGGTAATACAACGTATTTATAGCCCTCAGGCTGTAATGTGGAAGGGTAATACATTAAATGCTGTACATGTGAAAGGGTAATGTATTAAATACCCCTTAAGTGGATACATCTGAATGATAAGCATTTAATGAACAGTCAAACTATTGGTTATCCTGCTATTAATTCTTTGTTCGAGGTGCAGCTTGGACCGCCTAAGTTCCTCGGTACTCAAAAGTTACTCGGAGAGTTCTTGTAAGTCGGAGCGTCTGAGTTGGTCGGGGAAGCAGTGTTCCTCGTTGTAACATGGTTCCTTGGAGCGTCTGAGTTGGTCGGGGAAGCAGTTTTCCTCGTTGTAGCATGGTTCCTCGGAGTGTCTGAGTTCCTCGGAAGTGTTTCTTGTGGCCACGTAGATTGACACGTGTCTTCACCCAATTGAGCCACGTTAGCAGTTTAAATTTGGTATCAACAACAGTGATCTATTAACCTCATTATTTTGTCCTTTTATCGTACCTTATTTTATTTTTCTAAAATTGTATATTTCATATATTTTAATTATTTTGAGGCTAACTTCTTAGAATGAAATGAAGTAGTTGAGTTCCATTTAACTGAGTAGATCTTTGTATGGAAGTTTTAGTTGATTAACCCACTTTTAACGATGAAATTTGTGTGGGACACACCATATAAAGTGTGAAAGAGATTAACTAGATTAAATATTAATGTAAATGATTGTTTCATACTCAGAGTGATAATTTTAGAGACTAAATATAATATGAACTATCCTTTTCATACAAATATATTCCTATTGTGGAACATATCCAAGAATGTTAAGGTAGTTAGTGTGAAATATATGCATAATTAGAAATGAATTTTTAATAACTTAACTCTTGTATGATTTGAATTAAACTTAGGGTGCTACGAAAATATTTTAATTTGATGCAAGGATTCTTTACAAGACAAGCCAAATATGCAAATTAAATTATTTTCTTATTTTATTAGGAATCAAGTTACCATTTTGATTTTTCATAAACCCTCAATGTTTTTAATTTTCTTGGAAATATTTGTCTAGACTTAAAGTGGTCCTACATAGTTCATATAATAGTAAGAAACATATACTTATTATATTAATGAAAACCTAAAATGTCAAATTAATTATGAATGGTGCAATTAGTGGGAGTAGCAAACCACGAAATATGGTTATAAAGGAAGTTAGGGCATCAGTCCCATTATCCATTAACTTCTTTGAACTATTTTTCATCCCTTTTTATAATTTTAGTGGACAAGTTGTTTTGAAAATGTCACTTATAAATCTTGATAGTCAACTTGTGCTCTTAAGACGTTACGAAGTCTAATATCATGACGACCTGTGTCGCCCAAGTGGGAGATTATGAGAAAATTCTTTTAAAGTGGACCAACATAGATCATATAATAGTAATAAACACGTACTTATTATATTAAGGAGAATTAAAATGCCAAATTACTTATGAATGGTAAATTTAGTGGGAGTAGTAAACCATGAAATATGGTTATAAAGAAAGTTAGGGTATTAGTCCCATTATCCATTAATTTCTTTAAATAATAGGTCATTTAGTTGTTGGATTGTTTAACAAGAAGAATAAATAAATGATCAACTACTATATAATGTTATTAGCACCATGAGATATATGTAGATAAAATCACGAGGAAGGGTGTTAAAAAATTCTAACTGAGGTCTACTATCTTGAATGATTATGTGGTGTATCTATATGAACATGAATGGGGCTTAAAAAATTTATAGTAAAAAAATTGCAGTAAGAAATTCCACCACGAATGGGGAAAAGGTTATAAATAAACCTTCTCACTTAGATCTTAGGATCTGGAATTCTTATGACATTAATAGATCAAGTTTTCATTGAGAGTTACATTTAATGGATGTGAAAACTATTTTTCTTGTGGGAGTTTAATAAATGTTGTGTATATGTTTAATAGATAGTTTTATAAACATAAGTAAGTTTCCTACCTGTAGTATTTTAAGAGACAATACTATCATGTCTTTAATCATTGTATATATGTATATTCCATAAGATCAGTGGGAGAGTTTATATATTTTATTTTTCATATACAATCTAGAAAGTAGGAAGTAGATAAATGAATTATTTTACATGGGTTTTAAGTTTGTAATGTATGAAGCAATGAGATGATAAAATATTATGTTTTCACACTGGAGATGGGTGTCCATTTAAAGATGATCGGTTATTACGACTCAGATTTACTGTATCTATGGATAACACGATGTCCACTCTTACTTATGTATATTTCTATTGGCTTAATTGTCAATATAATAAAAGAGTGAAAAAAATTCAATTAACCATTATGAAAACAAAGTTTGTAGCATGATTTGAGGCTACAACTTATGGTAGCATAACTTCATTTTACGACTAGAATTGTCAAAACTATTACCACGCCGCTGAAATATTTTGATAATGTCGCTATAATCTTCTTTATAAAGAAGTGTTAGATATTCTAAAAGTAACTAAGCACATTCGATGAAAATATCTTTCAGTTAAAGAAGAAATTTAGAAACAACGAGTGTTACTTAAACACATCCTAACAAGTGTTAATGTAGTAAATCCACATAAATGAGCTATCAGAAAAGACATTAATGAATGATGTTTAAGATATTAATCTTAAGTCTAGCCAATAAAATGTTAATGTTGTGGATTGGTAGTGCTTATTTTTTGACACTACATTATAAATAAATAAAGTGTTTTTGAGTTCTATATTTCTCTATACATCTATGTAATTGAATGAATGTGACATAAACAATCTTTTTACATAGATCTTATGAGACCATTATTGACAACTTACATTTTGGGACTAATTAAATATGATATTAGTGGCGTAGTACATGGAAGGAACCATTCTCTTGAACTAGTATGGAACCATTAGGACTCATATTGATGGATTGTTTAATTAAGGTAAATAATTGATTCTAACAATTCTAAAGTTTATCTCATGCCTTATGTTCCTTGGATAAAATCACAAAGTGAAATTATTATATGGGCAAAGTGAGAGACTGTTAAAAATATTTAATTATTATTTAATTACAAAATTCAGATAATTTGAAGTTAATTATTTAAATAAATATTAGAGTCCTACCTAATATGGTCCACATAAAAATTTAGATTTGATAATGATTCTTTTGATACGTCATCTTAATGTTAAGGATAATGATGATGGGTTAGTTTCCTAATCAAACTCTACTGTGATGGATGGTAGTATTTTAGTCTAACTAAGAAATCGAGTCCTCTTTGACCCTATATATAGTTGATTATATTCCATCAATAATCTACACAAAAACACAATATATTGTGTAAGAGAGAGAAAATTCTGAATTTCTAGCATTATTATTTTTTTGTCAATTGATGAAGGTTATGTAGGAGCAATTATTAAGATTACTCAAAGCGGGGTTCTACAACAAATTTCATCAAAGCATTGGATCAAGGTAAGCCCTATTTTATATCGTTTAGGCATATTTTGTGAAAACATGAATGTGACACCCCGTAATTTTTAATAATTAGGTTAATCAAGTATTTAAATAAAATGATTAGTCAGTTAAAATAAAATATCATCTTTAGCATGAAATAAGAATAAATGAATAAGGATAAATTAAAGTACATAACGATGAGAGAAATCCTCAGTTGATCATTTAATATAGATAGACTCAATCGCCACCACTAAATTATGGTAAAAAATGTTTGACAATAACTAATACATGTCAAATATTCCAAAATCACGTTGTCTAAAAAATTGAGTACAAATGCTAGAAATGAAGTAAACCTATCTCTCAAACACAAAGTAAATAAAACTAAAGTAGGTTCAACACCTACATATTCAAATCCAGTGATGAGTGAAATGATATATTATGTACTCGAGTGGAAAACTAGGTCGGGTACACCGGAGTATCTGAAACAACGCAAAAGGTAAGGCACATCGCAACAAGACAATAGCTACGCGCTCCAGTAATAAAACCATCAATCACGAGTATAAATAATAATTCTACATTTATTAAATTAGTTATTATACCCCACCCTTACTGGTGTAATTTTCTTTAAATTGAGCATTCAACAACAATATATAAAATCCTCCTAGTTCCCATGTTAGAAGAGACAACTAGTATATATATATATAAAATAAAGTAGCATGCTTTTTGAATTCAAAAAATATAAAAGCACAGTGCCGGTTGAGATTCTTTAAAAAATTTGGGGATGTGATCAGCTCTAAAATTTCACTATCCCGCCTAGAAGACATGCTCCACTTTATTATCCCGCCCAAGTTCACTACCAATTTTACTTTAATTCAAATGAACTGCTATTTACTCTTTTTACACATCAGGGTGCATTCAGTATCATCTATTTTCTTCACGCCCATTAAAGAAATCTACCTCATAACCCAACAACGATGAACTATATTCTCTATCATTATTTCTCTATTATACGTCACACCTCTCAAACTCTCATGCCAATACGACACCACCATATACCAAATTTTTTCCAGGTATTCTTTCTCTAGATTTCTCATTCCTAGTTCTCTCTCTATCTGAAATGTTTGGGGTTGTCAGCTCAAAATTTGGTTCAAAAATGGCAATCGTTTTTATTTGGGTTCAAGTTCACTATTTTCCATAAGCTTTTTTTTTTATTTGGGTTCAAAATCAGTTTTTTCAATTACCTTTTTTTTTGTTTCAAAATGTTCAAAATAAGGATTTTCAAATTCAAATAAGGGTTCAAATTACCCCTTTTATTGTTTGGACATTGAGGGTTTCAATATAAGTTTATTCTTCTGTGTAATCTCAAACTTTTGGATATACGGATCTCTCACTTTTGGATTCTGTCCCAAGACGACCTAACTCCCATTCCACTTCGGGGATTATGATTTTTTAGGGTTTCAAAAGTTAGGGGTTGTGGTTCTACGTTCATGGTTCTAAGTTCCGAGTTTTATGTTTTGGGGTTTACATTTGTGTTTGTTTTGGTTTTGTAGTTTCTAAGTAGGTGACTCCAAAAAAAAATTCGGTTTGGATTTTTGGTGTTCAACATGTCTCAAGTATACTCCCTCTTTATCTCACCACCCCAAAATATATTTTTTGTTCAACTATTCAGTGATCATTTTAATATCTTTACATTTTTAAACTAAAGATTAGTTTTTAGGAACGTTCATTTTTGTGCTTTGATTTACAAGTAGTTATACTATGGTTTGTCCATTTCCCCCCAATTCCACATATACATTTTGTATTTGTTATTCATTTTTCTATACTTGATTTCTATTTTCTTAGATCATTTTCATAACTTCAATGGTTGTTTATCCAACCCAAAATTATTTTTTTTTCTATTATCTTCAGTGTTATGATTTTGATTGTATGTATATAAAGTAGTCAAATAGTTGTGATCTCCCAAACTTCTAAGCTCTATAATCATCTTATGCCAACGTATGTCAACATTTTAAAACTATTCGGTGTTAGTATAATTTGTTTAAACTACTTTGTGGCTGTTTACCAAATGTCCAATCTTTGGTAAATTTTAATTATTGTCCAATATTTTGGTTTTGTAGAACTTGGTTGTCAGGATGATGTGGCAGAGGAGTGATGATTTAATGGTATTGGGAGTATCGATATATGTTGCATTTTTATTTGTCGATGGACACATAAAGACAATGCATAACGGGCTAGGAATATTTGATTTTGATTGATAAATTGGGTCTCTTTGAATATTTTTGTTATTTGTTTATTTCTTAAACAGGGTGGATAGTCTTATGAATAGAGTAAACTCTGTCCATTTTTTAAAAATTGTTTACAATTATGTATGTTATATAATAAATGTGTTCGACTTACGTATTAGTGTTATTTTCATGAATTGAGTTGAATTGATGATTTTGTTTATATGATGTTTAGGATGGACTGGTCGTATTATTGTTATGGGCTATTAGTTTTGTTGTTGGAATATTTTTTATTTCTTAAATATAATGGATATTTCTATAAATAGAGTAAATTCTACCCAAATTATTGAAATTGTTTACAATTATTTGTGTTATATAAAACATATTTTCATCTTAAATTATACATGACTTAACACTTTGGAAAAACAATTGTGCCTTCAGGCACGGGAAATGCGCTAGTGTGTGTGTGTGTGTGTGTGTGTGTGTATATATATATATATATATATATATAGAGAGAGAGAGATGTTCACAAGTGAACCCAAAAGATGAATATTTTAATGAACATTTACGAAAAAAACACCTAACAACCCATTAATTTTAATTATTTTCCAGCGGCAACGGACACGCGTGTCGATCGAATATTTTTCTTACACCCCCACCCCCACTACAAAGGCCACGCCTACCCCCAACCTGCTTTCCTCCAAATGCCATACTCGACATCCAAATTCTAGCACTATCTAAATACCCAAATCAGCTAACTCCGGACAAACCTTACCCCCCCACCCCACCCCCACCTACAAGGGAAACCCCTAACCCCCAACCTGTTGTCCTCCAAATGTTTGTATTATTTTTGATATTGTAGAAATGTATGTAGAATATTATATCTAATAGCACGATATTTCCATGTCATGTGCCCACTGCATTTGGGAATCTACATGTAGAAAATGCACTTAAAACATTTTTTGATGACTCAACACCCGGTCAAATGCTAGTTGCACAAATTCTTTACATTTTTTATTTCTAATATAGAAAATTATAGTTGGTGAACACACATGGGTGTGTTGTCTTGTAAATCATATTTTAAGATTGGAATAACATTTTCTCGCCACCTTATGATAGTACAACAATAAGATGACTATTTTCTGCTTTACTAGTAAATTCACCAACTCACTGTGACTAAAGTGGCATTATTATGTCACTTCATATGTCTTTAATATTTTTCAATACTATATACACTGTTTTTTATTTGTTCTAGCCTCCTCCTATGGGTGTGGGTGTGGGTATGTGTGTGTGTGTGGGGGGGGGGGGGGGGAGGGGGTAAAGTGTGTCTATTAAAAAAAATACGTGTCACACGCGTGTTTGTTACCGTTGGCGCAAACCAATTACAACATATGAATTAAAATTAATGGGTTGTTAGGCATTTTTTTTGTTAAGGTTTATAAAAATGTTCATATTTTAGGTCTCTCTCTCTCTCTCTCTATATATATATATATATATATATATACACACACACACACACATAAACTAGGACTAGCCCTCTATTTGTTGATGGGTCTCACAATGCATAACATGCCTCACAAATATATAATCAATTTAAATATTTCATTAATAAATAAGGCTCATGAGCATCTCTAGAACCTCACACAAGTGAAATAAAATGTAATTCATAACATAAATAAATCCCCATCATAAACACAAATCCAACCTCACCTTATCCATCCCAAACACCACCAATAATAAAATCATCGTAATCATGTCTGGCCCTAGTCCCCTTTGGGATCACTAAGCCCTACAATACGAAACTAACCTAATCCACCCAACATGTTCATAATAATTAAGGGGTTCAAGCCGTAATGGCCCAGATCATTGTGGCCCAAGTAAAACCAAACCGAAAACAAGAAGTGTATCACTCAAGTCAAGATTAATCTCATAAGGGATAAGTATGGAGAGCTCAACCTTATTATCAAGAATCTTGGAGGAGATTAGCATAAATCAAGAAACGAGCCAACCCTTAGTTGGAAGAAGATCAACATAACTCAACTACCTTTATGGCTATATATGGAACCCTAATCCCAGGGAAATGGGGCATGCAATTCTTTGTTTACGATTTATATAGAATTAATATACATAGAGAAACATCTTGTGGATGTAGGCAGTTTCGAATCACGTAAGTCCTTTTGTTATGAGATTGTTTGATTCCTTGTTTGATTCCAAATTGCTTTGATTCATTAGTTGTGATTATTTTCACTCAAAATTGGCGTCGTCTCTGGGAATATGATTCTTTTTCCTAATCAAATCAAAACCAGCAAGTTAAGCAATGTATAACCCTCACAGTGCACCTGTTGCGGGTGATCATCAAGGCGAACCTTCATTACACAGAGTCAAGTCTGAGATCCACTTGGACACAAATCAGGCCGTCGGCCATCCACGATTCCGCCCATAAGAGCAACCTTCTAACAAGTGCAATGAAAAATCCACATTAACTCAGATCTCGTGACTGGTCGACGCTTATGAGGAATGACTCCATCAACAGAAGGATTCAACACGCCTCTGGATGGAGGAAAATGTGCATCTCTAATGACGCATGGAAAAATCGAGTGAGAGCTTCGTGGAGATAAAGGTAAGCATCATGGTCGGATGCCTAGAACTGTAGTGAGTAAAACTCATAGATGATAAAGGAGTATCACCGTGAGTAGGAATATTTAGGGAAGGAAAGCCGCCTGATAAGGCGAAACTAAGATGAAGGGAATTGTAGACACGATATCCAAAGTCTAGTACTAAGCGAGATGGACCAACTCCTAATGAATTAGAGGACTATATCCACCAAGGAGATGGCTAGGAGGGCACTCATCACTCCGATGCAATCCCCCTTATCGAGGACAATTGAGGAGCAAGATCCCCTAAAGAAGTTTGAAACCCAATGTTCAAGATATATGATGGGAAGACTGATCCTATAGACAATGTGCACTAATATAGGTAAGCAATGACCCTATGGAACCAAAACGATGCCATCATGTGGAAAATATTACTCTCTAGTCTAGGGGATGTCTCATAAAAGTGGTTTGGGCGGTTGCATCATAGGTCGGCTAAGAACTTCAATTCTTTTGCAGGGTCTTTATAGATCGCTTTATTACAAGCAGTTATCACCTAGAAAGAGAATGGATTTCCTCTTCACTATAAAGAAGAAACCCCAAGAGAATTTGTGGGACTATTTTAGGTGCTACTGGAAAACCTTTAATGAAGTCGAAGATTTCCCGGGGCAAGTTGTCATAACATTATTCAAGAGAGGGATGCCTTACAACTCCATGTTGAAATAGTACTTCACTAAGAAGGAAGAGGATACTATCAAAAATCTTATGTCATGCATAAAGAAGTATGCCAAGGTTGAAGATGTGGTCACCCTCAACCAAGGAGATAATGGTCACGGGAAGGCAACTAAAGAAAATGACAAAGAGATCACCCCCAAACATGGGGGGATAAAAAGCAGAATGAATGATTTAAAAAATGGGGACAAGACAAACTGATCCAAAGCCTTCTAGGAAATCAACACTGTTTTTAAAGAACCGATCTATAAGATCTTGGGAAAGATAAAAGATAAAAAAAAATCCTAAAATGGCCGAAGAAGATAGGCAATGATCAGAGCAAGAGAAAAAATGCTTTCAGATGTGCTTACCACAAGGAAAATGGGCACAAGACAGAGAACTTCAAGGCCTCAAATCCCTTATAGACGAGTTAGCCCATGCAGAGAACTTAAACGAATATGTTTAGAAGTGCTGACCAAAAACTAGATAATGTTTTGGAGGATGAGCTGGGGCATGACTTTGCTATTATCCACGGTGGTTTGAGTCCCTAGCAGACCCTACAAAAAGTTTAGGTGGTAAGTGGAGGTGATCAGAAGACATGGGCTACAACCAAAATGCAGTCTTTAAGAAAGACGACTTGATCATAGTGAGGATCCCACACCACGATGCACTAATAATCACCTTCAGGTTACAAACTGGGACGTGGATAAGCTATTAGTAGATCAAGGGAGATCCTCTAAACTCATGTACTTGGAGATTTTTCATAAGATCAAACTGAAGTTGGAAGACTTGTAGGAAGGGACCATACCTCTAGTTAACTTCTCTGGAAAAATGACTATGCCATTAGGAAAGGTGTTACTACCAATTAGGGCCATTAATATCTCAAAGCAGGTCAAGTTCTTGGTGGTGGACATTCACTCACCTTATCATGCTATTCTTAGGAGAGGGTGGTTACATGTCATGCAGGTTGTTCCCTCCACTTACCACCAAAAACTCAATTTCATCAAAGAGCGAGAAATGGTGGAAATCAGAGGCATCTAGTTATTACTCAAAAGTGTTTTATCGTTGCCATCGGGGCTAAACATGAAAAGAATAAAGAAAAGGAGGCTATTCCTAAAATGAATCAAGACGGAGCTACACCGTCCAAATGGAAACTAAAGTACGGAAGATCGGGAGTGGAAGAGATGAGAGTTGACCCCTCAAATAGGGTTATGGAGAATTTAGAGGAGATAGCTTTTAATGAGACTCGGTCAAAAAGGAAATTCCTGATTGGCACCACACTATCCGAGCAAGAGAAAGAAGATTCAATGTCTCTGTTGAAGCAGAATCAAGATGTCTTTGCATAGTAGCCATACGATATGTCTATGATTGCCCATAAAGTCACATGCCACAAACTTCATGTTGATCCCATGTACCCGCCGATTACACAAAAGGCTTGCCGAACAACCCCAGAGAAAGCAGAGGTAGTGGAAACAAAGGGAGGGAAACTTCTGAAGGCAAGGTCCATCAGAGAAGTCCAATTCCCAAAATGTCTCTGAAACCTGATGGTGGAAAAAAAGAGTAACGCTAATTGGAGAATGAGCATGGACTTCACTGATCTCAATAAAGCCTACCTCAAAGATAGTTTTTTATTCCTAAGATTGATCAGCTGGTCGATGCCACATCCAGCCATGAATGGATGCATTTTTTATGCATACTCGGGGTATCAAAATATCCCTTTGTTTAGCTCTGACCAAGATAAAACTTATTTAATAATCACTCTGGGCTTGTATTGTTACAAGGTCATGCCTTTTGGCCATAAAAATGCAAGAATCACTACCAAATATTGGTTATAAAGATGTTCAAGCAATAGTTGGGAAGAGAAAATAGATGTGTGGAATGACGACACAAGAGCAAGTTCAAAGTCGATCATCTGAAGGATTTAATTGAGACTTTTGCTATCCTCAAGTATTACTAAATGAATCTTAACATGGCCAAATGTCCATTTTGGGTTCAATCCAAAAGGTTCCTAGGGTGGGGTATTGAAGCTAACCCGACCAGATAGTTGTGATCAATAATGTTCTACCCTCGAAGATGCTACGTGAGATTCAAAAGTTAACAAGGATATTAACAATCCTTAATCGTTTCATCTCAAAGTCTTTCGAACGATGCCGACCATTTTTTAGCTCTTGAAGAAGGAAAATGGCCTCAATTGGAACGAGGAATGCTCAAAAGTCCTTAAAGAAATCAAATCCTATCTAAGAAAACCCATTTTTCTGATTATTCCAGATCCAAGAGATCCTTTTTTTTGTCTCTACCTAGTAGTTTCAAGCCATGCAGTCAGTTCAGCCTTAATTTGAGAAAAAAGAGGTCGTTAATCCCCCATTTACCATGTTAGCAAAACACTCATGGATGCTGAACGACGCTACCTCTCACTTGAAAAATTAGTCTATACTTTGGTCATCGCATTGCGTAAGTTGAAGCGTTACTTTGAAGCTCACTCAATCATAGTCAAAACTTCCTTTCCTCTTAAAGTCGTTCTTCAGAAGGTTGACCTATCTGAACGGATGTCCAAATAGGTGATCAAACTTAAAAGATCTGATATACACTATTAACCAAGAAAAACTATTAAGGGTCAAGTGTTGGCTGATTTCATTATAGAATTTACAGGAGGAGATGAGCCCAGCGACCAACAGATAGTCGATCAGTTAAAAAGGCAAGAGATCGACTAGTCCAAAAAGTGGACACTCTGTATGGATGATGTATCCAATTCAAAGGTATCAGGAGTAGGAATTGTACGTATTTCCTCATAAAGTGTCATGATCAATAAGGGGATCAAACTTGACTTTGAATCTTCTAACAACAAGACTGAGTACGAAGTCCTCCTTGCCAAATTATGCAAAACCCCACTCACTAGGGGCATGCCATCTCGATATACTATAATTCAAAGATGGTATGCAATCAAGTGATAGGAGATTTCAATGACAAAGATGATCAGATGGAAGCATACCTCCAGGTCACCCACGAATTGATGGCTAAATTTTGAGTAAGTCCACATTCAACAGTTCCCCCGGGGGTGTAATAGCCATGTTGATAAGTTAGAAACATTGGGGCCAATATTGGACTATGATCTCAGAAGAACCATTTAAGTAGAAATCATTGGCAAGCCCAGCATCATAATGCCCCTGGTCGCGAAATAGATTCTCTCCATACATAAAAGTCCCAGTTGGATGGACTCAATAATCACTTATCTGCAAAGTGACATCAAGTTGCTCGATAAGAGGAAAGGCCACCAGGTCAGCGTAAAAGTAGCATGATTATACATAACGGATGAAGAAAAACTCTACAAAATATCTTTCATCGGTCCCTACCTCTAGTCTATCCATACAAGTGATGTCGACCAAGTTCTGTATGAACTTCATGATAGAATCTGCGATAGCCATGTGGGAGGGAGGTCCCTGGTTTTTTGAGCAATTAAAGAAGGGTACTGGTGGTTGTATATGCAAAAAGGTACAACCTTATACATTAAGAAGTATGATAAGTGCCAAAAGTTATCCCCATGCTCTATGAGCTGACCAACGACTTAAAAATAACTAACTAGCCCATGGTTGTTTGACCAATGGGGTTTATATATTATAAGTCCACTTCCAATTGCACCAGGAAACAACAATACTTATTGGTCGGCACTGACTACTTCATGAAGTGGATAGAAGTATAATTATTAGAAAACATTAGGGATACCGACATGATAAGGTTCATATGGAGAAACATAGTGACACGATTTGGCATACTAAGGGAAATCATCACAGATAATAGCAAACAGTTTGAAAATGGACCATTCTAAGGTTTCGGTGACATCTATAGCATTAAGAATCACTTCAGCTCTTCGGCCTACCCCCAGAACAACGGGAAAGTAAGGGCTTCTAACAAAATGATGCTCAACATCATGAAGAAGATATTAGAGAAGGCAAAAGGAGCTTGGATGAATGAGCTTCATCACGTCCTACGGGCATATCGTACTATGCCCATAATACCTAATGGGAACACCTTTCACTCTAACATGTGGGATAGAGGCTTATATTCCTTTGGAATCTAGTTTGACAACCATGAGAACCACCATTGTTGAATAGGGTTTGAACAAGGAAGCCATGAGGACTGAACTTGACCTAGCCAAAGAGCGAAGGGAGAAGTCCGTGATAAAACTGACTTCTAAACCAATAATATCTAGCTAAGTAGTACAACAAGGGCCTCAACTCGAGAAAATTCTAGTTCGGTGATTACGTCCTGACGAAATTTCTTAGTAGTTTTAAAAAACCTTTAGATGGCAATTTGGGACCTAATTAGGAGGGACCATTTAAGGTGATCAGAGACGATTTGAAAGGAGTCTATCATTTGAAAATAATGGAGGGTAGGGAGATACCAAGGGCATGGAATGCAGTTCACCTCAAGAAGTTCTATTTTCAAATTTTCTTTTGATTAGTTTCATATAACGAAGTTTGACCTCGTCTTAGGATGAGGGACGTAAGGTCTTATAGTCGAGCTTTCCAAGGACCTCACCTAGGTCTTTTCTAAGACTCGTCCAGACTGGTGTCGACCTCATCATCCAAAACCTCGGCTAACTAGTAAGCCGAGACCTTAGGGGAGAATTTCTTACGTAAGGACATATCTCGCCCTCTTTACCAGCCAACACCAGGAAATGACCTGTATAACCCGCCTCGACCTGATGCCTTCGGTCGAGACCACACTTGTCACTTATCAGCATAAAGTCATGAAATGCACTAGCAACCTCGTACTCTCCCAGGCCGAGACCTCTACAGACGACATCTACAGTATGATCAGTAGAAGGTTCCAAAGTGGCATGTCCAACGTGGATAATTCTGTTACAACCAGATTATCCCCTCATGTGAGGGAATATTGCATCATCATTAGTTACATGTGCTATGGACAGTTTTCATAACCCTATTGGGAGCCTTCATCATCAGACGCCTACTGCATGCTTAGGGGTTAATTACACCCCCTAAGCACTATAAATACTTATCTTCTACCTCACGTAAAGGGATCACATATTAGAAACCTTACTGAAACTCTGTCAAATTGACCGTAAGAGAGAGAAAGCTTGAGTTCATGTATCCATGACCATTAGAGCCATATATAGTGGATTTCATTCACTGAAACAGTGGCCCTTTTAAACCACTTATATCTATTGTCTTCTTCATCTTTGCCTCATCTCTTCTGACACTTATATTACTTATTTTCTGCTATTGTTATACCAGTTTGAGCTCATTATTACTTTGACCTAGTGGTGTCATCTTTGGTATTATCATTCTGGCACCGTCTGTGGGAATGTGGATCATCTCTTCCCTTCTCTAGCTTTTACTCAATAGAATCTCTGGTGGTGAACCAGTCCTTCCCACTTGTCGAATTGTTTTACCATTGAAAGAGCTCTTGTTGAGCTTATAAGATTCCACTCTTCTGTTTATAGCTCATCCATCAAGTTTGAAACATGGCATCAGAATTTCCACCACCATCTGGTGGTCTTAGCTCTAGCCACACACATATTTAGTTAGAGACGGAGGAGGTAGCGGCAACGATGAAGTCATTGGTATCTAGTCAACAGGCAATGTAGGAGTAGCTGGTTGCCTTAAGCTAAAATGTATTGGTGAGATCCTTCGGAGTTATGCCGGAGATGATTATTCCGACGACCATAGAGAAGCATCCAGATGCCAGGGGACCACCCCGAGCACCGCACAAGGAGTTATTGACTTTTTAATAATGAAGAGATGTTGATGACCCAATGCATTTATGCCTGGGAAGGCAAGGTTAACACTACCTAGAGGATAGGTATGATGACTATGAGGCTGAAGATGCACAGGCTGAATACTGGGAGCCATATAAGATATCGAAAAACACTGTACACCCCATTCAAGTTAGTTGAGGACACAATAAGAGGCCTTGTCAGGATTATCAACCAAGGGGCTCAGCCTTCGATCGGTTAAGCTGAGGGTCAACCTTTGAAATTATCGAACTAGTGGGTGATCTCAGAGATAGGTTGTCCAGGCTAGGAGTATTACTGGATCCATAAGATAAGGAGTAGGGTGCTGGCTCCCATGCGGCCAAGACGAGGGCTGGGAGAAGTAAACAACCGATAGAGGTCTGTGGCAAGGGAACATTTGGCTCGGCCTACCGAGGTGGTAGGAGAAAATATCTTTCAGGATGATATTATAGCTGCAGTCGAGAAGCCCTAGAACGACTCAATCAAGAGGTTAGAAGACAAGATTGGAGACATTCTCAAAAGTCGAGGCTCCTTATGGAGGGGCTATTCAGAAGGCTTTCCTTTCATGGATAGGATTGTATATTTTCTAACCCCGGCCAAGTCTAAGCCACTAATGGTCACTCCTAAGTAAGTTGGGAGCACTAATCCAGTTCATCGTGTCGAAATGTGCCAGTCGGCTATAGACATTTACTCTATCTCAGATGAGATGAGGTGTCGTGCTTTTTCAAGCACTTTGATCAGAGCAGCCCATGTATGGTTCACCTCACTCCTAAAGAATTCAATTGAGAATTTTAAGCAGCTCGTAGAAAGATTAATACACAACTTCTGCTTTTGGGTGAGGCCCCAAAAGAAGACAACTCACCTACTATACATCAAGCAAGTGAAGAATGAGAGCCTCAGGGAATATATTACGAGGTTTTACAAGGAAAACCTATAGGTCGAATATTATAAGGAAAGCATTGTAATGACATATTTGATAGGAGGTCTGCATAAGGGGAAGCTACTCTAGAAGCTTGATAAAAACCCACCAAAGTCCATGGCCGAGTTATTGGCGATGGCCGATAAGGTCATGAACGCCAAAGAAGCTATGGCAACAAAGTTTGAGGATGAGAAGGGTACTAGCAGTGGGGTCAAGCTCTAAAAAAAGAATAAAGATGGAAAGAAGAGATCAACAGACAATAAGTTTACCGACTACACTCCCCTCACGGTTAGCTGCGAGCATATCTTGAACGAGATCAAGAATGATCGGTCCCTGAGGTGGCTAAAAAAGTTGAAAGCTCTTCCTTACAAGAGGAACAAAAATCTATGGTGTGAATTCCACCAGGACCATGGGCACCTGACCGAAAAATGTTTTGATCTAAAGGATGAAATAGAAAAGATGATGAAGGCTGGAAAGTTTAGGAAGAATATAGACAATAGTGGTTTAAGGGGTGGCCGAGACGACACCCAGAAGAAGAAGAAAAATGATAAGTGTAGACCAGATGCTACAGCCGGACGAGACAATAATGAGTCAGATGACTGTAATGCAAACGACCCTGACTTCCTTCCTAAGTTTGTTTATCCAAAGGGTCTACTCAATGTGATCTCACATGAGGTCAAGATGATCTGCGATGGGCTTGCTCGAGGAGTAAAGGAAGTCGCTGATACGAAAGCACGTGTTATAGAGGCAAAGGCTCTCCCACCAAAGCCTAAGATTATCAACTCGGCTGCAATTCAGCCTATCAAAGGTAAGAGAGCCAAGGTTAATATGAATACTTTAATATTTGGCTTTTCAAGGTTAGATTTCAAGGGAATTTTAGCTCCACATGATGACCCTTTGGTCATCCTTACTCTGGTTCATGGCTATAAGGTTCCAAGGATTTTGGTAGATGGAGGCAACTCAGCCGACGTTTTGTTTTAAAATTATTACAAAGGTCTAGATCTGAGAAAGAAAAGGTTGATTCCATATCATCAACCACTCATTGACTTTAGTGGGGAGAAAGTACAACCCTTGGGCATATATGAAATGGAAGTAAGAATAGGGAACAATTGTCCGAAATGTCTTACAAGGAAGATCAACTTCTTCATCATGGATGAAAATGTCTACTCAGACTATAATATAATTCTCACAAGGGTAGCCCTCAAGGAATTTTTGGTCTTGCCCTCAACAGTCCACAAAATGATTAAATTCCTGACTCCATATGGGGTAGGGGAAGTTCAGGGGGATCAAGTTGAGGCATGCAAATGCTACTTTAACTCAGTCAAGGAGAGAGAAGCATACAAAAGGTCCATTACGACCTACAATATTGATACGAAAAGAAGCTGAAGAAGGGATAGGACGTTGAGGAGGTAGAATCCATCATCCTCAATGAGGATGAGCAAAAAAAACATCCAAATTGGCAAAGCCCTAAGGAAAGAGGTAAAAGAGGAGATGGTTAATCTATTAAGGAAGAGGCAAAGCATATTTTCCTGGAGCTATAAAGATATGCCCGACATTGATCCCAAAGTTCTCTGTCATAAGTTCAATGTGGTCGATGATGCGAAGTCGATTCGACAGAGAAGAAAAGTCTAATTGTGAGAGAAGTATGATGTCATCAGGGAGTAGGTCAAGAAATTAGAGAAGGTCGACTTCATCCGAGAGGTTATTTATCCTGAATAGTTAGCGATTGTTGTTATCGTCCCTAAAGCCTATAGTAAATAAGGGATGTGTGTTGACCTCACGAATCTGAACAAAGCATTCTCGAAGGAGAGTTTCCCGTTGCCAAAGATTTTTTAAACGGTAGACGCTGCAATCGACTATAAATTAATGAGATTCATGGATTCTTACTCAGGCAATAACTAAATATTCATGGATCCAGTCGATGAAGATAAGACATCCTTTATAACTGACATAGGGACCTATTGCTACAAGGTTATACCCTTTGGATTGAAGAATATCGGGGCCACATACCAAAGTTTGGTCAATAAATGTTTGAGGACCAGATTGGGAAGACAATGGAAGTGTATGTCCATGACATGTTGACTAAGAGCCTTACAACCGACACCCATGTGGCTGATCTTGAGCGTACTTTTGACACGATGGATGAATATAAGATGAAGCTTAACCCCACCAAGTATGTCTTCGACGTCGGAGCAGGTAAGTTCTTAGGCTTCATTGTGAATAAAATGGGGATAGAGGCCAATCCCGAAAAGATTAAAGATTTGCTGGAAATGAAAACTCCCATAACAATAAAGGATGTGCAGACACTAACTGGAAGGGTGGCGACATTAAACAGGTTTGTGTTTGAAACCACTGATAAATGCCTTCCTTTCTTTAAAGTATTGAAAAATATTTTGAATGGAATGATGAGCGCGATAGAGCCTTTAAAGATTTGAAGTCCTATCTCGGCTCTCCAATCCTATTATCCAGATCAGTTTAGGGAGATAAACTGTATCTGTATTTAGTAATGTCAGAATTGGCCCTTAGTGGTGCTATTGTAAGAGAAGAGGAAAGAGTTAAAAAGTAGTGCACTTTAATAGTAAGGCCCTCCAGGGGGCCGAACAGAGGTACCTTAAAATGTAGAGGCTGGACTATGAATTAATCCATGCCTCGAGGAAGATGAATCCCTATTTTCAGGCACATACAATGGTGGTCCTCACTAACTCTCCTATTAGATAGGTCATTCATAAGCCTGAGAAGTCAGGAAGACTAATGTCTTGGGAAATTGAATTGGGGGAGTTCGACATCATCTACCAGCTAAGAATGACCATTAAGGGGAAATCCCTAGATAACTTTATTACTGAGTTCACCTGGGACGAGGCCGACATTGAAGATATTAAAGCAACAACTTGTGAGCAAGAAATCAGAGTGTGTGCTCCCTCGGCCGAGGTCGAAACGAGTTCAATAAGAAATAAAGTGTCTGAGAATGTGGAGGAATAGTATCTTTTCAAGAATGGAGCCCTGGAAGATGGTAGTTTTTTGCCAAATGGTACTGTATCGAGCCTCTTTGTTGATGGATCTTCATATGAGAATGAAAACAGGATAGGATTGATAGTGTCAGCGCCAGATGGGACCGATATTGAGTATACGTTGAGGTTCAACTTCAAAGCTTACAATAATGAATCTGAGTATGTGGCCCTTCTAGTAGGTCTCTCCCTTGCCCGGGCACTGAATGTTGTCCAACTTCTTGTTCATAGTGATTCCAGGTTGGTTGTTAACCAAATTTTAGGGGCATATAAGGCTAAAGATGACAGAATGGCAAAGTACCTGGGAAGGGTTAAGACAACGTTGAAGCATTTTACTAAAGTGAAATTAAAGAGGATACCTCGGCTGGACAATGGCTGAGCCGATACTCTGGAAAGGTTATATTTAACTACCAGAACTGAAATCAGAAGAATGGACCTGGTAGAGATTCTCCATCGGCCGACGATCGAAGGAGAAGAAAATACTGTGGAGCTTCGTTTCAATGTGAGCATGGGAGCCTCCTGTATGGATCCCATCATCCTCTACATCAGAGATGGGGAGCTGCTTGAGTCCAAAGCCGAGAAAAAGAAGTTAAGGTATAAAGTTGCCAAGTTCTCCCTTATAGGAGATATCTTATACAAGAAGGGGTTCCTGCTTCCCCTACTCAGATGTGTTCACCCATATAAGGTAGAGTATATCTTAAAGGACATGCATGAAGGGTCATCTTACATCCATATTAGAGGAAGGACGCTGAATAAGAGGATCATCACCCAAGGATATTGGTGGCCGATGTTGGCCAATATAGCTGCATACGATAAGAAGTGCAACAAATTCCAAAGTTTTCCACCATACCCCATCAACATCATCAGCCTCTTACTTCCATTACATCTCCCTAGACTTTTGCGGTATGGGGGATTTACTTGGTAGGACCACTGCCAAGAGCCGTGAATAATTATTGTTACTTGATTGTGGTGATCGATTATTTTTCAAAGTGGGTAGAGGCCGAGCTAATGATAACAATCATAGAGAAAAAAGCCTTCCAATTTATTTGGAAAAATATCATCTGTAGGTAGGCCTACCCAATACCTTGATTTATGATAATGGGACGCAGTTCAAGAACATCTCCTTGGAGAAATATTGTGAACAAGTGGGCATTGAGCAATTTTTCTCCATTCCTGGCCGACCCCATGACAATGGGCAGACAAAAGTAACGAACAGAACGATCCTTGATGGAATTAAGAAGATATTGGAATATGTCAAAAGGAGATGGATTGAGGAGGAATATGCTGTGTTATGGGCTTACAGGATGACGGAGAGGACTCCTACCGGGGAAACTCCATTTATGTTAGCTTATGGCTCAGAGGTAGTAGTGCCGTGTGACACCCCCCTAATTAAATACCAGGTGATTAGTCCTTTATTAATTAAATCAGAATATCATGTTGGTTCAGATTATGCATCACTGTCAGAAAACTTTATTATTAAAACTAACCACCTAATATTTAAAAAGGTTGATGTCAAAATTTTATCTTTTCATTTAAAATAAAACAGTTTAAGGAATTAACTATACATTCACCATTCAGTCCAACCACATAAGAAATAAAATAACTGGGATAATAAAAGAGACTGGAGTAAACACTTCCAGCTAAAAGTCAAAATAAAATAGTCCAACTAAATGAATCCAAAAACTGAAGAGATTAAATAATTAAATCCAAAATATCTAAATATCTAAATAGAAAGGGGTGACATGCCTTAACTGATGAAATAATCCAAAGGAGGAAATGATAGGCATAGAGACGTCTACTACCAAGATCTTGTAACCCCCATAACAGCTACATCTCGTCGAATGAGTGGAACTCCTAAGCCTGGTGTCCTTGTAGCTGGGAACCTAAAATAATTTAACAAGAAAAAGAGAATTGCAGAGAACGGGTCAGAGCCTGAGTTGAAAACATTTTAAAATTAGCAAGTTCATAAAATGATTTATTAGCACATATATTATTCATGTTAGATTATCGTACTCACTTAGGATGCTCACCTCTCATCTAATGTGCACACCTAGCGTGCCTTCCAATCCTACTAGTTCATATTCCCATACTAACTAGTCCTTCTTGACTAGTATCTACTCCTAGCCCAATATCATTTCTATGTATTTCCCTTGTAATATAATATATATAATCAATCTCTCTTTAGCATAAAAAGGCATTTTCAGTTTAATATAATTAAATGTTCACTACTTAATTCATTTTAGGTTTTATTATTAATCCTACTTACTTAATTCACACAGTAGATATCATCACAAGTATATATATATATATATATACACACATAATACTACACCCCGAGACACAGTTGCAGTGCCTGCATACTCTGCTATCATGTCTTGTTGCATCACTCATTGTATAAAGGACTAAAGGTTCAATGTCTCGCGAACCATCAAAACAAAACACATATATTAGAGGCAAACATAGTCTCAAGACGATGGGCTATGCACATACCTACACATCCATACGACCGTCATCACTATCTGTCTCACAGATAGTCCGTACCTAGGTTCTATACTCTAGTGGTACAAATCAATATCCCATCTGAAGGCTCCTCAAGGCATGATTGTACACAACGCGCAACCTCCGCTCGATAGAAAGCAACGTAGGTATGTTATACACATAATAGTTCAATCAATAAGTATACACACAACATATTATATTCATTAGGTATTCACGCAACCTAAGTTCTTGAATTTATATGTAGTATATTTGTCCCTACTACCCACAATACTTTAACAACACGATTTACCTCTCTATTATATATACTCTTTAACGTCCTCTCATTCCAACCCATTCCCTTAGTAATTACGCAATTCCTTTCATTACTAAATTATGAAAAGGGGCTACGCTATGATAGCTTAGTTCCTATTCTCTCACTTAAAGGAACATAGAAGGGTGTTATAACTCATTTGGGAAAAGATTGGAGTTATGAAATCTCGATAGAACCTGGGGATTATCGTTCGAACAAGGTCGTTCGAACGAGATAGTTCGAACGAGTTCCTCACTTCAAACGAATTCTAAAATCTCATTAGTAATCTCGTTCGAATGACCTGGCCAGGTCTTCGAACGAGAATTCCGAGAGCGTCCTATCCTCCAAAAATTTCATTTTTCCCAAATCACTCAACAACCCAATCACTCCAAACTCATTCTAATCCAAATTTAACCACTCTAAACCATATTCCCTAGTATTAGAACACTTTCTTATCCATTTTTAACACCAAATCCCCAAAATTTTAGCATGAATTTTGGTTATTTTTCTCAATTCATTAAGAAGCCCGAGTTTCACATAGCCTCCATTAATAACCATTTAATCCCAGATTTAATTTCGTGAATATACAACCCATAATTTGTCATACCCAGAACATGAATATTTAACAACATGCAAACTTATACTCCCAATTCAAACAATAATCCAATTTCAGTCTCAAATTCATAGCATCAAGGTTAATTCATCAATTGTTAGTAACATGAATCATATATGCTCTAAAATTCAACAAGATAAACACTTGAATTTTCGCGAACTTCTGAATTGCTGAATGAATCTGGTATGGGGATGATCCTCTCTTTTCTATCTACGCATTGGTGCGATTTTCGGTGGAAGAACTTGAATCCTTATCCCAAAGCACCTATGGAGTTCTTCTTCTCCCTCTTTGGTTCTCTCTCTTTCTCACGTAGGTTTATAAACTGTCAGATAACCTAATGCCCACATTATTTCTCTTTTTAATTTCCTATTTTCATCCATTTTAATTCTCGAAATTCTTAAAAGACCAAAATACCCCTCTGGGGTGTTTGTTTGCCCTAACTTGCCCCGGAATCCAAATAAAATACACGAGTAGTGTTTTCTGACTATTTCGACCCTTGCGGACACACTGGCACACTCAAAATGGTCATCCGAGTTACTTAAAAACAAATTATCTTTTTAACCCAATAAAGTAATATCGACACGACTCACACGCGCGTCCCAACTAAGTGTATTGCAACTGTCGTATTTTTCACTCCCAGCCATAAGAATAATTTCGTATTCGTATATTACTTTACTCACTAAGTAATATTCAACATAATTGTCGCCAATAAATACTAACTCTTATCACGCTAGTAATTATTACAATTAAATATGGATTATTTATAAAATAAATATCTCCATTTAAGTTAATTAATCCTAATTCCATAATTAAAATAAAATCCCATAAAAATACGAGGTATTACATGCCGATAGAGGTGGGTCTCCCTACCCACAGGGTTCAGACCTATGACTCGGAAGAAAATGTTGCTAAATGAAGACTTAATTTGGACCTCATGGAAGAAAGGAGATAAGATGCTGAGGTTAGGCAAGCTACCTACCAGTAAAGGACATCGAAGTTATACAATAAGAGAGTAAGAGCGCGCCCACTGAAGGTAGGAGACTTGGTGTTGAAGAAGACATTGCAAAAGACTAACAAGCTTTATTCGAATTGGCATGGTCCATATAGAGTGGTTGAAGAGGTGGTTTCGGGGATGTATCGATTGGAGAATTTAGAAGGAGAGACATTATCCAACCTATGGAACGCCGACCACCTCAAAAAGTATTACCAGTAAGATTTCGATTTTTCTTGTTTCGTTTCCTTCGATCGTAATACATGTATATGAGGTTCAGATGATAAATGAAATAAGAATGAAATTCAATAAAAATATCAAGTGTTCTCTCATACTTTGTATATTTGTTTGAATATTTGTTGAGCTATGAAACATCATTCGTGGTGAAGTAGCCTTATGTTGCTCTCGATGACACGACAGTCCAAACGGGGTTGACCTCATCCATGGACTGTCAATAACATCGAGAGGGATTTATTATTAAACATCATTAACTTAGTGGTTATACTCTCTCGACCGAGACGATAGTGCATGGACGAGACAACATTCATCCATACACTCTCAAAATGACGAGAGGGGATTTATGGTATAACACCATAATTTAGTGGTTTCAAATTTAAAAATCACTTTGTTGTGGTTCATATTCTTTAGACATCATTAAGTTGGTGAAAGTAGAGACAAGACTTATGTCAAGTTCAAATAATGCTACTAATGAAAAGATTAGAGCAAGCACAACACAGAATGACAAAAACAAAAAATTCATTCATTATAAAATGAGGTTACATATGTTCAGTACAAAGAAAAGTACAGAGCCATGAAAGTCCTACTATCATAGCAAAAAGAAAAAACAAAAAGTTACAAGAGATCAAAGCTGAAAACTCCCATCACCACGTGCCTGAGTTTCCCCATCAACCCCAACATTAGTAGTCTCGGCCTCATCATCATTAAGGACAAATTCGGATACATTTTCATTGGTCTCTGTGACCTTAATAGGGTTGGTCACCATAGGTTCAGCAGGATTTTCAACCTTGGCTAGGGTAGTTTTAAGGAGGGGATCGTCGAAGTCAAGGCCGAAGAAGTCATCAGGTGATAAAGTCCTAGCCTCAGCATGCTTCGAAACGTCCCATCGGCAGCAGTCTTGATGCCCCGTTCTAGGTATTAGAAGGTATAGCCTCCAAATTCATGGAATTCTTTGAGGTTGGCTATGGCTTATGCCTTAGCTTTGTCCAAGGCAACTCCAACTGCAGTATTAATTTCGGCCTGTTTACTCTCGGACAGGGACTTCAGAGTGTTGGTATGCTCAGTTTTCAGGTTGGTAACCTGATTTGTTGCCTCCTGCATGGCCGACTTAGTCGTTTGAAGATCTTCCCCCAGACTATTATCCATAGTTACAACGTATCTCCCCTTTTAAATTAAGGGCAACCTCTTATTGATCAAATCTCCCATATGGTGAAGAGAGATCGCACTCTGCAAAATAAAGGGGAGACAAGTCAGTACGAGACATAAGTACGTAAGAGAGTACACATAAAAAGTTTTTAAAAAGTACATTAACAACCCTATGAATAGAAAATTCAGTCAACAGAGAGATGTCCATTGCCTAGAGGAAACGCTTGTTGACCTCAGAGATGAGAGAGCCAATACCATATATGGCTTTCTTGCCATGGATGATGACGCTCTCATCATCGATTTTCTGTTGCTATAGACAAGCAGCCAAAGAGTTTTATCAGTCGAGATCGAAATCTCCTGGTCAGAACAACCCACTTCGTGGGATGAGTAGTGGTGGTTCATCGGGTCAGCTTTTTCTTTTCTTCCCAGCATCGTCGGCATTACTGGGACCACTTGCAGTATACTTTTTGGTTTGAGAAACAGGGGGTTAGTATTTTTGTGCTTATTGATGAGCTTACTCAAGTTAGGGTCCACCATGTTCCACAGCTCGTTATACCTTCTGGAGGATCTGCAAGAGGTAAGCCTCATAGTTAATTATGGGCAATTACAAAGTATGAGACAACAATCGACAAGGGTAATTACTTACATATCTGGGCTAGGGGTTAACACCCAGACCTATTTGAGCCAAATAATACAGAGCCATTAAATGTTCAAACTTCACGAGACGACCGTTTTCTCCTTGATTATGAAGTTTATTAAATTTTTCAAAGGCATCAGGGTTTAATCTCGAATTAAGTTTAGCCGATGTAGAGACCGCCCATTTCAGAGGAGTCCTGGGATCAAAGGTCCCACAGGCTTGGTTAGGACCAAATTCCCAAGCCCCGGAGATAAATATGTAGCGGGGTTTGCAATTATGGTTTGAAGATTGGGTGACCAGCAAGATCTTTTTGTCAAACTTCCTAGCTAAGAGATGATATTAACCAGGCTGAGTTTTTGAAGACAAAGGTGTATAACAGGCAAGGAATATGTTAACTGGAAGGTCTGTTTGATGGACAACCTTCTAAAGGGAAATGAAGCCAAGGATAACCTTTCAGGCATTCAGATAAAGCTGAGAGGGGTCAAGTCTTAAATGAGCCATAATGAATTGGATCATAGGGTGAATAGGCAGGAAGAAGCCGACCTTAAACATCTTCTCATAAACACAGACTTTACCCTCTTTGCCATGAAAATATATCTCGTCCTTAAGAGGATTTCTCATGGAGATAGAAGAATTTATGCCGTAAAGATGTCTCTAGACCAAGAGGTCGACTTCAGATACGGTGCTCTCATATTCTTCAGTAACAAACGTGTCAAGTTCACTCTCCTCACCACTGTTTTCTGGCCCCTCAGCCTGAGGATTAGTCGGATCACTATTAGGAAATCTTTGAGCAAACTCGACCCCAATTACAGCCGAGAGAGGAATTATGTTTATTGGAGGAGGGTTCGCTTCACTAGGCTCAATCATCTGAAAAGAGTCAGATTGAGTCAATGTCTCGGCCTCTTGGGAAGATGAGACACTAGCAAAAGCCTCGTCCATATCAGACCCTTCGGCTTGAGATGCAGAGTATTCTATGGATTACTCATATGAATTAACACTCTCGGGACACACAAAGTTTTTGGTGAATTTATTTTACATTGCTCGAGCTGCGCAAAGTTCTAAGTTAGGGGGTTTGATTAGGCATAAATTCTTCTAAATTTATCCCCTTAATTTAGTAGCTTTTAACACCTTGAATAATGTAATTCATATTGATTTATCTCATTTAGATGCTACTAACAATTCCCATATAGTGCCTGGAGTTTTGTATATTTTTCATGCTTTTTACAGGTATTTAATGCAAGTGAAGAGAAGAGGAATCCAAAGCCGAGAAATCAACAAAGGAAGGAAAGTTAGAGGAAAAAATAAGTCATTTCACATATAGATTTCGGATGATGGACCCACATGAAAAATGAAAACCCCGCATCTATAAGCGCGTAGGAAGAAACGACATCCCAAACCGAGCCCTTGATCAAAAGTTATGGAGATATAAAGATGAGGGAAAATTAAAAGAAAAGAAGGAAAAAAGAATTTCAAATCCGGACCGGACTGGTCAAGACAAGCAGCGAACCGGTCGGAAAGAAAATAAGTCTCTGAATAAATTTCACCACCGAACCGAAACGGTTATAGACAAAAATGAACCGATCCGAAAAGAATAAAGACTCTAAATAAAATTGGCTACCGGACCGATCCGGGTGCAGAAGAAATCGAACCGGTCCGATGTCTTGAAGGTTCCTCAATAAAAATGAGTACCAGACTGATCCAGTTTCAAAAGAAAATGAACCGATCCGATTCCTTGAAGATCCCTGCACAAAATTGGATACCAGACCGAACCGAAGAAGATCCATGGGACCAGTTCGGTTGAGATTTTCCCACATTTTTCATTTATCATTTAGAGTTTTACTTGGTTCAAACACTTGTAATTTTCGTAGTGTATTTATTTTAACTCATTGTCATACATTAGGAGGTTCGAATATTATTAGTTTTTAGAGGGCTTTTTATAGAAGAACCCTAGTTTTTAAAGTTTTGCAATTAATTCAAGATTCAAAGTTTAATCCCAGTGTTCCTCATTGCAAGTAATATTTAATTTCTTCTTTCAATGTCTTTAGTAGTTAGTTAGATTAATTCTTAATTCCTAGTTTTCAATTCTTAATTAAAAAAAATTCTTTTCTAAATTTCCAAAATAGTCATGAATTCCTACATTTGAAACTTGTGTTTTTATTTAATTTAATCATTTCCGGCTAAGTTTTTAAGGGTTGGGGTGCATGAACCCAAAACTATGTAATTTACCCATGTAGAAAATAGGGTTTGAATTAAATTTTAAGTGAACCGTGTTGTGTAGTTGATCGAGCGGAAAAAGTGTGCGCGTGTAAGTGCACAATCGTTGTGCGTTTCGCCGCCGCGATGCAAAAAACCTAAGCTACTACTACACTTGACAAGCAAGTACAGCGGTAAGTCGGGTATCGTAAGAAATCCACAGGGAGTGATTAAATTTTAGATGTTAATTGCTTTAATTACTTCAGGAATAAAAGTGTAAAATAAATAAATGAAAAGGTGATGGGTGGTTGTCGTGAATAAATAAAAAGAGAAGTTACGCTAAATTAAAGTAAAGCGAGGATCGGGATCGCATCCTACCACACGGGCAAAACAACTACTAATTAGAATTACGGTTCGAAAATATTTAATCGAGAATTTTCAATTAATCATAAACATCACGCAATAAGGAATTTAAGCCAAAGTTGCGAGATTAAACATTTAACGGAAAATGGTCACACGCGGATTAAATTCGGATTGTCGCTATAAACACTAAAGTTGCGTGACAAATAAAGTTAAACGCATAACAATCCAACTTTAATACACGCGGTTTCAATTAAATGCGATTTTGCACGAAACCTAGTTTTCGGAGCTCGGGGCCCGAAAATGGCGGAAATGAAATCCCGACCCTATTTATCTAAGGGCAATACATGAATTAAACTAATTAACAAAGCAATAAACTAATTAAGCAAGAAATAAAGAAATACAACTATATTAAAGGAAATGGAAATGAAAAGTTCAATCTTACAAAACCAATTGGTTGTCAACCCAAGAAGAAGAGAAAATGAGCTCTCCAAACCAAAACCCTAACCTAAAATCATTCCTAAACTGATATATTGCTCTCAAATGAGAGAGAATTGGTTTTATACAAAATATCCCATGGCAAACTTGTAATAAAAGGGAAGAAAACCCAAAATCTGGAGGGCCGAATCGATTCGGAAATGGTCCGAATCGATTCGGAAATAGGGGAAGTTCGAATCTGCAATTCTGCAGAATTCCGAATCGATTCGGTTTTGGGCCGAATCGATTCGCAACCTACAGGTCTGAATTATGCAGCTTTGTCCTGTTTTACGGAAAATGCCGCCATTTCTTCGTTATAGCTCGGACTGAGGCACGGTCGGAGGCTACGCGAAGATAACTCAGAGGACTAAAACATCCAAGAAGACATTGGGCCAAAAAACCAAATTATGAAATGACTAAAATGCCCTTGAATGTGACCTTGAGTGTGAATTTGAAGTAAAAACCATCCTAAAAATGCCATAACTCTTTCGATACAACTCGCAATCATGCACTGTCGGCGGCCACGCGAAGAGAAATCAGAGGGATTCAACTTCCGTGAAGAGCTCGGGATTCAAACCCGAATGCTGGAATTACTAAAATGCCCCCGAAGATGCAAAAGTCGACGAAACAATTCCGGAAAGCGTCCGAACTTCATACTAAGCATCCAAATACCTACAAAAGCTCAATTAACCCCTGCAAAACATGTTAACATAGAAATCCGAGGTTGTCTGGTTAACGAGCATAAATATAGGGATTAAGATACCCGAGGACGCTAATAAGGCGTAGGTTAACGGGTGAAATACGCAATATTTGCGTCGTATCACACCCCCTAACTTACACATTGCTAGTCCCTAGCAATGAAATAAGAAACTACAAGAACTACAAGAAAACCAAAAGTAGGATACAAGTACAAAATGGGATGAAAAAGTAATAAAAAGATAAGGCCACTTTCGCGGGCGAACGATTGCATTTAGCATATGCAATAAGCCGTTAAACCCCTAGGTTACCCTAGTGGACGAGTGTCGTCTCGTGAGGGTTTTCAGGGATGAAACCCACAAACATCATACAGTTTCCTCAAAATATGCCCAACCCAGCATGCGACAAACTCAACAACAACGAAAAAGATTTCAAACATATTATTAGCATATTGAACGAATTCAAGCTAAAGTCCGTTGTTATTAACAAGTTGAATGCACCTCATAGAATTGAAACTTTAAAAGTGGGAGGGGGGAAAGCACATGCAAAGTATGATTTGGTGAAAAACTTATATAAACCGGATACTAATCAAAGCATGCATACATTCAATCCTCACGGGCATTACGCTCAACAAATGAAATCACTCGGAATGGGAGGTAATACACGAAACATGCGGGCATAAAGAGTAAATGTAAATGGAAACTAGGCCGCACACATGTCACAAATGAAGAACGCTATATAAGAAATGAAAAACTTGTAATCTCAATGAAAGATACCACTCATCAAAAGAGGCGAAATGCATTTTCACAGATTATCAAAATTATTTAAACCTTTGAATTACATCAACCTAAGATCACATAGGACTTTATAGGGTTGTAATGTAGGTTAGGCTAGGGTACGAAATGAAGGAATGTATATACGGATTCAAAGTGTTCGGGATGAAAACTCGGGATAATGGAATAATGCGGGCAATATCAAAAATTGGAAAGTAACTTCCAAACAAGCATTAGATATAACAATTGGAGAGTAATCAAAGCTTATTGAACTATATACACAACATATACAACTTTCTCTTTTCTTTTTCTTTTCTTCTTCTTCTCATGTTTTCTTTTGTTTTCGTTTTCTTTTGCTTTTTGCTTTCTCTTTTTCTTCACTTTTTCACTACTTTCTTTTCTTTACTTATCAAACTCTCATATGCCTAAATTGCAACCGACATCATAAAAACATCATTCAATCCCAAGTAACATTCCAAACAAAGGTATGGAAAGTGTATGTATGGGCTAAAACTCCAATTTGGAGTTGGTTATTGGATTTGGGTTATGAAACGAAAGACTATATTTAGGCTCAAAGGGGTTAACGAGGGTAAACATATAAGGGTGAGGTCAAGGCTAATATGGTTGATATAAGAAAGAGGGCCTATGATCATTTCATAAAGTTTACGCAATTCTCGAGTCAAAACAATATATGAAAATCATGCTCAAGTAACACATTTCAAGTATGGACTCAATTAATGAACGATCAATGAAAGAATAGTGAGATTACTAACGAATTTAACGTTTTCAATGAGAAAAGAATTTTTATAACACTCACAAACGACGAAAGGTACAAAGCTTACTCGGTGTAAGTATATACAATGCAACAAAAGATTACCGAGTTATAAAAATCCTAAACCAAATCAATATAACAAGGGAAGTGCATATGCTCATGGGATAAAGTTTAATTCATGAAGTTATTCACAATATCAATGATTTGAGGACTAAAGTCTAATAACTTCTAAAATCGAGAACATGCATCATTGAGTTGTCTATTGGATCGGGCAATTATTGAAATTTATCATTGGAAACAAGGCAAAATGCCCAACAAAGGAGAAAAAAGAAAGAAAATATTTTTGAAATTTTACAAATTTTTCACAAAAAGGCATACTAAGTAACTAAATGTGAGCAAATCCATGGACTACACATGAAATGGATAGAATATCCTATACCCCCTAACTTAAATGTTGCATTGTCCTCAATGCGCATTAAGAACACAACACAAAGAGAGGAAAAGAACGATATTACCCAAAATTGGACCGATCTCCATAAGCGCGAGTCCAAAGGAATCTACAAAACAAGTTAGTACCGAGCATAGCAAAAACAAATAACAAAAAGTTAACTAGTTACACTAGACTAAATAAAAAGGAAAGAAAAGTAGGAAAGAAAGAAAATTAAAAAGCTAACTATTTACAACCTACTATTTAGGCTTCACACTAACTATACACTAGAAGTCTAAATAGTTGAGGGTCCACCCAAAAAGGGATTTGACTTTGAAAGATCAACGGTGGACCCTCCAAAGTGAACATGCCTCCCGAAAGATATGAATTCCGTTTGAACAACGGAAGACATGTGGGTAATGAAAAAAATGAACCATCGCCAATTTGAAATTTTGGGCGGACGATGGGGGATTTGGATAACAAGGGGGAAAGATACACTTGAGGTCCAAGAAAAATAGACTCATCTCCCAAAGATTTTTCAAATGGAATGGGAGATGGTGCACACATCGGGATAACATCCATCGAAAGCAAGTCCAGCAAGGAGTCCTCATCGGTAAAAAGTGTAGAAGTTTTAATTTCTACCGACTCATAGGAATCAACCGGTAATTCTAATGGTTCGATCAAGGAAAACGAATATGGTGATGAAACAAATTCAATCTCAATCGACTCATCGTCGGAAGGAGATTGAATTTCGGGGGAGAAAGATTCACATTCGATGAGAAATTCTCTGAAAAATTGAGGTGAAACACAAGTTTCCACCTCCTCGTTGTTTTGTGCATAAGAATTCATCTCATCGCAAAGTGCACCAAGTCTCATTCCAGCATCATTTAGGCTTTCCAAACCTTGGGAGTAAAGAAGCAAAGTCTCTTCCAAAGTAGGCTTCCTCGGCTCAAGAGCCTCGGACTCCTCATTTGGTTGAAACTCGTCTTCGAAAGTAATGAAATAAGAATCGTCATTGGATTCGAATAATAAATCCAACTCAAGCTCCCAATAACGATTTTCATTCCGATAAATGTTTTCAAGTCTTTCATTTTCAAGAAAATCTTGAAAATGGAAAACTTGAAAACTATCCCCAAAGTATGAATCATTAGAATAACCGTAATAACTATAATAGTAGGACATGATTACCTCGTTGTTTGCAGATGGAGAATCCGAGAAATAAAGTGAGCAACCGCGAATCAAAGTTTCTTAGCGCTCAAAGTATGCAAATCCTGCAAAAAAGGTTAAAACAAAGAATACAAATACAAAAGGAAAAATACTACGAAATAATAAAACAATTACTATCTAAAACACACTCCCCGGCAACGGCGCCATTTTTGTGATGCGGCGGAAAAAGGGTGTTCGTGTGAGGACACAATCGTTGTGTGTTTCGCCGCCACGATACAAAAAGAACCTAAGCTACTACTACACTTGACAAGCAAGTACAGCGGTAAGTCGGGTATCGTAAGAAATCCACAGGGAGTGATTAAATTTTAGATGTTAATTGCTTTAATTACTTCAGGAATAAAAGTGTAAAATAAATAAATGAAAAGGTGATGGGTGGTTGTCGTGAATAAATAAAAAGAGAAGTTACGCTAAATTAAAGTAAAGCGAGGATCGGGATCGCATCCTACCACACGGGCAAAACAACTACTAATTAGAATTACGGTTCGAAAATATTTAATCGAGAATTTTCAATTAATCATAAACATCACGCAATAAGGAATTTAAGCCAAAGTTGCGAGATTAAACATTTAACGGAAAATGGTCACACGCGGATTAAATTCGGATTGTCGCTATAAACACTAAAGTTGCGTGACAAATAAAGTTAAACGCATAACAATCCAACTTTAATACACGCGGTTTCAATTAAATGCGATTTTGCACGAAACCTAGTTTTCGGAGCTCGGGGCCCGAAAATGGCGGAAATGAAATCCCGACCCTATTTATCTAAGGGCGATACATGAATTAAACTAATTAACAAAGCAATAAACTAATTAAGCAAGAAATAAAGAAATACAACTATATTAAAGGAAATGGAAATGAAAAGTTCAATCTTACAAAACCAATTGGTTGTCAACCCAAGAAGAAGAGAAAATGAGCTCTCCAAACCAAAACCCTAACCTAAAATCGTTCCTAAACTGATATATTGCTCTCAAATGAGAGAGAATTGGTTTTATACAAAATATCCCATGGCAAACTTGTAATAAAAGGGAAGAAAACCCAAAATCTGGAGGGCCGAATCGATTCGAAAATGGTCCGAATCGATTCGGAAACAGGGGAAGTTCGAATCTGCAATTCTGCAGAATTCCGAATCGATTCGGTTTTGGGCCGAATCGATTCGCAACCTACAGGTCTGAATTCTACAGCTTTGTCCTGTTTTACGGAAAATGCCGCCATTTTTTCGTTATTGCTCGGAATGAGGCACGATCGGAGGCTACGCGAAGATAACTCAGAGGACTACAACATCCAAGAAGACATTGGGCCAAAAAACCAAATTATGAAATGACTAAAATGCCCTTGAATGTGACCTTGAGTGTGAATTTGAAGTAAAAACCATCCTAAAAATGCCATAACTCTTTCGATACAACTCGCAATCATGCACTGTCGGCATCCACGCGAAGAGAAATCAGAGGGATTCAACTTCCGTGAAGAGCTCGGGATTCAAACCCGAATGCTGGAATTACTAAAATGCCCCCGAAGATGCAAAAGTCGACGAAACAATTCCGGAAAGCGTCCGAACTTCATACTAAGCATCCAAATACCTACAAAAGCTCAATTAACCCCTGCAAAACATGTTAACATAGAAATCCGAGGTTGTCTGGTTAACGAGCATAAATATAGGGATTAAGATACCCGAGGGGGCTAATAAGGCGTAGGTTAACGGGTGAAATACGCAATATTTGCGTCGTATCAGTAGTACACACAACCGTTGTAGAACTTTTAACCTCATTTTCCCTAGGTAACCGAGGTGTTTAAGGATGCGATGCACATATTACCTATTCGTCACCCCTTTATTTTTACCTTTGATAACGTATGGTGCAGACTCATATCCTCATATATGTAATTTTTAGGATTACTAAAGATTGAGTTCGATTAAATTTCTAATTCACAATCTAGCATTCTATATGGTAAATGTACTAGGGTTTGGGGTATTGTAACCCGACCTACCTTTTCTTACTCATAGTTAATTCATTCATTAGATTTGATCCTTTGCACTTAGTTTAATTAGTAGCTGAATTTGCATTCACATTTAGTTAGTAGAGTTCCCATTTCTTTCGAGAGTAAATATTAGGGTTAGTCATCTATTCCGTGTCGTTACGATTCTTCGTCCTAGTTCCCTTTGGAGATGATCCCTACTTACTGGGTTATTACTAACGCGACAGACTTGCACTTGAGCCTATATCAGCACGCACACAAGATCCACATTTGTGGTCGCGTCAAGTTTTTGGTTCCGTTGCCGGGATATTACATAGACTTTAGGTTAGTTGATTTAATCCTAAATTTGATTCCAAAAATTTTAAAAGCCAAAAAAATCAAAAATCCCAAAAATTTAGAAAATAAAGAATTTTAAAAAAAAATCATCTTTCAAAATCCCTTTCATGCAAAATTAAAAAAAAAACTCCTCAAAATACTCCAATAAGAATTCACGAAAATCCCATCGTCGAGTCTAATTTTGAAAGCCCCCATACCCCTCGCGTTCCAAAATTCTGGGCTCCACCTCCTACCCCTCCAAACTCCTTCACTAGTCGCACGCTGAGTCATACGTCTAAAACACTGAGTGACGATTCTGTGTCCATTGGAGATAGATCCATGTCGGATATCGCTAGTTTCGGTACGGGTGAGGGAAACTTGCCGTATCGTACCATGAAAGAACTCCTCTTTCCCGAGCGAACTGTCACCCCTTGTTGCATTTTACTCCCGTATAATGACGGTTCCACTTTCATAATGGGATGATACAAATTCTTCCAACTTTTCACAACATGGATTCAGAGAAGCCATATCTCCATATCTAAAACTTAGAAGAGGCGTGCGAAACCTTTAGTGATCAAGCTTGTATGCAAGATGTCGTTCGCCTAAAGCTTTTCCCTTTCTCCTTAAAGAATAAAGCTAAGACCTGGCTTTGGTCTTTACCCTCGAACTCGATCATATCATGGAACGATATGCAATCCAAGTTTCTTTCAAAGTTCTCTCCACCACATAAAACCAACTATGTCAAGGCTCAAATTCAAGCCTTTCTACAAAGAGATAATGAATCGTTTGACAAGTTTTGGGAACGATTCCACGAATTGGTTAACCCTTTCCCCCATCATGGATTTGAGAATCATCACCTTATCTCTTTCTTCCATCACGGGCTTACAGTAGCGTCTAAACAACTTGTTCAAATAATGTGTGAAAGACCATTTTGGGAATTAGATGCGAGTGACGTTGAGGATCATCTTAAGTATGTCGATGAGACTACTCAAGCATAGGACACATCCGATCCTAATGCCCAAAACCGACATTGACAAGTGTCCAATACTCTTGCTGCGTCCGGTCTATATCAATTGAATCATGATACCCTGGTGCGATAAAGATTTAAATAGTTGCGCAAATTCTAAGCACAAACTTATTTAATTAGATTCAATTTATGAATCAAATCAAATCAGCCCTTAAACTCAAATAACTACGTGCGTGCAAGTGTCAACCATTATAAATAAATTATGCGACACAAATTTCAAGAAAAATCCTCTCAGGGCAAAACCTTTTAATTTCACTATAATTGTAAATCGTAACTTACATCGAATTACAATGAAATAAAGTTTGACACTCGAATACCCGCAGGAGTCAGTCGATGTCATTAGCAATAAGTCCACACGCAGCGAACCTACATGAACCGCAGTCCAGTCTTCAACCCAAGAACACCGCAACACTCCTTCATGACATAAAGTCACAAAACTCCGTCGAGACTCACTCCACAATAGCACGCAACCCTCGATTATAGAGATCTCCCCACAAAGTATGAACAATAGAAAATCTATGCTTTTGGGTTCCATAAAACAACTCACACAAAATCTATTAGGATTGTTAATTGTAAAACAAGAGTTATGAACCCACAAATTATGTTGGAGAATAAATCAAAATGTATTCTGTGAAAACCAGTATTTTTTCACACGAAATTCAGAAGCCTGACACCCTTTTAATATTAAAATTCAAGGCGGTGACGTGTCGAGGCAAAACATATTGTCGTTCGAGCGATGCGACATCTCGTTCGAACGAGATGTAACGTCGTTTGAATGACAGTCACTGATCCCATTAAAAAAGATTTTTAATGTTTAAAATAACTTGGAATCCTTAAATCTTAAAACTGGTCATGGGATTATGAGATATTTATCCAAAACTTTTATGATAGGGGATATTTATCCAAAACTTTTATGATAAAATGTTTTTGAAAAAAAAAATCATTTATTAAATATTCCAAAAATCAGTTTGACTTTTATAAAAAATATCCCAACACTTTTAATGTGAAATGCAAATGAAACTTAAACACATTTTACCAAATTCATCCTTGTTGGGCTTGAATGTTGAAGTCTTCTTAAAATTCGAATTAGTCTTTGTAGATGTAATCTTCTCAATCCTTTAATGACCTGTAGCAACTTGTAGTGGTATACGGTATACTAAATTGTGACTGACAATGTCCTTACATGGTAGAACGACGACTTGATCAATTTGAGAAGAGTATAAGGGACCTACTTGAGGTACGACTGAAAGAAGCTATCGGATCCACCCATGCTATGAAAGAAAAAGTGTGAGTTATTTGTTAGGTGGGCCATTCAACAATGGAATGTTCGATGATACCCGCCTATAATGCTATGCGTACTGAGCAAGAGGAAGCTATAGGAGGGTTTAAGGGAAATTTTAACGCCCCTCTTGGGAATTCGTATAACCCTTCATGATGAAACCATCATGGTTTTAGCTACGGGAAACAACAAGCTGTGTCGAATCCACATTCACATGTTTCCATACCTCCACCCCCTCCTCAATTTCAGCAAGTGCCACCTATGCAAGCTCCACCTCTAGTCCCATACATTACCCCACCGCGAATGACTCTTGATGACAACTTAACCTAGTTTATCCAGTTTAAAAATGCAACCAATGCGAAGTTTGAGCGTATGTTCATAGAGATGCATATGAGCTTATCTAAGTTGCAATCTTCATTGGGTGTCCAAGAGAAGGGAAAATTTCTGGCTCAAGGCCAAAGACCTGCCCAAGGTCAAGCTAATGTTATCTCTACATCTTTCGATCAACAAGAGAAATGTCAAGCTGTCACCACTCTACATAGTGGGTAGGTCGTTGATTTATCACCTCTCCCACACGAGAAGCCAAAAGATAATGAGGTTTCTCCCGGCACGAAAGAGGCCGAAGATTCCCCCTTGAATGAGAGTGACAGGAAGATATTAGCGAGCCCGAAATTGTTGTGAAACCACCCTCCGCTGCTCCGTTTCCTCAACAGTTGGCCCCTCCTCAAAAGGGAGCCTCCCGTGCAGATGTGTTAGATGTTCTTAAGAAAGTAAAGATGAATTTGCCATTACTTGATGCCATCCAAAAAATTCCCGCCTATGCCAAGGTCATTCAAGATATTTTGACTGTGAAAAGATGGCTAAAGGTTAATAAGAATGTCTTCCTAGCACAGAATGTGATCGTCGTTCTACTTAACGACCTTCCACCCAAGTTTAAAGATCAGGGTGCACCCCCTATCTCATGTGTTATTGGATAACGTCCAATTGAGAGAGCCTTATTGGACTTAGTTTCTAGTGTTAATATACTCCCCTACTCCATTTATAGGCAACTTGAGGTGGGTGACCTTAAGCCCACACGAATCACTCTCTAATTAGCGGATCGCACAGTGAAGGTACCATGAGGGATTATTGGGGACGTGATAGTCCAAGTGGACACTTTCTACTTCCTGGTAGACTTTGTTATTTGGGACACGGATCCCTCCATCCACTCTAGCAACCATGTTCCTATCATTCCAGGCCACCCATTCTTAGCTACGACTAATGCCTTAATCAATACACGAAATGGGAAAATGCATCTCAGCTTTGGGAACACAATCCTCGAGATAAATATCTTTAATATTGCTAACCAAATGGGTGATAAAGATGAAATACATATGATCGACCTCATAGAGGAGGTAGTAGAAGAGCACATCGAGAGAACCATGGGTGGGGACGCATTAGAAGCTTGCCTAGTGAGTGGTGATGAAAGTGAGATCCTATACACCGAGTATGAGCGAGAGGTAGAGGAGTTGAAAGCCATATTAGATGAAGGAGCTTCATTATAGGAGTTGATAGATGTCCATTGGGTTTCTAGATTCGAGTAATTACCCCTGAGGGAGTCATGCTTGACACCGTCCGAAGAGAAATTTCATACCCTCAAATTGAAGAAACTACCCTCTAATGTGAAATATGCCTTTCTAGGAGAGGATGAGACATTTCCTACTGTTGTCTCCTCTAGCCTAGATAAAGAGAAAGTGGGTAAGTTGCTAGAAATTTTGAGGAAGCACAGAGGTGCTTTTGGTTGGTCTATAGAGGGTTTGAAGGGTATAAGTCCCCTGATTTGTACCCACAAAATCAACCTCGAGGAGGACGTGAAGCCCTCGAGGTAAATGTCAAGGCGAAAAAACCCAACCATGAAAGAATTCGTTAGAGAAGACATTTTAAAGTTGTTATATGTCAAGATTATCTACCCTATCTTGGATAACAAATAGGTGAGCCCAATTCAAGTCATCTCAAAGAACTCAGGAATAACAGCGGTAAAAAATGCTAAGGTTGAATTGATTCCTCAACGCACCACCACCGAGTGGTGTGTTTGCATTGATTCTCAGAAACTCAATGTCGGGATGAGAAATGATCATTCCCCCTTACCTTTTATCGACCAAAATCTTGACCGAGTAGCAGGTCACCCTCGTTATTGCTTCCTTGATGGATATTCCAAATATAAATAAATTGAGGTAGATATACTTGATCAAGAGGAGACAACTTTTACATTTCTATTTGGTACATTTGCCTACAAACGTATGCCTTTTGGATTGTGTAATGCGCCTGCGACCTTTCAAAGGTGCATGTTAAGTCTCTTCAGTGACATGGTAGAAGAGGACTTGAGGTTTTCAAAGATGATTTCAGCATTTTTGGCCCCTCTTTTAACCAATGTTTTGCGAATCTTGAAAAGATTTTATCCCGATGTGTGGAGAAGAAATTAGTCCTGAATTGGGAAAAATGTCACTTCATGGTTACCGAGGGCATAGTTCTAGGCCACGTAGTCTCATCTAAGGGAATAGAAGTTGACCGAGAAAAAATAGATGTCATAGACGAGCTTCCCCCGCCTAAATCACTAAAGGACGTTAGGTTATGCAGGTTTTTATAGACATGCGTGTTTTTATAGACATTTTATCAAGAATTTTAGCGCCATTGTTAGACCCTTGAGTAACCTCCTTATGAAGGATGCCCCCTTTGAGTGGAATGACGCATGCCAAAAGTCTTTTGATAAATTAAAAAGCATGCTAATTTCCGCTCCCATCACGCAAGCTCCGGATTGGTCTCTTCCATTCGAGCTGTGATGCCAGTGATGATGCGATTGAGGATATTTTGGGGCAAAGAAAAGATAAGAAATCTCATGTCATCTATTACGCTAGACGAATGTTGATCGGGCCACAACTTAATTACTCCCCCACTGAGAAAGATTTGCTAGCGGTTGTTTTTGCTTTGGACAAATTCAGCTCATACCTTGTTCGATCGCCCATCACATGCTTGACAACCATGCAGCCCTTAAATATCTCCTTACTAAGAAGGATGTTAAGACACGCCTCATAAGGAGGATCCTACTCCTACAAGAGTTAAATCTCTCTATAAAAGATAAGAAAGGGGTAGAAAACATCATTGCCGACCATTTGTCACGGCTCTCATCCGACGTGCCTAGTGATCCGATACCCATAGATGAGTATTTTTCAATTAAGAAGCTCTTTGCTACCTCTTTTTTACCTTTGTTTGCGGACATCATTAACTATCTTGTCACGAGAGCCATCCTCCCATACGGACACCGCAAGAGAAGAAGAAATTCATCACTTGGTCCATCATGTTTTTCTATGATGACCCATTCTTATTCAAATATTACGCGGACCAGCTCATCCGAAGATGTGTACCGGATAAGGAAATTCAAGATATGATCCGATTTTGTCATACAAAAGCTTGTGGAGGCCACTTCTCCAAGAATAAGACGATCGATAAAATTTTACAAATCGGCCCCTATTGGCCCATAATATTTCAGACGTGAACGCCTATTGAAAATCTTGAGATAGATGCGAAAGGATGGGAGCTATTACCCTCCGCGACATGATGCCTCTAAACCCTATACTCGTCATTGAGTTATTTGATTATTGGGGTATTGACTTCATGGGACCATTTCCTCCCTCCTTCGACTTTTTATCAATCCTCGTCGCGGTAGACTATGTCTCCAAATGGGTGGAGGCAATAGCTACCCGAACGAATGACAATAAGGTGGTGATTAAGTTCCTACAATAACACATACTTTCTCTCTTCGGTTCTCCGAAGGCGATTATAAGTGATAAAGGTATACATTTTTGCAATAAGCCGTTGGAAAAATTAATGAGAAAGTATGGAGTCGTCCACAAGGTTGGGATGACTTATCACCCTCAAACAAGTGGGCAAGACGATATAGAAAATCATGAGATCAAAACCATCCTTGAGAAGACCATCTATCCTACCCGGAAAGATTGGTCACTTTGATTAAATGTTGCACTATGGGATTACCGTACCGCCTACAAGAGCCCCCTCGGGATGTCCCCGTTTCGTTTGTCATTGGCAAGCCTTTCCATCTCCCCGTAGAGCTAGAGCACAAAGTGTGTTGGGCCATCAAGAGGTTGAATTACAATCTTGATTAAGCCAACGAAACTCGTAAGCTTCAGTTAAACTAGTTGGAAGAGTTGCGTAATGATGCATATGATATTGCTAAAATTTCTAAGGAACGGATGAAACTCAATCGTGACAAGATATTTCGACAAAAAGAGTTTCATTCGGGATAAAAATTACTTCTACAACTCTTGATTATAGTTTTTCCCAGTAAGTTGCGTTCAAGGTGCATGGGCCCATTTGTTGTTCGAGAAGTGTTCCCTCATGGTGCTATGGAATTAATAGATTCGAAAGGAGGAACTACTTTCAAAGTGAATGGCCAAAGCCTCAATCCGTACTATGAGGCGTGCGTTGAATAAGATGACACCATTTGGTATTCGGACCCCATCTATAGGGATTGATTGACCAGTACGGGAAGGTCATCGCACCCCCGATGCGTATGGGGTGATTCTTGTGTATATGAGACATGCGTAGGTTAGGTGAGTAGAGTCCCTAGGTATAGGTCACATAGGATAGGTGGAGAGAACACATGTTGAGAGAAAGCCTAGGGTTTAGTAGAGCAAGTGTTGAGCTACGGTAGGTTGATTGTGTGTAGGTATAGTGGTGAGAGCATCCTGAAATGTTGAGAGATTAGTGAATTCAACCATAGGGGATTCTGAACAATTTTTGGAACAAGACCGGTCCGCCCCTGGACACCGGACCAGTTAGTTTTTGGGAAAATTAAATAATAAAGGGATCAGACCAGTCCGATCTTGGGCACCCGGACTGGTTCGGCTTCTGGATTTCTTTGATCATTCCTAAGGTGCAACCCCCTTCCCCCAATCCATTTCTTTCCCTCCCAATACATTTTCCCCTCACCATTTCCTTCCCAAATTCCCCCCCCTCCAAAAACAGCCTTTCCCTCTACAATACCCACCTATAAATACACCCTCACCCCTTCTCCTTTCCACCACCGCTCCTCCTTACTCTCATACTTTCTCTCTCTTCCAAATTTCTAGTGTCTAAGCACAGCTGCTACACATGGCCAACCAAGACCGCCCTCAAAAGTACAACTCCATCGCATTCATCGATGACAACTATGCCTACCTCTCCAAACAAGAACGACGATGGTGTGAACATTTTTTGGCTAGACTCGCAAACTGCAATTGGAGCTCCAGGTGCGCTGAGACGAGCTACCAAATTCCGTCACCAACCTTTTCCTTCCACGGAGTTGGTGTCGGTGCCTTAATGAGCCCCATGGTGTAGTTTGGGCAGTCGAAGTGCGAGCCTTCTACGGAACCCTTATTTGCACCGGTGATTTTGTCTCCGAGGTGTGTGTGGACGGACAATGCATCCCTTTCTCCCTCGAGATTCTTGCCCAAAAATTAGCTGAAATGGATGTCCCGAACCCAGTCGAGTTCACGTACCCCAATGCCTTTGCCCCTGTCGACAAAGCTGTTAGCATTGATCGTATAGCACCCGATAAGATTTGGGTTACCAAAACATTTTCGATAAAACGGATGAGTGAAAAGGCGCGTATCACGTTTCAAATCGTCTGCGCCAATATCCTATAAAGATCCAATGATTCTGCAATGCGACCCCGTCAAGCGACCCTTATCTATCATCTCTTTGACCCCAATACTGTGATCAACCTGGCCCATATTATTTACAAGGACATATTTTATGTGTCCTTGGACAAAAAGGGTGTTAACCCTATCCCGTATGCTCGACTCATAACATTTATTCTCGTCGACATACTCAGTGTTCCTCCCCAAGGGTCCCTTCGCCTACCCGTTCCTCTTGGGCAAGGCACCCATACCAAGAGTGAGTGCCAATGGGAGATTATTCACACCCGGCACGTAGAGGTGGCAGAGGACGATGATGATGATACAAAGACAAATGATTCGGAGGATGATGAGTCCGAGGAGGAAGCCACTGGGGGCGACAACGTGAGTATGGAAGAGGGAGACAAGGAGGAGTATAACGCGGATGATGATTATGGTTTTGAGCCCCCGGGAGCCAACTTTGATATGAGAATAACAACGCTAAAAGCCCGATTCGACAGGTTTATCAATTCATACAACTCTCACTAGGAGGAGGATCGATGCGCATATCGATGGGATACAAACATGCTACACCGTCTCCAAGCTTAAATGTACCAGATGACCATGGGTACCCCTCCCCAGGCCTATTTCTATGACCCGTACGACCCAAATGATCCCGGAACTTCACACCCCCTCAGTAGTTTGTTCTTTCTAGGTTGCTCATGTACTGTTTTCACATTTCCTTTTTCCACAGCTTTGTATGTTCTTTAGATATATAATGGAAATTGGATTACCTATCATGTGTGTTTATGCTTGCTTTTGTATATTGCATTTTGTACTTTATTCCATTTTTGTTGTTTCTCTCCTTAATTTTAGTTTTAGTCCTTTTTGTATCGGGACTATGAAAAAATCTAAGTTGGGGGGTACGCATGCACTTTCGCATTTCACAAAGTTCAAAATGCCCAAAAACCAAAAAAATGAGAAAATTTTCCAAAAAAATTGAAAATTTTCCAGAAATATTTTTCTTTTAAGTAAATAAAATTTGAAATTTGAAATTTTCAAAAATATCACCGAAGTTTTGCTTAAAGTCTCAAATTTGTAAATTTCAAATTGCACAAAGCCAAAATTAACCAAAGATGGGAATTGAGCGAAAATGGACGACTTAACGAATAAGTGTGGAGATTAATCAAACAAATGAGATTTCTAACCTTTCACTTTTTTTGAGATTTTAAAATCAATCAGAGTAAATGATTAACTCAAAGTTCAATTCCGTGTTCAAATGAGTCGTTGATGATCTCTAATTTATTATTTTGATTGGTCAAGGAATAGTGTGTGATGTTGCCTCGAAAAGTGCCTTGAAATATCTCTCAACTAAAATTCATCTCGAGACGCGTATGGTAATATGGTTAGTAATTCGGATAAATGAAGTTAGGCCCCCACTTGTTACCCAAAAAGATTAGCCATAAAAATTTGTGAAAAAGTCCCTTTTGCAAACCAGGTTGAGCCAAATAAAATTTATCCTTTCGTTTGACAGACCGAAAAACCCGTATAGCTCGAAATTGAGAAAACCAAAAAATTCAGAAATTTAGTCCAATTTGTGTGAAAATGAAAAGGGGAAATAAAAGAAAAATGCTCAAGAAAAATAGCAATAAAAGAAAAATGAAAAAAGAAAAAAAAACGAGAAAAAGAAGAGAAAATGAGTAAAAGCCCGAAAAAGCACTAATGGACATCATAAAAGATTTTCCAATTCCGAAGTTTCCTTTTTACCCAATACACCTTAGAAACCCGAAAAAAGTCCTAACCGTGTCCAAATTTTCAAAATCAATTACCGCGTGGAGAGCTAAAACATGAAAATATAATATAAGAGATTGGACGGTGTGTATAAGAGGCAATGTCCCCGTTTCCCAATGACCGTAACCCGATAAAGAGATCTTTTCACCCATAAATTTCCGTCTTTCAATTTTGTGCGCGTGAATTCGTGTTCCAATGCATTTACTCCTTATATCACGCATACCAAGCAAAATAGCCACATATCGGGTGATTCGTTTGTGAGAATATCCCATGAGCATTTGAATCAAAACGAATTTTCAGAAAAGGAACGTAATGATCAATCGTTGGATATTTGCGATTAACTTTTTGGCTTCGCATACACACACATGATAAATTGAGATTAGAATATATAACTATATGGTGATTATTTTTTGAAAAGTTTATATTATACAATTTTTAGGTACATTGAATTTTGTTTGAGGCCAAAACCAAAATTTGTGGGTATATTCACGGCAAACCCTCACAAGACACAACTCGTCCTATTAGGGTGACCTAGGGGTTTAAAGGCTTGTTGGATACGCTAAATGCAATTGATTGCCCGAGAAAGTGTTATTCTATCTTAATAAAATGGATTTCAAGAGTTTAGCCTTGGTGAAGTCCTTTTACATTGCTCGGGACGCGCAAAGTTTTAAGTTAGGGGGGTTTAATTAGGCATAAAGTCTTCCAAATTTATCCCCTTAATTTAATAGCTTTTAGCACCTCGAATAATGTAATTCGTATTGATTTATCTCATTTATATGCTACTGACAATTCTCATATAGTGCCTTGAGTTTTGTGTATTTTTCATGCTTTTTACAGGTATTTAATGTAAGTGAAGAGAAGAGGAATCCAAAGCCGAGAAATCAACAAAGGAAGGAAAGTCAGAGGACAAAATAAGTCATTTCACATCTAGAGTTCGGACAAGGGACCAACATGAAAAATGAAGACATCGCATCTACAAGCTCGTAGGAAGAAACGACAATCAGAAGTTACGGAGATTCAAAGATGAGAGAAAATAAAAATAAAAAAAGAATTTCAAATTCGGAGCGGATTGGTAAAGACAAGCAGCAAACTGGTCCAAAAGAAATCAAGTCTCTGAATAAATTTCACCACCAAACTGGACCGACTATAGACAAAAATGAACCGATCCGGAAAGAATAAAAACTCTGAATGAAATTGGCTACCGGACCGATCCTGGTACAGAAGAAACTGAACCGATCCGATGTCTTGAAGGTTCCTGAATAAAAATGAGTATCGGACCGATCCGATTTCAGACGAAAATGAACCGATCCAATTCCTTGAAGATCCCTCCACAAATTGGATACCAAACCGAAGAGAAGAAGATCCATCGGATCGGTTCAGTTGAGATTTTCCCAAATCATTTAGAGTTCTACTTAGTTAAAACTCTTGTAATTTTCGTAGTGTATTTATTTTCACTCATTTTCAGACATTAGGAGGTTCGAATATTATTAGTTTTTAGAGGGCTCTTGTATCGAAGAACCCTAGTTTTTGAAGTTTTGCAATTAATTCAAGATTCAAAGCTTATTTCCAGAGTTCTTGATTGCAAGTAACATTTAATTTCTCCTTTCACTTTCTTTAATAGTTAGTTAGATTAATTCTTAATTCCTAGTTTTCAGTTCTTAATTAAAAAAAATTCTTTTCCAAATTTCCAAAATAGTTATGAATTCTTGCACTTTAAAACTTATGTTTTTATTTAATTTAATCATGTCCATCTAAGTTTTTAAGGGTTGGGGTGCATGAACCCAACCCGATGTAATTTACCCATGTAGAAAATAGGGTTTGAATTGAATTTTAAATGAAACGTGTTGTTTAGTACACGCAATCGTCATAGACCTTTTAACCTCGTTTACCCTAGGTAACTGATGTGTTTAAGGATTTGATGCTCATGTTAGCTATTCAACATCGCTTTATTTTTACCTTTGATTACGTATGGGGCGAACTCGTATCCTCATATATGTAATGCTTAGGATTACTAAAGACTGGGTTCGATTAAATTTCTAATTCAAAATCTAGCATTCTATACGGTAAATTTACTAGGGTTTGGGGGATTGTAACCCAGCCTATCTTTCCTTACTCATAGTTAATTCATTCAGTAGATTTGATCCCTTGCACTTAGTTTAATTAGTAGCTAAATTTGCATTAACATTTAGTTAGTAGAGTTCCTATTCATCTTAATCACCTTTTCCATTTCTTTCGAGAGTCAATTTTAGGGTTAATCATCTATTTCATGTCATTACGATTCTTTGTCCTAGTTCACTGTAGAGACGTTCCCTACTTATTGGGTTTATTACTAACGCGATAGGCTTGCACTTGGGCCTATATTAGCACGCACACTAGATACACATTTGTGGTCCCGTCGATGACTCTCGGCTCCCTCAGCCTCTATTCTCCTGATCTGTTCAAAATACTTCTCTCTTTGGCTAGGAAACTCCTCGGCTAGATTATACAACCTCCTTAACATCAACAGGATGAGACTCAACTTGGGTAAAAACTGAAAAAGGTGCAAACAACTTGGATCTTTGACTCTAGTTGACTAAAAATCAAACGATGGAAGGTGGATCAGTTCAAATGAAGAACACCAAGAATATGGCTTTGCAACTGGCCGGAGAAGATGACTAGAGGTCACCGAAAAGAGCCAATAATGTTAGGTAAACCCCCAAAACCCTCAATTAAATCCCAACCACCGATGACTACCTAAAATGGCCACACGAGTGGAGGAGCTAGGCCCTAATCCACCAAATACACTTGTCGAAAAACCAATAACCCTCGTTGAAAAAAAGTAATTAACTGAATCTACTTATAACAGTGAAAGGAAACACATGAAAGGTAGAAGGGGGTTACCTAAAAGTGGAGGCAATCGAAAATTACCTAAAGATGGTTGGAAGTCGCCTGAAAATGGAAGAAGATTGTGACGAAAGGAAGTTTTAGAAACTATATAGAGAGAAAAAAGTAGCAGGAGTTTTGGGGTAAGGAGGAGAGAGAGAATGTGTTTGGGTTTGAATATTAGGAACTGAGTACACATGTTTCCCCAACATAGATCATCATTTGAGGCGTGAGACCCGAAGCGCTCAGCCGTCGAATTAGTCTAGGGACAGACGCTACTCAACCAGAATAATGACATATGTCCTCATCAATTCGTACACCTCGGCCTCCTACTCACACAAAAGACTAAGGGCCAGGGGGTAATTGATATGAACAAGTGTGACCTCATCTTAGGAAGAGGGACGTCAGGTCTCACAGTCGAGCTTTCCAAAGATCTCACCTAGGTCGTTTCCAAGACTCATCCGGACTGGTGTTAGCCTCGTCATCCACAACCTCAACCAACCAGTAAGCCGAGACCTCAGGGGAGAATTTTTTTAGTAAGGACATCTCTCACCCTCTTTACCAGCCGACACCAAGGAATGACCTGTATAACCCGCCTCGACTTGATGCCTTTGGTCGAGACCGCACTTGCCATTTATTAGCATAAATTCATGCACTTCATCGGCAACCTCGTACTCGGCCAAGCCGAGACCTCTGCAGACGACATCTACAGTGCGAGCAGTAGAAGGTTCCAAAGTGTCTTGTCCCGCGTGGACAATTATGTTACAACCAAAATATCCCCTCACGTGAGGGATCACCATTAGCTACATGTTTAATGGACAATTGTCATAATCCTATTGGGATCCTTCATTATCACACGCTTAGTGCATACTTAGGGGTGCATTACACCCCCTAAGCACTATAAATACTTGTCTTCTACCTCATGTAAAGGGATCACATATTAGAAACCCTACTGAAACTCTATCAAATTGACTATAAGAGAGAGAAAGCTTTAGTGAATGTATCCATGGTCATTAGATCCATATTTAGTGGATTTCGCACACTCACACGGTGGACGTAGGCCCTTCAAAGGATGAACCCCTTACATCTCGTGTCTTCTTCCTCTCTGCCTCATCTCTTCTTACAGTTATATTACTTATTTTCTGCCATTGCTATACCTATTTGAGCTCACTATTACTTTGACGTGGTGGTGTCATCTTTGGTATCATCATAGTTACTTCTAGCTTAGTTAGTTTTCGTAAATTTCTATTCTAGGACTTATGATGCTCGCAAGATGTTCTAGTTTTTCTAATAAAGTACAAGCCTAAGTGGTTCATTTAACTATTTAACATTGTTCCAAAGTGGAAGGTTTACAATTCAGTTAATGGTAAAACATTGATCAATATCACCTTAGTTTTCTTGCAATTAAAACTGTTTAATTATAATTAAACTTAAGGTTCCACGATCTTTGTAAAGAAAAACATGAAAACCTCATGAATTGCCTAGGAGAATAAAAGACCTACGATAGATCCCTAGACACTAAATGAACCCAACCTTTGTTGGATAAAAAAATTAAATGGGTGGATGGCCTTAAAACCAGGTGCATTTTTGCCAAGCTCTAGGTCTAAGGTAGTGTGACAACAAGACCTAAAAGGTAAGACAAGAAAATGAACACATACTTGGCATACTAGAGTGGAAAATGTAAAATGTGGAATTGTAAAATTGTTATTAAATAAAGTTATAATACACAATAAACATCATTCACAATATTAAAAGAACAAAATAAAGGAAGTTATGGCCCCCGACGAGCAATCGCCTTAACAACGACTGCTCTTAGACTATCATCAGGATTTGGGCAGAATTCATCATCACTCTCATGTGATGACAGCTAATGCATAGCCAATTTAATAGGAACAACATATAAAGGAACCCAACTCTTTTCACTTTCGAAGAGGGATGTCGATAGGCCAGGAAGTCAACTTGGTATAAGTACTAAAGATCATAGTCCCTTGGAACGTTCAAGGCTCCTAAAGAATTCAACTAATCGTGTTTATAGGCTAATTTATTTGCTTCTTGCGTCCTAATAGGGGAATCCATGAACCGCTCATCATAGCCAGGAGTCCATGCCACGTGACGACCTTTTCTGAAGAGGTAACATAGTTTGATTATATCGTGACTTAACCCTATTTTAATCACATCCTCCCTCCTGAGGGATTCCTTGTCTTTGATAAGTTGTTTCCTCAAAGAATCATTCTTTCTTTTCTATAGTGTGCCAACATCATCGATATCTCTGGTCTCAGTAAGTTGACTTTTCAAGGAATTCATATCTTCTTGCATAAGGGTGACAACATCGCAAAGGTCCTTTAATTCGTTTTTCAATTTGTCCACTAAGGCAAATTGATCTTTGTAAGAGTCGATCATCTTTTAAAGAGAATTTCGAGAAAAAATTTAAGCACAACAGGCTTGAACACTAGTTCCCTGGCTCAGAATGGTATCTATATTACCAATAAAATAATGGATTTCTTCAGTAACATTGCTATGCTAGAAGAGTAAAAGAAAGTGACTCAATAACATTAGAATACAAAATCAAATATCGGCAAAATCTTTCATTATAAAAAAAAATTGGGCAAATCCCTTATAAAAAAATAAGAACAAAAGGAAATATAAGGATCCATAAGTTAACTATTCCTAACTATCTTTAGGTTTCCTTTTATTTCACCTTCTCTCGCATTTTTGGGACTTTGCCCCTAGCTGCCTCAGAGGATTTTTGGTCGGTAGAAGCATCTACACAAACACGTTTGTCTGCCCTTATTGGGGAACCCGAATTTTGCTCGCTAAAATGTTCAGACTCGGCTAGAATATTAACCTTCGTAAAAGTAACATCCCAACCTTTTTTGAAGTTTGACTTTTTGATGAAAGTCAGTTGGAGTTTGGCATCGACAAAGGCCTCATTATAGCCACTGTCATAGGCTATATCCTTAGAAGTAGCCAGAGTTTTGTTTGATCCTTCTTCAACTGATCACGTTGACCAACATTTAGCCATGATCAGATTTCAGCCTGTTGAAATTAACCTGAGGTCAAGCAAGATCAACCTTTAGGTTTATCATCGCTAAGCTGATGGATAACTTTTCAGCCTTATAGGCTTTCCAAATAGCGGCCAGAGAAAATTCAAATTTCTTCAAGGTGATGGTGAGATCATCCACCTTGGGTTGCTCAGAACTCTTTTTTGAAATGACAACAAAGTCCTCCATAAACTGCAAAGATATTATGTTAAAATTTTAAGAGATTCAGCAATCTAGATGGAGAAGAAAAAAATTTCATTTACCAATGACAATGCCTGAGCAACATGGATGGAAAGTTGATCGTGCATCAATTAATTAACTTGCTTACGGTCAAGCGTGAGCACTCCCCCTTAAATATACCAAATGCTAAGGAGGATTTTTGGCCACCGACATTGCTTGGTGGACCTTCCCATAACCATGGGTGTCACCCCTCTTAGAGGGTAGTAGAGCAACTTAAGAAGAAGAGGCCTTCTCCTTTATATTTCTCTCGAAGTAGAGATTTCAATGTATATATGGGTATAAAGGGGCCCCAAGCTTGGTTCTCTTTGGAACCTTAGCCTTGGGGGAGGTAGGAAACATATCATCATTATCTACCAATAAAATTCTCCTCTTAGGAGCCATTGTCTTGTCCTTAGCTATGGGAACGGACTCGACATTCAAAGACTCAAATGAGGAGTAAGTGGAAGGCCCCTCACTTGTAGAAGGAAGAGGAACATCAGGTATTGTGTCTATCGAGCGAGTTGTGAAGCTGTTGATAGAGTTCTTGTATTCAAGAAAAAATGAGGTAGACCGTGGATATTCATCGCCTGGAACTAAAGGCCTCCTTAGCTCCTAAATTTTGATTAACTATTCTCTATTAAAATGAGAGGGAGAGGGCTCCTTCTTCTTTGATCGAGTTGGATAGAAGAAAAAGAGAAAGCCATAAATAATGATATTATCAAATAAATCTCAGAGAAAGAGAAACAAAATTTAACCTGTGTCATTTTCCCTCTCTAGGCATAGAAACCCGCAATAACACTCTCCCTTAAGAAGAGGTTGATGTTTCCAATTGCTGGTGATGAAACCTTGATCCTAATAACTCTTATTAGAATCGATTAGATTGACAACTAATACTCTATCATCCTTCCTCGCCTTTAGATATAAAACCACATTTATAATATGGGACTGAGTATTATCTGGAATTCCTATGTTGGTCCCATGCAACTCATTGATTCTATGAACTCCTTTAATAATCTGCCATGTATTTGGGGTACATTGGGCGGGAACCACCTCAAAAAACTCTCAGAACTCCAAGAACAGTTGATTTGAAGGAAATGATATTCCCCACCAGCCATTGAGAGGGTATGAATCCAATGACCCCCCTCAATAGTGGCACATTTTTTAGGGAACGGGGCACACTTAATCATTACCCAAGAATAAATTGAGTATATTTTTCTAAATTCTCTTGCAGTCCTCTAACTAACAGCATAAAATATTTTTGTGAAAGAAGAAATGGAAGAAAGGACTACTTAATGAAAATACAAATGATTAGAAGAAGGTATAAACTTCAGGGCAGTCACAAGTAAAATAAATAAGAGACAAAAAGAACTTACAGGCAAAATGTGAAGACAAAGGCTTTAAATGTCTTTTTGAATAAAGGAAAGTTTTTAAATGACGGCGTAGAGTTTTTTATTAAACAGATAGAAAAAACCCAAAAGTGCAATCATAAGGAACAGAGACCAAAATCATCATTGCAACTGGAAATTTGTTTTTAAATCTGGACCAATGTAACCCTCATCATGACCGATTAATTACAAAACATGTCCTCGTAAAAACCCAACTCTAAGTTATCATGGGATAGACAACCTCTTGGGCCAAGCTAGCATACAAAACTCTTTGACCCCTTTATACCAAAGAGTTTGTGGGGTGCAAACCGTAACGTCCCAAATCATTGCGGCCCAAGTAGGCCCAACCCAAAAATAAGAAATGTATCACTCAAGTTAAGATTAATGTCATAAGGGATAAGTATGGAGATCTCAACCTTATTATCAACAATCTCAATGGAGACAAACATAAATCAAGAAAATAACCAACCTTTATTTGGGAGAAGTTCAGCATAACTCAACTACCTTTACGGATATAAATAGAACCCAAACCCCCAGGGAAATGGGGCATGTAGTTCTTTGTTCACAAGTTATAAAGAATTAATATACATATGGAAACACCCTATGGACGTAGTCAGTTACCGAACCACGTAAATCTTTTTGTTATGAGATTATTTTATTCCTTTTTTGGCCCCCAAATTTCTTAGATTCATTAGTTGTGATTATTTACATTCACAATAACAATATAATAAAGTGATCACATGCGTAGGGTCATAAATATAAGAGTAATATTTATTCACTCTCGATATAATTCCATAATTTAAATTTCACACGTCACTAATGAATTCCAACGTCTTTTATACTTTATCTTTAAGGGTCCGTTTGATAGCCTTATTTGCCATGGAAAATGGCAAATAAGTTGACAAATATTATATTTGTCCATAATTTGGTGTGTTTGATAGCAAAATTTGCCTACAACTATTTGCCAATGTACAACACCTCTTATGCATAACATGTTGGCAAATTTTGCTTTGCTATTTGGGTGAGAAATATTTGCCAACCAAATTTCCAACTTCTTTCAAGTGTTTTTTTTATACTAAAATATTTTAAAAACTGTTTTAATAATGTTTTAATAAAACTGTTTTAATAATGCTTTGATAAAAACTGCTTTAAAACTATTTTAGAAATGTTTTAAAAACTGTTTTAAATAAAAAAATCCGTTTTATAAAACTGTTTTAAATCAAAAAACTGGTTGTGAAAAAATTTACTAAAATGTTTTTAAATTGTTTTAAAAACTGTAAAAAAATTGTTCTAAAACTGTTTTTAAAATGTTTTAAAACTGTTTTAAACGCAATTTAAATACTGTTTTAAAGTAAATGTTTATAAAATTGTTTTATTAAAAAATTGTTTTAAAACTATTAAAAACACTATTTTAAAAGGTTTAAAAACTGTTTTGAATAATTAAAAAACTATTTCGAATATTGTAAAAATTGTTTTATAAAAATGTTGTAAAAAACTGTTTTAAAAAGTTGTTTTGTAAAAATCGTTTTAAAAGTGTTTTATAAAAACTGTTTTAGAAATGCCTTAAAAATTGTTTGATAAAAATGTTTTAAAATGTTTTTTGAAAATATTTATATAAACTAATTGGATTGACTTTAATTTCACCTAATAGTTGTTTGATAGCCTCATGTGAAAAAACTAGAAAAAAATTGCCATGGGAAATTTTATCCACGAAATTTTTTGCCATCCCCACATTTGCCAACTTTTGAATCAAACGGAGCCTAAGTTCTTAAATTTCCTTAAATTACTTCTAAATATTATACGATTCTCATAAGGGAGGGACGGGGCATAGATTTTCCACAAAAATTAGAAAGAAGAATTTTATTCCACTCACATCACATAAAAAAAATACTTTTTTAAGCATACTTTCCAATGCCCATAAAGTAGGATTGTACTCATTTAGGATACTACAAGAATTATGCTATCAAAATAATAATTTATTTATATGGGCCATTTATAATCGGATTTTGGAAAAACTTAAAATATGAAGTCATCCAAAACGTGATTTCCTATTAAAACACTCTAAATGTCTCAATTTACACCTAAAAAAATTCACTTTTCTATAACGTTACTACATGTCGACAAATATACATAGTCCGATTTTTCTCATTTGGCTGGTCCTAAATGACCTTTTTGGAATTTTGTTAAAACATGAAACGCTTAGAAAATTATAGTTTACATAGGACGGTGAAGTTTCGTATTTTCTGATAATAGTTACTATTTTAAAAAAAATTGAGAGTATCTAAGATTTTCAACATAATTCATAAACCTCAAAATGAAGAGGTTAATATTTATTAGAACCCCAATTGCCAAAAATATGAAAAATAAAATTTTACATTATAAGTAATGAATTCAATCTACTATCATAATTTGCAGCACATATAATTCATTCAATGTTAGATTTAATATTTAAATCATACCAATAATGTACGATTAATAAATCAACTCAATTATACCAAATTACAATAAATTAATAAAATATATAATTTCATAACTTAGATTCATTAATTTATTCACCAAAAATTAGAATTTACAAAGGTTTGATCAAAACAATATTAACCTGTAACACCCCGTATTTTTGGGAATATTTTAAATTACATGTGTGCTCGTAATTTAATTAATTTAAGAAATGGAGTGAATTGAATAAATATTACCTTTAATTATGGGATTAATTAAATTAAATTGGAATAAATTAATTTAATATTAATCCGGATTTTTAAATTGAATATTCACTAGCATGACGAGAGCTAGTAATTTTTTTATAAGAATTATGTTGAATATTACTTAATGAGTAAAGTAATAAATGAGATTGAATTTATTAAAATTATCGCGAGTGAATAATACGACAGTTATAGAAATTAAGTTGGGACGCGCGTGTTAGTCGTGTCAGGACTAATTTAAGGAAATAAAAAGTAAATTAATCCAACCCAAATGTATAAGGACCCTTAGACACAATTTAAATATCATAATAGGACTTGAGAGGAACCAGTAGGGTTGTGGACAAGGTCCGGGTAGCACGACTTCATATGGAATTGAAACGTAGGGTTATGAGGGTATAGAATGGGTTATGATTGTGTGTGTGATAAATTGGGGATTGTGCAAGCCAATGACGACTTAGACCAGTAAGGTAGAGAGGGTACATCGACTGATTTGATATTTATTAAAATGATACACTTCGAGGATCGAGAAGTACCTAAGAACTTGCGACAATTGAGAAAATAAAAGAATGAATTAATTATGTAGGACTCAGGCGTTACGTGCCACGTATGGTTAGAATATGTTATGGGTCGTGGGTGTACCAATCTGAATAATTTAAATATATATATATATATATATATATATATATATAGTATGTGAACATCTCTGTTTAATCATACCCGCGCCACTTGTTATCACGGAGGTTTCCGCACCGGGACAGTCTTATCTCGATGTGGCCTTTATGAGGGATATTGACTTGTACCCTAGAACATAAGATCCTTGGTACAGGCTATCTGAGAATGATAGTCAGACGGTCCTAAGAGACGTGAGGGTGTGTGATGACCTCTTAGTGATTGGAAACTATGCTTCGCCTCCAATATGTGTGCTTTGTGTTAATACAGTTCGAGAGTGATTCCGAACTTGTATTTCCCTTTTGTACGAGAGATATGGGGACTTGATAGCAGAGTATGCCATCACTATAGATTTATGTGGGGTTCCCTATTAGTATATATATTATGAGTGATAAATATATATACATGTGATTAATCTACTGTGCTTATAAGTAGATAAAATTGAATAAGTAATATTAAATGAATTAAGTGATTGAGAACTTAAGACTGTATTGAGATGAACATAGCTGGCTTGATAAATTCATAAGAAAAGGTTATCAGATATAAACTATAGTCATGCGATCACTTGAATTAGGATTGGAGAGGGGAAATTGGGTTAGATTGGTTAACTAGGTTAGCTTTATCTAGACTAGTTCAGTAGTACGTTAGACGTGCACACTAGTTGAGAGGTGATAATTTCCAAGTGAGTGTCGAGGCACTAACATGTATGTTATATCAACTGGTAAGCATTTTATATACTTGCTAAACTATTTTAAAGCTATTTTACACTCGGGCTCTGACCCATTTCCTATCATATCTTCTTTCTCTTGTATATATATATATATATATTACAGGTGCCCAGCCACAGGGGTGTCAGACTTAGATCTTTGGACTGTTGACGGGCTGCAGCTAGTGTGAGAGTTGCAGGTCTTTGCATTTAGACGACTTCATCCTTGTCATCTCAGCTCTTCCCTTAGTCATTTTAGTTGGGGCATGTGTCACCCATTTCCAGTTTTTATTTAGTTCAGAGAGACTTGTACCCTTTATTATTTCAGTATTCAATTTTAGTTGGGATTATTTTAATTATTTCATTGTCTTTCGATTTGGGATATTTTATTTAGATTGATTAATCTAGCCTGTTTATTCCACTCGGATGGTTTGGTATTTAATATTATTATCTGTGTTCATGAGAATGGTTTCGTATATTAAATCATAACAATAGGACTTAATCTACAAAATGAATTTTTTTGACACTTAGCTTAATTATTTATTATGCGATTAATAAAGAAAAATTATTTTCGACAGTGATGTTGAGAATGAACCAACCGGACACTTTGATTTAATTTAACAAAGTACTGATCACCCGGTATTTAATTAGGTGGTGTGTCACAATATGTTATTTCATATTACGTCGTAAGTGAGTAAAATTGACGGGTCGACGGTATCTCATTCGGAACGCGCATGTGGGGTTATGTTGGGAATGAGATAGGAAATTTATGATAGGTGAATTGGATGGTGTTTTCGAGTGCACAAATTTTCCCGGATGGATTGAGATAGTAATAATTAGGCACCCGAGTGTTGTATTCGGATTTTGGAAACTTTTTAGGCTAAACGGGACTTATATGGGCGTATTCAGGTCATTTTAGTATCATCACTTCACCTAATTTTGGGATTTGGGGGATATTTAGGGATGTTGGATGATGGGGGATGCAATTCCATCATTTTAAAATACCTAAGCATGAGAGAGAGGAAAAAAGAGATGAGAAACTCAGGAGAAAACTCAAGAAAGGCAATCAGTGAGAGAATTGGACCAATTTTAGGGCCAGGATCAACACGTATGGAGGATCCCAAGAATGAAATCAGAATTCTCTACGATTAAATGCAAGTGTTTAAACTTCCTTTAATATTTTTTTCTATGTCAATAATTTATATTATAGTTGGTGTAAAAATATGAATTTTTGGGTCGGATTCACATGATAAAAATGGGATTTGGGGAATGATATTATAAAAGTTGGTTTAATTATAATCCCATATAAAATCTAAGATTGATTTATATATAAAAGATGTTATCTCGAATAAAATATGAGATTGATTCATAGAGAATATGTGGTCATGAATGATTTTTGGGATAATTTAAAGAATCTTGAAACTAGGGTTTAGTATTGAATGACTGTAACACCCCGTAATTTTAAAACTTAAATAATGCGTTGTAAATTAAAAAGTCAAAAAATGTATTTTTGGCGGAATTAAATTTTTAACAATTAATAGTTGGACTATTTAAATGAATTTTTTTTATCGAAATATGATTAAATATAAAATATTTTTATGGGGATTCCGAAATTTTTATAATTGAATATACATTAATAAATTCTAAATTTTATAACGCTTGTAAACCCAAACACTTTATTTTTGGAATGATAGATAAATGGTCACTTTGTAAAAAAAAAAAGAATTTGTGTATTATTAAATAAGAATATTTTTAACCCATGTTGGAGGTGAGAGAAAGAGAAAAAGTTGAACATATTTTTTCCATAGGCGCATGACTTATTATTACCCATTCCTTTGTCAAATGTTCCATGTATATTAATGAAGATGAGAAGGGTTGTTTGGCGCCTGGCTTTCCACCATTTGGGACCAGGTATTTTTTGTCTAATTATCCATTCCTTTGTTTTTCATGTGATGTCTGTGGCTGCGTTCTATATTGTTTGGGACACGGAGTTTAAGGAGTTAGTTGCCTCCGTGTTGTGTGGGACGCACAAGGATAATTGGGTTTTTAGTATTATTTTTGATATGATATTTATGCTCAAAATAAATAAAGCACGTAAACACTTGCCTCGTGGATAAAATATGACGACCTCGAGTCGAATCCCACAGAGTTTGGCCGGAATCTCCTTTTCCTCTCCCTTTCCTTCCTTCCTATCTTCTTTCCTTCTTTCTTTCCTTTCCCCCACTCCCTCTTGCCTTATGTAGGAGAGAATAAGGGTTTATCCCTTAAAAACCCAAAAATGACTCGTTTACTCAATTATGAGTCCTTACTAACACAAGAATTCTCGGAACCCAAATACTATCCCCGGATACTCTATTCTGACTATCTTGGCCATTCCGAAACCAACCGCACACTCGAACTCTCCATCCTAGGTACTTTATCGTAACCCACAAATTTAACCCAACACATCTCAATGCGGTTTTCCAATTTAAACATTATCCTTTGTCGCTTTACCCAACTGCGGCATGTAATTAAAATACTCCAACTCATTTACTTATACTCAGAAGTAAATGAAACACACACCGGCAATAATCAATTATTCATAAATCCCAAAATCACTATTCATAAGATTTCCCTTAATCTCTAAATTACTCCTACTTGTGAAATTTAATTATCCCTAAAAGTGCGGGGTGTTACATACTCCCCCCCTTATAATGGAATTTCTCCCTCAAAATTCAGATACAACACTGACCTAGGACTGCTAATTTCACTATATCTAAGTCTTCCTGAGTCGTAAGTCGCTAACACCATAGTCCCCTACCATATTCCACCTATCTTAAGACGTGTGCTCAAACGTACTAGCTTAACCACAAGTTTAACTCAATTTCTATTTTCTCAGGTACTAACTCAATCGTAAGGTTAACTCTAACAATGTCGTGTCACACTTAGCGCTTCTATAATCGCCTATAACTATCGCTCTAACGTCTCGAAAAGCCGATACTCCCGCTAACATTCTAAGCGTCCTGACAATTTCACTAAGGCTTGGCTACTCCCATCAATCTTTTCTCTTACTTTAGGTGCGTAGACTCTCGTTGCACCTATACAATTGGATTATCGCGTCCTCCTGATATGCCCATATATATCCTCGGCCAGGATGAGGGCGCCCTCCAATAAGACGAGTTCAATATTGTCCCACTATCCGAGGGGTCGACCCTTCATCAGGCTCCAGATGACCCCTCAGGGGCTCCATCAGGCTCCAGACGACCCTTCAAGGGGCCGACCCTCCATCAGGCCCAGTCGACCCTTCAAGGGGCCGACCCTCCATCAGGCTCCAGAGACCCCTCAGGGGGCCGACCCTTCATCAGGCTCCAGACGACCCTTCAAGGGGCCGACCCTTCATCAGGCTAAGACGACCCTCCGAGGGTACGACAGTATGAGGCCCAAATTGGGCCAGACTCACTATCGGAAGGAACTTTGCCCTCGACCTCATATCATAGGCCGAGGGTGACATCATCACAGTGCGTGGATTGGGAGACACGTGGAACAGTGCGCGTGAGGCTCACATGGCATATGGAAGACCGTTATAACAAAATCACACCCTCATGTGAGGGAATATTATGTCATTATTTGGCATCTATAGGTGTCAATAGGAGACTAGCTAAATGATCATTCAAAGTCACCATTCATCATTGGTGGGTACACTACACCCCCCAAGACCTGTATATACTTATTACCTACAACCCAACAGGAGGAGGGATCGATAATTGTAACCCTAGCAAAAACTCTGCTAATACACACAGTATAGAGAGAAAGTGAGCTTATGTGCATTGTATCCAAGGCCATTAGTGCCCATACTTAGTGGATCACACACTCACAGTGGATGTAGGCCAAATTGGCTGAAACACTATACATCATTGTCTTGTTCCTCTTATACTCATCTCCTTCTACACACTTACACAAATACATCTCTATGGCTGCCATGGTTACTGCTGTTTGAGCTCATCATCACTTATCTGGTGGTTCTAAATTTCAGCATCATCAGTTTGGCGCCGTCTGTGGGAACGATAAGACATCTCTTCCTTTGTACATATTGACCTCACTGGGCACTCTGGTGGTGAACCAGTTCTCCCCCTGAGAGGAGATGTTTCACTATTGAAAGAGACCCACTAAGGTTTTCAAGCTCACCAGTCTTTTTTCCAAGATCAGTTGTTCACAGCTCAAACACATGGCACCGGAGATGCCACCACCACTACTCCCTCCACCAGATAGTGGAGTAGGACCCATCTCCAGTCAGCCGCCACCTCAATCTGAGATGGCTGATGTGGCGGTAGCCTTGAAGTCTCTGGCAGCGAGCCAACGGATCATACAGGAGCAGTTTACAGCTCTGAGCCAGAACATACTAAGACCACCAGGGGTCTCACCTAAGATGATTACTCCGGCAGCAGCTCAATGACAGCATGAGGCGAGGGGACCACCCCAGGCACCACGCAAAGATCTGCCACCCCCTCATCAGCGTAGGGATGTTGCTGACCCCCAGCGTCTATGCCTGGGGAGGCAAGGAAACCCTTGCCCTGAAGACAGGTATGATGATCTGGAGGGGGAAGAGGCCCCCATAGAATGCTGGGAACCGTATGAGGTCTCCAATAATACTTTACGACCTCTCTAGGAGAGCAGGGGGAATGTGGAAGGCAAAATCCTAACGATCGCCCAAGAGGCTCTGCTTTCAATCACTTGAGCAGGGGGTCGGCCTTTGAGAGGCTGGGCCCAGTAAATGACCTGCGGGAAAAGTTATCCAGATCAAGGAGTGCTGCGAGGTCCAAAAGGGAGGCAGCAGATGGCCGACCCCATGGGGGCCGACCCCAAGGACGGGACGACGACCAGGGGGAAGTAAACAGCCGACACAGGCCTGCCGCAACAAGACCCTCTGTCCACCTCAAAGAGGTGGCGAGGGATAATATCGGCCAGGCCGACCCTACGAGGCCATGGAATGACTCGATCCAACGCTGGAGGATAATATTGGTGATATACTGAAGATTTGGGACCCTCTTCAGAGAGGATACTCCATAGGCTCACCCTTTGTGGTGAAGATAGTCAACTTCCCTACGCCATCAAAGTTCAAGCCACCTATGGTCACCCCAAGATATGACGGGAGTACTAACCTTGTCCACCATATTGAGATGTATCAATCAGCGGTCGACATATACTCTATCTCAGATGAGATGAGGTGTCGTGCCTTCTCTGGTACTCTGACCGGGGCTGCACATGTCTGGTATATGTCTTTTCCAAAAAATTCCATTAAAAACTTTAAGCAGTTGGCAGACAGGTTCATCCATAACTTTTGCTTCGAGATAAGGCCACAGAAGAAGACCACCCACCTGCTCTATGTTAAGCAGGGGAAGAATGAGAGTCTAAGAGACTACATAGCCAGATTCAACAAAGAGAAGTTGGAAGTAGAAGACTATGAGGAGAGCATAGCTGTGACAGCGCTGATTAGAGGACTCCAAAAAGGGAAGCTGTTATGGAAACTTGTTGAAGACCCTCCGAGGATGATGGCTGAATTGCTGTCAACAGCAAGAAAGGTAATGAACGCCGAAGAGGCGATGGCCGCAAAATACGAGGACGAAAAAGGAGGCGCTAGTGGGGGTAAATACTCTAAGAAGAACAAAGAGGGGAAGAAAAGGTCTACGGACGACAAGTTCGTTGGTTACACCCCAGTAACGGTCACCTATGAACATATTCTCAATGAAATAAAGAGTGACCGATCCCTGAAGTGGCCTGAGAAGTTAAGGGAAGCCCCCAGCAAGAGGAATAAGAACCTGTGGTGCGAATTTCACCAAGACCACGGCCACATCATAGACAAATGCTTTGCTCTGAAAGATGAGATTGAGAAGATGCTGAAAGAAGGGAAGCTCAGAAAGTACATCGACAAAGGTGCCTTCAAGAGGGGCCGAGGGGACGACCCCAGAAAAAAGCGAGGTGATGCATGTAGAGAAGGTCCTCAAAAAAGAGGGGACGACCCTTCTGATGATGAGGACGACCCTGACCTCCCGTCGAGAGACAACCAAGGCCCTATCAAGAGGCTTAATATAATCTCGCTCGGAGTGGGAATGATCTCCAGGGGTCTAGCAGGAGGAGGGTCAGAGGTCACTGACAGGAAGGCCCATGTTGCTGAGGCCAAGGAAGTGACGAAGACGGTACACTCAACCTCTCTGGAGGCGAAGTCAGAAAAAAGAAAGAAGGTCAACATGGACACCCTGGTAGTTGGATTCTAAAGAATGGACTTCAAAGGCCTCTTACCCCCACATGATGACCCTCTCGTCATCACTACCAGGGTGCACGGGTGCGAGGTGCCGAGGATCCTAATAGATGGGGGCTCATCTGCAGACGTGATGTTTTGGCCATGCTTCAAAGCTTTAGGGCTCAGCTGTGCTAGACTCGTCCCATACCATCACCCATTGATTGGGTTCAGTGGAGAAAAGGTTCATCCCCTCGGAGTGTATGAGGCTAATGTCAGGAGGGGGTACGAGTGGCCGAGATGGCTTACAAAGAAGGTCAGCTTCTTTGTGATGGATGAACATATCTTTTCGGCCTACAATATTATATTGGGGCGGGTAGCCCTCAAGGGGTTCGAAGCTGTGCCGTCTATGGTCCATCAGATGGTTAAATTTCCAACCCCTTATGGGGTGAGTTAAGTTCAGGGAGAGCAGACGACAGCGTGAGAATGTTACTACAACTCCGCTAAAGAAAGAGAGTCACACAAGAAGGCTACAACCACTTACAATATTGATACCCTAGACCCCAGGGATGAGACGAAGTTAATGAAAGGAGAGGCCGCGGAAGAGGTAGAACCATCATCCTCAATGAGGATGACCCGGAAAAAACTGTCCAAGTCGGCAAGTCTCTGAAGCCAAATATTAAGGAAGACCTCATTAAACTGTTGAAGAGAAGACAGAGCGTCTTTGCATGGAGTCACACAGATATGCCGAAGATCGACCCCGAAGTTATGAGCCACAAACTCAACTTGGTAGGGGGTGCAAATCCAGTTAAGCAGAAGAGGAGAATTTATTCTCGAGAAAGTATGAGGTCATTAGGGATGAGGTCAAGAAGCTGGAAGATGCTGAGTTTATCAGAGAGGTCATCTACCCTGAATGGCTATCCAACTCTATCATTGTCCTAAAAGCCAACGAAAAGTGGAGAATCTGTGTAGACTTCACAGACCTCAACAAGCATTTTCCCAAAGATAGCTTCCCTCTCCCCCGCATTGATCAGATGGTAGATGCTATCGCAGGCCATGAGCTCATGAGCTTCATGGATGCCTATTAAGGGTACAACCAGATCTTCATGAACCCTGAAGACTCGGAGAAGAAAGCTTTCATTACTGAAAAGGGGACATACTGTTATAGGGTCATGCCCTTTGGCCTAAAAAATGCGTGGGCAACGTATCAGCGCCTCGTAAATAAAATGTTCGAGGACCAAATTGGGAAGTCTATGGAGGTCTATGTAGATGACATGCTTACTAAGAGTTTGAAGGCAGAGGATCATGTGGCAAACCTGGAGAGGACCTTTAATACAATGGAAAAATACCAGATAAAGCTCAACCCGTCCAAATGTGTTAGAGCAGGGAAGTTCTTGGGGTTCATTGTCAACCAAAGAGGCATCGAGGCCAATCCTGAAAAGATAAAGGCCCTCCTGGAAATGAAGACCCCCAAGACCATCAAAGACATTCAGAGGCTCACGGGGCGAGTGGATGCTTTGAATAGGTTCATAACTAGAGCCACAGATAAGTGTTTGCCATTCTTCAAGATCCTCTGGAAGGCCTTCGAATGGAGCGAAGAGTGCGATGAGGCTTTTAAGGAGTTAAAATCATACCTAGGGTCTCCCTTGCTGTTGTCATGGACCATGCAGGGCGAATGACTTTATGTGTACCTCGTCGTCTCAGAGTCGGCCATCAGTGCGTCCATTATAAGAGACGAAGACGGGGTACAGAAACCTGTGTATTTCAATAGTAAGACACTCTAGAGAGCAAAGAAAAGATATCCAAGGATGGAGAAGTTGGCCTATGACTTGATCCATGCATCGAGAAAGATGAAGCCATATTTCTTGTCCCACACAATAGTCATCCTCACTGACTCTCCTCTTAGGCAGGTCTTGCACAAGCATGAAAAGTCAGGGAGGCTAATGGCTTGGGCTATAAAACTGGGAGAGTTTGACATTGTGTACCAACCTAGGACGGCCATTAAGGGGCAAGCATTGGCATATTTTGTGGTCGAATTTACTTGGGAAGATGATGAAGCCGAGGATGAGAGCCACGAGAAGATAGATACCCAGCAAGGTAGACTCACTAACACACCTGCAGTTAAGGCTGAGACAGGCACCGCTGGAAGGAAAGTGGACGAAAATGAAGAGGGAAGATATCTCTTTAGAGAGGGATCCCTCACCGAGGGAAGTTTCTCAGAAGAGCATACCATTTGGAGTCTCTTCTTCGACGGGTCCTCTTGCGAAAGCGGGAGTGGGGCTGGGTTAATAGTATCAGGACCTGACGGCACTGACATTGAGTACGCCCTGAGGTTTAACTTTAAGGCCTCCAACAACAAGGCCGAATATGAGGCCTTGATAGCGAGCCTATCCTTGGCCAAATCTCTTAGTGTCGGCCAGATTTTAGTTCATAGTGATTTGAGGCTAGTAGTGAATCAGATACTAGGAGCCTACGAGGCTAAGGATGAGAGGATGGCTAGGTACCTTGAGAAGGTGAGGTCACTACTGAAGAGATTCAGAGAAGTAAGATTAAAGAGGATACCTAGGCTCGATAATGGTCGAGTTGACGCCCTTGCTAGGTTGGCCTCGGCGACCAGGATAGACATCAGGAGGACGGTCCCAGTGGAAATTTTGCTTCGACCAGCTATTGAAGATGCTGAGGGAACACTTAGCAATTGCCTGAATGTTTCTCAGGAAGCTTCATGGATGGACCCTCTGATCAGATTCATTAAAGAGGGAGAGATTCCAGAAGTAAGGTAAGAAGGGAAGAAGCTGAGATAGAGGGCTGCAAAATTCACTGTCATCGGAGACAACTTGTACAAAAAGAAGTTTTTGCTCCCCTTACTCAGGTATGTGCACCCCTCTGAAGCCCCTTCCATTTTGCAAGATGTGCACGAAGGATCATGTTCAAGCCACATTGGGGGCAGATCCTTAGCAAAGAGGGTGATCACCCAAGGTTACTGGTGGCCGAAATTGGGGAAAGATACCGCGGCATATGTGAAAAAGTGTGACAAATGCCAAAGATTTTCCACCATCCCTCACCAACCCCATCAGCCTCTTACCTCTATTACATCCCCATGGCCGTTTGCAGTGTGGGGGATCGACTTAGTAGGACCCTTGCCAAGGGCAGTCAATAACTATCGATTCCTCATCGTTGCGGTTGACTACTTCTCAAAATGGGTGGAGGCCGAACCGATGGTCACGATTACAGAGCAGAAGACCTTCCAGTTCATATGGAGAAACATTATATGCAGATATGGTCTCCCAAACACCCTCATCTCGGATAACAGGACTCAATTCAAGAATACATCTCTACAGAAGTACTGTGAAAGGGTGAGTATCAAACAATTCTTCTCTACCCCAGGCCGACCTCAGGCCAACGGGCAAAATGGAAGTTACAAACAGGAAGATCCTCAACGAAATTAAGAAGAGAGTTGAAGAGGCAAAAGGAAGATGGGTTGAGGAGTTATATGTTGTACTGTGGGCTTATAGGACGACGACAAAGACCTCCACCGGAGAGACCCCATTCAAGCTAGCTTATGGCTCAAGGCCGTCATCCCCACTGAGATTGGGTTTCCTACTCATAGGGTCCAAATGTATGACCCCCAGAGAAATATGGAAGAGAGGAAGCTAGACTTGGATCTAATTGAGGAAAGGAGGGAAGACGCCGAGATAAGGCAAGCCACCTACCAGCAGAGGACTGCAAGGTTTTACAATCAGAGGGTGAGACAGAGACCAATTGCAGTGGGGAACTTGGTCCTCAAAAATACTTGGCAGAAGCCCAACAAGCTCCATCCTAATTGGCATGGCCCATATAGGGTCATCGATGAAGTTGTCCCAGGGACCTATAGACTAGAAAACCTAGAGGGGGAACCCTTTTCCAACCCCTGGAATGCAGATCATTTGAAGAAATACTATCAGTAGTTTTGTAAAGTCCTATCGAACGACAGTTGTAATAGGTGTTGCTCCGATAGAACACTTGGAAAATTAATGAGACATATCAGTGTTTCATCTCATCTTGTGTGTATCAGTTCTAGTACGCATGGAAGCATCTTCGGAGAACGACCCTCGTCTATAATGAGGCTCAATGGAGGGGACGACCCCACCATTGTCCTCAAGAAAAATGAGGGAAGACTTTAAAACCATTAATTTGGTAATTATAACCCTCGGCCTATAATGATGGTCAATGGAGGGGATGACCCCACCATTGTCCTCAAGAAAGACGAGGGAAGACTTTGTTAAAAACCATTAATTTGGTAATTATAACCCTCGGCCTATGATGACGGTCAATGGAGGGGACGACCCCACCATTGTCCTCAAGAAAGACGAGGGAAGACTTTAAAACCATTAATTTGGTAATTATAACCCTCGGCCTATAATGATGGTCAATGGAGGGAACGACGCCACCATTGTCCTCAAGAAAGACGAGGGAAGACTTTGTTAAAAACCATTAATTTGGTAATTATAACCCTCGGCCTATAATGATGGTCAATGGAGGGGATGACCCCACCATTGTCCTCAAGAAAGACGAGGGAAGACTTTGTTAAAAATCATTAATTTGGTAATTATAACCCTCGGCCTATAATGATGGTCAATGGAGGGGACGACCCCAACATTGTCCTCCAGAAAGACGAGGGAAGACTTTGTTAAAAATCATTAATTTGATAATTATAACCCTCGGCCTATAATGATGGTCAATGGAGGGGACGACCCCACCATTGTCCTCAAGAAAGACGAGGGAATACTTTGTTAAAAACCATTAATTTGGTAATTATAACCCTCAACCTATATTGATGGCCAATGGAGGGGATGACCCCACTATTGTCCTCAAGAAAGATGAGGTAAGACTTTGTTAAAAACCATTAATTTGGTAATTATAACCCTCGGCCTATAATGAGGGTCAATGGAGGGGACGACCCAACCATTGTCCTCAAGAAAGACGAGGGAAGACTTTAAAACCATTAATTTGGTGATTATAACCCTCGGCCTATAGTGAGGGTCAATGGAGGGGACGACCCCACCATTTCCCTCAAGAAAGACGAGGGAGGGGTTAGTGATATTATTAAAAACATCATAATGAAGGTCATACGAGAGACAGATACAGAAGAAAGAGGCATTATATTACATTACAAAATGAAGATGTTCGTCTGATAAAAGAGTACAAAAATATTAATCACACGAAGAGGGTACGGGCTACAGACAGCCACCCTATTGAGCAATGTCAGAGGGCAAGGCCTCAACATCTATTGGATATTCTTCTATAACCATGACAGGCCGAGCCTCAGACGTGCCTGTGCCTTCTGCGTGCTGATATTCCACTTGGGCTAGGGCTTCAGCAATAAGTGGATCGTCCAGTTGAACTATCTCAAGAGAGGGGCGGACGGACGATACTGCGTCAACAAACTTAAGGACGACCCATCGACAGGCCGTCCTAATCCCCCTCTCTAAGTACTCAAGACCGAAGCCTTGGAACTCATCTGAGAGTTTGTAGGCCTCCACAGCATCGGCCTCTGCCATCTTCACTGCCTCAGATAGCTCAGTCTTGTGCTGAGCCCCCATGTTGGTCAAGGCCTCGTCCCTCTCATTTATAAGCAAGTCCTTGGCCGCCATGTCTGCATCATGTTGTCTCGTCATCTCGTCCAAAACCCTTGCATGTTGAATTCTGGCACTCTCTAGCTCAGCCCTTGCAGTCTCCATCTCCGTCTGCAAATCGGCCTCATGCTGGATGGCTCTCTCTGCTTCATGAAATTTCTCCTGATTCTTCGCCATCCACTTGGTGGCCGAGGTAAAGGCACATACAGACTGCACAGAAATAATAAACAGATGTCAAGAGGCCGAGAAAACAGTTTATGAAAGAATACAAGAGAATGAAGTAAGGACAAATACCTGAGCTAGGGCGTGCAGACCATAGTCATACACTTTTTTTGGAGGCATCTTTGATAGAAATTCATAATCAGCAGCCGAGGGGGCAGAAAACATGGACGCCTTGGCCGCCCTGAGGTTCGCGATAAGGGAAGATGGCTCGGCCTTCAGAAGCGCCAAGTTCTGGGACCAGAAGGCCCCCACGCTGGAAGAGGAGCTAGTCCCCTCAGACGACTCTACTCCGCCCTTGTCCTTGAGTCCGGCTGAGGGTAAGCAGGAGCTTCAGGCTCTTTCCTTTTATGACTGTCAGCAGTCGGCTCAACAAGCGTCGGCCCCACAGCCCTCGTCTTCCTTGGAGCTTGCTGAGGCTCCTTGCCTTTCTTCTTGGCCAAGCCTGACAGCAAACTAGGGGCAGTCATTTCCCAAAGGTGGTCGGATATACCAGCAGGACGACCTGAAAGGAGGACGACACATCAGAAAAATGCAGAGACAAAGATGAATGCAGGGACAAAGATGAAACACTTGAAAAAAGTAAAGGATGGGCAAAAAATAATGTAACTCACTTAGCTCTGTCAGGGGGCCGACCCTCAGACCAGCTTCCTTAAGGAACTCGGGGGTCATCAGATCTTCGAACTTTGAAATTTCACCCCCCTCTCCCTCGTTCCCTCAGATACTCTACTATATCTTTCTCATCCAGACTAAGTCCGGGATCGGACCTGGACTTCATTGAGGGGTTTGACCATCTTCTAGGAACCCTCGGACTATCGTCCAAATATTGTGCCTCGGCGGAGAATTCCCACTCTCCAGAGACAAAGAAGAATCTCTTCTTCCAATAGTGGTTAGAGGTTTGTGCCACGTGGAGAAGTTTTTTGTCAGACCTCCTCGCCCCCAGGTGATAGTACCTAGGCTGTTTGGACGAGGAGGTGATATTGTAACAGGCCAAAAATACATCGACCGAGGGCTCATCACTGAAAGCATTCTTCCACAGGGAGATGTAGCCAAGGATCGTACTCCAGGAGTTAGGAGGAAGCTAAGAGGGGGCAACACCGAGGGCTGACAAGATATCTACGACAGAAGGATGCAGAGGGAATCTAACACCAACTTTAAACATTTGTTCGTATACTGCAACCTCTCCCTCTTCACCCTCGAAGACCCTCTCAGACTCAGAGGGAACCTTCATAGTTATATTGGGGGACACTCCATAGGCATGCCTCCACAACAAGAGGTCACGATCCCTAACTGAGGAGATATAGGACGAGGCATGGGAGGTATCAACTGGGTAAACATCTGAGTACTCACCCTCATCCTCAGTCCCCTCTCCCTCGGCCTCATCACTTGTCAGAGACCTCTGGGGAAAAGCCATCTGGAAGGCATGTGGGGATAGAGTAGTCACTGGGACGGCCTCGGAAGCAACCATACCCTCGGCCTGTCGGCCTGGGCTTAGGTCAGACGCTTCTCCTCTCCCAGAAGGTCCAACGCCAATTGGCGACGACGCTCTGTCATCCATCTCTCCTGAATAACTCTCGACTGGACGACAAGATGACCCACAAGACTCAGATGGCTCAAATGGCTTTATTATGGCAAGAGGAATGGGAAATATGGGTCGTACCCAATTAGGGTCAGCCCCTCATCTCCTCTCCTCCTCTTCCTCTACGCGTCTGATCTCAACAAATAACTTCTCTCTCAGGGAAGGGAATTCCTCAGCTAAGCTGTAAGGCCTCTTAAGCATTAAGGGGGGACCCTACACTTGGAAAAATTTGGGTAACCTAACTAAAAACAAATCTCACAATTGACCAGGGTGGACTTTTCGATCAAAACCAAGGAATTGAAGGGGTTTTTATCAAGAACAATTTAAGAACAACTTGCTAGAGGTCACACCGAAAAATCTATGGAACAGCCTAAGAAGAATCTAACCCTACGACTTAAAACAGGAAAACAAATCGAAATGAAAATAAGTAGGGCACTAGGGTCGAGGTGTTACCTGAGGAGAAATGGAGAAGCTGCCAAGCTTGAAGGTTCGAAACTGCAGAAATGGCAAGAAGGCTGGAAGCTAGAGAGAGAGAGTTCAGGCGCGAAGAAGAAGAAGAAGAAGAAGAAGAAGAAGAAGAAGAAGAAGAAGAAGAAAGAGAAACTTCAAAAATTATTTAAATACCTTGCCAATGAGTGGGCCCACTAATCAATGCAGAGCACAACCCATGATGAGTTCATCATTAGGGTATAAAGCCACAAGCAGTGTGCAACCGCCACGCCTTGGAAACTGAAACGATAATGAGTACATGCATAGGTGTCATATCAGCTTAATAGGTGTCACTCACCTAACTGATCATACACCTATCTTATTTACAACACTATCCCTCAGCCACCTCAATAACATCAATGGCTAAGGGTTGGGGGTGATTGATATGCCCATATATATCCTCGGCCAGGACGAGGGCTCCTTCCAATAAGACGAGTCCAAGATTGTCCCACCATCCGAGGGGTCGAACCTTCAAGGGGCCGACCCTTCATCAGGCTCCAGACGACCCTTCAAGGGGCCGACCCTCCATTAGGCCCAGTCGACCCTTCAAGGGACCGACCCTCCATCAGGCCCAGTCGACCCTTCAAGGGGCCGACCCTCCATCAGGCTCCAGAGACCCCTCAGGGGGCCGACCCTTCATCAGGCTCCAGACGACCCTTCAAGGGGCCGACCCTTCATCAGGCTAAGACGACCCTCCGAGGGTACGACAGTACGAGGCCCAAATTGGGCCAGACTCACTATCGGAAGGAACTTTGCCCTCGACCTCATATCATAGGCCAAGGGTGACATCATCACAGTGCGTGGATTGGGAGACACGTGGAACAGTGCGCGTGAGGCTCACATGGCATATGGAAGACCGTTATAACAAAATCACACCCTTACGTGAGGGAATATTATGTTATCATTTGGCATCTACAGGTGTCAATAGGAGACTAGCTAAATGATCATTCACATGCACCATTCATCCTTGGTGGGTACACTACACCCCCCAAGACCTGTATATACTTATCACCTATAACCCAATAGGAGGAGGGATCGATAATTGTAACCCTAGCAAAAACTCTGCTAATACACATAGTATAGAGAGAAAGTGAGCTTATGTGCATTGTATCCAAGGCCATTAGTGCCCATACTTAATGGATCACACACTCACAGTGGATGTAGGCCAAATTGGCTGAACCACTATACATCATTGTCTTGTTCCTCTTATACTCATCTCCTTCTACACACTTACACACATACATCTCTATGGCTGCCATAGTTACTGCTGTTTGAGCTCATCATCACTTATCTGGTGGTGCTAGATTTCAGCATCATCACCTCCTACGACGTTTCATTCAATAACTTTTTATCTCACTCATAACTCCTTACGACATGGACTTCTGTTTTATATACTACGCCTCATTCTATTCTTGGTGGTACATAATAAATCGACCTACTAAGGTGCCCATACACCTCTTAACCCGTGCACATCGGCACAACTATTGCAAACGTCATCCACATAACGCTCTCTCTAAAGAGGGGCCTCATTCCCTTGGCCTGGTACTAGCACCCGGGATTTCCTAACCAGAAAAAAATTTTGAAATCTAGTTTTAACTATACCCGAAAGTACAATCCTTCTTAAAGTTAACCCGCAAATCTTCTCGTGGTTAACTCACCATAATCTCCTGATATCAGCGCCACTAGTCCTTCTGACCCTATATCCTAATAATCCTACTATCAATGTGATTCCAACACACATAAAATGAATACTACCCTAACTATATTCCTAGTGCCCAAGACCTATCTCAATTTCCGACATTCGCTCAGTTTCATGTGTGGGAGATCTCATAAAACGAAATCCATACAAGGAACCCTCCCGTTACACTACCTCCTCGCATTGTCGGTCATCAAGATATGACGGTCTAAGGTACACTAACGAAACGTTCTAAAACCCCACCTCACTAACCTACTAACACTCTACTACCACTACATCCATCTACCTTAGAGAAATGGAAAGTCTAACTAATCGGGGCGCCTACTCTCTGCCAAGATGTTACAATCATCCTACCTAAAACATACTTCCTCTGCATTAGCCATCTATTAAAGGCCTGGCTATAAGCCTCAAATCAATTTCCTTTACCTTACCTCACCCACATGCTTGTAGTGAGAGAACCATTTCAGTGCTTTTCCATAGCACTTCCATCCCCATAAGCATGCAATCATTGCATGACTCTCAGTCCATGGTGTTTTCTTCATACTAGGTGACTTACCATCAAAACCAACATCCTTGCATCCCATAACATCTTTCCACTCCCGACGTTGTTAAGGTTCATGCATAGAGCGTCTCGCAAGGCGAAATCCAAACAAGGAACCCCTCCAATGCACTACTACTTAACTTTGTCGGTCGTGGAGGTCCGTTAACTTCAAATATGCTGCTGGGATAAACCCATTCCACCAATCCACAAAATGTGATCAAAACTCCTATTTCCTTCCAGGAGCCACACCACCGAGCACTTGTACTAACACTAAGTCCTCAGCGCAAACAACAACGAGCTTAAACTCACAGCTCAACAACAAATTCGACACACCTTAAATCATATCTATATGGTCGACATTCACTCGAATCGTAATAATGAAACGTATGCTCACCGAAGTTCCATTTACCCATAATAATAAAGGCGAACTCGACCTGTATCCAGGTGAGGCATCACAACCATAACCTGTTCCATCCTATAACCTAGGACACGATATCCTTGCAATTATTAGCCTGCTATCGCTCCAACCAACGAAGAACATAATATACTTCGAATAATACCATACTCGTATATCACACATGGAACGGGTAGTACAAACCAGATATATATTCAAAATATCAACATCCGCTTTTAAAGCGAATAAAGGAAAATAAAACTCCGCTACCACGAAAAAACACATAGACCTACATTATAATTTTACTGATACCGCCACAAAGCTCAAATTACACACACCAATATAGGGCTAATGAAATACCGCAACTCTATCTAGTCACACCAAATATACCTCCTCCATCGGAGTTGAAACTCATAATAACTTTTCCAAATCTCCCTGGCTACTCCAAATGGTTCTCGAATATGGTACACTTTCCCCAACAGAACCCCAAAACTACTTTAATCAGTGCCCCATCTAGGCACCCTACTCGTGTCCTTTAACTCCTACCAGGAAAGATCAAAGCGTGTGGGTATACACTCCACATTGAAACAATTTCCCACCTCTGGCCACCCTGACCATGTTAAGGTTATCAATATATCAGACTCTATAGCCTCGATCCTGACTAACTCCTTCATAATTCCCCTTAACTTCTTCATTAAAAGGAAACTCCACTATCGACTTCAATAACCCTATTCCAATTAACTCCCCGGGTGGATGCCCACCGATGGGGTTTCATGAACATACTTTCTCCATAAGTGTTAGAAACACTTACTAGTGAGACTATAATTCCTCTGAAGGACTCTTCCTTCATTGTACCTTCTATATTCGGCACAAAGTTACTTATCCCTATAACTTTTTACTCCTTGCCAGCCTCTGACCGATCCTTATGTAATCCTGACCGAGGCAACGGATATTTATTTCGTATCGTGACTTTATTCAATTCCATGTAATCAACACATAATCTCAACGATCCATCCCTCTTATTAACAAATAATACGGGAGCACCCTATGAGAAGTAATCCGACGAATAAACTACTTCCCTAATAACTGCTCAATATGGTCACGCAACTCCCTCATCTCTGTTGGATCCATACGGTGCGCGAGCTATCTGTCGAGTATCTGGCGCTAAATCAATGACGAAGTTTATCTCTCTACTCGGTGGTAACCCCAGAATCTCCTGAAACACATCGGTAAACTCTTGAACTATGGGATTCGAATCAATCGGTATCACAACCTCCATAGAGGTCTCCTCCTCTATATAGTATAAATGCGTGGACGATCCTCCCTCAGAACGAGGCATCACCACCAAAAACATCTCCTGTCCGGTATGGCAAAAACTATACTCTTACTATAACAATCAATCATGGCCCTATACCTGACATGCCAATCCATACCCACAATCGCGTCATACTCGGACATGTCTAATACGAGCATGTCAGCGGGTAAGATAAACCTCCCAATCTCTATACCTCTCCCCAATAAACAAAAGAGATAACGGAGCCCCTAATCAATGGTAAATCCACACAAGTGGCTGTACCCTCTGCTGTATCAAATAACCCCATCCTACGTGCAAACCCCGTGGCAATGAAATAGTGTGTGGCTCCCGTGTCAAATAAAATGCGCCCCAAAGTCCCCTGGATAGAAAATATACCCTCAATCGTTGGTGGGTCCTGCGGGACTGCGGCCTGGTGTAGATTATAAACTCATCCATACTGAAGATGCCCTTGCTGAACTGGGGCGGCTAGAATGGGTGGTAATGCTTCCATCTGTGGAGGTGCTGGGAAGGCCGCGGGAAATAATGGTCTCTAGGGTTCCTGACGAACACCTTGCTGCTGCTGCTGGCCCCTACCCTTCTGAAGGCATCCTGGTGTTTATGGCCAGTTTTGCCACACGTGAAATATCTCCCTGGAAAAGGTCCTCCCCTCTGTCCCTGCTGCTGTCCCCAGCCCTGATGGCCGTTACCACCCCTCCCTTGGCCGTTCTGGCCCTGCTGAAACTATTAATGGCCCTGCTGGCCCTGATAGCCATATTGGATTTGATGGCCATGTCGAAAGTCTCCCTACCCATGTCTAAAACCTCCTGACCTGAACCTCTTAGGATCCCCTTGCTGGGAACCCTGATCACTGTGCCTATGCTGGCCCTGAACTATCTGTGCCCCACCGACACCATTCCCTCCTGCCCTGCCCTACTGGCTGGGCTCTCCCACTTTCTTAACCTCGGATAAGTGGAAGCGGTGGTCCTGGCTGTGGAGTAATGCTGAGTTGACCACATCTGAATAGGTGGACAAGGAGAGATTTCCTATTAAATGCTGGCGGATCCTCCATGTTAACCCATTCATGAAGCACTGAATCTTTTTCTCTTCGATCAGAATCTCACTCGGCCCAATGTTGAGCAGATTAGTAAACTCTGCCTCGTATTCTGTCACGGTCCTTCCCTCCTGCTTCAAATTTGCTAACTTTTGACTCATCTCTATCTGGAAAGCCAAAGGAAAATACTTGCGGTCGAATCTCACCCAAAAGTCTCTAATACTAAGTGTGTATCTCTCCTCAGCGGTGGTGATGGACACCCACCAGTGCAGTGATGTCCCCACTGGTTTGAATGTGGCCAAAATCTGACTATGTACTTCCGTGCACTCGTGCATCCTCAAATGCCTTTGGATGTCCTTTTTCCATTGGCTCGCTACGACTACATCGAAGCACCCTAAAAACTCCGGAGGATGCGCCTTCTGTAAAGCATCCCTAACACGTTCCCAAGCAAACGGGAAAACCTGGGCCTGAACTAGAGCCACCATCGGTGCCTGAGGTGGTGCCAGTTGCACTACGGCCAAAGCAACTTCAGCGGAATTCATCATACCCTGAGCAGGTGTAGGCTGAGCCTCTGGCTAGGCTTCCCTGGGGACTTTTTGTGCACGTTTTGGAGGCATCTGAAAAGAGAGAAGAGTTTCATAAGTCTACAATTATATTCTCAAATTAGCAGAAGAACGTAAAACATATAAAGAGTACAAAAATCCTAAAATATAGGGCTCTATATCAAAGGACGCTACGCGGAAACATAATAAGCCATACAGATCCTAAGGACAGTAGAACCTGGTGCTCTAATACCACCTGTGACACCCAGTCTAATTAATTATCGGGTGATCAGTCCTTAATTAATCAATTTCAGAATATCAAGTTGGTTCAGATAATGAACCACTATAAAAAAAATAGATTTTATTTTAATAAAACTAACCACTTGGTATTTAAAAAGGGTGATGTCCAAATTTTATCTTGTCATTAACTACTACTAAAAGAATACCAATAAATACCATGCATCATAGTAAACATAATTAAAGTCTGAATGAAGTAA